>JAHRHZ010000139.1:13955409-14065122 GCA_024137785.1 Ginglymostoma cirratum | reverse complement strand
TTGACCTGCTGTGTTCATCCAGCCCCATGCTTGTTATCTCGGATTCTCCAGCATCTGCAGTACCTTTTATCTCTAAATAAAGGGTGACTTGGGTGACAAGATACCAGCCTCTGTGCAGTTATTTCAGTGGCGATGGGAGAAAACAGTATGTGCCTGAGGAATATTCACTTGCATCAGTCATCTTGGAGTTGGGATAAGCTTTTCTAGCATCATGCCTCTATTTGGGAAGCTTGACTCATTTGACCCCATTGTCAAAGACTGGGCCCAGTACATGGAAAGAATGCAATTTTTTTCCGGGAAAATGGCATTGGGGTGGATGAAAAGCAATGAGTAATCCCTCTGACTGCTTGTGGACTCACAACATTTTTGATTATAAGGGGCTTAACTTTCCCAGAGGCACCAGACACTAAAACCTTCCAAGAGTTGACAAAGTTGGTTAAGGAATATCACAAATCCAAACCTCCTCTAATCCTGAGACACTATTGGTTTTATTCAGCTGTTAGAGAACTGGGAGAATCCATACTGGGATTTTTGCCAAGATTATAATGACTGGCAGATGCATGTGATTTTGAGTTAACCCTGAATGAGATGCTGAGAGACTGGTATGTGCAATTAATGGCGTAACCATGCAGAAGTGCCTAATAGCTGAAGCCCAACTGGAATCCAAACAGGCTTTACAGCTGACCTTGTCATTAGAAAATGTGGTAAGTGGAGCATGGGAGCTGCAGGGCACCCCAATGAAAGTGGACACCCTCACCTATCCAATTGAGCTTGGGGTACACCACTTGAGTGTAGGCAATTACAGAGCCTCAGGCAGGACATATCCTGATCAGAGGGAGCCTAGGCCAGCCCACAGCGGAACCCCACAACAAAGCTGAGCCTTGGCCAAGTGTCTAAAAAGCTTCTCAGGGTCTGGGCCAATTTTATAGTTTCTACCGATGTATGGACTCGAGGCAGCAAAGGAGTCCTACAAAGCCTGACTTGAGTAAGAAAACCCATAGGCTGGTACCCAGAAGAGTGCACACCTGGAAGGTCCCCCTTCATGTGGGTTGGACTAGTTAAACTGCTTAGTGACATGCGAATTGGAACCGATTAAAATTAATGTTTGGTTAAATGGTCACCCAGTTCCTATGGAGTTCGATACCATGCAACTGTATCTGTGGTTGCAGAATCTGTCTTTAACAAGATTCGCTCTGGACTCCAACCCTTAAGTTTGCACGAGACCTCAGCCAGACTGAGAACATATACTGGGGAACCATTGCGGATTAAGGGTATGACCTTGGTTCTGGTCTCCTATGAGAAGCAGTTGGTGTGGTTACCACTGATGGTAGTAAAAGGCTCAGGCCCAAACCTATTGGGGTGGAATTGGTTGAGAAAGATTTGCCTGATTGGCTCAACATTCTTCGATTAGAAAATGGCAGCCTCATTGAAGTCCTAGTGAAATACCCAGAAGTATTTCAGGAAGGGTTTTGGACTATCAAAGGGAACAAAGCAACTTTAAATGTTGACCAAGAAGCAATTCCGACATTTTGCAAGGCCTGTCCAGTGCCATTTGCCTTGTGGGCAAAAGTAGAGGTGGAAGTCAGGAGAATGGAGAGCGAAGGAATCATCAAACCAGTGCACTTTGCAGAATGGACACCACCGTTCGTACAGATTGTGAAGCCCGACGGCTCAGTTCACCTTTGTGGGGATGTTAAGCAAATGGTAAAGCATTTCTCACAGCTGGATAAATACCCGATCTGTCGCAGAGAGGACTCGTACACAAAGTTAGCAGGGGGGCTGTCCTTTACAAAGCTGGACATGAGCCATGCCTACCTGCAATTGCAACTGGATGAGGAGTCCCAGAAGTATGCTACAATTAATACCCATAAGGATTTATATTAATATACAAGATTGCCATCTGGAGCATCATCAGCCCTTTTCCAGCAGACCATGGAGAGCATTTTTAAAGGGCTACCCCAGGTTGCTATTTATCTGGATGACATACTAATAACAAGGAGACCAACAAAGAGCACTTGGAAAACTTGCTGATCGTGCTTGAACATTTCTCCCAGGTGGCTGTATGCCCTAGAAAGGAAAAATGTGTATTCCAGGCACCCCAAGTGACCTACTTCAGTTACAGAGTCGACAAAACTGGGTTACGCCTATTGGAAAATAGGGCGATCAGAGGAGCCCCAGCTATCACGTCTGTACTGGAGCTTAGGTCTTTCCTTGGGTTATCGTGGAAAATTCAAATGTAAATTGGTTTCCATCTTGGCATCTTTACACCAGCTACTGAAAAAGGGTCAGCCTTGGAAATGGTTGCGTAGCCCTGAATTAGCCTTTAGGGAAGTGAAAAGCAGCTATCGTTATCTAACGTGTTGGCCCACTACGGTCTGAAGCGAGACGTGGTGCTGCCATGTGATGCCTCCCTGTACAGTATTGTGGTAGTGCTGGCTCACAACTGACCTAACAGAGAGGAGTGCCCAATAGTGTATGCTTCTCGGACTTTGGTGGATGCCGAATGCAAATATGCCCCGATATTGAAGGAAGGTCTGGTGGTCATCTTTCGTGTGATAAAGTTCCACCTGTAACTTTACAGATGGGAATTTTTCATAGCAACAGATCACAAACCCCTGCTAGGGTTACTAGAGGAAGACAAGACATTTTACTCCTGTGCCATTTACAACAGCTTTCAGGTGATCTTCATGTTTATTCAGGACTGTATCACCTCCCCGAACTTTGTGAGTCATGGGACCTGACCTTGCACTAACCTAACTTCATGCCCATACAGGGCCATTTCAGTGGTTCCAGCACCAAACTTCTTCCCCTGAACTAAACTGTCTCTCTCATTTAGAGGAGGAATTTGGCTGGCATTGGCGTTCCTGCTGCTGTTTCACCCTCCCTCCGCCCTCCCAATGTTTGGGGATATCAAGTTTAACCCAGTGTGGAGTCATCTTCCCATCAGCAACTTTGCTGGAGCTATCCCTGTTGTTGCTTGAGGTGTAGTCCTATAATCAAACAGGAACCAGGACAGTTTGGTATCAAGTGACACTGTAGGCTGCTTCTTTAAGGCTGCCTTCAATGTTTGGACGGCTCTTTCCGCTAGACCGATGGACGATAGATTGTATGGAGCTGACCTTATGCGCTGTCATTTGACCTCAGAAAATATATAAATTCCCTGCTGGTAAAAGACATCCTATTGTCCATGACGAATATTTCCAGGAGTCCGTATATAGAGAAAGATGCTCGCAGCTTCTCAATCATGATCCCCAAGTTTGCAAAATGGAGTTTATACATGTCCAACCACTATGAATGGGCACCCACAATGACCAGGGACTGCGAGCCCATGAAAGGACTGGTGTAGTTGACATGTAACTGAGCCCAGGGTTTACCCAGCCTTTCCCATTGATGTGTGGGCACAGCTGGTGGCAATTTTTGTCTTTGTTTGTTCTCCAGGGGTTGACCCCTAACGTAGCTATGACAGCGTCCAACCCCAGCCATGACACATAGCTTCTTGCCAGCGTCTTCATCTTGGAAACCTTTGGATGACCCTGGTTGAGTTCAGCCAGTATCTGGCAGTGACCTTTACTTGGGACAATCACCCTTGCTCCCCACAGTAATACGCCGTCCTCTACAGTGATCTGGTCTCGCCCGGTCCAGAAAACCCCCTCAGAACAGCCAAAAAGAAGCCGTAGGCTCTCCCTCTCCAACCATTGTCGAGGAAACTTCAGAGTCCGAAATGGATGCAGCCTGGATAACATTACTGCCAGAAGAAGAGGAGGAAACTCTCTTGAGATACTCCAGATGCAAGAGACAGGCTATGGTCCAGTACACGCCACAATGCTAGAGTCCGAACCAGAGGAACGAGGCCTGGGGTAAAACATTGCAGCTACAAGAGAAAGAACCAGGCCCACATCCCCAGACTTAGTGGGTAGTATTTGAAACTAGGTGGACCTCATTGACTACGAGATCCTTGATTGGGATTGTTAACCTGGGCTAATCAGGGGACACCGGCTTACCCATATTAACAGAAGATTGTGAGGTGATGTCCTTATGGTATTATCATTTGACTGTTAATACAGAGACCCTGGTAACGTTCTAGGAACCTGGGTTCGAATCCCACCATGGCAAATGGTAGAATTTGAATTCAATAAAAATCTGAGATTAAGATTCTAATGAATCCATTGTTGATTGTTAAGAAAAGCCCATCTGGATCACTAATATCCCTTAGGGAAGGAAACCGCCATCCTTACCTGGTTTGGTCTACATATGACCCCTGACCCACAGCAATGTGGTTGACTCTTAACTGCCGTCTAGGCAATTAGGGATGGGCAATAAATGCTGGCTTAGCCACCTATGCCCTCATGCTTTGAATGAATAAACAAACAAAAATTAGGGGAGGCGATGGTCTAGTGGTCTTATCACCGGACTGTTCATCCAGGTAATGTACTGGGTCCTGGTTTTGAATGCTGGCATGGCAAATGATGAAATTTGAACTCAAAACAATTTCTGGAATTAAGAGTCTAATGATAACCATGAACCCATTGTCAATTATCGGAGGGAAATCCCATCTGGTTCAGTAAAGTCCCTTAGGGAAGTAAATTGCCATCCCTACCTGGCATGGCCTACATGTCACTCCAGACCCACAGCAATGTGGTCGACTTTTAACTGCCCTCTGGGCAATTAAATGCTGTCCTAGCCAGTGACACCCAAATCCTGTGAATGAATAAACAAAAATTAACAGAAGATTTAGCATCTCCTCAGTTCAGGGGACTGACTCCGAGCTGGTGAACCACAGCCAGTGTACTGTGCCCAAGTCAACAAAGGGTGACTTGGTAATGAGATACCAGCCTCGGTGCAGTTATTTCAGTCTGAAAGAGGGGACAGGAGTGAATGAATACAGGCTCTGTCAGTTTGTATCATCATAATAAGAAGCTTGAATTAGTGGCAACAGCAAATTTGATTCTATTTACTATTCCAGCTTGGGTTTTAGGTAACAATTACTGTGTATATTGCTCATAAATCATAGAATAGAATAATAGAATCCCTGCAGCATGCAAAAATGCCATTCGGCCCATCAAGTCTACATAGACATTCCAAAGAGCATCCCACGCAGACACACCCTCTCAACATATTCCCATTACCTTGCATTAACCATAGCCAATCCACCTCACCTGCACATTCCTGGACACTACAGAAAATTTGGCATGGACAATCCACCTAACTTACACATCTTTGGATTTCACTTCTTGAATTTAATAGTGGAAACGCAATAGGACAAATGAATGAAATCAGAAACTGTGTGAGAAGGAGAGAGCTGTTTATGGAATAAAAGAGAAAGTAGCAACATAGGTATAAAACTAACTGACGTACTCTTTGCATTGGTAAATGGATATTTCTTGAGGAGGAGGAAGGTTTGTAGGGAGTTCCCCAGCAATTGGTTTTGGGACTCTTACTTTTGTGATATGTATAAATGATCTGGGCCTCAGTTTGCAGCATACAGTTTCCAAGTTTGCAGCTGATACAAACTTGGAAGCATTGTAAACTGAGGACAGTGTAAAATTAGGAAAGGACACAAACAAGATGGTGTGACAGATGAAGATCAATCTGGGGAAATGTGAGGTGATAGATTTGGAAGGATGCATAGGAGTCAATGGATGTGCAGTTCGAATGATTGCAGAGGAAGTTTATGAGATTGGCTCCAGGGATGTGGAACATCAATAATGAGGATAGATTGAAAATATTTCCTTTGAAGGAAAGGGCTAAGATGAGATTTGATAGATTTGACCACAGCATGGTGGTTCAAATGGTTAGCATTGCTGACTCACAGCACCAGGGGTCAGGTTCGATTCCACCCTCGGGCGACTGTCCGTGTGGAGTTTGCACATTCTGCCTATGTCTGCGTGGGTTTCTGCCGGGTGCTCCGGTTTCCTCCCACAGTCCAAAGTTGTGCAGGTTAGGTGGATTGGCCATGCTAAAATGCCCATAGAGTCCAGGAATGATGCTTTAGCCATGGAAAATTCAGTGTCACAGGGATAGGGTAGGGGGATGGGTCTGGGTGGGATGCTCTTCGGAGGGTTGGTGTGGACTCAATGGGCTGAATGGCCTGCTTCCACACTGTAGGGATTCTAAGTAAGTTTCCAAAATGTTGTGGGGTTTGGCCAGAGTGTCAGGGAGAAACTGTTTGCTTTCATAAAAGGATCAATACTGAGAAAGCACAAGTAAAAAGGTAATTTGCAGAAAGACCAAGTGTGATAAGAGAAGAAACTCTTTCACACAGCAAGTAGATTGGGTCTGGAATGGATTGCTTGGAAATATGGCAGCTGCAGCTTCAATCAAGGCATTCAAAATGGCAATGCATGATTATTTAAATGGAAATAAAATTGATGTGTTATCAGAAAAAGGCAGGAGAATGGTATTAAGTCATAGTGCTCATCGTGTGAGCTGTTGCATTAGCGTGAAGGACTGAGTGACCTCTGACACTGTAACAAGACTGTGATCCTGAGTTAGAAATGAAACTGCTTAAAAGGTGTGAAATAAGCAATGGAGATATTGCTGGATAGGGTGGAACGAGGTTTGTGTGGTGCACAAGAACTAGTATGGACCAGATGGGCCAAATGGCCTGCTGTTGAGCTGTACAGAAAAAAATGCATGTCCTTCATTTATCAGCTGCATTTGAAGAAACAGAAGGATAAATTATTTAACAAACTTGACTAGCGTTCTATAAAAACAAGTATAGAAACCTAAACAATTTACAGCATACCCAAGTGGCTCATCACATCTGGGCCAGCCAAAGAGAAATATCCAGCATCTCAATATATAGCCATTGAACCATTGTTTTGAAAGTTACAGCACTACAAGGGCATATTCCATCACCTATTAAATATGATGAGCATGTGCGCCTCTATCACCCTTCCATTGGGTTCCAAATCTCCACCATCACATTTCTCCTGCACTCTCCTATCAATTAGTTATATCTTTCTCGGTGGATTTTTTTTCTTTCTGCTAAGGGAAATATATCCCTCCTGACGATTTTATCGGAGCCATTCATAATGTTATGCACTTCAACTAAATCTCCCTCAATCTCCCAAATTGCGAATAAAGCCAAACTAAACCTTCAGATCTTTCTCCAGTGTGAAAATCGTCTCATCCTGGCAACATCTGCAGCGGTCATCAATGTACCCTCGTTACATGATCATCTTTTCTGAAATGGTAACTAGACCGCACATGACAACAAAATGGAAGGATCTAACTTGTACCCCAAAATTTTATTAAATTGTAAATTCTCACCATATTGCTAGCCTGTTTCTTAACTTAAATTCACAGCTTTTCTGAGCTCTTTCTTTCCCTGAAGGTATTCAGTTAAAAATCTTTCCAAGGTTACAGACTGATTAAACCATAAAAAGTTCAAAATACTGAAAGAAGTATAAAACCCTCCACATCTTGTACATTATTCTAAACACAGCAAGTTCTGGTCCATACTGATTAAGGGACTCTATAGCAAGGCTTGATGTAGCATTATAAATTGATTGAGCACATTGTCTGTTGGAATTATTTCTCAAGGAATCTGATTAAACAGAGCAGGGTTTCAATTGGTAAATTGTTCATTTAAGGTTGCCTGCCACTGCATCTGGGCTAAGTGGAAAATCAATTATCCTCCATCAATGAACCAGCGAGGCAAGGATCACTATGCCAAAGCATGGTTACACTGCATTGTACTTTGTCTTCAAAACTGAGAAACTATTTCTAATGTTTATGAAGCTCTGTACCAATTGAGTCAGCCAGTGACCTTGTGTCATTTTCACCACTAGAATTAGTGAACGTTTGACATATCATGAAACTCCTAGAGGATGCAGTATATATGGTCAAGGAGAGACAATACAGAAATCGTGCCTGTAGATTTACCAGAGAACAATTAGATAATGAACAAAAGAATTGCCTGTTTAAGTGGACAAAATCTCAGGTCCTCTACTTCTCTGCAACATGCTGTATTATCTGAGTACAAAGTGATTTTTTAAAAATTATTCTGTTTCATGCTACCTGTTTCAGCTAACAATAACATCTAATGTATCATTGGTGCTAATTAACATAAACTCATACATCATAAATGATTCTACAACACAGCAGAGAAGTTTTAAATCTTTCAACCACATCAGCACCATTACCATTTAGCTGCGGATATGGATCTTTTGTACAGAAAGTTTAAATAAGATTTGACAGTGTTAATGTGTTACACTTCAGATAACTACATTGAAAGTTGTAATGCTGATTTAAAATGACAGAGTCATCATAGCTAGGCAAAATGAGAGATTTGAGTGCATTGCCAATGCCAAGCATAAACAGTATGTCAATCATCACTTTCAGCTGATATTCCAGTGATCTGTAGTCACACCAGCTCCTTTGCAGGTTAACAAAATAGAATGTCAAAACTTAAATGCCCAAATGCAACAACTTTTGATTCACAGGTGACGTTTTAATAAACTATTCAACCCTCACTCCTTAGACTCAGCAGTGACTCAGTCGGTAGCTTTGGAAATAGAAGGTGATGGATTAGAGACCAGTTTCTGGACTTCAGCAGAAAACGAATCACTCCAGGGCAGTACAGTCGGTTCTGATCTAACGTGATAGTTCCGTTCTCGCGCAATCTCCCATTATAAGAAAATTGTGCAAATATAGTGCCATTTAAGCCAATGGTGCTGGAATAGCCGATACAGGTGAGGAAAGTTAGCATTCTACAAACAGCGGTCTAAATTCGTCAATCGCATTAAAGTCAATTTGCTTTGAGGAAACATGTGTTATAGCAGAACCGACTATACTGAGAGATTGCTGCACTGTTGGAGATCTGGTCTTTCAGATGCCATGATAAACTGCCCTTTCAAATGGATACCGAATAACTCAGCTTCCTATTTTGCAGTGGGGCACAGGAATTATCCCCAGTACCCCGGCCACAATTTATCTCTCGATCAAAATGACAAAACATAATTTGATCGTTGCCATAATCCTCATTTTGTGAGCTCGCTGTGTGCTAACTGGCTGCCACGTTTCTTACATCACAACAGTGACTACCTTTTAAAAGCACACAATTGGTTAAAAAGTGCTTTGGGATATTCTGTGGCCGTGAAAGATATTTCATGAATGAAATACTCTCTGTTTTTTCTCAGAGATGACAAGATTAAGCAAAATTACATCAGAAGTATCAAAGGTACTTGTGTTCACATCTCGTGTCTTATTAAATCAAACTCGTTCCACAATTATTGAAAGCAAAAGCATTATTGAATTGCACTTAAGTGCATGAATTAGAGTCACAGAGTCACAGAGGTCTGAAGCATAGGAAAGGCCCTTTGGCCCATTGTGTCTGTGCTGGTCAAAACAAGGACCTAACTCTTCTAATCCTGTTTTCCAGCACTTGGTCCATAGCTTTGAATGACTTGGCATCTCAAGTGTACATCTAAATACTTTTTGGATGTTATGAGGGTTTCTGCCTCTACCAGTCTTATAGACAGTGAGTTCCAGATTCCCACCAGCCTCTGGGTGAAAAAAGAAAATCTCCTCCCATCCCCTCTAAACCTCCTGCCCCTTACATTAAATTTATGCTCCCTGGTCACTGGTCCCTTCATCCAGGGAAAACTTCTTTCCTGTCTATGCCCCTCATAACTTTATGCATCTCAATCATGTCATCCCTCAGTCTTCTCTGCTCCAAGGGGCACAACCTTAGTCTTTCTAATTTCTCTTTACAACTAAAACTTGCCAGTTCAGGCACCATACTGGTAAATCTCCTCTGCACCCTGTCCAGTACAATCACATCCCTCTGGTATTGTGGATTCCAGAACTGCAATACTCTAGCTGTGCCCTAAGCAACTTCTTAAACAGTTCCAGCATAACCTCCCTGTTCTTAAACTCGATGCTCCAGCCAAAAAAAGTTGTCATATTTAGGCAAATACAGGAGCTTTTCTGTACCGGAAACATCCCATAGGGTCAGAATCCTGCAGCTCCTTCCCTAACGGCAATTGTGGCTCTACCTATGCCAAATGGTCTGTAGCAGTTCAAGAAGGCAGCCCACCCTCACCTTGTCAAGGGCATTTAGGGATAGGTAATAAATGCTGGTCCAAATTCCCTTAATGAATAATGAAAAACAAACTAACATTACTGAGATAAAGTCAGTTAGCTTATTTTCTTCCTGATCATACGACTTAAGGAAAGCATATAGGTACGAATGGTGGAGCAATCCTCTCCTTTTTCCTTTTATCCACAGGACAGCATCTTTAAAAATACAATGCTTCGCTTGTTCCTAAATAACAGCAGTCTCTCTACTTCGAAAGTGTTGTCCTGAAGTTGTGAAAGACCACAGGAATGCTATGTAGTCTTACCAGTACAAATTTGCAAAGCTAACTCAAGTTATGAGCTCAAATCCTTTAATCTACAAATTAGAGGCGAGGTGATGGCCTCGTGGTTTTATCACCGGACTGTAAATCCAGAGATCTAGGTAATGTTCTGGGGACCAGGGTTTGAATCCTACCATGGCAGATGGTAGAAATTGAATTCAATAAATAACTGGAATTAAGAGTCTAATGATGACCATGAATCCATTGCCAATTGTCAGGAAAAGCCCATTTGGTTTACTAATATCCTTTAGGGAAGGAAACTGCCATCCTTACCTGGTCTGGCCTACAACAATGAGGTTGACTCTTAACTGTCCTTTATGTAATTAGGGATGGCCAATAAATGCTGGCCTCGCCAGTGACGCACTCATCCTGTGAATGAATAAATGAACAAAAATTAAACCAAGTGATATGTATTATTTATGCAAACACCATAACTAATAGACTTGAATTTTTGTCTTTATTCATACTAACCTAGAATCTAAAAAAAATGATTTATAACGTTGAAATCTTTGTAATGAGAAAGTTTCCTGAAACTTGTCCAAGGTAAAACTTTGAAAAACAATTGTGTCTTTTGCAAAACAACTAAAAATATATTTTATTGCTAGAGAATCATTGCAAGCAGGAACAGGTCAGAGTGTCTGTGCTGAATAATGATAATAGACCTTGGCTTCTGAACAGTTATAATCCCATCAAAATAATGTGAGAAAATCAATCCTGTTCATGATGTTCCACTTGCTTCTGTTCGCACAATATGATGCACTAGCTTTTCATTATATTCCATTCAAGGTAATTTGTACTAGCGTGAAAAACATGTTGTAGTTTAGATTTCGTCTAGTAAGTGGCAATCGAAGAACAGGCACCACCTTTGTCACTTTCATTTTTCGAATAATCTGTGCAATCTTCCTTCCTCTCTATTTGAAATCACTTCTCTTTCTCATTCCCAACAATGCTTAAGCAAAACCAAGGCTCTATGCAATGTGAAATGTCATATGCTAACTTCAAGGTATTTAATCGAAAGAATAATCATGGTGAGCACTTTTGCATTCAGAGTTCTTGTGGTTGAGGGTACTTTCACAACTTTGAATGTTTGCATGCCTGATTGCCAATTTGGAGTCCTGCTGTGTCATGTAAAGTCTGTGTCTTTTAATTTTTCTGTATTTTTGACTGGGGACTGAAATCGGGAAAAGGACTGGTCTCTTTAAAAATGCACAAGGTTTGTTGAAAGATTGTTCCACTTTTAAAAAGAATATAATCTGCCTCTCCTTGTAAATGCTATTTACCCCGCTGCCTTTTGAAGCAGTAGCAGAAGCCTAGTTTGCAGACGAGCTGGAGACAAAGGGTGTGTACGAATGGAGCTCGGTCCAGCAACAAGTAGCTGTTTGGTCGGGGGATTAGTGACCAGTTATTGATGACAAAGGCTTCTATCTGTCAACAACTATGTCATTGGTTCCCAGGTAGCTGGTCAGCTTGTGGTGTGAATGTTTTGGTGGAAATCATTGGATGCCTGGAAAGAAAGAAGTTGTTTTTGCTTTGCAGTAAATAAAAAGCATCACAAGCCTGAAGATAGCTAGTTTATTTCCTCTTTCCAATTACTGCAAGATAATAAGTCAAAAACCTTTACTATATGTGAAACAGTCAACCTGTACCTCCTGCAATCAAGTGAAAGTACCCGGAGAAAGCAGATTGAGAAGCAGCATTCAGATCAGCAAAGATTTGTCTCAAAAAACCCTGGGGACAGGGGTTGTCGAAATGCCTTCTCAGTCTTTCTCACTGCCTTACATGAGGACAGGAGGACAAGTTACAACAACAATGTCAGTGCTAAAGGCAGGCAGGGGGAGCAGACGTGGCTTTGTTATTATAGAGTCATAGAGTCATACACTGTGGAAACAGAGCCTTCGGTCCAACCAGTCCATGCTAACCATAATCCCAAACTAAACCAGTCCCACCTGCCTGTTCCTGGCACAGATCCCTCCTAACCTTTTCTATTCATGTCCGTATCCAAATGTCTTTTAAACATTGTAATTGTACCTGCATCCATCACTTCCTCAGGAAGTTCATTCCACACATAAACCATCCTTCTGTGTAAAAAAAATTTGCCTCATATGTCTTCTTTAAATCTCTCTCCTCTCACCTTAAAAATGTGCCCTCTAGCCTTGAAATCCCCCCCATCCTAGGGACAAGACAACTACCATTAACTCTATCTATGCCCATCATGATTTCATAAACTTCTATCTGTTCGCCTCTCAGCCTCCTACGCTCCAGTGAAAAAGTCTCAGCCTATTCAGCCTTTCTTTATAACTCAAACCTTCTGTACTGTCAACATCCTAGTAAAACTCCTTGAACCTTCTCCTGCTTGAAAATATCTTTCCTGTAACTGGGCTACCAGAATTGGACATAATATTTCAGAAGAGGCCTCACCAATGTTCTGTACAATCTCATCATGAATTCCCAACACCTATACTCAAAGGACTGAGCAATGAAGGCAAGCATGCCTGATGCCTTTTTAATGACCCTGACTATATGTGATGCAAACTTCAAAGAATTATGTACCTGCACCCTAGGTTTCTCTGTTCTACAACACTACCCAGGCCCTACCGTTAATTGTATAAGCCTGACTACCCTTGTCTTTTGTACCAAAAACCAATACCTTGCATTTGTCGAGATTGACCTCCATCTGTCATTTTTCAGCCCATTGACCTACTTGATCAAATCTCTTTGTAATCTTAGAAAACTTTCTTGAATGTCTACAATGCCACCAATTTTGGTGTCATCCACAAACTTACTAATCGTGCCTTCTATATTCTCATCCAAATCATTTAAATAAACAACAAACAAAAGAGGACCCAAAACTGATCCCTGTGGAATGCCGCTGGTCACAGGCATCCAGTCCAAAAAGCAACCCTTCACCATTGCTCCCTGTTTCCTGCCATTAAGCCAATTATGGATCCAATTGGCAAGCTCACCCTAACTACTTAACTTTACTGAGATAACAAGGTGTAGAGCTGGAGCAACACAAAAGGCCAAGAAGCACCACAGGAGAACAAAACCTCAAACTTCGGGCCTAGACCCTTCTTCAGAAATATTTCTGAAGAAGGGTCTAGGCCCAAAACGTCAGCCTTCCTGCTCCTCTGATGCTGCTTGGCCTGCTGTGTTCATCCAGCTCTACACCTTGTTATCTCGGATTCTCCAGCATCTGCAGTACCTATTATCATGGATAATCAGCATGGTTTTGTGCGAGGAAAATCGTGTCTCACAAACCTGTTTGAGCTTTGTGAATAAGTTACCAAAAAGATGTTGATGGCAGTGCAGTAGACCTTGTTTATTTGGATTTTAGTAAAGCCTTTGCTAAGGTTCTGCATGGTAGACTAATTAGTAAAGTTAAGTAGTTTCAGAGATAGTAGGAACTGCAGATGCTGGAGAATCTGAGATAACAAGGTGTTCATTTTTTGCCTCTCTAAATGTCCATAAGCCCTGCCTTTTAACATCACCTCCAACAATTTACCCAGAACAGAAGTCAGACTCACAGGTCTATAGCTCTCCAGTTTCTCCTTATAACCTTTCTTAAACAAAAGCATAACATTAGCCACCCTCCAGCCATCAGGCACCTCACCCGCAGTTATAGATGATGCGAAAGTTTCTGCAACGGGTCTCATAGTTTCCTCCCCTATTTCCCACAATGTTCTGGGATACATTAGATCAGGTCCCGGAGATTTATCCACCTTTATATTCTCTAAGACCTGCCGAACATCCTCTCCCATAATGTGAACTATTTTTAAAACATCAAAGTTTATTTTTCTGCATTCTCTAGATTCCATTTTTTTCTCCGCAGTAAAAACTGAAGCAAAATATTCATTTAGAATCTCTCCCATCTCCTGGGATTCAACACAATGACGACCTCCTTGATCTTTAAACACCCTCTCTCTAGTTACCCCCTTGCTCTTAACGTATTTGTAGAATATCTCTTTGGATTATCCTTAACCTTATCTGCCAATATTATCTCATTTCCCCTCTTTGCCTTCCTGATTTCTCTCTTAAGAATGCCCGTACACTCTTTATATTGATTAAGAGATTCAATTAAATCAAGTTGTCTACATCAAAAATAAGATTCTCTTTTATTCTTGACTAGAACCTCAATATCTTTATTCATCCATTGTTCCTTAATCTTACCAGCCTTACCCTTCTCTCTAATGGGAACAAAATGCTTCTGAACTCTTGTCATCACACTCTTGAGCACCTCCCACTTGTCAGACGTCCTTTTACCTGCGAACAATCTACTCCAATAAACTTTTGAAAGCCATTGTGTCATATCATTAAAATTTGCCTTACTCCAATTAAAAACTTTAACTTTTATGGAAGGCTTATCCTATTCCTCAAACATTTTGAAACCAATAGAATTATGATCACTCGACCCAAAGTGTTCCCTCATTTTTATTTCACACACCTGCCCTTCCTTATTGCCCAATAGAAGGTCTAATTTTGCTCCTTCTCTAGTAGGAGATTGCACATATTGATAAAGAAAATTTTCTTGAACACATTTGACAAATTCTTCACCATCCAAACCTTTAACACAACAGTAGCCCCAGTCAATTTCTGGAAAATTAAAGTCCCTCATTACTACAACCTTATTATGCTTACTTACATCTGACATCTCCCTGCATATTTGTTTCTCAATTTCCCTCATTATTGGGAGGCCCACGGTACAATTCCATCAAAGTGATATTTTCTTTCTTAATTGTAATTTCTACCCATATATTTTCATTGGACGACTTTTCAGAAATATCATCCCATGTTACCGCGGTAATGTACTCCTTAATCAAAACGCCAATGCCCCTCCTTTCTTGCCTCCTTTCTATCCTTCCTATAGCATCTAAAACCCAGAACACTGAGCTGCCAATCTTGTCCATCTGTCAGCCAAGTTTCTATAATAGCTGTGAAGTCCCAATCCCATGCTCTTAAACTTCCCCTGAGTTCATCAGCCTTACCTGTAACACCCCTTGCATTGAATTAAATGCAATTTAGTTCTTCAGAGTTACTACATACTCTCAATCTCTCGTCTTTCTTTTCTAATTGACCTGCTCTCCTCACACTCAGAACCTTCCCCATCATTCCTTCTGTAGACACTGCTACTTAGAAATCCTCCCCTCCCCCTCTCTATCAGTATAAAGTCTCCCTTAATGGAATGAGCAAATGTCCCTACTCAGATAAACCTTTCCAGTTTAGGTTAGGTCCATCTTTTATGAACAGTTCTTTTCCATCCCAAAAGGCCAAAAACCCGAATGCCTGAACAACACGCCAGTTCTTCAGCCATTGATTTATCTCCTTTAACCTTTTGTTCCTTCCCTCGTGTGAATTTGGCATTGCAAGTAAACCAGAAACTACTACCTTTAAGGTTCGATTTCTTAATCTTCTACCGAACCTTTTAAATTCACTCTGTACTGCTTTAATCTTTTCTCTCAAAATGTAATTCCAACCAAAGTGTATAATAATTTTTGGCTGCTCAATCTCATCTTTAACAACATGCTTCAAGCGTTTAGAGACATCCTTAATCCTAGCACCAGGAAAGCAACAGACCATCCTAAATTTACGCTCACTGCCACAGAATTTCCTGTCTATGCCCCTGACAGGGGAGTCCCCGATAACAATAATTCTAGTGAATCTTGTGAATCACTACCTAACATAAGAATCATTACAAGTGTCTGATAACTGACTGGCCCTTCCATTTTCCTCAGAGAGACTATCACCTTCTACAGTTCCAAAACCTGAACGTCTATTTGATAAAGGAGTAGCCACAGGAGACTTTTGAGCTACTTTCTTCCCCTTCGCGACAGTCACCCATCCATCTGACTGATCCTGCTGAGTAACAACTATTCTAAATCCACTAGCCATCTCGTGCTGTACCTCATATACGCACTTAATACCATTTCCGCCACGCAATACATCAGGTCAAACATGGACACAGAAACTTACTGCTGATTCCCATCCCTTCCCCAGACTCAGCTGATAAGGTGGACCTCCTCCATGTTTTAAGTAAATTGGAGGAAGCACTGAGGGTAGTAAGGAGACAGAATGTCCCCTGGGAGGGAATGGTAGTATCTGTACTAGTGACCACTGCACAGATCTTGTGGACAAGGACAAAGTCCAATCTTCACACTGAGGATGTCCTCCCTTGTATTTTATGGCACAACGAACATGCTTTTTGATAGATACATTTCAAATATATCTAGCAAATCAAGACTTGGCATCTATGACGTGCTGAGGGCCATCAGCAGCAGCAGAAGTGTATTTAAACACAATCTGCAACCTTGTGGCCTGGCAGATCTCTCCTCCAACACACCCTGCCCCGCCCCTCAAGCAACCATAACTCCACCCACCATCACCACCATTGTTATCAAGCCAGCACATCAACCCCGGATCAACGAAAAGTGCAAGACCTAAGCCAGGGACAGCACCAGGCGTAGTTAAACAGGAGAAGACAACCTGAAGAGGCTACCAAACGCGACTATGCGAAGTAGCATAAGCAGCAAGTGCTAGGCAGAATTAAATGGTTTCCACAATAAAACAATCAGCTCTACATTCTGTAGTCCGATTGCATCCAGTTGTAAACGGTTGGTGGATAGTTAAAGAAATCACTGGAGGGGGGTCCATTAATATTCCCGTTCTCAATAATTGGAGAGTCCAGCACTTCAGTGCAAAAGGTAAGACTAAAGCATTTGCAACAATCTTCTACTGGAAGTGCCAAGTGGATAATCCATCTCAGCCTGCTCCAGAGCTCCAGCATCACAGATACCAGTCTCCAGTTAATTTGATTCACTCCAAATGATATAAAGAAATGGATGATTGGACTGAATGCTGCAAAGACTATGGGCCCTGACAACACTCTAGCAATAATACTGAAGATGTGTACTCCAGAACCAGTTGTGTCTCGAGTCAAGCTGTTCTGGTGCAGCTACTTTACTGACATCTAACCTATAATGTGCTTTGCTTTTTGCACAGGTATATCCTGTGAACAAAAAGCAGGACAAATCAAACCCAAACAATTTTTGTCCCATCAGCCTGCGCATCAATAAACTGATGGAAGTTCTCATCAACAGTGCTGTCACACAGCACTACATGTGCGACAGCACTGGGTTACCAATAACCTGTACAGTGATGCCCAGTTTGGGTTCCATCAGGGTCAGTCAGCTCCTTACCTCATTATAGGCATGGTTCAAACATGGGCAAAGGAGATGAATTCCAGAGGTGAAGTGAGAGTGACAGCCCTTGACATGAAGCCTGCATTCGACCGAGTGTGGCATCAAGGAGCTGTAGCAGAACTGGAATCAATGGGTATCAGGGGGCAAACGCTCTGGTGGATAGAGTCATACATGCCACATAGGAAGATAGTCGTCCGTTGTGGGAGGTCAATCATCTCAGCTCCAGGACATCTCTGCCGGAGTTCCTCAGAGTAGTGTCCTTGGCCCAACCATCTTCAGCTGTTTCCTCCATGATAAGGTCAAAAGTGGAAATGTTCACTGATGATTGCTCAATGTTCAGCACCATTTGTGTCTCATCAGATACTGAAGCAGTCCATGTTCAAATGTAACAAAGCTTAGACAATACTCAGGCTTGGATTGATAAGTGACAAGCAACATTCATGCCATACAAATGCCAGGCAATGACCCTCTCCAGAAAGAGACAATCTAACTCATGCCCCTGGACATTCAATGACATCATTATCATGAATCCCCCTCTGTCAAAATCAGGAAGGTTACCATTACTGGTGAAGCCATGGCTTCTATGACAATGCAAATGGACACTGCCTTCAAGTCAATGACCAGTGAGTGGTTTCAATAACTGTAGAAGTCTTCTTATACTAAACTTTTAATTCTAGCATCTGGCCAAACCCACAAACTAATTTAACTGTTCACACTTCCTGTTTGTACCCATTCAGCATTTACTTCTCTCCCAGCTTACTATTAGCAATCTTTTTGCCTATTTCCCTTTTATTTCTCGATATCTCTCTCTCAACACTGTCTCCATCTATTTTATCCATCAACCACCCTTTCCCCAAACCCACCGCATGTCATCAGAATTAATAACACCTTTTCCCGGCTGCTTTCAGTATGAAGAAACGTCACTGGGCTTGAAACGTTAACTCTGTTTTTCTCTCTCTACAGATACTGCCAGACCTGCTGAGTTACTCCAGCACTTTTTATTTTTGTTTCTAGTGTCCTCTATAGGAAGGTGTTACTAGGACTGGAGGGTTTGAGTTATAAGAAGTGGCTGGATAACCTGGGACATTTTGACCTGGAGCATCGGAGGCTGAGGGGTGACCTTATAGAACATAGAACATTACAGCGCAGTACAGGCCCTTCGGCCCTTGATGTTGCGCCGACCTGTGAAACCAATCTGAAGCCCATCTAACCTACACTATTCCATTATCATCCATATGTTTATCCACAGACCATTTAAATGCCCTTAAAGTTGGCAAGTCTACTACTGCTGCAGGCAGGGCACCTCACACCTTTACTACTCTCTGAGTAAAGAACCTAACTCTGACATCTGTCCTATATCTATCACCCCTCAATTTAAGGCTGTGTCCCCTCGTGCTAGCCATCACCATCTGAGGAAAAAGGCTCTCATTGTCCACCCTATCTAATCCTCTGATCATCTTGTATGTCTCTATTAAGTCTCTATTAAGTTAACCTTCTTCTCTCTAATGAAAACAGCCTCAAGTCCCTCAGCCTTTCCTCATAAGACCTTCCCTCCATACCAGGCAACATCCTGGTAAATCTCCTCTGCACCTTGGCATGGATGAGGTGTCTAGCGAATGTCTTTCCCCTGGGGTAGGGGAGTTCAAAACTGGAGAGCATAGGTTTAAGGCAAGAGGGGAAAGATTTAAAAGGGACCTGAGGGATGACTTTTTCACACAGAGGGTGGTGCATACATGGAACAAGCTGCCAGATGAAGTGATAGATGCAGGTACAGTTACATCATTTTGAGGACATTCGGACATGAATAGGAAAAGTTAGAGGGGAATTGGCCAAATGTAGGCAAATGGGATTACTTCCATCTGGGAAATCTGGTTGGCATGGACGAGTTGGACTGAAAGGTCTGTTTCTGTGCTGTATGACTCTATGACTCCATCTGGTGGTCTTTGTTTTAGTCCCTTTCCTTTTCACCCTGGGCACCTCTAGCTCTGTCCCTATAGCCCACCTTTGTTCTGCTCCCATTTACACTCCAGCCCGATCACTACTGTTATCTCCCTGCACCCCTACATCTTCCCCAAAATTAGCAGCAATATTTACCTTCAGTCGCTGCCATGTTGACTGAGAAAAGGACTTTCAGGGCAATAAGAAGAAAATAATTAATCAAAATAGCCATGACTGAGGAGCAGAGGTTAGGTGAGTGTGGTGGGTGAGACTGGACTATGGGGGGAGGAACACAGTATAAGCTGCCAAATGTAAGGAAGAGAGACTGCTGGGAGACTACCACCATTTGGCCTTCCTACCTACCTCACCGAAAGTGGATGTGCAAGTTGTCAGTGCACCCGCCAGAAAGGCAAGTGGGTATTTCCAAACACAACCATCATGTGTGCCTTGCCACACCTTGATTGAAAGACCCAATCCATAGTTTGAAGGAGTAGGTGCATTTCCTGCTCCCTACTAAATCCCCCATTCCCAGTGCATTTGTGAGGCTAAAGCCCAGCTCATAATTTTATTAACTTTACTCATATACTTGTAAAGATAGTATTCTCCTGCTTGTATTTTGCTTTCCTTCTGCAGACTGCTGGGTAAATTAGGATTGAAATTGCAATTGGCACTGTGTTTAAACTAACCATGGGTTAGCATCTGGCTTAGAATTAAATACAGTGATCTCTGCACAAACTCATTAAGTGTACTCATGAGAACGGACCTGAATGTAATTTCTCCAGTATTGCTACACTGCCAATCATGGTGAGGTTGATTTTCTGTTCTCAGGACTGTTGAAGGGATTCCTTGTAAGCTCTGAATGCTCACGTTAAACCAGCATAGACTGGAACACCTGCTCTATAACAGAATATGAAACCAAAATATTGAAGATGCTGGTAATCTATTCTATCTATTTCATCAAACCTATGATGTCTGCATGCGTTGCTTTTCTTAATCTGGTACTAAACAAATAGTAAATAAACTAATAACTACAAAAATTGTAAAACATTGTCACTTTCTTAAAAAAGGATTGTGAGAATTTTGAAGATATTTGGAGAATCATTAATACTGTTCAGAATAAAGACCTTTATAAATAATGATGAGAGCAAAATAGATGAAAGGGCATCTTGTGATGAGAACATAGGGAGCCTGCATTGGGATGTAGTTACATTGAGTGAGTGAGTGAGTGGAAGATGTACTTTAATGTAGAAAAGTGTGACGTCATGCACTTTGCTTTCTACAAAGAACCAAATGGCAGGCTGTTCTTTAATTAAAGACAGACTCCACAGAAATACAGCAGAGAGTTTTGGATGTTCTTGTTCATGAAACATTTGATATTTTGGTCTTTATTGCTAGAGGTTTGGTGTTTAAACCGGAACTAAACCTCAATTTTCTTCAAATGTTAGAAGGAGTTACACTAGTTAAAGTTAAGGAGAAGCCAGTCAGGCAATACCCAGTGATTGATTGATCGAATTATTGTCATGTGTATCAAAATACAGTGAAAAGCTTTGTTTACAAGTAGTACAGGCAGATCACAGCAAGTAAAGGATGTACAGATCAAAAAGACTTAGAGGTATACAGGTTACATTGCAGGTTACATTATTTGAGTATGGAGTCCATTCAACAGTCTGATAACAGCCAGAAAGAAACTATTCCTGAACCTGCTTGTGCTTGTGTTCAGGCTTTGTGCATGTGTGCAATAGGAACAGTTGGTAAAAGATTTCATAGGGCTCCATAGATTCATGAAAGACATGGTTAATCAGAAAGCAGAATCTATAGAGATTTGTTATGTTTACACTGAGATAGGAATCTGAGACTATATTGGTTTAGCAAAAGTGCTTTCTACTGCTCTCAACAATGAAGAGAGTTTAGACTGCAAGGATCAGCCAGGGTCGCAAGGAAACAGATACAATGAGACAATGAAAATAACAAAAAGCTGAAGTGACTCAGAGAGCAGCACAGTTTGGTGAACAAATAGTTCTGAAAGATTCAGGTCTGGCATTAGATGCTGATGAGACTGGGAAGAGGCAAGTTCAAGCAGAATATTTCATTTCCTTATCTCCACAGGAAGAATCCTCAGCAACAGTGACAGGGATCGTGCCAAACAAGAAACAACCTTCAAATGGAAAAACTGAGGAAAGGAAACTGCTGGTTTAATCAGTAAATCAATTACAGAAGATGAATGAGAATATCCAGACTAATGAATAAGTTGAAATAAGCAGTCAGGATAGTTCAACACAGATTCATTGGAGTTGATTGGAATTGGTCCTTGTATTGTAGAGAAAAGAGTTAGCTGTTTGCTAAGTGGTTGAGGTCTTTTCAATTCTTGAATTGGGCAGGTACCTTAAACACCACCCACTATAATGATAAACAGACTTGTGAGCAGGACAGTTTAGGAGTAAAACCTAACATCTGGGCCCAACTCCAAGTCTCAGTAATAATATCTACCATATCAAGGTAACCAGTTGTTAACATCCAACAAGCTGCTTCTTGTTCAAAACGGGAACTTTTTCTAGTTAGATCAGGTAGACCACATTAGACCAAGCAGTAAATAGGAGACAGCAGGAACTGCAGATGCTGGAGTCAGAGGCAACACAGTGTGGAGCTGGAGGAACACAGCAGGTCAGGCAGCATCAGAGGAGCAGGAAAGTTGACATTTCAGGTCGGGACCCTTCATCAGGACTGCGGAGGAGGAAGGGAGCTTGGAAATAAATAGAGGGAGGAGGGGTGGGGCTGGGGGAAGGTAGGTGGGATGGTGATAGGTGGATGCAGGTTGGGAGTAGTGGAGGTCAGCGGGAGGGGTGGGGTCGATAGGTAGGAAAGAAGACAGATGGATAATGTTAGGTCAAGGAGCAGGGACGAGGGAGAAGGTTGTGCATGGGATGAGACCAGGGGTTTGAGGAGATCTTAAGACTGGTGAATTCCATGTTTAGGCCATCGGGCTGTAGGCTCCCGAGGCAGAATATGAGGTGCTGCTCCACCAGTTTGCGGGTGGTGTCATTGTGACACTGGAGGAGGCCCAGGATGGACATGTCATCCAGGGAGTGGGAGGGGCAATTAAAATGGTTGGCGATTGGAAGGTGTTCTCGTTTGTCACAAACAGAACGCAGGTGCTCCACGAATCGGTCACTGAGTCTGTGCTTTGTCTCACTGATGAAGAGGAGGCCATATCAGGAGCAATGGATACAGGAGACCAGGTTGGAGGGTGTACAGATGAACCCCTGTCAAATATGGAAAGTTTGTCTTGGGCCTTGAATGGAGGTGGGCGGGGGAGGTGTAGGGGCAGGTGTAGCACTTCCTGCAGTTGTAGGGAAAGGTGCTAGGGGGTGGTGGGTTAGTGGGGAGTGTGGAGCGGAGGAGGGAGTCACGGAGAGAGCGGTCCCTACGAAAGACAGATAGGGGTGGGGAGGGAAATATCTCTTTGGTTGTGGGTTGGATTGTAGGTGGCGGAAGTAGTGGAGGATGATACACTTGATGAGGAGGTTGGTGGGGTGATATGTGAGGACCAGGGGCTCCGTCCTTATTTTTGTTCGGGGGAGCGGTTTTGAGGGCAGAGGTGCTGGAAACGCAAGAGATGTGGTTGAGAGAATTGTGGAACAACGGAGATGGGGATGTTGCAGCCCTTGAAATAAGAGGACACCTGGGATGTCCATAAGTGGAATGCCCCATCCTGGGAGCAGGTGCGGCAGAGGCGGAGGAATTGGGAATAGGGGATCGCATCCTTGCAGGAAGGTGGGCGAGAGGAGGTGTTGTCCCGGTAGCTATGGGAGTCAGTGGGCTTGAAATAGATATCAGTTTCCAGGTGCTGCCAGGGATGGAGACAGAGAGGTCCAGGAAGGAGAGAGAGGTATTAGAGATGGTCCAGGTGAACTTGAGGTTGGGGTGGAAGGTGTTAGTAAAGTTGATGAACTGTTCGAGCTCCTCGTGGGAGCATGAGGCGGTGCCGATACAGTCATCGATGTAACGGAGGAAGAGGTGGGGTTTAGGGCCGGTGTAGCTGCGGAAGAGGGATTGTTCCACGTATCCTACAAAGTGGCAGGCATAGCTTGGGCCCATGCACGTGCCCATAGCCAATCCTTTAGTTTTTAGGAAGTGGGAGAAGTTGAAGGAGAAGTTGTTAAGGGTAAAGATGAGTTCTGTTAAGCAGATGAGGTCAGAGGGGGATTGGTTGGGCCTGTGGGAGAGGAAGAAGTGGAGGGCTTTTAGGTCATCTGTGTGGGAGATGCAGGTGTACAGGGAATGGATGTCCATAGTGAGGATGAGGCGTTGGGGACCAGGGAATTGGAAGTCTTGGAGGAGGTGGAGGGTGTGGGTGGTGTCCCAAATGTAGGTGGGGAGTTCCTGGACCAGGGGGGAGTAGACAGAGTACAGATACATGGCGATAAGTTCAGTGGGGCAGGAGCAGGCAGAGACAACGGGTCGACCAGGGCAGTCAGGTTTGTGGATTTTGGGAAGAAGATAGAAACAGGCAGTGCGGGGTTGTGGAACGATGAGGTTGGAGGCTGTTGGTGGGAGGTCACCTGAGGTGATGAGGTTATTAATGGTCTGGGAGATGATGCTTAGGTGATCAAGAGTGGGGTATAATTGGTGTCAATTGAGGTGTCAGAGAGTTGATGTCTGGCCTCCGTGATGTAGAGGTCAGTGCGCCATACCATTATCCACGGGTTTGATAGTGAGGTTGGGGTTGGAGCAGATAGAACGGAGGACTGCGCGTTCTGTAGAGGAGAGGTTGGTGTCAGTGAGAGGTGTGGAGAGATTGAGGAGATTGATGTCATGACAGCAGTAGGAGATGAAGAGATCGGGGGAGGGTGGGAGGCTGCGAGGTGGTGTCCAGGAGGATGGGGTTTGTTGGAGGATGGAGAAGGGGTCTGCAGGGGGTAGGTCAAAGAAATAGGCACGGAGGCAGAGGCAGCAGAAAAAGAGTTCAACATCCAAAAGTGAACAGAATTCATTAATATATGGGCGCAGGAGAATGAATGTGAGTCCTTTGCTGAGGACTGACCGTTTGTCCTCAGTGAAGGGGACGTCTAGGATGATGGTGAATACCCGGCAGGGCTTGGGGCCGGGGCTAGGTGTAGAGCTGGAGCTGGGAGTGAGGTGGAGACTGTTCCGGGAGTGGGTGTGTGTGTGGGAACGATCACATGGACGGAAGTCGAAGTAGCGATGTGGTTAGCTGCATTAACGGAAGTGGACACTGGAGAGAGAAAAATGGGCTCCAGCTCCATTAAATTTTTGCACGTCCCACATTGAGTGTCTCCATCTTTTCAGTGTGATGCAAGAAGCCCAAAAGAATTAAAATTAGCTTTTTGAATGCAACTTTGCTCTTTGAATGCATGGAACATGGCAATAACTGATAGCCACCTTCAGAAGAATCATTGCCCTTCTGACTATTGTTCTTGCTGTCTCACCATATCCCCTCTACTGCTGTGTACCACTAGGTTAACATTTTTCTTTCTTCTCAGGTCTACTTGACTTTAAGTGTTCCCTGTGTCTGACAAATATTTGAAATCCTGCGAGCAGCAATGGTGCTGTTCACTCATGTTGAAACATTAATAGTTACTCTACCTGCAGACAAGATGTCTATTATGTTATATCTCTTATTCCAGTCATGAAAGAACTAACAAGTTGTGTTACCAGTGGCTTTATTCCTGCAACATTATTCTAAGTGTCCAGGATATTAAGTGAAAATAAAGTGTTTTTTTCATTCTTATCAGTTTCACACCTGTTTTAGAATTCTAGTGTGAAGTATCAGAGTACAGTCACACATTAAAGTAACTCTAGAATTATTCTAGATTATTCTAGAACAATAAAGGCCATTGCAGAGCTCAGAAGACAACAAGGTTCATAGAATCGTAGGATCCCTACAGTATGGAAACAGGCCCTTCGGCCCAACAAGTCTACACCGACCCTCAGAGTATCCCACCCAGACCCTATGGGCAATTTCCCATGGCCAATGCACCTAGCCTGCACATCTTTAGACCATGGGAGGAAACCCATGCAGACACGGGGAGAATGTGCAAACTCCACACAGACAATCGCCCGAGGGTGGAATCGAACCCGTGTGTCTGAAGCTGTGTTCGATTGGTTACTGGAGAAGGTTATTGGAAAAGAATAAGAAGCTGATGAATAGTTTAACATTGTGGGAATATAGACAGAGTTGATCATAACTAAAGATCTGATGTCAATGGGATTAATGGAATAGACAGAAAGGGCTGTGTTTTTCCAAAGTAAGTGTTTTATTTTCCCAGATGATTGAGAAGCTGATCACTGCAACATGTATGGGCTGTACACTCTCCACTTCTTAACCTCTGTCTGCCACCTGGTATGCTTTGTCCTATACCCTACCTTCCAGTGGAGGAACTCCCAGCCCCAGCGTGGACTCGAACTCCTGGCACTCCCGGCCTTGAGCTAAAGCCTGTTGCAGTGTGGTTTAGAAGAACTGTTATTCTGAACTCTTATTTCTCTATTTTTGAAGTTTATTACTGGACTTTTTATTTATTTATTTTTCTAACTTTCTCTCCTTAGAATTTGTACATAAGAGCCCGTACCTAGGTACCTGGATACTTAAGATGGCGCTGTAACTGGCAACTTGTAAAATTTCCGCTATACCTGTGTGAGTACATGCGACAATAAAGCTAATTCGAATTCTATTTAAGGGTGGCCCCTAAGAGGTCCTGGCACTGGGCTGTGGAGGGGAGTCACAACACCTGACTACCTGCTCCTCTTCCTGGTCACATCCATGTTTGACTGTCCTTGGAAAAGGGAGCGTGCAGAACCCACCGGTACAATCCATGCCTTTCATCAAAAGTGGGCTCCACAGGGGGCTGGGCTGTATCACCTCACCCAGAAATAACACTGCCGTTTCATTTTGAATAGTGTCCTTTCAAGGTTTCTGCTTATCCTTTGATTTTTTTTTGTTACAGTGCCCTCACCAGGCTCTGTCGAAACCCTTCTTGTTCATTTACAAAGACTAGAAGCCACCTCTTGCAAAGACCAGAAAAGACGGAAACACACTCCTGTTCAATACAACTTCTTTATTTCTAACTTTCCTCAAATCCTGCCCGAGAAACTCAGATGGAAATTGGGCAGAGCTGGGGAAGAAGAGGAGCTGTTCATTCATGATGTTCCAACCATCCTGGTATGCCTGAGACTTCACATGTTTGTGGAATAACATAGGAACTGGGAAGCAGCTAACAAGACAAAGATATGCATCCCTTTAACAGACGATCAAAGAGAAACTACAATAACTTGCGTTTTTGAAAATTTTGTCTAAAAATGCTTTTTTTAAAAACATTAGTCTTAAACTAATTCATCCCAACTGAGGCTATCTTAAAATATGTTAATTCTGGGATGCAGATTAGAATTTAGCATATAAAGTATTAGGCTCTATTAGAGTATCCAATCCAGAATAATATTTGAAAGAAAAGCAGAAATTGCTGATAAAACTCAGCAAGCCTGGCACCATATGTGCTTCCTTCAGTGCATTCTGATGGAGGGTCACTGGAACCAACACGTTAACTCTGCTTTCCCACCACTAGATAGGTTGAATTACTCCAGCAATTTCTTTAAGATTTCTTTATCTATAAGATTTCTGCAATTCTTTGTTTTATTCTAGGACAAGATTTCTTGTTGTTAATATCCATTTGAGATAAAATAGCTAGATAACGTCTCGCAGAAAGGAATTTGGGTGTGAGATGTTGGAATGGCTTCATTTATATAAGATCAAGAATGCATGCTGATGGGGTTGCTCAAGCCTAGAAAGGCAGGGGCTGGTCGGACAGGACCTGAAATGGACAATTTTGAGGTGTACAGTAATGACGGAGGATCGTATGTTGCAAGAGAGAAAAACACCGAGTTAACGTTTCGAGTCCAGTGACCCTTTGACTGTTTTTTCTCTCCATAAATGCTGCCAGACCCATTGAGTTTCACCAGCACTTCCAGTTTTGTTTCAGATTTCCAGCATTTGCAATTCTTTGTTATATTCATATATCATATATTCAGCTTCCTGTTCTATTAAGGAAGAGGCACAGAGGTGGGGTTTTGGAAATCAAAAGAATGAAGAACAGTACAGCGCAGGACATGCCCTTTGGCCCACCAAGCTTGTGCTGACAAATGACACTGTTCTAAACTAAAAAATTGTTTGCCTCTACGTGGTCCATATCCCTATTATCCCTGCCTATTGACATATTTGTCATTGTAATTTGTCAATAATGCCATTGTATCTGTTTCTACTGCCTGCTCTGACAGCACATTTCAGGCACTTACCACCCTCTGTGTAAAATGTGAATAAATCAAATAAAGAGAGCGTCTGCTCTATCTTTAACAATAGTAAGAACTAGTTTCAGAGAAAATGCAAGGCAGAAGAAATGTGTTTCAACACTGTATTCGCATCATATTACTGCAATCTTATGCACTCTTTCCCTTTAAAGTCGTGCTCTGGGATACGTACTTTTCCACATTAAAACCAAAATCACTTCATTGGCTTCACCTCATGGATTCTACTTTCAAAAGATCATATAACCCTAGGAGGAGACAAGTAGAAGACTTAGCATTGAGTTCACTAAGAAGTGGTTCTCTTTGTTATGAATTCCCTCCATTTCCCATGCCACTTCCCTAGTTTGTGATAGGACAGTAAAAGGTAAATTCCTAATAATAAGGTAGATAGGACCCACTTGCAGGAGAAACAAATGATACTGGCATTGAGAGATTAGAAATGTAAACAAAGACTTGAAGAGACTTTACATGAGATGAAAAATATCCTGAAAATTAATATCATAGTGCAAAAGGCTGAACATTAAAAGCTTGTATTCACTTTCTTCCATTTGGTATCTTCTCCAAAAATTAAATTTAGATTTATTGAAATCCGTTTTCAATAGACCTATTCTCAGCTTAAATGAATGCACCTATAGAAAATTATCCTTTTCTTGTTTCTTAATATATCTATATATTTCAACATTCTGGCCTCAGTGTATTTATGATTGATTGAGTAATCAGCTTCAGTGCTGGAGGTAACACTCTAATGGTACTTCTCAGACATTGTAAAGTAGTCAGGATTCAAGCAAAGGTTTAATGTAAGTAATACTCCTTGTTTGTCAGATGAGTTGTTGCTTGGCAATGAAATAATAGCAAGATCCAGAATCCAAGGAGGAGTTATTTTATTAGTCTATTGCTGTGACACACTAAGGATTTAATGCTCAGGCAAACAAAGCAGCTACAAATGTTTTACTCACATATGGGTTTTCCAAACAATCCACACAAACTAACATGAGTTACCACAAGGACAGGCTATAATAAATACTGTGCCATTATCTAAGGCTGCTTAATACGCTTCATTGCAGTCTGTGATGCAACTGCGGTGATTTTTACTTCTGCGTTGTCAGGTGAACAGATGATTGTTTTGGTCAGGTTCCTGTCAGAATCACTGTGAAGAAGTGTCTGTTTCTATAATTATAAGCTGTCTCAGCCTTATCTAATGTTAGACAAGCCAGAAAGGAAATCAGAAATTGGTGGAAAGGCTCAACTGGTCTGACAGCATTTGTGGAGACAAATCAGAGTTAACGTTTCAGGTCAAGTGACCCTTCCCCTCTGACCCTGGGCCTGAAACATTGACTCTGTTTCTCTCTCCAAAGATGCTATCAGACCTGCTGAACCTTTCCAGCAATTTCTGTTTTTGTTTCTGATTTCCAGCAAACCACAGTTCTTTCAGTTTTTGGTTAGGCAAGCCAGTTCTATTCAGACTACCTTGTTTGAAGTCTGTCACAGAACAGTTTAAAAGCATGTTTCCACATTACAAAATACGTATTCACGTTAAAACACTCACACCCATTTCCCACTATCATTATCATTCCCCGGTTACTTCATAAATTTAAGCAGGCAGATATTACAAGTTGCTGCAATATGAAAATTCAGTTACGAAAGTACAATTCACCAAAATGTGGGCTTTGGTGAGGTTGTTGACTTACTCGCCGAGCTGGTTTGTTTTTGTCCAGATGTTTCATCACCATACTAGGTAACGTCATCAGTGAGGCCTCCGATGGGGCGATGTTATTCTACTCCGCTTGGAATTTATTCTGTCTGGTCTGCTCCAGTAAGTTGCGTCATTTCAGGTTTTGTTCTGCAAAGTTTTGTATATGGTGTCAAATTCTATTTGTTTGTTGATTGCATTATGGGTTGGGAACCACGCCTCTAGGAATTCCTGTGTGTGTCTATGTTTGGCTTGGGCTATTATGGTTACATTGTCCCAATTAAACTGATGGCCTTCATTGTCCAAGTGTACTGATATTAGGGAAAGTTTGTCGTGCTGTTTTGCTTCTAGCCGATGTCCGTGTATTCTAACGGCTAGTTTCCTTCCTGTCTGTCCGATGTAATGTTTGTTGCAGTCATTGCATGGTATTTTGTAAACCACGTTGGTTCTGCATGTTGTGGGAATGGGGTCTTTAATCCTTGTCAGTGTTTGTTGTAGAGTGGTGGGCAAGTTAAAAAACTCACCCACAACCTGAGTTACAAATCATTGCAAAAACCTTAAATGTGGATGTTGGCTTTCGTCATTAGAGGGATAATTTTTTTTCTTCCTTTAAACATTAAACAATAAACGTGGTGGCCAAGATGGGGCCATAATTAGTGCAAAACACTATCTTGGTAATGGACATTAAGCCAACACTAGGAGCCCATTAGTTTGCTCTTTGGACTCTATTTGCATAGAGATTATGGGTAATTTGTAATTGGCTACAATGCAGGAATTAGTAGGGTGTGGAAATAATACTTGCCTGCCGCTACAAGGTTTACAAATTAAAATTAATGTAATGAAAAACGCCTAAACGAAGTTTCTGTTATTCTTCTTAATTTGGAAACGTTTCCTTCCTTAACTCTTAAAATATTGAAATGTATGATGCTACTAGTATACTGCTGTAGTGCAATAGAAACGCAATTGTGTTTTTAATTTTGCCATTAAATTAAGCCCTTAAAAGATTGGCAAACACTTACGTTGTTTATCATATTTAGGATAATAGCCCCTTTAGATTAACGCAGACACTATTTTGAAGAAGAGCTTTGGAGATTCTCCTTTGTGTCCTGTTCAATATTTATCCCTCACAAGCCCTGATGATCTGCTTGTCATCACAATGTTCCATGTGGGACCCTACTGTGGCTGTTACGATTTCCTGTATTATAGCAGAGACAGAGCACACTTCACAGTCCTTCAATGACTCTGAGACATCCTATTGTTGGTGAAAGCTTCTACTTAACTGCAAAATCTTTCTTCAATAACCTCAGAAGGGGCAGTCAGAGGTTCTGTCCCCTGGGAAAAAAGCTCCCAGTATTACTGTTGTTGGGGTGGGGGGGGGGAGGAGCGGGGTGGGGGGCAGTGAGGACTCTTGCTTTCTTTTAGTTGGGTTCCACTGAGCTTCCACCAGAACTGCACAGGTAAATTTGAGGGCATTTGTGGCCAAAGTACATATCTCATGAAATTCAGGTATGACACAATGTTGCAAATTGCCAGAATTTAGAGACTCCATAGGCTAAACGCACTCTTCATTTATAATGTTCCATTTGTCTTTCATTTAACTTTGTTAACTTGGCTCAATGGAAACACTATCAGAATACCATGTGTTCAAAGCCTCCTTCAGAGATCTAAGAACAAATGCAGGCAAATATGTAAAAGTTGTGATGCTGACAGTTGGATACTTGAAAACTAAAGTGGAGGACTGATGAAGGGTTCAGTCCCGAAACATTGACTTTCCTGCTTCTCAGATGCTGTCTGACCTGCTGTGCTCCTCCAGCTCCACTTTTTATTGACCCTGACTTCCAACATCTGTAGTCCTTGCTATCTCTTAGAGTATTTTCAAACATGAGTTTTACGACCAGAAAGAGACATAAATGTGGACTGAGAAGCAGTTTGATTCAAACGGATCATGGAATCATAGAATGCCTACAGTGTGGAAGAAGGCCATTCGGCCCATCGAGTCCACACCGCCCCTCTGAAGACCATCCCACCCAGACCCACCCCCTTACCCTATCCCTACAATGTTGAATTTTCCACGGCTAATCCACCTAATCTGCACATTCTTGGACTGTGGGACGAAATCCATGCAGGGGAGGTAATGGCCTAGTGGTATTATCACTGGGCTGTTAATCCAGGGACCCAGATAATGTTCTGGGGACCTGGGTTTGAATCCCACCATGGCGGACGGTGGAATTTGCATTCAATTAAATATCTGGAATTAAGAGTCTAATAATGACCGTGAATTCATTGCTGATTGTTGGACAACCCATCTGGTTCACTGATGTCCTTTAGGGAAGGAAACTGCCATCTTTACCTAGTCTGGCCTACATGTGACTCCAGACACACAGCAATGTGAGTGACTCATAACTGCCATCTGGGCAATTAGAGATGGGCAATAAATGCCGGCCTAGCCAGTGATGCCCTCATCCCGTGAATGAGTAAAGAATAAAGAAACATGGGGAGAATGTGCAAATTTCATACAGAACATACCCTGAGGGTGAAATCAAACCTGTGTCTCTGGTGCTATGAGGCAGCAGTGCTAACAATTGAGCCACCATGCTGCCCAGATGATGTTCTTAACAACAGAGGTGTTGGTATTAGCAGTCAGGGCTCGGGGAAAAATCCTGACTTGCTCAGTAGAAGGCCAGAAACAAAAGGATTTTGTTAATGTCAGAGAGGAAGATATCTTTTAAGGCTGTGGAAGACAATGGGTTTAAGCGCTCTACGTTAACGAGTAAGTGAGCCGAGTTAGCAGCTTGCTTAAAGTTGTCAAGATCAGAGTAAAGAAAATAGCATTGGGTGAATGCAGAGATTAACTGAAAAGAAACTAGTTATAGCATTGCCCACTGAACATGGAGCTTTCACATGGCGAAAGGAATGTTTCACTGAGGCTTGGATGTTTATAAAGCTAATCTGAGGGTCATTGTGAATATTTCTTTCTGAGATTTGTAATGAGTCTGTTTCCAATAATGTAGCAGAGTTTGTGTTTTTCCTTAGTGCAATAAACTTTGATGTTCTTTAGTTCAAAGTACATTGAAAACTAAAACAGGAATTGCCGGAAAGGTCAATTCCCAGTGTTTAGGGTAAAGTGATCTGTCCTCTAACACAAAACATTAACTCTGATTTCTCTCCACAGATGCTGCCCGACCTGCTGAGCTTTTCCAGCTCAGGATTTGGAATTTGGAATTTGGAAGGGATTTGGAAGGGTTCACTCAGGAATCTGACTTCTCCGGTATTACCATCAGCTGGGAACATAAAGTTGCCTAATGAAAGTGTTGGCAGTCAAATGCTGGCCCTCAATGTCATCTCCACTTTCAGATGGATATAAAAATTCTCACTGCATTATTTAAAGAGTGAGAGAGTTCTCCTGATGATCGCTTATTCCTAAACAATTACCACTGGAGCAAGTTATCTGATTATTTATTTTTGTGGGACATTGTTCAAATTCACAGTCTTACATACTGCAACAGCGATTACACTTCACCAGAACATCATGAGCTGTGAATTGCATTTGAATATCCCTGGGATTTTGAAAGGCACTATTAATAGGTATAGATGTTTTTAATGACCCACCAAGCAACTTATTTAAAAAGATTCATTCCTTACTCACTGACCCAAAGCTATGTTAACGAAGTGAAATGTTATTCAGGGCAGAATCTTCACTCCGCTGCTACTTAAATGAAAAGTCCGCTCTCGAATCCCATTTGAAGATATGTTTAATCAAATTGAGCAGATAAGTTTTGACGTATCTCTAGAGTAGGCAAGACTTGAACCTAGGCACTACCACTGCACCACCAGAGCTCTCCCTAATCATATTGGAACAAATTCCATACTCGTTATTAACAGACATTACTCTTTGTGTTAATTAGTTTACTAATCATGATCCTGAATGAAAGAATTGTTTTATGTTCTCAGATTTACCAGTTTGCTAGATTGTCAGCTCTCAGTCCCCCTTTCATTCTGTTTTAGCTAAAAGGAACAGTGTCACCAGAATGATTGTGAATCTGCAAATTCCGCACACAAACTGCAATTGTTCTGAAGTGTTTTAGAATGACTCTGTGAAGTATCTATCTGCAAATGATATTACTGATTTTAAAAAATAGCTTTTGCAGCTTTAAAGACACAAGAGTCAAAACGTTCATGCTGTTCCTTCCCAATGCTTGAGATAATATCCTGCATTGTTGGCTAATCAGTTTCATGAAGAGCCTTATTGAGTCCAATAGGAGGAGACCAAGGCATCCAGTATGGACCTGGGGGAACACAGCAGGCCAGGCAGCATCAGAGGAGCAGGAAAGTGATGTTTTGGATTGGGACCATTTCTGAAGAAGGCTCCTGACCCAAAACGTCAACTTTCCTGCTCCTCTGATGCTGCCTGATCCATTGTGTTCCTCCAGCTCCACACTGTGTTGTCTCTGACTCCAGCAACTGCAGTTCTTACTATCTCCAAGGCGTCCAGTTCCTTACATGTGGGGAAGGATGGTTTAGGTGACTGCAAGTCAGAGAGCAATGTTGAATTGAGACCCTCTCTTCACGGTTGGATGAAGGAGTAATCACAGGGGTCCTACAGAGCATTGTTCACCCCTTACCCCCAACTCCCTGCTAAAATGGCGCCCTGTCTGTTGAATACATTTTTAATTAAAGATGTAAAATGCTGTGGAGATTGCGGCTCCATGCTGAAACTACCTTTTCTGATACATACCTGCCATACAACATGCTCCATTCAGGCTGGAAGGGATTAGGTACGGGAGCAGCAGTGGCTTTGGCAGTGGGTCAACAGCACAACAGGGAGATAGAGCAGGGACTGAGGACAAGCACCTTTCCGTGAGCTACCCTCTTCCAGCTGGGAGCTGGACCTGTACATTCTCCTTGACATGGACAGCAGACTGTTGGGCAGGCCACTTTCTCAATGTGAATACCTATCAGTGTTCCTCTGTATAGCATCTCCTTTAGGTCCTCAACTAACTCCTCCCCAGAAAAAAACTGGTCTGCCACTTTGATTTCTGGGAGCTTGCCACATCACCACCCTTAACTTTTGCCATGGCTGTATCCTGCTGCCACCAGACATTTACCACACGCTTGTCACAAGTCTATACTGGGCAATTTCAAGGTATGTGCTGTGCCCGAATCCGAGGTGATGGCTCACGTCCCAGCCCAGCTGATGGTGCAGCTCCATCATTGCCAAACTGTTACTTCGTCTTCTTCAGACTGCTGTGGCTGGACAGGAAGCAGTTCCTGGGTGTTGCAAAGCAGAAAATCAGAAGGGGACGGTTACAGTGAGGAAGAGGGTCAAGATGGACAGCAAGATGTTCATGGTGACATTATCTGTGCCTTGCTCAGTGTGCCAGACAGCAGGATGAAGCTGAGCTGAGAGTTGAGAAGGTGTACAAAGCAGGAACATAACATCATCCTAACTGGGCTTAGTGACACTGCATTCTAGGGTCTTTGTTGAATCATCATAGAATCCCTACAGTGTGGAAACAGGCCCTTCGGCACAACAAGACTACACCAACCCTCAGAGCATCCCACCCAGACCCATCCCCCTATAACCCTCCTAATCTACACATTCCTGAACACCATAGGCAATTTGGCATGGCTAATCCGCCAAGCATGCATATCTTTGGACTGAGAGTGGAAGCCGGAGCACGCAAAGGAAACCCACGCAGACACGGGGAGAATGTGCAAACTCCACAGAGACAGTCACCTGAGGGTGGAATTGAACCTGGGTCTGTGGCGCTGTGAGGCAGCAGTGATAACCACTGAGACACTGTGCCACCCCTTTGTTGATGTAAAGATAAATAATCTATTCCACAGTTTACCAAACTAATTTATTGTCTTGAAATCTTCCTGCAACACTTGGTAAGTACTTTCTAATGGACAATCCTATAACCTAATGCAAGAATATAAAATAATATAGGATAAATTATATTCTCACCAAGTCCTTTCCTTCCACAAACTTTGCACAGTTTATCTTATTTGGAACTCTCCTACTGAAGGTGACAAGTAGAAATTTTAGGAAGGAAAAGCTGTGGGACATTTTTCCCTGATTCCTTAGACTGCTCAAGAATGTCATTAGAACCAACAATATTCACCCCGTGCCACAAATAACATCACAATTTATAGGAGTGTGGAGCAGTGATACCCTGATCTGTATTTATGGAACACATCAGCATTTGCAGTCATCAAGACCATTCTTTTTCACCTATTCATCAAACTCTTTTAAAGGCTTAATTAATTGGCAGGCATACGTTAGGTTTTATGACATACTATACCACAATGCAACATTTCTGAAGGGATGGGGTTCCCTTTCTGGTTTTGTTGACTCTTATACTGATATCTCGCTGTTCTCTGATCACTGCCAAAGTCAAATGATTCGTTGCCAAGACAAAATCCGTTCCTCAGAGCATTCAGAAAACTGGATCATGTCTCTTTCAATTCCATTACATCTCTGTTTTAATTAGCGATAATGTCACATTGGGATATTGACTAAGGCTTTGGACACCTCGGCCTTATTGCTGGTGATATTGACAAATGAATGATGGCATGTTCATATGATGTTTCTCTACTTTGACACAAGTCATTAACCAAGTTAGTTCAAGGAGGTTAACTTTGTTTAACAAGGGAACAGACAGTGGAAGGTCACATGAATGCATAAAACTGTCATCTGCTGTAATCAGCAAGATTCATTTAGAGGCTGCAATCTTTTCAAAGAATTAAATGCATTGAAGAGGGTTCAAAGAAGAGAAGGAAGGATACAATTAGTGCTGAATTTCCTTGGATTTTCTCCAAACCTCGTTGGAAGAGATTTCCAGGCAACATGTCTTGGTGGCTTTTAATGAAGCAATTTATTAATTGAAAAAAATGCCAGCTTCTGGTTCAGAACAGACACAGAAGCCTATGTTCAATTTGTTCTCCCAATTGCTCATCTTGATTCACATAATCTCAGACTCCCATGGTTCAAAATAACTCCCTCCAAGTCTCTTCAACTTTCAAAAAACTGAATCTATCAAGTCTAATTTCCTCAGCAGGTCAAGTAGCATACGTGAAGGAGAAAACAGAGTTAACGTTTCCGGTCCGGTGACCCTTTCTCAGAACTGTTCTGAGGAAGGGTCACCGGACCCGAAGCATTAACTCTGTTTTCTCCTTCGCAGATGCTGCCAGACCTGCTGAGCTTTTCCAGCAACTTTGTTTTTGTTCCTGATTTACGGTATCCGCAGTTCTTTTGGGTTTTTTTTAAGCCTAATTTCCTCTCTGATAAGATCACCATTCATCAAAATTCATTGTTAGTAATAGATCTGCTTCTCATTGTATTTTCCTGATCAGACCAATATCAATGGTGACTCCTTTCCCGACAATCAACCTTGACTAAATTGTACACTGGTCTAACCATTATCTCCCTCAATTTCATAATTCAGCCAATCTGTTGGATCATTCATTACTTTCCAGCCTACCTCCTACACTGTGTCTGCCATTTCATCATTCACTTCTTTATGTCATCTGCCTTATATCCACTTCTTAGAGGATAACAAGAAAAAGTAAAATTAAAAAATGCCTCCAGGCCCCTTCGATTCTAAAGAAAAATCACATTGGACTTGAAACATTAACTCTGTTTCTCCCTCCACAGATGCTGTCAGACCTGTCGAGCTTCTCTAGCAATTTGTATATGGGGGTGGGTATGTAACTTCAAAGTTATTGAGGAGCTGCTTGTGGTCATTGTGGAGGAAACTGGAGCACCCAGAAGAAACCCACAGGGGGAATGTGCAAACTCCACACAGACAGTCGCCCGAGGGCAGAATCGAATCTGGGTCCCTGGAGCTGTGAGGCAGCAGCAATAACCGCTGTACCACCATGCTATCCCATGGGAGCATAATGTGGGAAAATGGTTGTCCACTTTTACAGGAAGAATAGAAAGGAAAATAGTACTCGAATGGAGAGATAGTTCAAAATACTGTGGAACAGAGAGGTCTGAGTGTCGAAAATGAATCACAAAACATTAACAAACAAGTGTAGTAAATGATTAGGAAGGCAATTGGCATGTTATCCTTTACTACAAGAGGGATAGTATATACAGGGCGGGAAATCTTACTATAATTGTGCAGGACAGTTGTGAGATCACACCTCCAGTACTGTTTACAGCATTTGTTTCCTTACTTCAGAAGAATTTAGTTACTTTGAAAGGAGATTTGAGAAGTTTCCCTGAGCTGCAGGAGTCTTATGAGAAAAGACTGAGCAAGTTGGGCTTATACTGATTGAGGTTTCAGAGAAAGAGAGATGGTCTTAATGAGACAAGTAACAACCTGAGGGGCTTGACACATTAGCCACTGGGAGAATACTTTGTCTTGAGGCGAAATCCTGAACCAGGGACACGATAAAAACAGGGGGTCTCCCATTTAGAATGGAGATGGGTAGATATTTCTTCTCTCAGAATTTCGTTAGCTTTTGGAATTGTCTTCCACAGACAACACTGGAGGCTGAGCCATTGAATAGGTCCGAAGCTGAATTTGATTTTTGATTGACAAGGGAGTTAACAGTTATGAGGAAAAGGCAGGAAAATGAAGTTAAGACCATAACCAGACGGACTATCATCTTATTGAATGGCAGAGAAGGCTTGAGAATCTGATTGACTTAAACTTATTAATATTTTTTATGATGCTATAATCTACCGAAATTTTACAATATTTCAGTCTGGACACTTACAATCTGCACTCTTCCAACCCCCTGAACATCTTCCTACAAACACTAGTTTGCCGTCTCCCTATGACAGTTTGTTCAAATTTTACCTCTCTTTGGTCATTATTTCACTCACCTTTTCTCATCATTCCATTCCTGGAATCTATGTTTCTCCTCTGCAAAGAACCTTCCTGTTCTGAAGGTATTGTATCAACCTTGCAGTGATAAATTGAAACCAGGAGTTGGAATAGACTAATCTACTGCCAATGCAGGCTGTCATGCTGGGCTGGGGTTTCTGGGTCAGACTGGGAGATGTTTAACATAGAGTTGATCACCTCAACAAAAACCATCACCTCAAGGGACAGAAGAATGTTACCAACCAGCAATTCATGGAGACAGTGGTGAAAACGTAAAGGGAAAATTTTGGTACAATTTGTTGCAGAAGACTCTGCGCACTGAGAAATCACGTATGTACATGTTGATTGAAAATTAATAGGGAGAACCATTCAATTTTTGAACAAATATATTTTCAAGGGAATTATTAAAAAGATAAGACTTTTGCTTTTGGAGAATTTGTTGGAAATTAGTTTTTCAAATATAAAAATTGTTGATGTTCTGATGCCTTCCTGAATATGATGGAATGGAAACTCAACAGCCCTGAGAGTCCTGTACATATAATCCTTCGCAGGGCAACGTAATAAAGAAAACAGCCAACAGGCCCTCAGGGAAGAAGGTTTTGCATTCCATTAAATGATAACTTTCCTTTCATTTTTTTTCCTTGATCCAGTCTAATGGCAGCACATGTAGCTCTTTCCTTTGTCGTTCATTCACTTGATCTGATTCAATCTCTCCTGACTATTGTCCATGAAATTTGACAGTGTTAAATTGATCAAACTGAAATCTGACAGAGGCATGATGGGAATGGCAAGTCTGACGGCCTGTTGTGCTCACCCATCCCAGTACCGGCATGCCTCAGTGAAATTTAAAAGCATCACCATCTAAGTAATTTTATCTGGGCTGATTTTTGTTTGCTGTGGCTTCAGCTGTCTATACTCCACAGCTCTTTGTCTTATCACATATCCCTTCTTTAAGATGTTTCTTCAAACCCACTGTGTTCACCAAGCTTTTGGCTGACTGTTCTAACACCACCTTCCTTGATTAAGTGTGCATTTTTTTGCCTGATAAATGTCCAGTTCTACACCTTGGGATGTCCTACTATATGAAAGCTGCTATATAAATGCAAGTTATTATTGATTACGGAGAGCATGTATAGAACCTCAAACAATAGATCTTAATTCCCTCCAATAGGCTTTGAAAATTCAAACCCAATTTTTTTCTGCTTCATTTCACACTTTACCCTCCATGGTCCTTTACTAATTTTTTCAGTTCAGAAGCGTGAACCAAGTCTTCGTGGCCTTTCCGATAGTGTTCGCCCATTTAGTTCTAATTACTGGAGTTCTGTGCTCTAAGCCAAGACATTTACAAATGAATCATGAAAATCTTTGATGCCAGCACTGTCCTGTTAAATGGGGATGTGGAAGCATGTTAAAGAATCTGATTTAGAGCTTTAGGTTACTATAAGCGACTTGATGGTCTCTCAGTTTTCATGAAAATCATATGTCATGAATTGACCGTATCGAATATTGCTGAGAGATGTGTTGTCGAAACTTCTTGCCTTGCACTCATCAGGACAAATGCAAGAAGGCCAAGTTTGAAATGACCACAACAATTTGTACTGCAGGAGAAAATAGTGCTGATTCAATGGCAAAACAACTCTGGTTGACCAAAGCATTCTCATGGAAAAAACAATGGGCAACTATTGACTCTCCGACCTCCACAGAAATACACAAGGCTTGAACATATTCTTCTTGTGTGCAGAGAGGAGGTCCCTGCTTATGAAAGTACATTCATTACTTCTGGTAAGTGCAAATGAGCCATGTTGTGAATTCGACTAGCTATCGTAAAATAGTTATCTGTATAGCTATTAACACAATCGGGATAGTTCAGCAAATGTTGTCTAATTGCTGAATCACATGAACAATGGAGATTTTGCTTTAGGTTTTGCAAGCATGCATTGGTTGTGTGTGGTGTGCATTCTAATTCAAACCATCAAAGGAATATATTCCTTGGTTTGATTAGCCAATCAATGAGTGTATTGGTGTCTATATATGTTCTTCATACAGTAAGCCAGTCAATTGGCAATGCTTTACAAATGCACCCATTAAAATTATCAGAAAGAGGGGATTTTCAAACTTTCAAACTAGAATAATACACTTAACAAAGTGAAAGGACACCATATTAACATAATGTGTATTATTAGTTCTTATTAAAAAATCAATGGGTAGGGACTCTCATCAGGACAATTCAAATAAGTAATTAACCTATCAGCCACATAGAATATGAAGCATTATTGACAACTCAGTAACATTTATGATTGCTCGGGCATATTTTGCATAAATATAAAGAAAATAGATGCCATATTTTTCAAAATAGAATATTAACTACTAAGTAGATTACTTGCATAAGTCTTAAAACAACATTGCTGCATTGCATTTTTTTGATTCTTTATTCCTGTTTCTTTTAAGCGTCTTTCTGGCGCCATCTAAAATTGTACTGTAGGAAAGAATCATTGTCAATAGCCTTCTAAAGAGCATTTCTGTATAAGACCTGTTTGATATCTATTGGTGGCATTGATCTGAAATGTGAAGGTAGGCAGTGAAAGGAACTGTAAAAATGGGCATGCTGGAAAGCAGCAGGTTGGGTCCCCTGTTAGTGAGGACTCATTTCTGGAAGTGAAATGTTAGTTCAGTCCTAAAGAAGTAGAACAGGAATTGGCTCCGGAGAAGCAATAAACTGGGGAAATTATAAAATGCTGTGGCCCATTTCTTGGTTGCTACAAAGGCACAGATCGGTTTTAAACTCTTACATTGATGTTGCAATTCACACTTTATCAGAGGCTGAAAGGTCTTTTGACACAGTGGGTACTATCCCTGCCTATGAGCTTGAAGATCCAGCTTCGTGTTTAACCCAGGGACTTGGTCCACAAGGAATGAGTGATCATAATGTGGCCAAGCAAATCAAGTATTAACCTGCAAGTCAATGGCAGCCCAGGGGGAAAATCCAGTCATACTTGGAAATGAATTCACGGGTTATACTGGTTCTCCATTTTGAAGTATACAAGACAGGTCAGGCCAGTATTCACCAGTTCTACTGTGTTTTTCCATCTGGGAGGCAGTAAAAGCAGGGAAGATCCTCATCAGCCATGTTATGAAAAGAAATTTGGAGCCTCTCTAGGACTATTCATCACTCTTGACTGCAACAAGCAAAAGGACATGTTGCCACAGCAACCCAGTCTCCCTAAGTGATCTGTAACATATAAAAGTAATAACTTCTTTGCACATCTTGCTTCCTTTAGCAGACTATAATAAAATAAGCCACACATCACCAGTGTTTGGAATGGATTTGACATGTCAGAAAGCCTTTACTTCTTCCACATAAGTGTCCAAGTTTCTTTGAAGTTAGGCAGCTGCACTGTAGCTTACATAACTCCCTCAATTCAGGCAGTAGACTGTGTGACTTTTCACTGTTTTGTAGCCTTTGATTCCAGGAGCAAGGGATTGGTCTTCTAACAACAACTTGCATTTCTCTGCTGCCTGTAGGTGAACTGTCCCAAAGTGCTTCACAATTGGCCTATCAGACAGAATACAACTTTGATCCTCATAAAGGAATATCAAAATAAATGACTTCAAAAGCCCTGGACAAGCTGGGCAGTTTTTAGGAAGGATCATAAAAAGGAAGATATAAAGGGTAGAAAGGTTTGGCTTGGCATCTCAAAGGTGACAGTGAAACAATAAAGATCAGGAATGTGCAAGAAATCAGAACTGAAGGAGCACAGACTCTTTAAATAACATTTAAAGGATAGTGATCGCTGTATCATGAGATTTAAGATGATGATAAAAGTGACAATAGACAATCCAGTGTAAGAATAACAACATAGAGGAGAGCCAACATCAATGGGGCAAGAGTATAACTGGACCAGATACACTGAAATAAAAGTGCGGCACATGAACACTGAGCCACCTACAAAGAGATGGTTCAGGTACAGTGAAGGTGAATTCCTTCTAAACAGAAAGGGAGATAAAATAATTCCAGAGCTTCCCTGATGAAAAATGAAATAGAAATTCAAATTAAGAAGAAAAAGTTTGCTTCTGACTGTTGTCAGATAGAACATAGAGTTGAGAACCAAGAGAAATGCAGAAGGAACAGAGAGGAAGTGTAAAAGCATACTGGAAAAGCGAACAGGGATTGAGAGAAAAGATTAACATAAAGGAGAATCCCAAAGTTTTCTACTGGAATACAAACAGTAAAAGGGTGATAAGAGGAAGAGCAAAGCTAATTAGGGACAAAAAAAGGGGTTTTACACATGGAGGCAAGAGCGTGGCTGAGGTGTTAGATGAATATACCCAGACAATAGTGACCAAAAATAAAGCTCTCGTATGGCTGAAAACTGAGATGGATGGGTTATTAATTCTTCAAATCGACAGGAGGACAGCAAAATAAATTGCTTAATGTTTCAATGTACTGAGTCTGAGTAGTTGGTGTGCATCTACATCTGCCTCTTTCTTGTCAAAATGTGTATTTGTCTATACTACAGGAACCTTTCCTATTTTATTCAGGTAAACAATCTTGATTGATAGATACTAACTGCTAGATGCATGTAATCGGCAATATCATTTGCCATGGAAGCCTGCCTAAGGATTAAAATCTTGATGTGCAGTTACACACTGCACCTTTGTCAAAGAATGGACGATTTGGGAAGCCCTCACTTGTTCTGTATCCTGGATGCAGTTAAACAAGGCTGATTCTGACATTCCTGAATAACGACCTCCCCTCAAACCTGGAAGGCACCAGGAAATTAATACTGCAAGGAAATTCACAGCTATTGTTAATTCAGTTACAATTTATAAAAGTCTGTAAATAAATAATGAATATAAATAACTGAAGGCTTATGCCTGTGATCGAATCTCTCACAAAGAATTAATAATAAATAAAGACACAATAATTATGGTTTGCTTCTGCCATAGTTGATTGTTTGATGCTGCGCTTTTTTAAGACAATGATTCTTCATCCTCCTGATTCTTATCATTTCTTGTTTTCTGTCTACTGCTACCCAAGCGAACATTCTGCTCCCAATATTCTGCTGCAAACTGCTAACGCAAGAAAAATAAATCTTATCTCGGCAAATGGTATTTAACCTTATTGTAATTGCACATGGATCATGTTGACATTTCACACACGAATGGACCAGTGAGGTGCCTCTAGAGATATTGAAGATAGTGACATTGGAAATTGGCCATAATCTGGATTTGATTTGGTTTATTATTGTGACATGTACCTAAGTACAGTGAAAAGTTTTTGTTTTGGGTGCAGCACAGGCACATCATACCATAGAAAGTGCATTAGGTTAATAGAACAGAGTGAGAAATATACTGTTACAGATGCTGAGAAGGTGCACAGAGAGTGAGATCAACTTCAAATTTAAAATTTGAGGGGAACATTCAGAAGTCTAATAACAGCAGGGGAGAAGCTGTTCTTCAGTCTCTTCATATGTATATGCTAACTTTTATATCTTCTGCCTGATGGAAGAGGGTGGAAGAGAATATAATGGGGTTGGGAGGGATCTTTTATTATATTAAGCTTTCAGTCTTCCCTAGACCCAGGGAGGTGCCAGGAGACTGGAGAATTGCAAACATTATTCACTTGTTCAAAAAGGTTGTAAGGTTAAGCCCAACAAATACAGACCAGTCAGATTAGCATCAGTGGTGGGGCAGCTTCTGGAAACAATTATTTGGGACAAAATTAGTAGTTGCTTGGAAAAAGGTGGATCGATTAGGAAGTACCAGCTTAGATTTCAAAAGGAGAAATCATGTTTGACTAACTGCTGGAGTTCTTTGAGGAGGTATCAGAAAGAGTTGATGAGGGTAATTCTATTGTTGAGGATAATTCTGTTGTTGTGGAGTACATGCATTCAATACAGTGCCACTATATTGAGAAAGGTTACAGCTCATGAAATAAGAGGATAGCATTAACATGGATACAAAATTATTTGAGTAATAGGGAACAGAGAGTAATGTTCAATGGACATTTTTCAGGCTCGAAGAAGATTTGCTGTGGGCCTCCCTAAGGGCTCGTACTGGGGCCCCTGTCTTTTTGCAATGCATATTAATGATCTAAATTTTCTTGTGCAGGATAGAATTTCAAAGTTTGCAGATAGCACTAAAGTTGGGAGCATTATAAACTATGAGGATGACAGTGTAGGACATAGACAAGGTGGTGGAGCGGGTGGATAGGTGGGAGATGAATTTCAATGTGCTGTCATATGAGCTGATGGTTTGGTAGGAAGAACATAAACATTATTAAATATGGGGTATAATACTTCAGAGGATGTACCAGGAAAAAGACCTGGATCTACATGAGCATAGATCATTGAAGATGGTAAGGCAAGTAAAGAAAATAGTACATAAAGCAGGCAGTACTTTGAGTTTTATTAATAGAGAAAAAGACAACAAGAATGGAGACGTTTATGATGAACTGACTTGTTGGACCTCTGTTAGAGTCTTGTGCATAGTTATGATCATTACACAGAGGAAGAATATAAACAAGCATTGGAGGGAGTTCAGAAGAGATTTACAAAAATGGCTCCTACAATGAGAACCCTCAGGCATGATGATAAATTGGACAGCTGGACTGTTCTCCTTAGAAAGAAGGAGACCAAGAGGAAATCCAGTAGAAATTTTCAAAATCATGAGAGGTCTCAATTAAGCAGACAGAGGCAAGTGGTTCCCGTCATAAAAAGAATCAAGAATGAGAGGGGACCGGTTTAAAGCAACTTGTAAATGTGGCCAATGTGATGTGAGAAAATTCTTTTCACATGTCAAGCGCTTAGGAATCTGAAATGCACTGTCTGAAAGTGTGGTGACAGCTGGTTTAATCGTGGCATTCAAGAGGGCATTGATTAAAAGCAACGTACAAGGGTATGAAGAGAAGGCAGGAGAATGACACAATATCATAATGCTGATGGGGTAGCCAGTACAGACATGATAGATAGACTGAATGGCCTCCTTGTCTGCTGTAACATTTCCATGATTCTGTGAAGTTGAGACAATGACAGATGTGGAATCAATGTCTGTCACTTTCTCACAGTAAAGCTCCTCACAGCAGTAACCAGAGCCGGGCTTTATTGATGAATCCATTGACTTCCCACAATTGTGTGAAACTTCTGCCAAATAGAAACCCCATGCAGGTAAAGCCAAGGAGCAAAATACCTTCAACTGAAAAGAGAGTTTGCCCCTTCATCTGGAAATAGTTGGCCTTGCATGACAAATCTATTAGTTATCTATTTGTTTCCCACTGTCCTAGCCTGCCATGTCATTCAAAGTTTCTAAACTTGTGTTACATATCAAGTGAATCATTACATTTTACAGACATGCAATTCATTGTATTGGAAGTCAATGTATAAAGTTGTGTTCAGTTTGGTAACACATGTATTGAATATCACTGAAAAGAGGGATAGATTGTGAAAGCTTTTTGTCTCTTCAAGGTGAATACAAGAACACCAAACTTCAAACTAAGACACCAATTTATACACTTGGGGAAAAGGGTGCTGATTGTTTGGCAAGAATACAGAGACATGCTAAAGGATTGCCATAGGGAAAGCAACAAGGAACTGTAGACTCCAGTAATAGTTCACTGTTACTTTCTGCAAGGCAGTACCTCAGCCAAACACAGTCATAGAGTCAGAATCATAGAGGTGTAGAGCATGGAGACAGATCCTACGGCCCAACTCGTCCTTTCCAACCAGACATCCTAAATTAATCTAGTCCCATTTGCCAGCATTTGGTCCACATCCCTCCAAAACTGTCTGTTGCAAATTGGGTAGAGTATTTGTGGATTGGAAAGCAGGATGTTAGAATTTGATGTTCGTAAAAATGATAGGGGAAAACAGGGCATGGTCCCTTTAAAAGATGATGTGTTTTTTCTAGCCTTGAAGAAAAAATTGTGTAGGTGCAGACAGAGCTCCTGAAGTTGAAACATCGTAACAAAAGGTTATGTGGTTATCAACCCAGGCAGTAGTTTGTTTTGTTATTAAGGCAACCAGTTTGAAAATCAGCCAATTAATTTAAACCAGGCCCTTAAAGACTAGAAACCAATTAAATTTAAATCTGATGGTTTTGACAACCTAGGACCAATCTTAGTGAAAGACATTAATAGATCATCAAGGGTATAAAAGAAGAAGGCATATGAAAATAAGTTTGAGAGCAACTGCCATCTAATAGAGTTCACATTCCATCAGCTCGAAAGAGAAAATCACTGGTTCTCTCAGAATTCTCTAGGGTCTCAGAATAACCATCATCTAACTAAAGGTATAGTGGCACTCTTAGCTAATATTCCTGATAAAAGAATTCGATGGAGAGAAATGTTCCTGACACAAGAATTTGATGGAGAAAGATGTTCCTGACTGAAGGTCAGCGGAGGGGACATGGAGGATTCCAGAAGATGTATCCTGGCTGTAATTTCAAGAGATTAAGTTTTTTTTATTATTTTAGTTTATATAAGTGGGATTCATATTTATTGGAACAGCTTTTGTTTTATTAGAATTATTCTGTTAGAATTTTGTTTTATTCGGGAATAGTTAGTAGTTAAGGGGGAATTGTTTGGTTTGTTAGTAGTTCTGTTAATTTGTTCACTGTTAGAGTTGCGTAAGTAAATTGTTCCTTGTTGATCATAGAGTGAGTGAAAGGATTTCATTTCACTTAAGCAGTACTTTATAACAGAGTGGGGGTGGTGGTGAGAGGCAGGTCAGACCACTTTCACACTTCCTTTAGCAGATCATGAGGTGAGGCAAGCTTGTCTGAGCGTTTCAATTTTAGATATCAAAAGTGTGGGGGGGTTGGGTTCACCTTCGGATTATAACCCTTCTTATTCATATACCCATCCAGATGCCTTTTAAATGCTTTAATTGTACCAGCCTCCACCACTTCCTCTGGCAGCTTATTCCTTACATGCACCACCCTCTGCATGAAAAAAGTTGCCCCAAAATTCCCATTTAAATCTTTCCCCTTTCACCAACACCCCTTTTCTGGAGTAGAAGTTGTTGCGGCTGTTTGAAATTTGGCATTCTTGCACTTGTCCTGACTGGTACAAGATCCAAAAAGCCTCAGCAACATGTCTCTCTTTTCAGCAATGTTGAAGTTCTGGACAATAAAATGTTTAAAGGTAGATTTTAGCTTGGTTGACTGCCAGTTAAACTGAGAGCCTGTTACTGATTCGCATTATCACAACTGATGGTTGTTATACTGAGGTTGAGTAGTTTCTATAATGGATGGTGATTTGGCAATGCTACTTATGGCTTGAAAATCTACCCTACTTATTGTGTTTGTTCCCTCTCAGATGAAAAGTTAACTCCCTCCGAGAATGGCATCAACAACATCAAAGACAAATAGCATTGCCTCTGCTGGTAGTAACTGCAACAATGAGATGGGGATTAGGATTAGTCTGTGGCCGCATTTCCCTGTTTCTGTGCAAGCTTGTTGATACTGAGTAGTGACATTTATGATCGTTTTGGTCCTGTGGAGATGTCACCACTGTGCCACTTCTTTCTGCATCCAGCTTGTGCTTTGCTGAGTGCTTTCAGGGTTAAAAAAAATTGGACACAATTTCTGCATGGAGAAAACCAGCTGGGCGAAGCCATTAGCAGTCGTATCATGACCATCAAAACCCATCAGTCTTTGTTTGCTTCTGCCGGCTATAGAGGTCTGTAAATGTAAAGTAAATAATGGTTCTTATCCTATCATTTATATATCTTGCAGTCTCAGTTGTTTTAAGATGTAAGAAATCTCTCCTTCACTCAGAAGCACCAGAAATAGAAGCAGAATCAAGAAACCAAAGAAGATGTTTCCAGGGTCAGAAAGGGTGAAAGGTCTTGTAACTGCAGAGATTTTGACACATAGGGGTGGCCCACAACTGCAATACCCTACAATTACTAACATCCCACACATAGCAACAAGATGAATGTCCAGTTGGTCTACTTGTGATGCTTTCGGTGAGAGAGGAAGGCTGCTAGAGAAATTTTGCAACTCTGTACCACACTCTTTTCAGTTCACCTGAACCAGGGAAACAATCAGGCCATCGTTTCAGTTTATGCATGTTACCCAAAGAATAATGCTTCTTATTGTCCTTATTGGGCACTGTCCGTCACTCACACTGAAGTCTACCTTACCAATCATCTATCGCTGCCTAGAGGCATCATGGGTGCATCTACTTAATTTGGACTGCAATGATTCAAAGAGGTGGATCACTACCATGTTAAGACCATAATAAGTGAGCAGAAGTTGGCCTTTCAGTCTATCAAGTTTGCTGCACCATCAAGTAAGATCATGACTGATCTGATAATATTTAATTCCACTTCCCTGCCTTTTCCCCAAGACCCTTGAATCCTTCACTTGCCTCCGACAGAAGAAATCCTTCTTCACCTCTTTTTTAAATGGGCAAACCCTTATTCTGAGATTATGCCCTCTGATCCTAGACTTTTCACAAAGGGAAACAACCTCTCAGCCTCTACCCTGTCAACCTACCTAAAACCCTTGTGTTTATCAATAAGATCAGCTCATATTCACCTAAACTCTAATGAATACATACCCAGCCTTCTCAACGTCTCCCCATATGACAATTGCTCCATTCCTAGGATCAGCCTAATGAACTTTTTCTGGAATGCCTCCACTATATTTTTCCTTAGATAAGGGACCAAAAATATTCACAATATCCCAGCTGTGGTCTAACCAGTGACTTGTATAGTTTTAGCAAGACTCCTTTATTCTCATAGTCCATTCCTTTTGGAAAAAAAGGCCAAAGTTCCATTTGCTTTCCCTGATACCCATTGAACTTGGATGCTAGCTTTCTGCAATATATGCATGAGGGCTCACAACTTCCACTGTGCTGTAGCTTTCTGCAGTGTTTCTCAATAATATCCAACTCTTATATTCTTCCTGCCAAAGTGCATAACCATATGTATTCCAACAATATATTCCATCTGCCAAATTTATCCCCAGTCACCTAATCTGTATACTCACTTTCACAGACGCTTTATGTCATTCTGACTACTTGCCTTCCCACCTATTTCAGTGTAATCTGCAGACTTAGTTATATGTTATAGTACATTCACTTTCCTCATTCAAATCATTAATAAATGTTGTATTGACTTTATTATGCAGTTCTAAATGCTTTACAATTAAATCTCTTAAAATAACATTTTAACATTTTGCTAATAACAGACGTTAAACTAACTGGCCAATAGCTACCTATTTCTGGACTCCTTCCCTTTTTGAATAAATTCATTACATTGACAGTTTTTCAATTCTCTGGACTTTTCCAGAATCAAAGGTTTCCTGGAAGATTCCTACCAGTGCATCCAACATCTCTGTAGCTACTTCCTTTAATATCCTAGGATGCATCCCATCAGGTCCAGAGGATCTATCAGCCTTTATCCCCATTGATTTCCTCAGTACTTCTTCTCTAACAATAGTTATTGCATTTGTTTTCTCTTCCTCTTTTGCCACTTGAATATTTAGCATTTTTTAGAATGCAATTAGTGATCTCTACCATGAAGACTGAGGTACAATATTTTTTCCATTTCCTGGTTCTCCAATAGATTTTCTCAGCCTCAATCTCAAAGGGACGTATGTTTACTTTGTCCTCTCCCGTGCGTTTTATAAAATTAAAAAATGTCTTACCCACAGGCTTTATCTGCACTCTCTTCATTAATATTTGGTCAAATTTTGTTGGTTTTTAAAACTTTCTCAATCCTCTGGTTTACCACTAATCTTTGCTACATTGTATATTTTATCTTTCAATCCGATACTATCCTTAACTTCCTTGGTTAAACGTGGGTGACTTACCCCTTCCAAGAATCATTCTTTCTTGTGGAATATATCTTCGTTGTGAGTCATAAACTGTCTTTAAATGTTTGCTATTGTTCATCTACTGCCTTCGCTGCTAAACACCTTTCCCAGTCCACTCCAGCCACCTCTGCTCTCAGTTCTTTGAAGAAGCCCTCACTTAAATTTAGTACAGTTGTAGCCAAAGCCATTTTTCCGCTCTCAAAACAAATGTTAAATTCCCCAAAACAAGGTGTGGAGCTGGATGAACACAGCAGGCCAAGCAGCATCAGAGGAGCAGGAAAGCTGACGTTTCGGGTCTAGACCCCTCTTCAGAAATGGGGGAGGGGAAGGGGATTCTGAAATAAATAGGGAGAGAGGGGGAGGCAGACAGAAGATGGATAAGGGAGAAGATAGGTGGAGAGGAGACAGTGTTTTCCCCCTTGTTATGGTCCCTATTGCCTAGGGGATCTTTTACTCTGAAATTATTTACTAAACCTGTCTTGTTATGCATTACCAGATCCAAAATAGCCTCATCCTTGATTGGATCCACAACATATTGTTCTAGAAAACAATCCTGAATACAGTCTATGAATTTTTCTTTGCAGCTCTCTCTGCCAATCTGATTTTCCTAGTCTACTTGAAGATTAAAGCCACCAATAATTAACACACTGCCTTTTCTTTCACATTCCCTCATTATCTCCTGATTTACATTCTTTCTAGAGTATAGCTTCTGTTATGGGATGGATAGACTATTAATACTAATGTCTTTCTCCCTTTGTCTTTTCTTACTTCCACCTACATAGATTCTACATCTTCTAAACTGGGATCATTTCTTACTATCATACTTATTGCATCTCATTCTAACAAATGTCCCCCTCCACCCCACCTTCTCCTTCCCTGCTGTCCTTCTGAGAAGTCAATATCCCTGAATGTTTAGTTCCTAGCTTTGATCTCTTTGTGACTATACTTTGCAATGGTTATACTATCATCCCCATCAATGTCTATTTGTGTCATTAATCATTTATTTTATTTCAAACACTATGTGCATTTAAGTAAAGCACCATTAGTTTTGTCTTTTTATCACTTTTCACCCTTTGACTCTGTTTGCTTCATGTGTATGTATTTTTCAATGCTTGTTGCTTCCCGTCCCACTCCCCGTGTCATTACCTAAAGAGCTAACCTGTAAAGCTGCCATATTCTTTTCCTTTTAAGCCTATGTATCCTGTGTCCTGAATCCTCTCTGTTTAGTTTAAAATTCTCTCTACAACCTTAGTTATCGATTTACCATGACACTAATCCCAGCTCTGTTCCAGTGAAGCCTGTCCCAAAAGGATAACTCCCTTCTGCCATGCTATTGATCCTAGAGCTGAATGAACTGAAACCAATTCCTCCCACATCAAACACATTTAACTCTTTCACTGTGCCCTATGCCAGTTTGCCTGTGGCTCAGGCAGAAGTCACAAGATTATTATCTGGTGGATACTGCTTCTTAATTTAACTCCTAACTGCTCAAATCTGTTCAGCGGAATCTCTTTTCTAGTCTTAACGATGTTGTTAGTTCTAATGTGGACTACTACAACTGGATCCTTGCTCTTCCACACAAAGTTCTTCTCCAGCCCTGAGCAGATAGCTTAAATCCCTGGCACTGGGCAGACAGCATGGCCCTCTGGACTCCTACTCGCATCTACAGAGAACTGGGTCATTTGGGCAATTAGGGATGGGCATCCCTTCCAACAATCCCCACCTTCCTATTATGGAATTTTAAAAAATCTCTGTGTCTGCTTTTTGGTTCTTCCATTCAAATACTGCAGGGATTATGAACTATTTATGAATGCTATGTGATAAATAGGTTTTTGAACTAAACCTGGCTCATTGCTATATCTAACATGATATGTTTCCTTGCTAGATCTGGGACACATTGTGCAGAACACCATCTGTGACATATTCAAGAAGTTCACTCCCTTTCTGATGTGCGTTAGTCTGCTTATAGGGATCTGCATGAAAATTAAAAAGCCCCATCAAGAAGCTCTGCCTTTGCTATGTACCTGTCCAATCTCTGTCACTAAACATTCTGCAACTTCACAACCGTGACTAAGCAGTAAGAGAAACAGGGTGAAAAAGTTATGCCTTGCCTTCATAAAATAAGTAGAAAAATGAAGAAATAGGGTAATAGTTAACATTAAAGTCTTTCTTAATTTAAACTAGGAAAATAAAGGAATAAGTTGAAAGTTCAACAATCTTTGACAAGTTCACAAGGTATTTATACTGAGGCCACAGTGAAAGAAGTTGGGTGTGTAGAGATTTGGACCTAACAGGAAGCTGCTTAGGAAGAACCACTCGCACCGTGGTCATCTAACTGCACCTTTAAAAATGTAATTAATTCATTCTTTAATTTCTTAGTAGCCTGATGTTAGTTGAGGGATAGATATTGAGCAGTACACCAGGGAGATCTCTCTTGTGCTCTTCAATGTAGTGCTATGGGATTTTAGACTAAGCCACAGTTTTAATATCTCAACCAAACGACAGTGCTACATTCAAGTCTCCAGTGTTATATGTAAGCATTTCATTCAAAGGTCATGAGTCCTAACTAAGAACTAAATAAGATGAATCATTATCCACTTCCTCTTATTTTAAAACCTGTGAAATAGCTGCTTTTATTTCAATTAATTCTGCTTCTTGGGTTTTTGTTTTTTATTCCAGTTGACCTGCGTCACACTTTAACAAAAGCGGTTTGATGCCACACAGTGTAAGTGTTCTTCACTTTGATGTAACACTTTCTAATATTGATGACAGATGTAATGTAGCTTTTATCTTAAGGCTCTGACTTCCTTCGGATTGACAAAGCAGTTTTCAAAATGCTGCAGAGTTCAAATTAAAGGTGTTTGAATTGGACACTGTCGTGCAGATTTAAACAATGGGCTGACTGAGTGTTTTTTGGCAAAGTACGAGAGGCTTCAGGGTTTTTGGAGGGAGACCCAGAGGGTTCTCTCACCATATCTTACCAAACCCACCTCATTCACTACCTACCCAGCTATATAACACCCCTCAGATTCTGGTCCCACCCTACCACACACTGTTCCCTCGCCACTCAGAGGATGTCCACTGAAATACCAGAAGGCCTTGTGCCCACGTCATCTTTAGCAGGCTGCTCTGTGCCCCATGAGCACTGGCATTCCAAAGCTTCCCTGCTCACTCGAGGATGTTTCTGGATAATGCCAGACGAGGGGAAGATCTGGCAGGGACCACGAGGTCCAGGTTGAGGGGGTGGTGCAGAGGAGAGGAGTCCTCCTTCTGGAAGAGTGGCAGAGGAGGCTTCACCATCAGACCCTGGCAGCTTGGTCAGAGGTCACCATGCAGGTCAGTGCCATCTCCGCGGTCTGGCAGACTGGTCAGCAGTGCTGCCAGAAGGGTCAGTGACCTCCTCTGTTAGGCCAGGGTGAGTTCCTCACTCCTCTCTGCTACTTCACACTCACTCTATCTCTACCACTGTACCCACCTCCCACCAAGGGTCATGCACCACCCACTCTTGCTGTTGCCTGCAGCATTTCCTCTTACCCACTCCAACCCCACCATACCACCAGCCCTGTGTGCCCTTTGAGCTGCCTACTCACTCACTCGGGACACCTCACCATCTTCTCCCACTTGCACCAGCATTAACAGGACTGCAAGCCACCTTCATCTCATTCAAGATCCTGGATCTTTGAGGAAGAGAGTACCAAGACCTCAGAGGAACCATTGGTAAGGTTCACTCCTGCAACCTCCACTAGCTCAGCTGCTGATGCCTCAGTCACAGCATTAGATTAAAGTGTGAGAGCACAATCTAGCGAACACCTCATTGCAACAGCTCTGCTGCTGGCACAGGAAGAAAACGGCCCAGGCTGGCACTCAGAGGACGGCCAGAGACCAGGGTCCTGCTCAGGCCCAGGCACAAGAGGATGCTGGGGTGTTAGCAAAGGGACTTGGTCCATATGCACAGGGAGGGACAGGAGCAGCAGACTGGGATGTGGGAAGCAGTGACCCTCATTGCTCATTGTACCAACGCGGAAAGTCATATGACCATCTGGTTCCCTCCATGAACAGGTTGGCACTGCTCTGGAGAGCCAACTGCAGTCTGCTAAAGAGGGGCACCCACATGCACGCCATCTTGCCAACCAATAGTCCTCAGGACCAAAAGTATGGCCACAAGCAAACAATGTTTCCTTTCCCACATGGTGTAAGGGCAATGCCAGGAGGAACCTAGCTAGAGGAGGAACCACACACCACTCCCTCAGACAATCCCAGAGGTGGCCAGATCCTCCATCCCCACCCTGCGCATGCCCCTCTGACCCTTGGAAGTTGAAGCTGAGGGAGGGTTGTCCTGCTTCTGTCAAGAAGACAATCAACACCTCCACCCCGCCCAGAAACAAACATCCCCTGGGGTCACCTGTCCTCAACCTTCAGGGGCACCAGGCTCCACTACTGAGCATATTCTCTCTATCTGAGCTGTGCACACAGGGACTACACTGAGATGTACTAGGAGGGAGAGAGAAAAGAAAACTAACTGAGACACTTTGGTGGCACAAGTGGCAATGTATTGTCCATGACTTAGCATTGTTTAGAAATTAACAGCTTTGACCTTGCATCTGGTTGTTGGTTTCTCTGTGTGGCCCAAATATTATTGTTCCAGTGTGAGGCATAACCTCATAGCCACACAGGATCGATCATGGATTGATGTCTGCAGTGAGAGGCTGCTGCAGTGACTGGAAACAAGATGAACAAAGTGTATATAAGGCAACGGGTCCTATTTGGCACCATTGGCCCTCATCTTACAACATCCCTATTCTTTCCCAGGCTCAGTGTCCAAAAGTGCTGGTGTGAATGGGGTGGTCAGTGATATCTGGGGACAGGAAAGTGTAAAGCACACAGGGAACCAGTGCATTCGGGTGGTCAAGGATTAGGAACCCTGCAGCTGTGTCGAGTGCATGGGATCATGACTAATGTTGTTTACCTTTAAACGCACTCACTTCGGTGGGTCAAGACACTCATCCTGCCCGCACCGTGGGGTCACAGTCATTTTCTTCTCCATTTTCATCCTGCTACACATTCTTGATTTCCAGCACTGGCAACTAACAATGAGCGCTCCTCAGGTGGGACTTCTAGCCTCCACCTCTACAGGTCAGGGAGCTCGCAAACTTCCAAATCCCCTTCCTGTTAGCCCTTCCCATGAACCCCTCCTCCCAAAGACCCGCGACTATCACACTTGTTTAAACCTTCCCGAGTGGCACTAGCAAACCTCCCCACCAGGATATTGGTGCCCATCCAGTTTAGATCAACCTGTCCTTTTCATACAGGTCCCGCTTGCCCCACAAGAGGTCCCAATGATTTAAATACCTGAAGTCCTCCCTGCTACACCAGCTCATTCTTCACACATTCAGTTGTATTTTCTTCCTATTCCTGGTTTCACTAGTACATGGCACAGGGAGTAATCTTGAGATTACAACCTTAAAGGTCCTGCTTTCTAACTTTTTACCTAACTCCCTTTGCAGGACTTCACCTCTGAGGTTGTTGACTTGTTCGTCGAGCTGGCTTGTTTTTGTTCAGATGTTTCATCACCATGCTAGGTAACGTCATCAGTGGAGCTTCCGACAAAGCGGTGTTATTCTACTCTGCTTGGAATTTATGCTATCCGGTCTGTTATGGTGAGTACTGTTATTTCCAGGTTTGATGTGTAAGGGTTTGAAATCCCCCCTTTTCCATACAGCTGTTAAGAAGAACAAACTCTCTCAGAATCCTCCTCAGTCACTCTCACCACCACGTTGCAGAAACCACCCTCCCCCATAACTGTCACCGCCTTCCACCAACGCTGATCAAATAATTTGCCATCTCTCCTGCCCAAGGCAGACACCCCCTTGTCCAGCCCTCACCTCACTCTCCCCTAGTTGCTGTAAGTAGAATCATATAATCCCCACAGTGCAGAAAGAGGACATTTGGCCCATCAAATCCTCACTGACCCTTCAAAGAACATCCCACACAGATCTACCCATAAACCTGCATTACCTTTGGCCAATCCACCTAAACTGCACATTTTTGGACTGTGCAAGGAACCCCACGCAGACATGTGCAAACTCCACAAAGACAGTCACCTAAGGCTGGAATCGAACCCGGGTCCCTGGTGCTCTGAGGCAACAGTGCTGACCACTGAACAACTGTGCCGCTAACAGACTGACCATGGCCCACTCCCCTGAGTGAGCTAACCAAACTGTTCTGGATGAGAAGGGCCAAGACCCCTGACAAGGCCCTGTGTATCTCACTGACCATATTAGTCCTGCCACAACCTGACCGCTATGGAGCCACAGGAGCAACTGCGATCCATTCTCTGCAGGTTCCTCCACTGAGTCTACCTTGAGCAGACATCTGATAGTGATGAATCCCCTGGGCTGGTATGGGAGGCTGCCCCTACATAGATTTTGGTGAGCGAGCAGGGAGAGACACAAAAGGGTCCAGAGGGACAATTTTTTCACAGAGAGAGTGCCCGGAACAGGCTACCAGAGGTAGTGGTGGAGGTGAATACAATTTCATCATTTGGACATATACATGGATAGGACAGGTAAGGAGGGATACGTACCAAATGCAGGCAAATGGGACTAGTTCAAATTGTGAAAACTGAGTGGCATGGACAAGTTGGGCTGAAGGGCCTGTTTCTATGCTATAAACCTCTATGATTCTATGACTATGCCCCTAAGACTCGGGGACATGGCTGCATGTGCTTTGTGCACGTTGCTATGGAAACTGTTGGCATATGGAGCAGGGATGAGATTAATGTAACACACTGCTGTCCAGCGAGATGGCCTCCCCCTCGAGTGAGTACTGCTGAGCAGCAAAGCAAGTTGCCTCACCCTGTAACTACTCTCATTGTCAAGGCTAGGCATGCTGGGAGCTTGTAGGTAGGTGCTAGGACAGCGAGTGCTTGAAAGAACAAGCAAGGGGCCCTGAGTTGCAGCTTGCTCCAGTCGGTGGGCTGAGTCCCTGACCGTGTGCACACAGTCCCCACTGCAGTCTTTCGAAGCTCACTGCTGGTGTGCCTTGCAGGGCTGCTCTCTGTCTCCAGATTGGCCTGCAGGTATATTAGAGACGGATCATGATGGTTGTAACGGTTTGAAAATGTTGGTTGCCAATGTCTATGGAAGTGAGGTGCATACGGCTCACGCCCTGAGATGCTGTTTGGAACTAAAGGTGAGCTGAAACAACAAGGCACCCACTCCAATTTCCATGTTACATTTTCCCGATGTTTAGTTTGTTCGGCTCATTTTGTAAGACAGAGAGCTGAATTTGTTTTCTTTTCTTTGGAGTCAGTCCCCGAAGTGAGGTGACTCTCTCAATCCCCTGTTTATAATTTTTTATCCCATTTATATGTTATTTTGGTAGTAAGCTGAATATGAATGAGACAAGTTGAGCTGTTAACAAGACAGTAAACAAGCAAGAATTCCCATTAATTGGCAATTCATTGTTGTCTGAGAAACTCTGAAGTTGCTCAAATAAACATTTAAGATTGAGATTGGCAGTGACAAAACAAATTAACAACTCACCACTTTTTTTTAATTTTTATATCCAGAAGTGGTAAATCGTGTCTTATTAACTTGATGGAGTTTTTTTGCAGAGGTGACAAAGAAGATCGCTGAAGGCAGAGCAGCAGACGTTATCTACATGGACTTCAGCAAGGCATTTGACAAGGTTCCACATGGTAGACTGATTAGTAAGGTTAGATCACATCCCTAAGGTGGGGGAGTTCAAAACTGGGGAGACATATTTTTAAGGCGAGAGGAGAAAGATTTAAAAAGGACATGAAGGGCAACTTTTTCTTTTACACAGAGTGGTTTGTGTGTAGAATGAACCGTTAGAGGAAGAGGTGGATGCAGGTACAGTTACAACTTTTAAAAGACATTTGGATAAGCTCATGAATAAGAAAGGTTTGGAAGGAAATGGGGCAAATGCGGCAAGTGGAGCTAGTTTAATTTGGGTAAATGGTCAACATAGACTAGTTGGACCAAAGAGTCTGTTCCCATGTTGTGTGACTCTATGATATAGGATCCGGGGGACATAGCCAATTGGATACAAAATTGGCTTGACGGTATGAGACAGAGGGTGCTGGTGGAGGGTTGCTTTTTGGACTGGAGGCCAATGGCCAGCAACGCACTGCAAGGATCAGTGGTGGGTCCACGGCTTTTAGTCATTTATATAAATGACGTGGATGTGAATGTAGGAGGAATGGTTAGTAAGTTTGCAAATGGCACCAAAATTGGTGGTGTACTCGGCAGTGAAGATGGTTATCTCGGAGTACAACAGGACTTTAATCAGATAGTCAAATGGACCAAGGAGTTGCAGATGGAGTTTCATTTAGATAAATGTGAGGTGTTGCATGTTCATGAGGCAAACCAAGTCAGGGCTTATACAGTTAACCATAGAGACCTAGGGGTGCAGGTGTGTAGCTCCGTGAAAGTGGAATCACAGGTGGACAGGGTGGTGAAGAAGGTGTTTGGCACGCCTGCCTTCATTGGTTTGAACAGTGAATATAGGAGTTGGGATGTCATGTTGTGGCTGTACAGAACATTGGTGAGGCCACTTTTAGAATACTGCGTACAGTTCTGGTCACTCTTCTATAGGAAGGATGTCGTTAAACTTGAGAGGGTGCAAAAAAGATTTACAAGGATGTTACCTGCACTGGAGGGTTTGAGTTATACGGAGAGGCTGAATAGGCTTGGGCTTTCTTCCCTGGAGTATTGGAGGCTGAGGGGTGACTTTATAGGGGTTTATGAAATCACGAGGGGCCTGGATAGGGTAAATAGACAAGGTCTTTTCCCTTAGATAGGGGAGTCCAGAACTAGAGGCCATAGTTTTAAGGTGAGAGGGAAAAGATACAAAAGGGACCTGAGGGGTAGCTTTTTCACACAGAGGGTGGTGCGGGTACGGAACAAGCTGCCAGAGGAAGTGGTGGAGATGGGTACAATTACAACATTTAAAAGGCATCTGGATGGGTACATGAATAGGAAGGGTTTAAAGGGATAGGGGCCAAATGCTGGCAAATGGGACTGGATTAATTGAGGATATCTGGTCAGCATGGACAAGTTGGAGTGAAGGGTCTGTTTCCATGCTGTACAACTCAATGACTCCATGGGCTTTCCCACAAAAATGAACATACTTTTCTTCATCACCAAAGCATCCGTGTTACTTTATACTGTTATTCACCACCATTAAATCACAGTAAGCTAAAATACATTGACTAATAATTTGAAACAGCAGTCTTCAATTTGGAGGATAGTACAAAGTAGGTGCACTTTTGGGTATAAAAATAAGGCAGAGTGATGGTATACTCTAGCAATTGCTTGCATTCATAGTGAGGATTATGCTACAACACAGAGAGCCAAACCAAATCAGCCTTTCTACAACCGTTTTTGCAAAATTAAAATGTTCAGACTGCCAGAAGTGATCCCAATGGCTCCTAACCAAACTTTTGAATAACAAATCCCAGGGGCATGGTGGCTCAGGGGTTAGCACTGCTGCCTCACTGTGGTAGGGACCCAGGTTCATCTGTGTAGAGTTTACACATTACCAGTGTCTGTGTGGGTTTCCTCCGGGTGCTCCAGTTTCCTCCCACAGTCCAAAGATGTGCAGGTTGGGTGGATTGGCCATGGGAAATGCAGGGTTACAGGACTGGTCTGGATGGGATGATATTCAGAGATTCAGCCCAGGCTTGATGGGCTGAATGGCCTCTATCTGCACTGTAAGGCATCGAAGACTCTGCGAATAATTTACTCCAGACACCAGTTTATCACTTAAAAGGCATAGCAATTTATTGATAATATGGTAAATTTAGCAGAGTAAAATTAAAACAACAAAATAATCCAGTTGGTTTATGCTTTGAACCCAACCGCATTTATGGTTAGCCTTATTCACACAAAAGACAGACAGACAGACAGACAGACAGACAGACAGACAGACAGAGTTAAGGGATAAATAAAAGAAAATAACAGAACTGGTCAGATTCCTTGAGTGGTTTTCACGTTGTGTTGTTCCACGGGCATGGATAATGGCTTCTTGGTCGAAGATGTTGATCAGGATCATTTTAACTGTTCACTCAGATAAGCGCAGTAACGGGTAATAACTTAGTATTCTCTGAGCTTCCAAGAGCTGAAAAGAGAGAATAAGCAGGGAGCTTTAAAATCTTTGTGCTGTAGCATCAACAGCTAGACTCCTTCTCACTGAAAACACAGGAGTTGCCAATTATCAGATGCTAATGCCTGTAAACAAGGGGTGCATGTGGTTGGTGCCCATGGATCAGGCCCCAAGATGCTGTTGTGTGGGGTGTAAATGGACGCTCTACACAGCCAGTGAGAAGATAACCACAAATACTGAGGAAAGAGCTGGCCAGAGTTGATTGAAAGGGGAGCCCAGCAGGGAAGATAGTGGAGCGGCGATGACAGGAGTATCTGGGGATAAGTCAAGAGGAACAGGAGAAATTCATCCCAAAGAAGAAAAAACATACTAAGAGGAGGACAAGGAAACCATGGCTGACAAGGGAAGACAGGGACAGCATAAAAGGAAAAACATAGAATGTAGTCAAAATTTGTGGGAAGCCAGAGGATTGGGAAGCCTCTAAAATCCATCACTGGATAACTAAAAAAGCAATAAGGAGGGAGAAAGTGAAATATGAGGGTAAGCAAGCTAATAATATAAAAAAGGTTGCAACAGTATATAAAAAGTAAGAGACAGGCAAGAGTGGACATTAGACTGCTGGAAAATATGGGGAAGTAGTAATGAGGAACAAAGAAATGGCAGAGGAACTGAATAGGTACTTTGCATCACTTTTCACAGTGACGTCAGTAACATACCAGAACGTCAAGACAGTCAAGTAAGTGTAGTCATCATCACTAAGGAGGTACTGAAGTAGCTGAAAGGTCTCAAGGTTGATAAATTGAATCAGAACCAAGCCCCCACCCTTCCCCCATACAGTGTGTAAACAGGCCATTTGGCCCAACATGTCCACACCAACTCTGCAAAGAACATCCCACCCAGACTCTCACCCCTAACCTATCCCTGTAACCCTGCATTTCCCATCGCTAATCCAACTACCGTTACATCCGTGGACACTATGGCAATTTAGCACGGACAACTCACCTAAGCTGCACATCTTTCTACTGTGGAAGGAAACCGGAGCACCAGGAGGAAACCCATGCATACACAGGGAGAATGTACAATATTCACACAGATAGTGGCCCATGGCTGGAATTGAACCCGGATCACTGGCACTGTGAGGCAGTAGTGCTAATCACTGAGTCACTGTGCTGCCCTAAAACTATTTAAACAAGATGGACTACACCTCAGTTCTGTAGGAGATAGCTGAGGAGATTGTATAGGCATTGGTAGTGATCTTTCAGGAATCACTGCAGACGGGGAGGACCCAGAGGACGAGAAATGGCTAATGTAACACCCCTGTTTAAGAAGGGAGGGAAGCAGAAGACAGGGAACTATAGGCCAGTTAGCCTGACCTTGGTCATTGGGACGATTAGTGTCCATTATTAAGAATGAGATTGCGGAGAACTTGGAAGTGCATGGTAAAATAGCGCTAAGTCAGCATGGCTTTGTCGAGGGACGGTCATGCCTGAAAGATGTTAGAATTCTTTGAGGAGGACAAAGTAAGTTAGACAAAGGAGAACTAGTGGATGTGATCTATTTGGATTTCCAGAAGATTTTTGACAAGGTAGCACAACCGGAGACGCTAAAGAAGATAAGAGCCCATGATGTTAAGAGAAAGTTCTGACATGGATAGAGGATTGGCTGACTGACAGAAAGAAGAGAGTTGGGATAAAGGGTTCTTTTTCAAGATGGCGGCCAATGACTAGTGGAGTTCTGCAGGGGTCAGTGTTGGGACTACAACTATTCCAGTTATACATTAATGATATTTAGACAAAGGAACTGAGGGCAGTGTTGCTAAATTTGCAGATGATAGAAAGACAGGGTGGTACAGTGGCAAGGACCTAGGTTCAATTACCCCTCGGACCACTTCTGTGTGGAGTTTGCATGTTCTCTCCATGTCTGCATGGGTCTCCTCCCATAGTAAAAAGATGCTCAGGTTAGGTGGATTGGCCATGTTAAATTGCCCATACTGCCCAGGGATATGCAGGTGAGGTAGATTAGCCATGGGAAATGCAGGCTCGGAGAGTGGGCAAAAGAAGTGGCAGATGGAATACAATGTGGGAAAGCGTGAGGTTATGCACTTTGGCAGGGAAAAAAAGAGGCTATTTTCTAAATCAGGAAAGGCTTTGGAAATCTGGAGTACAAAAGGACTTGAGAATCCAAGTTCAGGATCCTTTTAAGGTTAACATGAAGGTTCAGTTGGCAGTTAAGGCAGCAAATGCAATGTTAGCATTAATTTCGAGAGGGCTAGAATACAAGAACAGATACGTACTGCCAAGGCTGTATAAAACTTTGGTCAGCCAACATTTGGAAATATTGTGAGCAGTTTTGGGCCCTGTATCTAGGGAAGAGCGTGCTGGCTTTGGAGGGGGTCCAGAGGAGGTTTACAAGAACAATCCCAGGGATGAAGGGCCTGTCCCATAAGGACCAGTTGAGAACTCTGAGCCTGAGTTTGGAAGGATGAGGAGGGTGTCTCACTGAAACTTACAGGATCCTGGGAGGCCTGGATAGAGTCTAAGTGGAAACATCGTCTCCACTAGTAGGAGAGATGATGTATATGATGGGCCGAAGGACTAAAAATTAATGATGATATTCAACAGCTGCATGAGAAGACAGATCGTATAGGATAGGCTGAAGGGTTAAAACTGTTGATGATACTCAACAAGCTGCATGACTTTGGATGAGTCCTGTGAACATTCCCATACGTGCCTCAGACAGCATAAATAAACAAAATTGTTTTTTTTTTCTGTACTGGGCTGGCAGTTTTGTCTATTGTATCTGTTGTTTTCTGTACTGGTTGTTTGTGATACTGTACGAGAGAGGGGGAGAGCGAGGGAAAGTTGCTGGACTTCACCTCGGACCGAGATCGCAAACAGTGCCAGGAACAACTTCAGCCTCCAGACTATCCGTCAATTGAGGGGTCCCTGACGGGCAGAAGGGCATGAGGCTTAGTTCTTTTTCCCCTCTTTTTTCATTCTTAAAAGATGAAAAAAGGAACATTATTCGTAAATAAATGTTCACATTTAAGCAAATTGCTGTTGTTGAGCCTTCTCTTAATTACATTTAACCAAATCTGAAAAGAACCACTCGGATTCACACTGTGATCCAAGACAGATGAACAGGAATTTCTTCAGCCAGAGGATGGTTAGTCTGTGGAACTCATTTCCACAGAGGGCTGTGGAGGTGAGATCATTGAGTGTATTTGAAACAGAGATAGGTAGGTTCTTGGTTAGTAAGGGGATCAAGGGTTACAGGGAGAAGGCAAGAGAATAAGGTTGAGAAATATCAGCCATAATTGAATGGTGCAGTCTCAAATGGGATGAATGGCCTAATTCTGCTCCTACCTCTTATGGTCTAATGATCAGCTGAAGTTGCCAGGTACCCATTCAGTCTTCCATGTCTAAAATTCTCAGTATCTATTTTGTTTATGGTGGGTAGTAGTGTAGGAAGCTGCATATTAATAAGATGAGTTGTGCACTGAACAAAGTTGTGAACAAGCAATAATCCTTATTAATAGGCAACTCTGCTGCCCAGTGAGAATCTCACCTCGATGCTTGAAACCTAGTTAAAGGATTCAGCAAGTTATTCTAGACATCGAGATAGGCCTCATTGAGTTTCTCGTGATTCTGCTACGTTTTTCATTATAAATGTTGTTGTTCAGGCTTCTATAACATTCCATCCTGTAATTTGATTCAAGAACTAAATTAAGAAACCTTTTAGTAATTTTAAACATCAACGATCCAGATTTGATGAACCTACATTAACAACCCCATCCCCAGCTGTTTTGTGAGAAGATTCTTAAAATCTGACACCTATGTGTGTGGAGGAAGATTAGAAATCGGAGTACTGTCTTAGTTGATTTACAAACCTACAACAGTGATAAAGCTACCCCTCCAATTGACATTGTTGCTATGTGCTTAGATTTCTAACAATACTGGGCTCAAACACTGGCTTCAGGACACACTGACAAGAATTAATAATGACCTTGACCATCCAGTATGCCCTTAACATCAAGAACCTCAGCATGATTTCCTGTTAATTTTTGTGAAGCCTAACCACGACAGACCTTAACTCCTAATGGACTTTAGAATCTGAGACTGGCAAACATGCCTTACTTTGCAGTAACGATATACAATTGTAACTTATGCCTTACAACTGTTCTACTTATAAAGTTGAAGAATTGAACTAATAAATATTTCAGAATCACCATTACACCAACGTAACCACAGCTAAAGGCAGGAGCCAGATTTGAACCCAGATCACAGGGCTCTGAAGCCAGCATGCTCACCATTACACCAACGTAACCACGGCTTAAGAATCACAGGTTTTGACAGCAATTTTAATTCCTAATTATTAGTCCATTAATTATATTGCCATTGCACTAATAATCAAGGACCCTTGGTTAATATTCTTGGGTCATGGATTCAAACTCTACCTTGGCAGATGATGATATTTTAATTTTTTAATTCACTCATGGTTCATGGGCTTCATTGGCCGGCCAGCATTTATTGCTTGTCCACAGCTGCCCCTGAACTGAGTGGTTTGCTAGGGCATTTCAGAACACATACAGTTATCGAGCACGGAAACAGTCCCTTGTGTCCAACTCATCCATGCCAACCAGGATTCTTAAACTAACCCAGTCCCATTTGCCTCAGTTTGGCTCATATCCCTCTAAATCTTTCCTATTCATGTTCAAATGTCTTTTAAGTGTTGTAACTGTACCTGCATCTACCACTTCCTCTGGCAGTTCAGTCCAAATACAAACCACCCACAGTGTGAAAGTTATCTCTCCAGTCCCTTTTGAATCTTTCTCCTCTCACTTTAAAGTTATGCCCTCTAGGTTTGAACTCCCCCACCCAAGAGCTTGGCTATTCACCTTATCTATGCCCCTCAAGATTTTATAATCCTCTATAAGGTCACCCTTCGACCTCCTACACTCCAATGAGAAACATTTCTGCCTGTCCAGCCTCTCGTCATAATTCAAATCCTCCACTCCTGGCAACATCCTTGTAAATCTTTTCTGCACCCTCTCCAATTTAAGAGTATCCTTCCTATGGCATAACAACCTGAACTGATCAGTACTCCAAAAGTGGCCTAACAAATATCGTGTACAACCACAACAAGGACATCCCATTTCCTATTCTAAATGGTCTAAGCAATGAAGCCAAACACCTTCTTTAGCACCCTGTCTACCTGTGACGCAACTGTTAAGAGTCAATCGCATTGCTGTGGGTCTCGAGTCACACGTAGGAGAAACCAGGTAAGGGTGGCAGATTTCCTTCTCTGAAGGACATTAGTAATGCAGATGGATTTTCCCAACAATTGGCAACGGTGTCAAAATCATTAGATTCTTAATTCCAGATTTTTTAAAATTGAATTCCAGTTCCACCATCAGCCATGGCAGGATTCAAACCTGGGTTCCCAGGTAATTAGCTGAGTTTCTGGATTAGTAGTCTAGTGATCATACCACCAGGCCATCATCTCCCCTGAATAAATAATTGATAAATAAATCAATAATTAAAAGCTAGCCTAAAGGCAACCGTATAACCACTGACAATTGTCGTAAAGAAAACCCATCTGATTCACTATGTATTTTAGGGAAGGAAATCTGCGATCCTTACGTGGTCTGGCTTACAAGTGACTCCAGACTAATAACAATTTGGTTGACTCTCAATTCCCTCTGAGCAACTTGCGGTGGGCAATAAATGAGGCCTAGCTAGTGATCCACAAATCTTGTTGTCATGCTTCATATGGGCACCCTGGAAATCAAGCCCCTCTACTCCAAAAGTCATCATAAAAGTAAAAAATTCTATCCAAGTACACAAAGTCTATAATTTACCTGTTGAATAGATCCAGGTCAACAGAAAACACAAACCACGGTTCTGTGCTTAACAAGAACTATTATTTATTACAAAGAAATATATTCTAACCACAGATAATGAACTGTCAACATATAACTATGTTAAAACTCTGGCCCCACCCACACCCATCACCAACCCTTACACAAAGAAACATTGCTGTTGTGGATGGAGGGAAGAAAGAAATACAAGGAAAACAGTTCAGTAGCACCAATTTTGAGTGCTCAAAGAAGAGCTCCTCTTGCTTCCCAAGCCGTTCGGTTCACAGTTTTTTCTTCAGGTTCTCTCTTCTTTGCAGCAGACAGAGAGACTGGCTCACAAATGCCAAAGTATTTAACCTACTAGTTAAAAGGAACATCTTAGACTAACTTGTGGGTTAGTGAAAGGAGCTTTTTTTAAAAAAAGTGGAAAGTTTATCAAAGGAATGATTTTTAAAGCTTTTCCTCCATGTCCTTCTATCACTATAGCATTCACTGTCTTTCTACACAGTTAATGGGCTCAGAAGTGGCATAGCTTAGCATAGGGATGATGAGGGGGGCCATCGCAAGAGGTGGAGGGGGCACTTTGAACAATTTTGCGTGAGGTGGACAGGTTTTTCCTGACTTCCTGAGGATAAAAATCGAGGTCTTAGAAACTTGACTTTTGCATAAGTATATATGGTTTTGGTTCCATTTTTTTACATACCTTTTGTTAACCAGCTACATGTTATTTTCAATGATAAACTTATTACCAGGAGAAAAGCAATTAAAAGCATACTTAATTAAAAAAAAATTTAAATCCATTACTTGTTTGCCAGGCTATAAATATAGAAATAATATTCTTAAAACTGTGTTCAGCAGATGCATTTTATATGGAATTGAAACTTTAAACTGTATCTCGTTTACAAGCACAGGAGACACATTCAGGATTTTTGATCATGACAAACATCGTCATTTCTGTTTCCCCTAACAAAATATTTAAGAAAATTAGTTGTTTGATTCGAGATTGATTTCGGCTTGACATGCCACCACAAAAACATCTTTGCTTTAATACCATGCACCTGGTTTTAAAATGTCACATTAATGAATACTGGGTCTACTCTCAAGTCCATTTTACAGTTGCTATTACAAGTTCTAAGCTTCATCCTCTGCCCTCATTTCCCTATGATAAAATACATTCTTGATCCTGGCAATTGCAGCTGCTACATCAAACTGATCTCCACAAAACGAGAAATCTAGGTGTGATAGTTTTCTGCACTGAAATTCTAGCCCTCTCTGCATCTGTGAAATCTTATTACCCTCAAAATACATGTTCAAGTAGCTTTCAAAGAACAGGGAAATGCTGGAGCAAATATTATCAGCACACAAAAGGTTATGCCCAAATAAATTCACATGTATATTTGCAAGCTAGGTTTGCTTCCTCAGTTTAATCTGTAGACATCTTTGTAGAAATATGCCTTTAAAATATGTCAAGTGCAATAGATTGTCAATTGACCGCTGCAAAAGAAGTGAAGAATCTTCCTTGTAGTACATGTGTTAAAAGTATTTATGTATAAAATACATGTAATTTAATCAATCTGTTCAGAAGTGTTATGGCACACCGTTGGAGCCTCCTGGCTCAAAGGTAGTGTTCTCTCCGAAGTGGGACCCTCCTGTTGGGGGAGCAGAAGTCCCAACTTCAGTCACTTAACATCGCTCAGAGCACTAAATGGCTGCAATTTTCTTCCATAGCAGAGGTGAAGCAACCTTTTAGCCAGAGTAACTGGAGACAATGGCATCCTTTTAAATCAAGCATTAGTTCCAATCCCATCGAGGCAGCTTTAAATTTGATTAAGATAATCCCAAATGTAAAAAAAGTTTCTCTCTAATGATCATGATACCAATGCATTGTTGCACACTTCTGGTTTACTAATATGCTTTAGGGAAAGAAATCTGGTGGTGAATATTTAAACAACTAAAGGAAGGAAGAAGAGGCTTAGCAATTGTCTCCACTCTCCATAAATTGAGTTGGGGGAGGGGGGAAACCAGGATGTCAATGTGAAAAGGGGAGTCTGAAATCTTTGCAATCATCTTCAGACTGAAGTCCAAAGTGTGTCTAAATCTTCCTGAAACTGCTCCTTTAGAACACATACCTGCTTACCATTGCACAATCCATAAATTTAGGAACACTACATTTGGTCCCCACATCCAAATCATTGATACATATTGTGAAGAGCTGAGGCCCAAGTTTGGATCTTTGCAGTAGCCCACTAGTCACAGCCTGCCAACTCAAGAGTGATCCAATTAGTCCTTGTCTCCTTTTTCTGTCCATCAGCCAATTCTTAATCCATGCTAGTATGTTAACTCATATACCAGGTGCTTTGATTTTGCTAATCAACCTCAAAAAACTTTCTGCAAATTGAAACATCCTGCATTTACCAACTCTTTATTAATTTTGTTAGAAACAAAGGATCAGTAGTAGTCCATTCAGCCCCTTGAGCCTGTTCTGCCATTTAATGAGATCATGGCTGATTTGTGGCCTAACCTCATATGCCTGACTTTGGTCCCTATCCCTTAACACCTTAGATAATGTTTTGTTAATCTCAGATTAAAAATAACAACAGATTTAGCAGATCAAACATCCTCAAAAACTCCAGTATAATGTCAAACATGACTTTCTGTTTGCAAATCCCTGCTGACTACACCCAATCAGATCATATTTATCCAAGTGGCCATTTATGACATACTGTATGATGCACTCAAGCATTTTCCCTGCTATTAATACAAAGTTGTAGGTCAGTAGTTCCCTGCTTTTACTCTTGTTTCTTAAACCTAACTGGTTGAGTCACATGAATATTGGGACTACAGAACAGGTCAAAGGCAGAGAATTGCGTTGCATGGTTTAATTCTTGCATTGTTGGAAAGGCTGGTATTTGTAAGGTGTCACGTCCAAAATCACTGAGCCTGCTAAATGCTTGATGGAATATTCCCCACTCCAAACAGCAAAGAGATTCAACATCAGGATAAAGCAATTCATTTGATTGGCACCTGCTGTGTTCATCCAGCCCCATGCTTGTTATCTCATTTGATTGGCACTCTTTTCACATGAGGCACAGAGTATTTTCTATCGTCACTATGTATAATAATGCAGCTACCTACCAAGAGTGTGTCAATAGCACTTTCAAATACCCACAACTTTTACCACCAAGGACTAACTCTGTCCAGATCCAGGTGAACAAGGGCAACAGAGGAACAGGAACATGACCACCTGAAAGTTCCCCGCCAAACTATTCAGCAAATTGACCTGGAGCTATATCCCTGTTCCTTCACTGTCACTGGGTCAAAATGCTGGAACATCCTCCCCCTCATCGTTTTGGTGTACTTAGACCACATTGACTGCAGCAGTTCAATAAGGCACTTCACCTGCACTTTCTCAAGGGCAAGTGTGGATGGGCAATAAATACTGACTTAATCAGTGATGCCCACAGCTTTTACATTATGACTGTAATGGAAGAAAACTCTCTTCTAAAAGCAAGTGATGATGAAAGCTACATAAAACCTGAAGGGGAGGGGGTGGTGGTGGTGAAGAGACACAGAGGCAGGAGGGTGTGGAGAAGAGCAACAGCTTGCAGCTTTGGAGGTTTTCTTCTTTGTCTCCCAGGTTTTGGAAGTAGAAACCATATCCAGGAAGTTGGGAACCATCCGCAAAAGGGTATCAAAGTCTCTTTCAGAGCTTAGGCTCTACAGTAATTAGAGGAAATAAGCCTACTTTGTGTCTCCTAAAAGCTTTACTTGGCTTTTTTTCCCCATAGTCTCTTAACTTTCTGTAATCAGCAAATGGATCACATCAAACATTGAAATGTTGACCTCATTTCCAAAAAAACAAACATTCACTTCACTCTTGGTGAGGGGAAAGAAATCCTGTTTAATCCTGAAAGTGTCATAACTGTGTGATACCATCTAGATGTTTACATATTCCTAAAAATAGATATGTGATCTCAGCACTTAAATAAAAAAAAAGGTTAATATGAGAAGGCAAAGTTGGAGAAATGAACCAGGGCACTTGGTATTGTGATAGTGGAAATGTCCGACTTCATTCAAAACTAGATTTCAATAGGATGTGGAGAGTTATAATCAAAAGTATCTATATTATTCCCTGTGCTTTTGATGAGGAAGGAAACAGGCACAATGTACTCTACTGCTCCTGCAGATCACACTTCACTTTCAAGATTTCTGCCTTTTTATTACAAGCTAATAACATTCAGACATATGAAATAACATTTATCTGTTATGATCTCAATATGCCATCAACATCTCCACAATAAGTCTAATTCAAACCCAGCTTCAAAGTGATGCATTTAGCACAGCTTCAAACACTACTTTAATGATCTCAACTTGTGAACTACTTTGTTATTATAAAATACACCTATGAAACATGTGACTTCATTCAGACTTCAGTGTGCAAATGCTGGGAAATGGATGAGTAACAGGAAGATAAAAAATGAAAATGGGTGATTGTAGGCGAGGGAAAGGAAAGGCCAAAAAAAAAATCAAAGATAGATGATGTGAAAGGGGGTGCTGGGAACAGAAACATAAATGGGATTGAGGTCATGGGAATCAGGGAGAGTAAAGCAAAATAAAGCATTAAGTGGGAACAGGGGTAAAAAGCAACAGAAAAAGAATTAATTAACTAAAAGGGAGATAAGAAACTCATGATGTGGCAAATGTGGAATGGTAATTAAAAGATAAAAAGAGTGAAAGAGAATTCAATAAATGAATTCACCGCATGGCAAACGATCAGCAAATGCACCTATAACTCACCATATCAGGTCTGAACCGGCAGACGCATTCAGTGAGCAGCAACTAAATGTTGTTAAGACTGAAGCCATTGTCTTCACTCCCTACCACTAACTCTTTTCTCCAGCCACTAGCTCCAACCCCCTTACTGTAACAGAGCTAGAATATTTGGAACCTGTCTCATATTTGACCTGAAAGTTAGTATCCAGCCACCTGGATCAAACCATCAGTAAGACTATGATTACTTCAATGGCATCATCTAAATTGATGCCTGCCTCGACTTATCTGCTCCTAGAGGCCTCAGCCACAACCTTTTAAACCCTAGACCTGACTACTGGAAGGCTGTCCTGGCTACCCTCCCATGTTCTTTCTTCTAGAAAGTTGAGCTCATCCAAAACTCCACAGGCCACGCTCTAATTTGTGCCAAGTTCCACTCATCTGCCAACCTTGACTGTGCTTAAATAGAATCTAACCTCAGCAATGTCTCAATTTTAAAATTCTCAACCTTAAGTCTCCCCATGGACTCATTCCACATTCTCTTGGTCATAATTTCCAGCCTCACAATCTTCAGAAATATCTGCATTCCTACTGAGCATTTCCAGGTCTGATAAGGCCATCAATTGTAACCATTCCTTTAACTGCCTTGACTCTAAGCTCTGGAATTTCACCCCACACCCTAAAAAAAACTGTCCTACCTTTGTTTCATCATTTAAGATGTTCCTTATAACTTACTTCTTTGGTCAACCTTTAGGCCATCGGCCCTAATAAATTATGCAATCAATGTTACAAGTAACTTCTATTAAGATACAGGGACAGCAAGCCAAATTATATCAGCCGCACTATCACAAATTCAAAACGTAGTGAATTCAAAACATTCAATGACCTTAAGAGTGCACAATTGTTTCTAATCAGACACTACAGATAACAAAATCTTAGCTCCCTAGTTTATAATTTCAACCAAAATTAATAATTTAATAATGTAACTTTAGCACAACACAGATGAACAACACGACAATCTAATTATCATCTATGATCTCAGCTCAATCTTCTTTGAATACAAAATTCCCCACTCTCACACTGACAGACACGCACAGAGTTAAGGAATAAGCTGAAAAGAAATGAATCATAATTTTACAATTTGGTAATCGTTTTGACAATGAGTATCAGGTCTTCATGAAATCCTTTGATGCTGGGTTATATTACACAGACTGAACATCATGCTTGAATTCTGAAGTCACCAGTCAATGCAAAGAGCTTCCATAGACCTCTGGAGACTTTTTACTTATTTCAACAAGGAGACACTGGCAGAGTAACTAGGGAAAAAGATAAACCAAAGATACTTCCCAGTCTAAGCAAACCTGCCTCCTGCCCAAAATCCAGTTAGAGCCAGTTTGCTCTATGTTTTTCCTTTCTCCACATTCTTTGTGATTAGTGCTGGCAAACCAATCCTCCCTTGAGTGACCAATCCAATATCCAATCAGCTGCCAGTCCCTGAGCATAACACTATTTCTGTGCCAGACCACCTAGTGTTCTTAGAGCAATAATTAACCTGCATCATTTTCCTAGACCAATTCCTACAAGCAAACATCAGTCTTTTGTTCCTTTTTAAAAAAAACCAAGCGACTGTTTAAAGTTCAAGTCTTAACTTCAACTCTCAGTTCCAAATCAAAAACAAGAAAAAAAAAGTCATGATCTCTAACAGTATTTTCTATGAAAAGCTTAACTAACTTGGACTTTTCCTGTAGATGCAACTAGCAGAATAGATGAGAGTGGGAGGAACTGGGGGATGTAGTATACTTAAGATTTTCAGAAAGCTTTTGATAAGGCCCTACGTGAGGCTGGCAAACAAAATTACAGCTCATAAAATTTGATGGCAGTGCATCAACAAGGATTGAGAATCGGTTAATGAACAGAAAAAACAAATAGATAATTATCATAAATAAAAGGTACTGCAGATGCTGGAGAATCCCAGATAACAAGGCGTGGGGCTGGATGAACACAGCAGGCCAAGCAGCATCATAGGAGCAGGAAAACTTGACGTTTCGGGCCTAGACCCTTCTTCAGAAATGCTGATTGATTTCTGATGAAGGGTCTAGGCCCGAAACGTCAAGTTTTCCTGCTCCTATGATGCTGCTTGGCCTGCTGTGTTCATCCAGCCCCACGCCTTGTTATCTTAGATAATTATCAGATTGGCTGCTGTGACTGATGGGGTGCCTAAGCATTAGTGGTTGGGTCCCAGCTGTGTACAGTGTATATCAATTATTGGGATACAGGGATTAACCATACATCCAAACTTGGGGATGACACAAAGCAAGGTGGGTGTGAGAGTTGTTAGGATACAAAGGCATTTTAAGGGAATTTAGAACAGTCAAATGCGTGGGCGAAAAGTTAGCAAACGGAATACAATGTTAAGAAATACATGAGGTTATCCACTTTGACGAAAAATAGAAATACGGAAAATTTCTTAGATAGTGAGATGCTGGGAAATGTTGAACTTCAAATGGATTTGTGTTTCTTGTTTTGTGTATTAATATTCAAGCACAACAAGCAATTCAGTACCCGAGTCATGTGTTGCTTTTTAGTATTTGATTATAGGACCAACGACTTCTTCCTATAATTGAGAGATTGTTGGTGAGACAGGAAATGAAATATCATGTTTTGTCTCCTTTTCTAAGGAAATACGTACTTAGCATACAGGGAACGTAACAAAGATTCAAAACTGATTCCTGGGTCAGGGGAACTGTCCCAGAGGAAAATTAAATAGACTGGGCCAATATTTTTATTTTAAAGTTTCGAAGAGTGAGAGGTAATTTCATTTCGTCATACCATAGCCAGGGGACACGGTCTCAGAATGAGCAATAGGACTCTGAGGGCTGAGATGAGGAGGAAAACTTTTTCAGAAGGTGGTGAACCTTTGGAGTCATTCAGCATGTTTCATGACTGACACTGATAAACTTTTACGTATCAAAAACATCAAGGGATAAGGAGATAGTTAAGGAAATTGATATTGAAATAAACCAGGCATGATCTCATTGAATGATGGAGCAGACCCAAAGGGTTGAAGGATCTATTCCCACTCCTATTTCTTATGTGCTTATAATGCTCCTGTGAAGCACCTTCAGATGTTATATTACATTAATGAAGTTACATAATTGCACGTTACTGCCACAGGTTATCAATGTTGTAGCTAGTCAGGTTAGTCACATTTTAAGTGGGAAGATATTTCATCCTTGCTATAATGAAATAATTCTGAATTGCAATAGGTATTTATTTTAATTTAGATTTACAATACTCTTTAGTCATAAGATTTCAGCCAATTAAGTAAAATTTCACACAATGCAATGGGAAATGTGTTGTAATAAACATGGAGTAAATGAAAAATCAAGATAGTCCTCCAGTTGGGTGTTCTCCAGAAAACAATAGCTTGATAAGTTTTATGACACATGATGGAACTTTAGCTGTAATACAAGAATTATACAGAATTAACAAACTAAATCATGAGGGCCCCTGATCAAACTAGAATACATATAGGTGTCATAAATGCAAAAAAAGCCACTTAAAATGAAGAGTAAGTAAAAAAACACAACCAGATCAAAGGCTACAATTTTATGTGCACAAAATCAAGACCTAAACTTTTATTGTCTCACAAAATAATTAAGACAATAAAAATAAATACCGTTATTTTCAATATTCAAGGTTATAAAAATAAATCCTGGAAAGTGTGCAGCAAACTGGATATTTTTTATTGAAAGAGCGGTACACACCCAAGGTACTGCAGATCACATTTCAGACATCCAATACCAAATTAATAATCAATTTTCCTTTAATAAAATAAGTGACTTTACCATATACTATGACTTTACTTTAGTGCAAACATTAATTTAATTATTTTATCTTATGCAATGTATCACCTTAATTTTAAACTTTTTTTTAAATCCAAAGTGAACCACCTTTTGTTGTTTTCTACAGGTTGCATTTTGAAACCAATTAAACTCAAACATTCTTCTTTGCCTGCAATTATTTCCTCCAAGCATATTCAAAAATACATTAACAGGATCACAATACCACAGCAGCATCTTTATTTGAAGACACACTAAGTAACCCTATTATAGTACTCAAACAAGATTCTGATAGGAACTGTTCAGACGTTGTTATATAGGCTTGAGCACTTTTGAAATAAAAAAAAATGTGCTGCAGAGGTCTAACTTTAGTTTTAAATGACAGTCAAGTTATATCATCAATAATGAATATCACTTCATTGCAATATGCAGCATGTGAAAAAATAATACTCCCTTAAGTCCCAATGCTGCAATCTCCCAGGAGTTTTAATAATCCCTTACAGTCTAATAGCCTTGGAAATCTGTGGAAGGAAGGAGTGTTCTGGGCTCTATAAACTGAAACACAAAAAAAAATTGTACCAATTTACTTAAAGTGCCTTATTAAAGAACATATCCAGATTAGAAAGTTTGCATTCAAAATTAAAATACAATCATTTAATCTATACAAAATATATTTTCAAAAGAACACAGGCAAGCAATTTCAGTGTATTCTGTCCATAAACATCTATTGGAAAAAGGTAAGCAAAATGAAACTTCTGCCTGTGATGAAATTTCAATTGGCCTCTAAGTTTCCATACTGCAATAAACACATTAAAATGACATCTCTTTGACCATACATTTTAGGAGGAATAGTATTTCCCTCCAACAGAGGCCAATTCCACATTATCCTCCTCCTGTCTCCCATCGTGAAGTTGATTCCTCACTTGGCCAAAGGGTTTCAGTTATTTGTGGCCCTCAGGTGCTCATCAAGTGACCATTCTTCATGTTAGAGTCTATATCTGGAGTACCAGCTGGGTATTGAGATCTGAAATGTACCAGACCAAGTCCTACACTGCCCTCGTCCAATGTCTAATTTTAACAGTAAGGCCACAAAACAAATCAGGAGCAAAATCCCTAATCTTTCTTCAGGTCCTACTATATCACCTCTCCAACAGCACCTAAACTTTGAACAGTAAATTGAACACAGGTCAGAAATTGAATCCGGTACATATAGGTCTGTACCAATTGATACATATTTACACAATAAGCCCTTGGAGAAGCCTCATTTTTAGAGCTAAAACCAACATCTCTGCAATGATCTCAAGGTTCGCTATCAGTTGGGAATAGGAATGAGTCCAATCTAGTTCTCTGCAGAGGCACTCCAGGAGTTCTTTTCTCCCCAGTGAAAAAGTAGTTCAGAGCTGGAGTCTGCTTTCTGACTTGCACCAATTAAGCACTTTCACAATTACGGGAGCGCAGCCTATTTTGTCTAGGTGCAGAAGTCCAGAATAAAAACATGACCAGATGTTCCAGGAACTAATGGTGCTGCGTACCAATCAAGTACCAGTGGGTTAAGGCTATTCACTTGGAGCAAGTTAAACATGGACAACCATTAGTTGCATTGTGGATCTCCCAATAATATACAATATAGCCCAACTATCTACAGACGCGGTATTCTGACAGGGAATGTAGAAACACGGGTATGTTATATACTCATCTTTCCACAGAAATCTGAAATTAAAACTATTTTAGCATTCAATACTTATAAAGCGGTTCAGGTGAAGATCAGTCAAGTTTTCTAACAGGGTTTACAGATATGTTTATTACATTGAAGATACTGTACTTCACTTTTTAGATTGAAGTATTCCTTATAAAAGTTCAGAAAACAGACTTATTTGAAAGTAACTACATGCCCTAAACGTGAACTAATTTGCACAGAAGACACTTGGATTTTAATATGCGTTTCTTTTTAAAGGAGATCACAATCTTTTACAGTACGTTCTCGGCTTGTGTAGTATGTAACAAATTACTTTGTAAACATTGTTACCCCATTGTCTTTGGGGTCAGAGAGGCATTTCCCAGAATTATCTTCTTTCTGAACTGGATTAGGATTTTAAAACTAAATGTCTTTCCTGGATAAGTACATAGTAGGTGAGAATCATTGAAACTTGTGATGCCAGTTGTGACATATGACAGGACACATATGATGCATTAACTTTACTTTGCCTATCTGTATTTATTAATATATAAACTGCTTTACAATTTTCACATTGGGAATCTTGGAATTTAAATCGTTCAAAATGGCGTCAATAGACTGTTCCACTTAAATCACTGTTGGTTTCCTTGCACTATATCTGTAACCTGCAACAACCTTTGGCAGAACAACTCACATTGAAAAGGGAACAACGTCATAAATAAACTTTACAATATAAATTTGGAACTTTAAACATTAATTTAAAAGAGCATTATTAATTCAAGCTGCAACCAAGGTCAGAATACATATTATAAATATAGTCCATATATCTCATTTCCTGTGCACTGTCTCCATCTGCAACCCCTTTCTCTCACCAATACTCCACTTTCATTGTCACTGCAAGGGTTCAACACCGAGTCTTTTGTAAATGCGGTAGGTAACTTGGCAATAAGAAACTACCAGGATCACTCGTAGCAATCACTGGGGGATGTACAATGAAAGCCTATTATCAATCCTCTCCTGCCATCCTCAAACTTTGTTCAATGCCTCCTACTATGTCTGGTTGAAAGATTTGAACCTCTGTTCTCTGTTCCTGACGCTTGGTCACCACAGCTCCAATTGGCAACTATATGAATTAATTGAGCATTTGGTCATGAAATTTCATCATAAGCAAAGGTCTTTTGTTGACATCTTTAAGATAAAAACTTTTATTAATATACTTTTCAGATAATAGCATTTAGAATGTCTTTTTAAAGCGACACTTTTCAGCAAAACCTGCCATCGTGTCTTTGTCTCCTAAGAGGTTACCTTTTCATGCCACTTACTGGGCATCTGCCTGATAAATGAAAAATGTCAGCAGGGATGAAAGAATCACAAAACTGTGTTAGCAATTAAATACAGAGAAGCCTTTAGCATATTAATAAATTTTGTCTGCAGCCTTGAGTCTTCCCTGAGGGGGCTATGGTGAAACGTAAGCTGAGGCTGCATAGGTTAGAATAAACTAATACTTCTTAATTTAGAACTTGCTTTGACATGTGTGCGAGCCAACCGGAAAGCTATGGTCAGCTATGAATCACCTCATCTATCTGCTATCCTTATCATGCTTTCATGCATAGAAACTGTGTAACTAAGTCAAATTATTTCAACTCTTAATTATACATTCTTTAAAAAACTGCTTTGCGCAAATTATGAATGTTAACAGCTTTTCTATCATATCTGAACCAAACAGCAGATTTCATAATTGCAATTAATTTAGTCTGTCAAATTCTACTTAGAGTGGTCAAATCACAAATACATTCATTAAAGACCCATTTATAATTTCAGTAAAAAGAACATAACTATGGAAATCATACCCCTTCCCTTAACCAAATGTCATAAATATTAGAAACTGGTATCAGCATTATAAAATTAAGATTAATTATTTCCATTTGAATATCATCTCAGTAGACAGAAAAGTCAATTGGTGTCCTCATTATTTCCCACTTTTACATGAAGCACTATGATTTACATCTGGAATGTATACTTGTGCATTAGAAGATTTTTCTTTAAAAAGTTTACCCAAAATAGTAAAAGTAAAGCATTTAAGGAAAAAAAAATTTTGCGATTACATAGCAGTATTAGCACAGATGGCCATAATTACGGGATGAAAATGCAAGTAAATGTTTTAAACTGATGGTGTGCATGATGTGAAATTAGATGCTGCTAGGTGGATACTTAAATGTTTACACTCTCCATCACTGTGCAGAGGAAAAATATAAAATAACTACAATTAAGTCCCTAATGTCTTTTTAACTACATTTTTTGAAATAAGTTTATTACCAGTTCCACCATAGGACTGAAAACTCATGTCCCTCATTACCCCAGTTGGGTCAGTCCAAAATATATGGGCATAAATATGTGATAGGCACCAATAAATCCAATCAATAAGAGGCAGCATAACATCTTTACCTAGAGAGAAGTGAGAATGTGACACATGCTCCACAAGGGAGTAATAGCCTAGATGCATCTAAGGAGAAGCTAGTTACACACATGAGATAGAAAGCATTAGAAGCTACTTTGATGAAGTTAGATGAAGTAGGGTAGCAGGATGGTCATGTGGAACATTAACAATGGCTGACCAATCAGGCTAAATGGCCACTTCTGGTGCTGTAAATTCTATAGTAAATACAAAGTGGCTTTGAAGGACCAGTCGGAAGTGCAGTACTGTTCCACCAAAATTGCCAGTTTACTCAAAAAGCCTCTGAAAAGAGTGTGCGCCATTCAGGATCTCGGCTCTGTTGGCACCTAGTGCTTTAGACTAAAGGGAAATCTTTAATCAAATTTCTTCATCACGGTAAAGCATGAGAAAGCCATAAAAATAGTAAAGGATGGAAAAAGCATTGGAATTAAAACACGTATCTGTAAACATCTCTCCGTAATAAGCAAAAATAGTCGGAGGCATTATTAGCCACTTCATAAGAATCTGGAACTGGAGGAACATTCTCTCATTGGTCTGTTAGTGCCACAAGATCAGTTCAACCAAATGCGAAGAGCCACGTTCTATTTTTTGTCACTGAACCCCAATTTTTTATTATAGTCACCAAGAGGGTTGAGAGTTGGGAAATAGATCATTATGTTTCAAATTAACAGTTGATTCATCTAGAATGTTAAGTATGTATTCTAACTTACAGAAGTGGCCTTAAGAAGAAACCTGAAAGCATTTTAGACTGGCTGCTGTGGAGTCATATTCCGTTGCTTTGTAGAATGAGAAACTATACTTTGCATCACTGGGATAATAAGTTAATTTAAGTGAACTTCTACACTCTACAACAACCACGGGTTATCACTGATTTTCATGGTTACGCCTTACCATTAACATTTCACTCATGGACAAAACAAAAATCTATTGCATTCTTCATATTATGCAAACCGACTGCAATTAAAGGCTACAAAGGTAAGCTATTACTAAAATAGTTACACAAATGAGCAAAAAAAAAAAAAGTGTTATTGAGTAACCAAAACCAATTTTGGGTTTTATTGCACAATTGAAATAACTGCTATAGCCAGATGGGCAAAAGTTGCTCAATGTTAACCCAAAATTACAATTATTTGTTCTCTCACATTTTTGCTGAGGCTTTTACAGTCATGCTGAACCAACTTCAAAAGTTACCCATTGGAGTAATATCATGCTATTACTGAATGTGAAATTGTCGGAACATCTTCCCTATTGTGCTTTTGTCCTTTCCTTCTAGGTCCTGAAAATTCATGCCCTTCACAATGAGGCAGCGTGTAATATTGACAACAACTGTAGAAATGCAACCACACATTAACTGCTCAAATTTAATACAGCAGACCAACTGTATGAGGAAAAAATACTTCACATTCTGACACCTGCTTAATTGACCAGATTCAAAACGATAGGCAAGGGGAATAAGGTTAAAAAAAAGGCACAGTCTTCATGCAGTCAAGACACCTACAATAGCAAAATATGTCACAATACTAAAATTGGTAAAATGCTTCAGAATTGGTATAGTGGGATAGTAATTATTTAGTTGAGTGTTACATAAACGTTGAGTGATACTGTATTCAATAGAAAATACATTCAATGAAAATGATGCAAGTGAGGTTTTGTGTATGTAGATTGGGTTTTAAGACTAATTATGCTTACTGCTGCACACATTGTTTTGGTTAATCCTTTACCAACAATGAATTCTCAAGACTTTTTTAAACAAAACATCCCTGGTTCACCATACATCCACATCTGGATGTGCATGATTTCTCACTACTGTGAAACCACTGAGTTAAATTAGTTGCAAATGGACTAGACTTAGTAGTGATTGTGACAGAAAAATGTTCTAACTGATGTGGACAGTAAAGACAGAGTTACAAAACCTGTGTTTACAGAACAAACGTTTAGGAATTCAACAAAGACAAAAAAAAAATTCCCTGACCAACATGGCAGAACAGGGAGCACCTTTATCGGGGTGTTTGGATGATTAAAAGTCATGAAAATGGCTAGCATGCTAGAAGATTGCTGGAAACTGTGCTTCTTGCAAAAAAAAGGACTAAATTCCATTCGGAAACCATTGCTAGGATGCTGAAGTTCACTCAACATGAACTTTTACACTATACAACCAGTCCAGGCACACCGTATAATGAGCCTTTGCAAAGAGTATTCCCAAGTCTGTTAGCAGCATGATCATCAGAAACAAAACTTAAAAAGATGACAAGTCCTTCTCTTAAGAGGGGAGGGCAAGAGTAAAATAGGCTTGAACTTCAGCAAATGCCTCTCCATTGCATGACTCACTGCATGGTTTAAGAGCCTTTCAGTTTTGTCCTTCTTCCAAGGCAAGAGAAAACGAGTCTTCAGTTTTTCATTATCTGAATCCCCTTGTATTTGTACATGATGATGTTGATGCTGACCCATCTAAAACACAAGAGACAGAATCAGCATTGTTGGATTAACATGATCATAACAGGAGATAAAAGGAAAGGTAAGCATTTGCAATATTTTTTTAAAATGACAATTTTTCTGGCGGGAACTAAATTAAGACATGAGTAAAATTATAACTAGGAGTTACTGGTTTAGTTGAAATTATCAATCCAGGTACAAACTGTGCCCCAAATTATTCTAGTTTCAAGAGGTTGTTTACAAAAAAAAATCCTCAAGTTTCCACTTATTAATACAACAATGAAAACAAAGGGTCAAATTTTCATTCAGTTGCAGAGTTGAGACCTGAAGCCAATGGACCTGTTCCTCCTTGCTCCTGGCCAACATGCTAGTATCCTGCCCTCAGGCATCTTGAAGAATTCAGGATCAGGAGTAGGGGAAGGGACAGGTAAAAAGTATGCTCACAAATAGCAGGGAGTTAATTAGTTCAGGTAAAGGTCCCAGTACAGAATTCTCCACCCAGCATATAGCCCCTTTGCTGAGGCCAAGGAATGAAGGTGCCCTCCCAGCAGCAGTGCTCCACCCAACTTAAAAAAAAAATTAGTATCAACTCTCCAGAGAGCAACTCCATCTCAAGGTGCCCTCTATTTTCTCCTACCAGCATTTGAAACTTCCTGTCTGACGGTGGAGGTACTGATCTCTGAATCTGAAAAGGCCTCCTATTGACCCTCAACATCAAAAAGCTGTCTACCGTCCTCAATTGGACAAGGCCCCCAGAGGGACCCCTTTATTGGCCCCTTATTCAAAAATTGCCCCCTGGCTCTGAGCACCATAATACGAGGCTTCTCTACTCATATAAAATCCAACCCAAAATCTTCCATGGACTATTGCAATCGGGCAGCATTTTATAATAATGTACTTTTTAAAATAATAGGTTTTAGGAAATATTCTTCAAGTTACATAAAAGTGGTAAGTAATCTATAACTTTATTAATACAAATTAATTTGTAACAAAATTAAACATTTTTAATAATGGCTAATCCATCACCCGAGAGAAACTTGATAAAAGCTGAAAAGAACAAACAAACTAAACAGAACCTTTTTACTGGTTTCACTGAGGGGGGGGGTGGTAGCAGTAATCAGTTCATTACTAAAGTGACAAATGTAAAAGCTTTGAATGAACAGTCCTTCAACAGTCTGCAGGCAGTCACAATATGTGAAAACTCCTAATGGTGATTAATTCATTCAAGAACAGTGGCCAGGATTTTCTGCAGACTGTTTTATAGCAAGGTGTATATTTAACCTAGGCCAAAAGATTGTGAAAACTTCATTTATGGTGAACGTAATTTGTCCCTGAAACTCTTCAATATCGAAATTTATCGAAAAAAAAAATCAATGGAATCTAGCAGAAACTCCTGAACAATATGCTTCACATTCAATTAGCATACCCTTGCAATGTTACTAGAAAAATCTTTGAGAAAACACATGCAAAACTAAAATCACTTACTAAACATTAGCTCCTCTCCAGCTCTTTTCCGTGACTGATCCCCTCTAATTAAATGGGAAAGTGGAAAATAGTAGTTAAAATCTTCACATATTTGGGACTGTGACAATTCAAGCTGTTTTGCTAACAGAAATAAAAACACACTATATTAACACCTGAATGAAACCTCTGTAAGGTATTACAGTTGCAGTCTTGGAGAAAAATAACTTGTATTTAGTTTTTGACAAAAGACAATGAGAGCAAGTTATGAAAAGTGTCTTTTTTTCAGACCACTTATTCACAATTTGTCCCGGTATGTGGAGCTTGTTTGTGATATTTAGTCATTAATTTTGCCTAGCATTATTAACATTGCTCAAGTAGGGGCGTGATTTCAGGTATACCAAATATTTTGGTTCAGTAAATTGGATTCATGTGTCTCAATTACTAAAGATGATCATATATAACGAAATATTTTTGGGCAGGAAGAATTATCACAGGTGCTGATTAATGACTCAGTAAGTCAAATATTATTCGTGTTTTATGGGATTCCATTGTATTTGACCAGACTTCAGGAGCTGTATTCCACAATTCTATGCCTTTGTATTTAAAGGGCATTGGTTTATGTCAAATTTGATTTAAGTAAGTTAAATGGGAACTTTAAAAGAAGTTTTTGAATTAAGTCATTTCAACCTCCTCCAATTCTGGACTTGTTTCTGTCCCTTGTTTTGAATTCTCTCCTTCATTTAGCAATCACTTTAATTTTATAACTGTGTTTCTCTTTCTCTCACTGTGACTTTTCATTTTCATTTCATTTGTCTGTTCCTCTCCGGCTCTTCTGTGTTTTACTTTTCACTCTTACTTTACTTATGTAACCACAGACACCTAGTGTTTGTAGCACTGAGAATCAAACAGGCATTTTAAAGACAGCAGTCTCTCAATTCAAAGTGAACGTTTGAAGAGGAGTTAGATGGGATACAAGTTACTCTTATAGACACACTTCCGTATCATTGAAGAAGAGTGAGAGACACAGTGGAGAATAGGCGGTGCTGGGTGAACAAGGTTCTGGTACAGTGGATTGGTTAAACAAAGGAATGTTTAACCTGCACAATCTTTATATCCTTTATTTGAAAATGATACTTACTTGAAATTCTAGAATGATTTTAGGTCCTTTTAAGCAATCACTTTGTTTTAATCTTTACTCTTTCAGTCAGAGTCACACAGTGCAGAAAAGACCCTTTGGCCCATTGAGTTTGCAACAACATAGCTTCCACTGAAAGTGCTCTATCCCAGTTTTCTGCACGTGTCCCATATCCTTAAATGTTACGATATTTCAAGTGCTCAACGAAATATGTTTAAAAGTTCATAAGTTTCCAACCTCCACTACCTTCCCAAGCAGTGCATTCCAGAGTTTCACCGCCCTCTCAGTGAAAACGTTTTTTCTCCAACCCCCTCTGAATCTCTGCCCCTTACCCTAAAACTATGTCCACTTGTGACTGATTCCCCCCACCCCAACCAAGAGAACAGCTGGTCCCTACTCACCCTATCCATACCCCTCAATCTTAAGCCCCTTTAGTTTCTCTGCTCTAAAGAAAACACAAGCTAAGCCTATCTGATCTCTCCTCACAGATCAATTGCTCCATCCCAGGCAACATCCTGGCAAACCTCCTCTATCTCCTCTAGTGCTATCGCATTGTTCTGTAGTGAGATGATCAAAACTGCAGACAGTACTGCAGCTGTGGTCTAACCAAAGTTCTGCACAACTCCAACATTACCTCCTGCTCTTATACTCTATGCCACGACTGATGAAAGCAAATATCCCATATGCCTTAACTTTCCTATTCATGTGCTCCACTGACTTCAGGGATCTGTGAATAATTAGATCCCTCTGTTCTTCTGCATTGTCCAGTGTCCTGCGACTCATTAAACAGCCACTCATCTTGTTTCTTCTTCCGAAGTGCACCACCTTGCACTTACCAGGGTAAAATACTATCTGCCACTGTTCTGCCCATCTGATCAACCCATCTACATCTTCCTGTAATCTACAACCACCTTCTACACTAATAACCATCCTACCAATCTTGCTGTCGTCTGTAAACTTGCTTAACAGTCCCTCCACATTTTCATCTCTATCATTTATGCATATAACAAACAATAAGCATCCCAGTACTGATCCTTGTACTACAATGCTAAACACCTGCTTCCAGTCACTCAAACAGCCTTCTATCACTTAGCTAATATTTATCCATCCATCTCGCCAAGTTTCCCTGAATTCCATGTGTTTTAACCTTCAATTAATCTCCCATGTGATACCTTATCAAAACATTTGCTAAAATTCATATAAACTACATCAACTGAACTTCCCTCATCTGCACACTTGATCACATTTTCAAAAAAAAACTAAAATTTTTTAGGCATGACCTCCCTCTGACAAAGCCATGCTTATTATCCCTAATCAACCCATGCTTTTCCAAGTGGATATTAATTCTCTCCTTCAGAATTTTCTCTGATAGTTTCCCTACCACTGATGGGAAACTCACCAGTCTAATTTCCTGGTTCACTTCTAACCCCATTCTTGAAAAGCAGAACCACTTCAGCTGTTGATCCATCGTAATTCATGTCCATTAATAATTGTTCATGATTGTATCACAGTTCATGATGGCATGTAATATTAACTACATATTTTTGTGCACCAACCACCCCATTCAGACTGACTCAGAAGCGCACTACTGTATCAGGTTACAATCTACTTAAAGGTGCAGTTACATTCCACTTAAAAGTGCAATCATGCATTACGCGCTATGTGCACAGCTCCGTTCAACAAGGTTGACATTCCACTCAAAGGTGCAGTCATGCGTAACAGCTGTGTACACATTTAACAAAACCGCATAAATAACACTGGGTAAAACATTTTTACACTTCCGTACCAAAAGTAGTGCTTTTCATATTAAAACCTAGCCTTGAATAGGTACGATGCCCAACCTCTTACTGTAAAAACATTTCTCCAGCCAGCGTAACTCCAAGAATCATTCAAAGATGACAAAGATGAATTAGCCCTCTTCTTTAAAAGCAAAATGCCACCTCCTTGCAGGCTTTCTTGTACTAGATCATACATATGATTTGTAGGTGACAGGATTTACCTTGCCCCAAGGTTTTATTCAATGCCATATATACAAGCAACCTTTAACCTACTAATGAAACTAACAGCACTATGTCATGTATATAAGCCACCTTTAACCTACTAATAAAACTAACAGCGCTTTGTCCAGAACCACGCGACTTTGAATGAATGAAGGTACGAATGAAATTGGCAGCGCTGCAATAACAGATGTGACTGTGAAACTGAATGAACAGGCAATAGTAAATAAAAAAAGTCACAGACAGCCACGATTGATAGAAATCCAAACTTTTATTTAAAACTCGGATACATTTTTACCAACATTCTAACTTTTGAAATAAAAAGACTAACACCTTTTGAACTATGTAAGGACAAATCAGACAAACACTCTAATGTCATTAAAATAAACACTAACACTTAGCAATGAAATTGCTAACCATTAGCAAGTGTTTAAGCCATCTCCAATTTCCTGCAAGACAGTTTTTGTACAATAATCCATTCCTTACACTCAAGTGTTGGAATATTGATGTATGCACAAATTCTGTACAGAAGAGGCTACTTTTGAGCTATGATTTTGGGATTCTATTTCACCTTAAATCTTGCTGCTGTGAATGTACAATTAAGAGGCTATTTTCGCCACTCACTGATCTCGGTCATCTGGTTCTTTGAACACGGTCTCACACTGTCCTCCAGAACCTCTCTCATGACCAGCAAGGAATTAAAAAGGTGTATCAGAGCCCCTGCAATTTCCTGCCTTGCCTTCCACAGCAGCATGGGATTCGATTCATCTTGGACAGGGATTTGTCTGTTTTTAAGCCTGTCAGAGCCTCCAATACCTCTCCATTTCCAACGTCAAATTGTGTAAGCTCCTCATGGTCCCTTTTCCTGAATTCTGTACCTATGTTCGCCTTTTCCAGACTGAAGACCAAAGAAAAGTATTCAATTAACACTACTTTACGTACATTTGACAGCATTCAGACAGTGGAGGTATATAACTTTGTACTTGAGTTTTGTCTTAATTCCATGACGTACTATTAATTGTACAATGAAATAAACACAGAGGCTACTGTCAAACAAAGTCCTCAACTCTTCTTTAGCAAAAGCCAGCTTCTTTAGCAAGGTCCCGAGTCCTTCTGAATAAGCTAGTCATGACAATGTTCATAGGAAATGGCAGAGGCAGATTTCAGTTTGCCTTCTACTGAGCCTCAGAACAACAAATCATATATATCAAAATAACCTACATTAATATAGCACCTTCCAGACAATAAAAGCCCATGGTGTTTGACAGTAGCATCATGAAACAAAGTATGACATCACAGAACCACTGAACTGTTACAGCACAGAAGGAAGCATTTCAGTCCATCATGTCTGATCTGACCCCTCAAATGAACTTTAGATAATACCAATCGCCAGCTTTCCCTCCCCACCCCCAAACACATGCACATTATTTCTGTCTAAGTAATCATCTAATGCTCCTCTGAATATCTCAATTGAAGCTGCCTCCATCATATTTCTAGGCAGTGTATCCCAAACCTTACTGACTCATTGTGTTAAAATGCTTTTTCTCACCTCCCATTTGCAAATCAAACCAGATTAGATCAGATTACTAAAAGTTTAGTAAAAGGAGGAGGTTTTAAGGAATGTCTTGAAAGGGGACAGCAAGATAGACAAATGCAAAGAACTTTGTAAAATAGTTAGTGGTTGACCCACAGCTCTGTATGGCTTGCTTAGGAATGCACCATATTACAATAATGATTCTGGGAAGAAAACCACTTTTGTTGGTCCAGGAACATCACATCAGTCAACATTGCCATCTGCCCGATGTGTTCTTATACTGCGTGTTTTTCCTGGCAATTTTCCTGAAGCTGAAAGCCTGTCAGCAGGATATCTGAAATCACCTGTGGGTAGGACATCTCTACTCTCAACAGGTTAATGCAAGTAATTGAAGCTGACAGAAGTTCAGGCTGCAGAATCAGACAATCCCAGTGTTCTTCCCAGTTTTTAGCAACAAAATATTGCTTTGCATCTGTGGCAAACAGAAATAATCTGGAAAATGCAACTGTTTATTGCATACAAGATGATCATTGATCCCAAGAAGTTATTAAACTAGGTTTGACAAAAATTCTAATCCATTTATATGTTTAGTGCTTGAGGTCCCCAGGGGTGCTAGACTGCTCCCTCTCAGGCTATTACATTGCTAATTGAGTTAGCACTTTAAGAGAAATGGAATACATATTTGGGAGGATAAACAATTGGACAAGATGTGTGATTTAAAATCTAACATAGTTCATTTCAGTGAATAATGTTTACCAAAGCCAAATTTACAATTTGAAGCTTAGTACAGCAACAACTGAAAAACATCCTCATTTAGCAGGTGTCGTAAAGAAATGTTATATTGTTTATTTATTCACAGTTAATTGCTACAAAAGGCTCAAGGGAACAATAACAAACAAAAAGTGAAAGCAGTCAAAAAAATGCAAGAGAAAAACAGAAACGGCAGTACTAGTAGCAATGAAATTATTACCCAAGACAAATTACAAGGACTGAGGTCTTTAGCCCTCATCTGGTATCTGACACTACAAAATCTCCTCTTGTTCTCACCGTTACGTAACCTGCATCATCTTGAATGTACAAGTACTGCGTATCATGATCAATTGTTAAATGTTTCATAAATAGACACACTCAATGAATCCTGTGTTGTAGCTATATTTTAAAATACAGGATGTGGAGATGGTGCAGGAGTAGTTCCAAACTGAAAGAGTGGGTGGCCATCCTATCCTAGTAATCGTCAATATAACAACTGCATCAAAATTTTAAGCAACTAGCTATTTCTAAGAATTCACTGGGGGATCTGTGTGGGATCTCTCAACTCTCAACCAACAATGTATCAAGGCTGTTACTGATACAATTCATAAAGATTTCACCGTTTCATCTCTCGAGGTCAGTGGTGCAACCTGGGAGTAGGCTTTACCCCCAGATGCAGGACTCAATATACTGTATACACCACATTGAGAGGGCTATATCATAAAGCAGTAGTCTTCATCAGCAAAATAGTTTCCATCCCTTCAAGGAGATGTTCTGATGTTTGGATCAAGTGTGTCTGCGACTCTGTGTGAGGCCTTGCAGTACACTCTAGACAGAGTGCTCTGCACAAATGAAGAGGGAAGTCTGAAGAGCTGGAGAATCAGAGCAGTCTTCCGAGGAGGAAGAGGAGGACACTGAGCAGGAGGAACACCACTTTCAATACAAGAGAAAGAAGAAGCACCAAATGCAACAGGCCAGACAGGACTTAATTGACTGCAGCTTCCAATAAATGTGAGCTGGATGCAGCATTCGTAGATTACCTGTACAAGACAAACAGCCCCTGGTTGTTTCCAGTAGCAAATACACTTTTCTTTTGTTTGCATTTTCTTTGTTTTGCTGTTGTTGAATAGAAGTTAACATTTTCAACTATTTGAAGGCTTTCAGTGAATGATGTCTCCACATTGAACTACAAGATGAAGGCATTATGTAAAGAGCTCTCCCTTAGACAGGGTTCTATAATGGTATGGTGCTAACGACAGGTAGCCTGTGTAACTTGATTTTTGAAGCTGCAGTTGTAATGACAACCGATCAGATAGATGGTGGTGTAAAGCAGCAGCACATTTACAAATGTGAACTTGTATTTGCAATTATGGTCACCTATGCCACTATCTACCCACAGAAGTTTTTCTTTTTCATTTCTCCTTCCAGAAGGAGCATTTTTGATAGCAAAAAAGTAAACCACAGGTGGCACGTCTACAGTGATGAGATCGAAATATTACATTTAGCAGTTTCTCAGAATCTAGAAACATGCTGTTTTGTTGTAGCTAGTGTAATCACCACTTCTTGGAAGTCATTAATTCCCTGTAAACATATTTTGAAATGGCAAGGTTAGTTAGAAATAGCAACTTTAAAATTTTTTTTGAAGTTTTTATTATTTATTTGTGGCATATAGATGTCACTGGCTGAGGCAACATTTCTTGCCCGTCCCTACTTGCCCTAAATACCTTAATGTTCCATTTCAAAATTAGTACTATTGCAGACATTTCAGCTGGATAGTGATACAAAAAGCACGGCAATTATGTACAATTTACCCTGCAACTGTACGGTTACAAAGGAAGGGCAGTTTTCATCTCGGATTGTTGCAACTGTCAACTTGAATTATGTGTTCTATACTTCTAAGAATAAAAAAGCTTACACAGTAACAAGGTAAACAATAGGCCAGAAATTATTCCAATGTCAAGTTTAGTGGTAAATGATGCTAGTTGAATTATTCACCTCATCATTATCACCACATCATATTTGCATTGCAAATTGCTGGAATAATGATCTGTTAATGGCACAACAATTTTAATGTATTTATGGCTTCATGTGTGCAATGGTTTAGCTTTATAAACAAATCACATGACATTATAAACTGTAAGACAAGTTGCCATAACCGACGTAGATGTGACACTGTGAGGTGAGAGACATGCAACTTAAAAAGTTTTAGAATGTGCGAAGGAAGTATTTAGGAATTTTGCATGTACACTTTTCCATCGAAATGTGCTCCAACGATCCGATAAATACCAAATCTCTAGAGAGGAGTAGCTATGGATCTTCCTAAGCAAAACAGAGGGAATTAGGGGCAACTTCTGAATACTTTGTGATTGAGATTAGTGTGATAGCACAACAGGCATTGGCAGAATCCTGGTCTAAATCTTCACTACACCAAGCAGAAAGAGCTATTGCAAGGAGAGGTGTAATTATCTGACCAGTGTAGGCAAAGTAAACATTCTCACAGCTTCAGTTGAAAGCTTCTTAAAGAACACAAAACTTGTACTTTTGGTTCAAAGACAAGTTGGTCGCCATGTGAAGCAGCCTCTCCACAGGTGACGAATTTGAGCTGATCTCTTGCTCGAGAAGATTTCAGTATCTGAATAGAAATCTTTCACACAAAACAGCCCATGTAAACCTTTACCTGCATTTTTATAGCAGACAAGTTTAGTGGCTTATGTGCCAGAATGAATGTCGTTCAGGCAGTGGGTCTGCTGATCCTTAAAGAACTTCAAGCCAGTGTGTTTGATTGCAGACCTTTTGTCACCCTGCTAGGTAATATCATCAGCGCGCCTCCAGTGAAGCTTCATCGGAGGCGCACTGACGATGTTCCGTCACCCTGCTAGTTAACATCTGCAATCAAACACACTGGCTCAGTGAGCAAGTCTACAACCTCATCCACAACCCAAGCTACAAATCTTCTCAAAAAAACTTAAAGAACTTCCTTCACACAAAAACAGGGCTCTAAAGTGCCTTTCTTCCACTGTGTGATGATCATTGCAGAATTTGTATTGGAGCAGCTGGATTTTAACAGGACTTCAAAAAAAAAGTACATCAGAGCACTGTCGGATCTCAATCATTTCAAATTTGACTAACTAAACAAGGAAAACAACTCAATTAAAGGAGGCAGCTCAAGACTGACCAAATAGCCATGAATTAGGAATTGCCATAGCAGACAGAAGTTTGATAATGTATAAAGTAGGATGTGTTAAAAAAAAACAAAGTACTGTATAGACAATGTTCAATTAACTACGGCAGATGCTAACAGATCCAAAAGTATAGTGAAAATGACAACCAACATTCCAACATTCTAGGGTCTTTTGGGATGGATGAACCAAATAACACCTGTGCCCCTAGACAAATAAGCAGCCATATCGGCAATGATACATTTGGAATGTAGGTAAATTCTAAATTTGAGTCTAAACTTTACCTGGCAAAGCCATTCTGTATCAGTTCTCGCTGGAGTTTTTGGTCTTGAGCAGCATATTCTGAGAGCTTGGATTCCAAAGCGGGGGGAAGGATATTTGGGATAAATTTAGAAAAAAGACTAGGTGCCAGCTGTGCCCAATCTGGGAAAATAATATACAGAACAAACAGGGTTACTGAGATGGTCAACATCTATATTTTTATGCAGCTATAGCAGATCTAGTTAATGACTAAAAACCATAAAGTATTATGTTCCTCTCTTTATCCCATGCTTAAATGTGTTTGCTAACTTTTCCCTATGATAATAAAGTTGGCATCTTATGAAAAGTATACCAGATTTCACCCATCTTTAAATACTCCATCTAAACTGGCAGCACCTTTGTCACAAATTTCCATGAGTAATACATGCATTTCTATCGCTGTAAGCACTTCACTAAAAATATTGAATCTAAATATTGAAATTTAAACTGCAAATAAAAGTTATTATGTCTTAGTATGGTGACTACAATTCATATCATCAAAAAAAACTGCAGAAAGAGCCTTAAATCCAAATTGTGGCAAACGTACTGTTTCTTGACTACAATTAATGCATATAAAGTCAGCAGTAGCTAACACTGACTAACTAGAAAATTCACAATGTTGAGAGATAAATAGAAACATTTCATCTGATTCAAGTTTCATCATCATAAATAGTTTCTTTAGAGTTATTACTTACATAAAATTTAATTAAATCTGCCATTCAATTTTATTCAGTGAGCAAACAGGAAAGATAACCTTCTTAAAGCAGGACCATTAAAGGAAATTTTCTACATTAGGTCTTCATTTTACATGAAATGAATATCCGTCAGATACTAAATCCTGAAACCTACGTACCTCAAAAATATTTACACACTTTGTTACAAGTGAATATTTTCAACTGTACTTTTATTCCAATGGGTTCGACAGTGTCAAATAAGAAATAATTCTAATGATCAAAAAAATGTTTTTAATTTTTATAACGAACAAAGTAACTTCTTTGTAGCTAAATGCATCTGTTTGACTTGGAAACAAAGAGACTTTGCACAATGTAACTGGTCTGGAGTGATGCAGCAACCTTTCTGTTACATGTTGCCATTTAGATACACAAGTAGTCTACAAATCCAAAATACTGCCTGTCCAATGCCTGATACTATTTCTCATACTACATACGTCAGTCAGGAATCAGATTAGGTTAATGTCTTATCCATTATTCAACTCCCATAGTAAGGGAGGAGTTAGGAGAATCAGAATATTAGAATTTTCCGAACATTAAAAGTAATAAGTACAAACAAATGTGGAATTACATTCACGTGATAAAAGGAATAAAAATGAATGAAAGAAACAAACTATAGTAGCTTTGTCTTCAGTGCAGGCAAAACATTCCTAACATTTTGTAAGCTCATCTGGGGAAACAACAAGGGAGAAAGCAGTATATTCTGACACCAAGTAAACTAATGCAATTATATTAAGATTTATTATCTAAAACAAGCAAAAACAAATCAGTTAGAAAAAAGATCAACCATGAAACAAAATGATACAAAGCGTCTTTCATCGTGTTGCCCATCTCTGAGACAACAATATATACATAGATGATGACAGCAGAGACACTTACAGCTCTATAAAACCACAATTCATTTACTAAGTACTTTAACAAATAACACACACATTTAACTATTAGAGATATCTCGCTCACTGTCTTTCTCTACCTTGATTTCTGTAACTAAACCCAAACATTATTACCCAGGAGAGTTCACAGCTGGCCACGGTGAAACTTCATTCAATGTTTTCACCTCACCTTCTGATGTAGGATACCTTATTGCACAATGTCAAGTGTTGCTGAACAAAGGAATTTCTTCACGCTCTTTATACACAAGAGTCTGTGCCAAGTGTGTGCCTTATTTGGGATTATGCCTGCTCGTGGCTAATCCTGAACATTTTGTCCAAATGCACATCTTATTTGGACTTATCCATGTACATGAGCATGGATATGTCCAAATGTATGTCTTATCTGGTGCAGACAGCAGGTCCCGATTTCCTGCAGTTTTAACACTTAGCAGACTTGACTGACTCAGCATAATTCCATTTGCATAACAGCCCATTGTTAAACCTCATATCAGTTCCTGTTATCTTCAGCCTTATCCCAACAATCGCATTGAAAATCTGGTTGAATTTTTGAGGGTGTAAAAGGCCTTTAAGTTTTCTCTTCTGCAAAATCTATGCATTTAACTAAACCAATATCGTTCACAACGGGCTTTAATCTTGATGCATGCTTGGAATCAAGACATTTTGTCAAAGAAATTTGTTCTTTGCTCCATTTCCATGTTGATAGACACTAGTAAATCAATTGGCCTCTAAGACAATTGCTGGTTTTTAGGTGACCAATACTGATGCTAGTCTTCCATTAAAGTTGCATTTAAATTCATTTTTGGGATTTGGACTCATTGCTCTGAATTATTAGTCAAGGCCTCCAGATGGCTAGCCCAGTAATATAACCACTATGCCACTGCAACTTGTCATTCTGCATTTTCCATGCTACAAATTGTTTAGAATAAAAAAGAAATTTTGCACTTACTGTTACTTACCAGGTCTCAGTGTATACAAGCCTTTAACTATATTTGCCATGGTTGAAGGGGTGACCTTAAATGGAGTTGACTGAGCTTCTATTAGTAAAGCTGAAATAGAAGCAGAAGAAACAGATAAAGCATAACAAGGGCTATAGTACTCAAGGTGAATTAAGGAGTCACGAAAAGGAGTCATGAAAAGAAGTCAGGAGGCCAAGAGCAGGAAGAATTAAAACAAAAACAGAAATTGCTGGAAAATCTCAGCGGGTCTGGTAGCATCAGTGGAGAGAAATCAGAGTTAACGTTTTAGGTCCAGTGACTTTTCTTCAAATCCTGTTCAGAACTTCTGCTCTTGAAGAAGGATCACTGGACCCGAAACATTAACTCTGACTTCTCTCCACAGAAGCTGCCAGAACTGCTGAGATTTTCCAGCGTTTTGTGTTGGTGTTGCAGAGCTCCAGCATCTGCAGTTCTTTTGGTTTTTTGTCAAGCATTAAATTAACAGTGCAGTTACATTTTATGCCAAATTAAAAGTGGCTTCAAGTACACATCATTCTAAAAGGTAACCAAAAAAAAAAAACCCGGATCCTGACTTATCAAGCAAATATGGGTCCATTAAAGCCAAATGGAAAGAATCCTGCCAAGAAACCTGTTCACATCAGTCAAAATTTGCAGTGCCTCCAGTAGAACTGTAACCCAAACAAAACTTTGTTAAAAGGTCACTTTTTAAATCTTTTGATAAAATGGATGCACACATGCTGTTGGCATTTTAGAAATCGAGTTAGGGAATTAGAGGCATGCAGATACAAAACCCCACGGCTGAGATCAGAGTGCAATGTGACATGGACATCTGCCAACCACGTTATTGTAGTTGGTGGATACAGTTCTGTAACAATGCACACAATCCAAATGGTACGGAGTAGAGGTAAAGCATAATGGCCTTTAACTTTTCTCTCCTGCAAAACATATGCATTTAACTAAACCAACATCATCCACAACATGCTTTAATCTTGATACATGCGTGGAATCAAGAATCTTTGCCCAAGAAATTCGTTCTGCCCCATTTCCACGTTGAAATGTTTACTCAATCTTGAGTTAATGTGAATTACTTTGTGAAATAAAATCTGATCACCTACATTTATAGAATCAAAGTCAGTCCATATGACTCATCGATTTCAAAAACTGTGATCTTGTTTCTATACAGCAAATTATAATAAGTTGACTTTGGAAATTATCACATCCCTAAAGCGTAGTCAGAACACTTCAAACATAATTATTGCTGAAATGCAGTCACTGATATTATGCAGGCAAATGGAGTGACCTATTTGCTCATTCATTGCCCAATGTACAGCCATAGTGAACAAGATGAAAAGACTAGTTATGTTTGTTTTTAGTGAAGCTGGTTGAGGGTGCAACGTTGGTCAGGACACAAGAAGAACTCACTGTTCTCCTCTAAATAGTGTCATGGGATATCTTAGGGCTGGTCCAATATCTTATTGAACTGATGACACTTATCGAAGGCAATGCTCCCTCAGTGTTGCACTGAAGTGGAAGCGCCAGTCTAAACAATGTGCTCAATCCTGGACTACTGCTTGGGCTCATAGCTTTCAGATTCATTAGCAAGAATAAATTGCTCATTCAAGCTAATACAATAACAGAATAAAGAAAAAGGAAGGATCATTTAGTCCAGCAATGTTAGCCTTTTGAGCTCTCTCACTCAAAACCAAAGTTGAATACAAGAATGGGAAAAGCCCCCAGGTATTCAGCTAAAATATCCATATGTGGCAAATTATTGTTATTACATTGCCTGAAAATTTCACCCTTATCAAATGTAATATTTATATGCCCTAGACCTATTGGTCGTCAAGTAATATTTAGGGTTCATTTTTGTTATTGATACATTTAATGGTCAACATTCCTTCACAGGCCGCCATGTTAGCCTCTTTTGCTTTAGACTTTACATGTCAATTTTCCTTTTTAGTTTAGCATTTTCATAGTTGAAACTACTTCTTTTGTTGTATGTTTACACCACTCACTTCAGCCCAATACGCAATGTTGCACACTCTAGCTACCAAAAGTAGCACTGAAGGAGGGTCACTGGACCTCAAACATTGACTTCTGCTTTCTCTCCACAGTTGCTACCAGACCTGCTGAGTTATCGAGTCACAGTGTTGTACAGCATAGGAAGAGACCCTTCATTGCATCTCGTCCTTACCGACCAGATATCCTAAATTAATCTAGTCCTTTTCGCTGTCATTTGGCCCATAACCCTCTACACCCTTTCTATTCATATACCCATCCAGATGCCTTTTAAATGTTGTAATTGTACCAGCCTCCACCACTTCTTCTGGCAGCTCGTTCCAGACACACATCAGCCTCTGTGTGAAAAAGTTGCCCCTTAGATCCCTTTTAAATCTTTCCCCTCTCGCCATAAACCTATACTCTCTAGTTTTGGACCTCCCCCCCCCCCCCCAACCCTGAAGAAAGGACTTCGGCTATTCACCCTATCCATGCCCCTCATGATTTTATAAACCTCTAAGATCACCCCTCAGCCTCTGACGCTCCAGGGAAAATAGCCCCAGCCTATTCAGCCTCTCCCTATAGCTCAAACCCTCCAACCCTGGTCACGTCCTTGTAAATCTTTTCTGAACTCTTTTAGGTTTCACAACATCTTTCCTATAGTTGGGAGACCAGCATTGCACGAAGTATTCCAAAAGCGGCCTAACCAATGCCCTGTACAGCCACAACATCACCTCCCAACTCCTATACTCAAGTTTCCAGCAGTTTCTGTTGTTGTGCCAAACTTAAATTGACACTGACCTAAATTCATCTGTAAATTATTGAAAGCAACTTCCTTCTCACTTGCACCATTTCAGACTTGCATAATTGGAAAAGAAAATAAACTAATGCATATAAACAGGGGGCTTTTCATATACTAGAAAAATAGAAAAAAAAATGAAGTACACAAATATATCAGACAATGAAAGAGTCAATTCACAAATGTTAAGGAAGTTTAACCTTCAGATTCAGTACAATTGATGCTCAATAAATCTTAGATTTACCCTATAAAACTGCATATCCCCAAGACACATCCCGGAAATACTGAATAAACGTGCTGACAGTGAAGATCAGGATTCAGGAGAGGACAAATTTTTCTCAAGAATCTTATGATTGCCAACTCCAAAATTATTGATATAACTTAGAATACCCAAGGAAGAAAACTTGATAATATTAGTACTAAAAGGTGAATTATTAATATCAAAAGCACATTTTTGATTAAGGGTTTTGATCGCTGCTTCAGAATTAACTTAAGTTTGGCACAGAAAGTAGAGCGCAAACATTATTAACACCACTCACGCATTAAGGTAGGAACATGCTTTTCTGCAACCTGTTCTGTAAACAACTTTATGAGGTCATCTTTCAAATCTCTGTTAAGTTTGGTTTCAATGTAAAATTTGTTCTGTAAAAAAAAAGAGAAAGTTATCAACAGGAATCAATGCAGTAACACAATATTTAAAAAAAACTCCTCAATTCACATCAGCAATAGAACCAGATTTGATCCTGCAATAATGACTTGTATTTATATAGCACCTTCAATGTTATAAAAACATCCCAAGGTCATTATAAATTTACTTTTTTAAAAAAAATTAAACATGGTTTTTAGGGCCGACGTCTAAAAGCTTTGTTAATAATCTAAAGGAAGGAGTCTTAATGACACAGCCACTAATGGTAGATCAATTAAATATGGGGATTCTAAAATAAGCCAAAATGAGAAGAGAACAGATATCTTGGAAGTTTATGAAACTGCAGGAAATGATAGGCATAGGGAAGGTATGAGTAGGTAGGAACTTAAGAACAAGAATTTTTTTTAAAATGTGAGCTATTACTTGACCAAGTGCTAGCATTGCTCAGCAGGAAGATGGATGATTGCTAAATGAGATTTGGTGTGAGCAAGGATATGGGCAGATGACTACAGTTTGGGCAAGGTAGAATGTGGAAGTCTGGCTTGCAATGCATAAGAATAATCAAGTGTGCAGGTAACAAAGGTATGGATAGGAGTTTCAACAGGAGAGGAGCTAAGGGAAATTTGGAGCCAGGCAATGTCACTAATGTGGCAACCTCAATGATGTCACAAATATGTAGACATAAGCTCATTTCAACAAAGGACGGTCGTTGTTATTGTATCTGCTTTGATCACCTCCTGTGGTAGCGCATTCCAGACACATCACCCTCTGTGTAAAAACCTTGCCTCTCACATCTCCTTTAAACTTTCCCCCTTTTACCTTCAATCTATGTCCCCCAGTAATTGACATTTGTACCCTGGGGGAAAATACTCTGATTTTACATTCTTTCTCAGCCTTTCTCAATTTTGTAAACTTCTATCTGGTCGTGCCTCAGCCTCCGACATTCAAGTGAAATAAAAAGTTTGTCCAATATCTCAGGTCAACTATCACACCAACAGTCTGGTTCAACATGAGGCAGTTGCCAGTCGACAGCACATCATCTTCTTATATACCTTATAATCATTCTGCTTTTCTAAATCTCAAAACAAAATCATCAGGTGCAATGCAGATTCACTAGTAATTTTTCGTTCTTGGAAACAGAGTTATGGGCTTTATCCACTGGGGATTAGAAAATTAATAAACAACTTGACCGAGGATATCAAGGTGATGAAGGGTTAAAATAATTAAACACTGATAAGACTGTTTTCACTGGTTGCTGAAACAATAATGATCACCATTATTTCATGTATTGTTACAATTCCTGCGACTGCCTTCAAACCAAGGCAGGATTTTAAATCCTAGTGTTGTTTCAGATAGTGAACTATTACTGCTTCATTAACATGCTTTGTAATCTAACATTAAAAGCTTGCAAGTCCTGATGTCATCGGCTAATTGAAGGATTAGTTCATTTGATGTCATTTCTCTGATCAAGAATAAAATTAATCTTTTCTTGGTGAAAAACCATAGGAAAAAAACTTATGACTTGTGTACACATCATCCTTGAATCAAAAGACAGCCAACAATGACCCTCTTTCAGATGCTCATCAGTTCTAAGCAATCAGCCTTTTATAGGAGAGATAAAAGGTACTGCAGATGCTGGAGAATCCGAGATAACAAGCATGGGGCTGGATGAACACAGCAGGTCAAGCAGCATCATAGGAGCAGGAAAACTTGACGTTTCGGGCCTAGACCCTTCATCAGAAAGGGGGGAGGGGAAGAGGGTTCTGAAATAAATAGGGAGAGAGGGGGAGGCGGATAGAGGATGGATAGAGGAGAGGATAGGTGGAGAGGAGGCAGACAAGTCGAAGAGGCGGGGATGGAGCCAGTAAAGGTGAGTGTAGGTAGTGGGGTAGGGAGGAGATAGGTCAGTCCAGGGAGGATGGACAGGTCATCATCCCGCCCCCCTTGACAGGTCAGTCCAGGGATCACCGCCTCTTCGACTTGTCTGCCTCCTCTCCACCTATCCTCTCCTCTATCCATCCTCTATCCGCCTCCCCCTCTCTCCCTATTTATTTCAGAACCCTCTTCCCCTCCCCCCTTTCTGAAGAAGGGTCTAGGCCCGAAACGTCAAGTGGCTCCTATGATGCTGCTTGACCTGCTGTGTTCATCCAGCCTTTTATAGGGGTGTCCACATTATTGAACTACCACCTGCCATTGTGTTAATTAGTGACGGGTGACAGCTGCTGTGTTTATGGTACCAGGTTTTAACACTGGCCTAACTTAAAAATCAGTAGTAATCGGGTATAACTTACAATAACCCTCAAGACTCAAGGAGGGATTAGAATTAAAATTCCTTACATGGAAGATTGTTCGTGCATCAAATTTGAATGTCTGACTGTTTTTAAAGCAAAGTTAACAAATTATATTGAAAGGGATAATACCACAGGTTGAAGAAAAGAAACGAAGGGCAGCTTGGGCCAAGTAGTAGAGTGGAATTGTGGGCCGCTGCAAAGAGAAAAAGAATCCTAAAGTGAAGATTTAATGGACCAAGCAGTCTGTCTTACTGTTGCAAACTGGGGAATTTCTAAAACAAGCTAGGAGAAGAGACAGGGACCATCATTAACAGGAAGACAGTTGTTTGATGCTATTTAAGAAAGGTACGGATATGCATTGGGAAAGCCTATGCTATATAAACCAAATCAATGACAAATTCCCTTCACTCCAGCAACATTGTCATAATTTCCACAATTAGCAAATAACTGTTGGATGCAAGAGAGAAAAAGATAGATTTTATTTGACAGCCATTTTGTATTAACAAAACAATTTTCTCACTTGCGAATCAGATTTACTCCAGTTAAAATGTTTCAGTAGGGATCCTTTGCAATCTATTTTATCAAAATTGAGAACCAATTAGAACTAAAATGAAAAATAACTTCGTTAAACAGGGATTGTTCAGGAATGCCAACTCTAACATTACAACAAAATAAGCATCCAGAACAATGTATGTTGGAAGTAGGCACGAAGTGCATAGTTTCAGTACAGATGTGATTAGAGGCTCAGAGACTCAGTTTTTTTATTATTTTACTTAAATAAATAGAAAGTTTCAACAGACATCATGAATATCTACCCACCTTTAGGTCAAAATAAGGCATTTACTAAAATTATCTGATGTAGTTTAATTAAGATTCAAATTTCAGAGCCTTAGAAAATGTATTATGTATATTTTGAGCTGTAAACCTTCAATCAGTGTCATTAAAATCGCCAAAGGCCAGGCAGATACCCTATGGCAATGCATATTTTAGATACAGGATACAGGAATAGTGCCAGAAGACTGGAGGATAGCAAATGTTGTCCTCTTGTTCAAGAAGGGGAGTAGAGACAACCCCGGTAATTATAGACCAGTGAGCCTTACTTCGGTTGTGGGTAAAGTGTTGGAAAGGATTATAAGAGATAGGATTTATAATCATCTAGAAAGGAATAATTTGATTAGGGATAGTCAACACGGTTTTGTGAAGGGTAGGTCGTGCCTCACAAACCTTATTGAGTTCTTTGAGAAGGTGACTAAACAGGTGGATGAGGGTAAAGCGGTTGATGTGGTGTATATGGGTTTCAGTAAAGCGTTTGATAAGGTTCCCCACGGTAGGCTATTGCAAAAAATACGGAGGCATGGGATTAAGGGTGATTTAGCGGTTTGGATCAGAAATTGGCTAGCTGGAAGAAGACAGAGGGTGGTGGTTAATGGGAAATGTTCATCCTGGAGTTCAGTTACTAGTGGTGTACCACAAGGATCTGTTTTGGGGCCACTGCTGTTTGTCATTTTTATAAATGACCTGGATGAGGGCATAGAAGGATGGGTTAGTAAATTTGCGGATGACACTAAAGTCGGTGGAGTTGTGGATAGTGCGGAAGGATGTTGCCAGTTACAGAGGGACATAGATAAGCTGCAGAGCTGGGCTGAGAGGTGGCAAATGGAGTTTAATGCGGAGAAGTGTGAGGTGATTCACTTTGGAGGGAGTAACAGGAATACAGAGTACTGGGCTAATGGCAAGATTCTTGGTAGTGTGCATGAGCAGAGAGATCTCGGTGCCCATGTGCATAGATCCCTGAAAGTTGCCACCCAGGTTGATAGGGTTGTAAAGGCGGCATACGGTGTGTTAGGTTTCATTGGTAGAGGGATTGAGTTTCGGAGCCGTGAGGTCATGTTGCAGCTGTACAAAACTCTGGTGCGGCCGCACTTGGAGTATTGCATACAGTTCTGGTCACCGCATTATCGGAAGGATGTGGAAGCATTGGAAAGGGTGCAGAGGAGATTTACCAGGATGTTGCCTGGTACGGAGGGAAGGTCTTATGACGAAAGGCTGAGGGACTTGAGGCTGTTTTCATTACAGAGAAGAAGGTTAAGAGGTGACTTAATAGAGACATACAAGATGACCAGAGGATTGGATAGGGTGGACTGTGACAGCCTTTTTCCTCGGATGGTGACGGCTAGCACGAGGGGACATAGCTTTAAATTGAGGGGTGATAGATATAGGACAGATGTCAGAGGTAGATTCTTTACTCAGAGTAGTAAGGGCATGGAATGCCTTGCCTGCAGCAGTTTTAGACTCACCAACTTTAAGGGCATTTAAATGGTCGTTGGACAAACATATGGATGATAATGGAATAGTGTAGGTTAGATGGGCTTCAGATTGGTTTCACAGGTCGGCGCAACATCGAGGGCCGAAGAGCCTGTACTGCGCTGTAATGTTCTATGTTCTATGTAAAACAAATACTCAAGGGGTGGCCAAAGTTAAAATTCTTTACATGGAGAGTTGTTCAAAGTTTGAATTTGTTATAAAGCGGAGGTTAACGCCCCACTCCCCACCCCCCACCTTGCCCCACTTCTGATAACGAAAACCAAAACACCTAGAGGAGCGCCTCATCCTATAAATCTATTAAAAGGAGTGCGAGAAGAGATGTAATCCATTTTTTCAGCAACTTCTGGTGGTTAAGTAAAATAAACCCTGACTTCACAATCAACAAGTAACAACTTATTTATCTAACTCTAACAGTAAGCAAATTAACTACATTATTAACAAACCAAATAAGCCCCTCATAACTACTATTTCTGAACAAACACCATTCTAATGGTATGCTGTTCCAATGAAAACAAGTCCCACATGTATAAAACAAAAATAGAATTTAGTCTTTCAAAATTACAGCCAGGTTACTTGTCTTTCAGAATGTTCTGTGCCTTCTCCATTAAATGATGTGTCAGGAACGCATTCTGTATTAAATTCTTCTGTCAGCAATATTAATTAATTGCGCAGTAGGTACCTTTGATTTAGATGGTGCTTTCTCTAAAACTTACAGAAGACTAAGAGAGCTAGCAGTTCTCTTGAGAGCTGGGAGTTGTTAACTCTTGCAGATGGCAGTTCACACTGACATCTTTGCCCAACTGCAGCTTCTTGTATAACTTGATGACATATCAATATTCCTTACAATAGAGTTGGTCTTACATTGTCAAAACCATCAGATTTAAATTTAATTGGTGCTTGGTATCTGGGTACCTGGTTCAAATTTAATTGGCTAAATTCAAAATTTGTTGCCTTGATATCTAAACAAAATTGCTGCTTGGCCTGCTGACTGTGCAGCCTTTTGATATAAATGTTTCAATTCAGGTGCTCGGTGCACCTGCAAACCCACAAGCTGCTGCCTACACACTTTTCTTTGAATCTCTAAGCATAGAGAAAGCACATCATCTTTTAAAGGGACCACACACTGCTTTCCCTCCTAATATTTTATAAACATCAATATTTTACAAACACAAAATTCTAACGTCCGGCCTTCCAGTCCACAAATACTCTGACAACTTCACATCAAATTCACTGCCACAGATTGTTGTCGAATCTAAGCCTACAACATATATGTAACTTACTCTAACTAAAGTATGATTCGAGGCAGCCTGTAGCAAGGTGTACACTTCAAAGCAACATCACTGAGGGAGAGAACTGGGCTTGACAATGGTTTTCACACAGTGAATTTCGGATCTGAGGACGTGGATCTAGATTGAATGTGGTTAAACATTTAAACATTTATCACAAGAAAGAGAGGAAAAAAATGAGTAGATAAGGTTATTCGGTACAACTCGATAAATGGTGAGGCGCATTAAAAACATAATCTGAATGCACACCTTGAGAAATAAAACAAAGACTAATGACTCTTTATTAAAGTTTTACAAATGAAGCCCACTTTCAACATAATTTCTCAAAGATGCAAAACAAACAGGCAAACTCAAAGACAACTGTGTAGCGTGAAATAGAGCTTGTACTTGAAAGTTCTGGAGTCTACAATTAATTGATTTGGAAGAACAACAACCTTCCATCAAATTCAGTATGTGAATAGAGCTAAGGAAAGTGAACTGCAATAATGCTGTTCATTTTGAAGAGGAAAACCAAACGATTGTCAAAGCAGTTAATGACAAAAGTCTTGCTGTTGAAACAGCTACTCACCATGTAAATGAATAGAGGCACAATGCTCTGTAGAGCTCCCATGTACTGGCTGAGTGCTGCATTAAACCTCTCAATGTATGTATCTGGACAGCTGACCTGCAGAGGGAATGTAGGAGAGGTAATCTGCATACCTAAGTAAACAGTAGGAATATATTATTATATTACAATGAACACAGCATATAAAGAGACTATCATTTATATAGCACTGTTTACAACCACAGGGCATGCTGAAGTGCTTTACATTCAATAAATGACTTTTGAATTGTATACTTACAATAATTGTGGGAAACATACAGTCAATTACAAACATTAATGAGCTGATGACCAGACTGTTTTTATGATATTGATTGAGGGCAAAATATTGGCCAGAACATTGGCAATATCTTCCCTTCTCCTTCAAATTAAGGCCAAGCGATTTTTTTGATGTCCACGTATTAGCACTAACTGACGTTAGATTTAACATTTCATTCAAAAAGATAGTAGCATTATAAGTTCAGCTGTTCCTTCCCTACTGCACTAAAGTGCCAGCCTTCATTTTATTGTTCAAGTCCTGGATTGCATGTTCAAATCGTTCTGATTCAGAGATGAAAGTACCACCAATTTAGTCACGGCTAGCAGCACTATGAATATTCCACGATCTATAAAATGTTGGTCTAATTCATGTCCCATCTTGTAAACAGAGAATTAAGACTTTGCATGAAACAATGCAATTCAAGTAAAAAGGGGTCTCAAAGCAAAATACAAAACAGACTGTTTTATTTTCAGGTGCCAACAAAGCATTTGTTCACTTCCAGTATTTTGTGTTTTTACTTCGGGTACTCCGGTTTCCTCCCACAGTCCAAAGATGTGCAGGTTAGGTGGACTGACCATGCTCAATTGCCCGTAGTGTTCAGGGATGTGTAGCTTAGGTGGGTTGCTCCAAGGGTTGGTGTGGACTTGTTGGGCCAAAGGGGCTGTTTCCACACTGTAGGGATTCTATATTCTATATAAAAAGAACTGTCAAATGTACGATGATTCCAAGATATATTACTAACAATGATTATATACCTCCATTGGCGAGTCATACTCAATGGAAGTGTTGAGCACCACCTCTGATTCACTCATCTTTCCATCATTTTGCCCACCACAGGAAGTAGAGAATTGCTGCATTTACTGTAGAATTTTAATAAGCTTTGAGCATGGATTATTCAAAATATTTCGAGGGACTCAACATATGCAGAGAGATTTCCTCAAATGCAGCACCCTTAGGGCTGAAACTACTAGAAATGTAACTATAGTATAGAAAGTGAGATAATCAAAAGATTGAAAAGTTCAATGAAAAGATAAAGCAAAGTGGAAAGGAGGAAAAACAGCTTCTCAATTTCATGGCAACTGTGTAACCCAAGATATCCTGGCCTTGACCTCTTTTCATGCTCTAATGTTGTTACGTTAAGGGGTAATTTCATCACCTCCCCCTGATCAGTTTTAGCAGGGAGGGGAGGATCAGAGCAAAGGAAATTGCGGTGGTATCTTGCTCAATGTAATCAGTGGTACCAGACGAAAAATTGAAAAAAATTCTACTTTGAAGCTGCCATTCTATCCAGTGCAATCAATTAAATGCAGCCATTATGGATGGTTCATATCCCCAAGATTATGACACCCTCAAAATACTAGTGTCCCATCCACATTCTCTCTGATGTGGAACAGAATAATTTTGTATGTTTTCTCTCAGCTGTTTGAAATAACTTGCACAGGATTGCACACAATATACGAGACTGACTAAATTCCTCTTAAAATGTGTCTACAGAATTCACTTCAACCACTCTCTGTGGTAGCAAGTTCCACATTCTCATCAATCTATGGGTATCTTATATTGATTAATCTAGTCATTCTCTTCCCCACAAGAGGAAATATTCTCTCTGGATCCACTCTGTTAAAACCTAGATTATGCCCTGTCTGTTGTTTAGTTGTAGGTAATACAGAGGTCACTCACAGCGAGCAGCTAGCTGTATCTGCCAGCTGTCCTCTCTAGTTTGTATGCTGCATTGTCTTACATGGTCTAGACCATTGGTCGAGTTTGTTAAGATAGAAAGTTGCTGTCAACAAGGCATTTAACAAACTATAAGCCCCCTTTAATTGACAACTTGTCATGTGACTTAGAAAAAGGATAAAAGATGGAAGTAAATGCTCCCAATGTCAAGATGGGCCTCACTGGAATTCTCGCCTAACTCAATCATGAATCTGAGCAAAGCCCATGTCATTCAAACTCCTATCAGATTCTACCCGGTTTCTTGTTTCAAGCTTTCAACTATTTCACAAAACTCAACATGTTGACGGTATCTTAAATGGCTTCACCAGTCAATGGTTTCAGCAATAGTGTTACAGGATTGTAAGTAACAAAATAACAAAAAGGTGATCAAAGAATTCACAATGACAGTTATTTATAATCATGTCAAGTAAAAACATACTTCTTCTGTAAGGTGCCATCTGGAATCAACAAAGGTACCATTGAAATATCCAAATTAAAACAAATTAATTGAGTACATTCACTTATTAATGTACACAGGTGGGTGCTAGAAAGGAGATGGATTTGGGACTTAAAATTGTTGGGACAATAAGTATACCTATATAAATTTGTCTGGAGTTCACAGTGGGAAGTTCATCTTGGCTCGACTCTCATTTGACTCCCCATACACCAGTTGCAAACACATCTGTTACACTGACATTGAGAGCACCAGAAATACTCAAATCAAATTTCACACTTTATGAGGAGCAATGGCCATGATTGGGCTAATCATCTCAACACAGGAAATTTAAACCTGCAGCTGATCACCTGTCTGAAAGAAGCAATGGGCTGTTATAATGTTGATCCTAATCTGAGAGCCACAGATACTGTTGAAATTGCCGTCTGGGAGGGACGACTTCCCTTTACAAAATGCACTATAAGCAAGCGAGCATGTAGAGCACTAGTTTAATTAACAGAAGATTTCAGTCATGTTGGTTGTAAGTGAGGTGTAAAGAGACATTCTGGGATTTTGTTCTGATTATCTGTTGGAATTGGAGAATTTCTTTCAGAGTTTCCCTTCAACAAACTGAATAAATCTACAATAAAATATTGCGGGGTACTGGCTCATTTTATTCCGTTTTTTGTGCATTGACTGATATTAGCAGATGCACGTGTAAGCTTTACCTGGCTTGGGAGTTGCTTCAGTTTTACACCACTTTCAAACAGAAACCCTTTAAGGTAATCATAACTAGACAACCATTAAGTTTGTATTCTGTATGGACAGTATAAAGGTTTTTATTATTTGTTCCTTGGCATTTCACTGCCTCTGGCAAGACCAGCATTTATAACTGATTCATAATTGCCCTTGGGTAGGTGATGGCAAACTGCCTTCTAGAACCGCTGCAGTCCACTTGTTGTAGCTATATCCACAATACTATTAAGAAATCTGGGATTTAACTCATTGGTAATATATGAATAGCAATATAATTCAAAGTCAGGATTGAGTGTAAATTAGAGGAGGATTTGAGGCTGTGATATTCTCATGCATTTGCTGCCCTTGCCCTTTGGTGGTAGAACTCAAGGGGTTTGGAAGATATTCTCAAAGAAGCCTTGGCAAGTGGAAGCAATGCACCTTGTAAATGGTACACACCGTTACCATCGTGCACTAGTGGTGGTGATGGTAGGACTAAATGGTTAAGGTTTAAATTAATTTTCAAGTGGATAGGATGTCAAACAGTCTGCTTCATCTTGAAGGTACTTTTAATCAACCTGTTCAGATATGATACTGTCAGGTTTCTTAAATATTGAGGGAGCTGCACTCATGCGACTAACTGGAAAATACTCCATTACACTCCTGACTTGGGCTTTGTTGATGGTGGACAGATTTTCGTGTTTTGTTTTCAATATTCATTTGTGGGATGTGGGCGCCACTAGTTTGCCAGCATTTATTACCCATCACTAGTTGTCCTGGAGAAGGTGATGGTAAGCTACCTTCTTGAACCACTGCAGACAATGGGGGATTCAGTGATGGTAATATCTTTGAATGTCAAAGGATAGTAATTAGATTGTCTCTTATTGGAGATGGTCATTGCTGGCATTTGTGTGGAGCAAACGTTACTTGCCACTTAAGTTGTGCAGGTTTTGCTACATGTAGGCATTGTAGGGGTTCTACAGAATTTTTACAACACAACGTGGTGGTCCTCAGAAGCAAAAAAAAGCTGAAAACCATCTTACTGTACAAATTAATAATTCGTCTGTCGGAACTATCATGCCTCAGTTCTTTCTCCACATTCATCACTACTTAATGTCAGTATGACAGCAACATAAGTTTTCTTGTCACTCAATAACAAACGGCATTCTACTTAGCTTCTGACAGCCCCACAGTGATATTAGCTTGCTGCCACATTTCAAATAACCCAAGTGATGTCCATATTATACAATCACAAAGTTCACCATCATGTTCCATCACTGTGGGTGTGGTACGATGGTGGGAAAATTCAACAAAGATAATGGTGTTGAATAGCAAGGGAAGACGGTTAGATTCTCTCTTGTTGGAGATGGTCATTGCCAAACACTTATGCGCAGAAATGTTATTGACAATTATCAGGTTGAGGCAGAATACTGTCAAGCTTTCCCCCAAGTTATGGAGGTGCCGGTGTTGGAGTTGGACTAGGGTGGACAAGGTTAGAAATCACACAACACCAGGTTATTGGAAAACACAAGCTTTCGGAGCCTCACTTCTTCTTCAGGTGTTAGATTAATACTTGCAGAAGGAGTGAAGCTACAAAAGCTTGTGTTTTCCAATAAACCTGTTGCCGTATGATTTCTGATCTTTTCCCCAAGTAACACTCAACTGAGCTTTGTTGGAGACCAGGTGACTGGACACTTTCTAAAATGGTGGTGTCTGGGATACTTATTGTCAAAAGGCAGGAAATTTGCCCAGACTCTCATCATTGCAAACTTTTAAGCGTTGTTCCTGTCCAGACCCAATCTATTTTGTTTTTATTATTTTGTTTTATATGACCAACAGTACATGCATACAGTCACTTCCCTACCCAGCTAGATATCTTTTCCAAACCACTTAAACACACAAATGCCAACTACAAGCAGTTTTGAATAACTTGTAACACAGTTTGTAACAACTATGTGTGTTTAGGCAATTAGTGCGAGATCATCTCATGATGGCAGGCAGCCACACATTTCTATGGCATTCAATTCATTTCAAACAAAAACATGGTGAAAATTATGAATTTTGCACCAAAGGCATAGTAGTAAATCACATCATCTTATCAATCATTATAATAGGAGTCCCAACTATCTTTGAATATAACGGTAATGTACGGAATGTTAGTGTGTCATTTTTCCTGCCAGGTGTGGTACACCCCAATCACTCCTCTTTGTACCACAAGTACCAAAACAGGTCAATCAATATGAGATAGCAAAAGCAGAGTCCTCACGCCCCGTCCCCGCAACAATAACCAAAAAAGAATCCCCCTCGTCCTCACATACCACCCCACCAACCTCCGGATCCAACGCATCATCCTCCGACACTTCC
>JAHRHZ010000139.1:13936366-13955009 GCA_024137785.1 Ginglymostoma cirratum | reverse complement strand
GAAGGGTTTAGGCCCGAAACGTCAAGTTTTCCTGCTCCTATGATGCTGCTTGACCTGCTGTGTTCATCCAGCCCCATGCTTGTTATCTCGGATTCTCCAGCATCTGCAGTACCTTTTATTTCTGTCAAACTTACTTAGTTTCCTCGTCTTTTATAAATCTGTACATAAAAATTAAAATGTTCAAATGTAATATGTTTTGATGGGGGTTCACACCCATTGAATTAGAATTCATTAACCTCATGAAATTAATTTTCAGTTTTGGGGTTGTCCTCATTAACAAGTTTGCTATTTGCCACTGCACCAGTCCCATGTAAATAAAGTTCTTAATACAATGGAGATGCTACTAAAGAACTATGGCAGGTAAACCATGTAAGAAATGGAGAAGGTGAAATTCATCACATGCTGCAGCACTTAGCTACATACATAAGGGTAGAAGTAGGTAGCAGCTTTGATATCAGTAAGGTGAAGCTAAAACCGAATATTCACCACCAATTACTATACACTGATCACAGCTGAAAGTGTGTATTTTAATGAACAATTGGAGACAGAATAAAGAACGACTTTCAGTACTCAGATGTCAGAAATGATCACTTTCAGGCAATGAAGAAAACATCCGAGAGAGAAATGGTAAAGAAAAGTCAGTCAGAACACCCTGGAATTGTTTGCATCACGTCACATGATTTTACATTAGACTATAATGACACCTACTGGCTAAAATGATTTATTGTTATGTCAGCAGCAAAGCCTGCGCCCGAAGTTGCACTTTCAGCACCACTTAGAGTATTTGTCAGCCAACTTCAAGTTGAATTTATCTGCTAGTTATTACAAGCTATTATCCAATGCACAACACATACTTAAACAATATGTTACCGAGATGCTGTTCAAATATAAGGAAATCACCAGTGCAGCACAGAGTAAATGTATACTAAACAATGACAATTGTAAATATAAATCCAGTCAACTTAAAAGGAATAAAGAATTGTTCAAAGAATCTGACAGCAGGATTGCAAGAACATCATTACAATCTTTCTAAATTTTGCTGCCTAGGAATTTTAATATGCAGCTTTTACCATTTTACCAAGGAATGAATGAATAGGATTGATAGCTACAGAGATGTGGCTAAGGCTGTTCAAGACTGGGATCTCAGTATTCATGGGTATTTGACATTGTGGAAGAACAAGCAAAAAGGGAAAGGAGGTGGGGTAGCATCGCTAATAAAGGATGGTATCAATGCGATGGTGAGTAGTGACTTTGGTGCAACAGACCTTGATGTGGAATCAATCTAGTGGAAGTAAAGAATAGCAAGGGCAAGAAACCACAAGTGGATGTTACCAATAGATCCTCAAAGAGTCGTCTCACTACAAAACAAAGTATAAATTAGGAAACTTTGGAACTTACAAGAAGGGCACTCCAATTGTCATGGATGATTTTAATCTGTGTATTGACTGGACAAATCAGATGGGCAAGGATAATACACAAGAGAATTTTTTTTAAAGTGCATCAGAGATCGTTTTTAGGGCCATACGTAGTGGAACCAACTCAGGAAGAGGCTATTTTAGATCTGTAATGTGCAATGAGGTAGAATTGAAAAAAAAAGAGAGATCTCTAGGTAAAGACTGCAAAGGAGGAAGCAATCACAACATGGTAGAATTTGAGATAGCTGGAACTGCCGATACTGGAGAATCTGTGATAACAAGGTGTAGAGCTGGATGAACACAGTAGGCCAGGCAGCATCAGAGGAGCAGGAAAGCTGACGTTTTGGGTCTGGACCCTTCTTCAGAAGCGGGGAAGGGGAAGGGGATTCTGATAGGGGGAGACGAGACGGACAGGTCAAGGAGGCAGGGATGGAGCCAGTAAAGAGGAGTGCAGGTGGGGAGTTAGGATGGGGGTTGGTCAGTCAAGGGAAGACAGACAAAACAACAAAAACAGAATCCCCCTTGTCCTCACGTACCACCCCACCAACCTCCGGATTCAACGCATCATCCTCCGTCACTTCCGCAACCTGCAATCTGACCCCACTACCAAGGACATTTTTCCCTCCCCACCATTATCTGCCTTCCAGAGGAACTGCTCTCTCTATGACTCCCTTGACTGCTCCACACTCCCCACTAGCCCCACCACCCCTGGCACTTTTCCCTGCAACCACAGGAAGTGCTACACCTGCACCAATACCTCCCCCCTCATCCCCATCCCAGGTCCCAAGAAAATCTTCCACATTAAACAGATGTTCACCTGCACATCTGCTGACGTGATATATCACATCCACTGTTCCCAATGTGGCCTCCTCGACATCGGGGAAACCAAGTGGAGGCTTGGAGACCACTTTATGGAGCACCTATGCTTGGTTCGTGACAAACGACTGCACCTCCCAGTCGCGAACCACATCAACTCCCCCTCCCACCCCTTGGACAACATGTCCATGCTGGATAACAAGGTGTGGAGCTGGATGAACACAGCAGGCCAAGCAGCAGCATAGGAGCAGGAAAGCTTGACGTTTCGGGCCCAGACCCTTCATCAGAAATGGGGGAGGGGAACAGGGTTCTGAAATAAATAGAGAGAGAGGGGGAGGCGGATAGAAGATGGATAGAGGAGCGGATAGGTGGAGAGGAGGCAGACAAGTCAAAGAGGCGGGGATGGAGCCAGTAAAGGTGAGTGTAGGTGGGGGGGTAGGGAGGAGATAGGTCAGTCCAGGGAGGACGGACAGGTCGAGGGGGCGGAATGAGGTTAGTAGATAGGAGATGGGGGTGGGGCTTGAGGTAGGAGGGGGGATTGGTGAGAGGAAGAACAGGTTAGGGAGGTGGGGACGAGCTGGTCTGGTTTTGGGATGCGGTAGGGGGAGGGGAGATTTTGAAGCTTGTGAAATCCACATTGATACCATTGGGCTGCAGGGTTCCCAGGCTGAATATGATTTGCTGTTCCCGCAGCCTTCGGGTGGCATCACTGTGGCATTGCAGGAGGCCCAGGATGGACATGTCATCTGAGGAATGGGAGGGGGAGTTGAAATGGTTCGCGACTGGGAGGTGCAGTTGTTTGTTGCGAACTGAGCGCAGGTGTTCTGCAAAGCGGTCCCCAAGCCTCCGCTTGGTTTCCCCGATATAGAGGAGGCCACAACGGGTACAGCAGATGCAGTATACCACATTGGCAGATGTGCAGGTGAACATCTGCCTGATGTGGAAAGTCTTCTTGGGGCCTCGGATTGGGGTGAAGGAGGAGGTGTGGGGGCAGGCGTAGCACTTCCTGCGGTTGCAGGGAAATGTGCCGGGTGTGGTGGGGCTGGAGGGGAGTGTGGGGCGGACAAGGGAGTCACGGAGGGAGTGGTCCCTCCGGTAAGCAGACAAGGGTGGGGAGGGAAAAATGTCTTTGGTGGTGGGGTCTGATTGCAGATGGCGGAAGTGTCGGAGGATGATGCGTTGGATCCGGAGGTTGGTGGGGTGGTACGTGAGGACGAGGGGGATTTTTTTTGGTTATTATTGCGGGGACGGGGTGTGAGGGATGAGTTGCGGGAAATGCGGAAGACACGGTCGAGGGTGTTCTCAACCACTGTGGGGGGGAAGTTGCGGTCCTTGAAGAATGAGGACATCTGAGATGTGCGGGAGTGGAATGCCTCATCCAGGGAGCAGATGCGGCGGAGGCGAAGGAATTGGGAATAGGGATGGCATTTTTACAGGAAGGTGGGTGGGAGGAGGTGTATTCCAGGTAGCTGTGGGAGTCAGTGGGCTTGAAATGGACATCGGTTTCTAGGGGGTTACCTGAGATGGAGACAGAGAGGTCCAGGAAGGAGAGAGAAGTGTTGGAGATGGTCCAAGTGAACTTCAGGTTGGGGTGGAAGGTGTTTGTGAAGTGGATGAACTGTTCGAGCTCCTCGTGGGAGCACGAGGCGGCGCCGGTACAGTCATCAATGTAACGGAGGAAGAGGTGGGGTTTAGGGCCAGTGTAGGTACGCAAGAGGGATTGTTCCACGTAACCTACAAAGAGGCAGGCATAGCTTGGGCTCATGCTGGTACCCATGGCCACCCCCTTTGTCTGTAGGAAGTGGGAGGAATTCCGCAGGAACCGCAGGAAGTGCTACGCCTGCCCCCACACCTCCTCCCTCACCCCAATCCCAGGCCCCAAGAAGACTTTCCACATCAGGCAGATGTTCACCTGCACATCTGCCAATGTGGTATACTGCATCCGCTGTACCCATTGTGGCCTCCTCTATATCGGGGAAACCAAGCAGACGCTTAGGGACCGCTTTGCAGAACACCTGCACTCAGTTCGCAACAAACAACTGCACCTCCCAGTCGCGAACCATTTCAACTCCCCCTCCCATTCCTCAGACGACATGTCCATCCTGGGCCTCCTGCAATGCCACAATGATGCCACCCGAAAGCTGTGGGAACAGCAAATCATATTCAGCCTGGGAACCCTGCAGCCCAATGGTATCAATGTGGATTTCACAAGCTTCAAAATCTCCCCTCCCCCTACCGCATCCCAAAACCAGACCAGCTCGTCCCCACCTCCCTAACCTGTTCTTCCTCTCACCAATTCCCCCCTCCTACCTCAAGCCCCACCCCCATCTCCTATCTCCTAACCTCATCCCGCCCCCTTGACCTGTCCGTCCTCCCTGGACTGACCTATCTCCTCCCTACCCCCCCACCTACACTCACCTTTACTGGCTCCATCCCCGCCTCTTTGACTTGTCTGCCTCCCCTCTACCTATCCTCTCCTTTATCCATCTTCTATCCGCCTCCCCCTCTCTCCCTATTTATTTCAGAACCCTCTTCCCCTCCCCCATTTCTGATGAAGGGTCTAGGCCCGAAACGTCAAGCTTTCCTGCTCCTATGCTGCTGCTTGGCCTGCTGTGTTCATCCAGCTCCACACCTTGTTATCTCGGATTCTCCAGCATCTGCAGTACCTATTATCTCATGTCCATGCTGGGCCTCCTCCAGTGCCACAACGATGCCACCCGAAGGGTGCAAGAACAGCACCTCATATTTCGCTTGGGAACCCTGTAGCCCAATGGTCTCAATGTGGACTTCACAAGCTTCAAAATCTCACCACCCCCGACCTTATCCCAAAACCAGCCCAGCTCATCCCCGCCTCCTTGACCTGTCCGTCTTTTCTCCCACCTATCCTCTCTTCCAATCTCACTGACCAACCCCCACCCCCACCTCCTACCGACCAGCCTCATCCCCACTTCCTTGATCTGTCCGTCTTCCCTTGACTGACCAACCCCCATCCTAACTCCCCAACTACGCTCACCTTTACTGCTCCATCCTCACCTCCTTGACCTGTCCGTCTCCTCTCCACCTATCTGCTCCTTTATCCACCTTCCATCCACCTCTCCCTCTCTCTCTCTCTCTCTATTTATTTCAGAATCCCCTTCCCCTCCCCCATTTCTGTAGATGGGTCTAGACCCGAAACGTCAGCCTTCCTGCTCCTCTGATGCTGCTTGGCCTGCTGCGTTCATCCAGCTCTACACCGCGTTATGGTAGCATTTGAAGTTTTTTTGAAAGACTGCAACCCAGATCTCAAACTAGCGACCTCAACTTAAATAAGAGCAATTACATACAGAAAGATAGTTTAAAGCAGGCTGAGAAAACAAACTGAGCCTTTAATGAAGCAATAACAGACATGTAAATAAATATTTCATACCACTCAGTTAAACTTATTCTGGTTAAACAGAAGTACTCAATAAGAAGGATAAATAACCCATGGTTGAAAAGGTAGTTGAAGGGAGAATCTAATCAAAAACTAAGATATACAAAGCATCAAAAACTGCCACTTTGCCAGATAATTGGGAATTTCTTAGGAACCAGCTGTGGATGACTATATAACTAATTAAGATCAAATTAATTATTAAATTGGCAAGAAATATTTACAAAAAACTGCAGAGCTTATGTCTGTATATGGAAAGAAAATAGCTAAACTGAGGTTGGGACCTTTGGAGAATGCAGCTGGGGAACTGAGAATAGGCAATAGAAAAATGGCAGATAATAAAGCCAATATTTTGCAACAATCTTCACAGGGGAGGATGCTGTAAACATCCCAAAGATATCAAGTAGGTAAAGTGCAAATGTAGAAAAGATCTTCTAACACTCTCTACCATGAAGGGTAAAGTATTTGACAAACTAATGGGACTGAAGGCAGACCAGTTGCCAGGACCTGACAGCCTGCATCAAAAGATTTTAAATTAAGTGGCTGTAGATACAGTAGAGGAATTGGTCGAAATATTCCTGAACTCACAGGATTCTGGGTTGGTTCCAGCGGATTGGAAAACAGCTAATGTCACTTCCCTATTCAAGAAGGGAGGGAGGCAAACAGCAGGAAACAACAAGTCAGTTGGCCTAGCGGGTCATTGGGAAAATGCTAAAGTCCATAATTGAGAAATAAATAGCAGGTCACTTAGAAAAGCTCAATGCAATCAAACAATGTGAACATGGCTTTCTGAACGCAAAATCATGTTTGAAAATGTTGCAAGAGTTCTTTGAGAATACTGCAGAGTTGTTAAAGGGGGCCTGCGAGATGGATTGTATTTGGACTTCCGGAGGCATTTAATAAGGTGTCACTTAAAAGGTTACTTCATAAGGTAAGTGCTCACAGTATTCACTGGCATTCACTCAGTAATGAGTCCAACTGTCCACCTAGAAAATTCCATGCCACTGATCTTGGGTCCTGTGGGTCCTTACATGGCAGATGAGCTTGATCCTAGAGCTGCATTGCCAAACGCACACTTGGCACGTGTTTCCAGGTGAAATTGGTCTTTTGACTCAAGATCACTGACATTCCTTTCTCAGCCTTCTTTTCCATATTTCCTCTTGCCAAGAGGTGCTCTTGAAGAATTGTGTCCCTTCAGACAGGAGAGGCTCCTCCAAGTTGTTTTCTTCTGAGCTGGGGTGTCCCAAGCATTGATTTTTTTCTTGTATTTCTTGAGGTATGCCTTCAGGGAGTCTTTGAAGCACCTCCTTTGTTCTCCTCTCATTCGAGTTCCTTGAGCTCAGCAAGACGATTTGCTTTGGCAGTGAGAACTCAGGCATCCTAAAGCAAGTGACTGGCCTGGTGAAGTTAGTTTTGAATGATCATGGCCTCAATGCCGGTCCTATTGGCTTCTAAAAAGGATGATATTTGTACACCCACCTTCCCAGCTGATGTACAGAATGAGCCCAAACAGTGTTGAACAGTGTTAAAAAGTGTGCTTTAGCACTTGACACAGCATATACATGTAGTCAAAGTTTCTAAACAACAAAGAAGAGTTTGAACACTGACAGTCTTATGCTTGAGAACCTTAGCATAGCAAACTGTTTTAACCAGCACCTTACGAACTTGCACTCTCAATAAACCAGCAAAAATTATATACTCGAAATACGGAAGTATACTGCATTATCGCAATCTCCACAATGTCCAAGTCAGTCAGTTCAGGTTGTAAGTGAGAAGTTTTATTTAAAGCAAAGTTGTATCATTATTTAAGTGATTTATGCTGTAAATAAAGTGTAACAGAGGTGTGTATACCTCCTGCATAATGTTTCTATCACTTAGTGTGTTTTTACATTGATCAAGAGGTCCACATAATCAGAATATTTGATCAACCAGCACACTCTTGTTCCCATAGGTGATGATTAATAATAAGTTTGCTGTATCAGCACAGATATTGCGATTGTTGAAGGCTCCCATCCTAAGGTGTCTGTAGGCAGCACTCACGATGGATCTCCACGTCACTGTCTGCCTTAAATGACAGTTACCTCTCCAGATAGTGGGATTATTCCACATTTGGGAAGATTTCTCCTTTGATCTTAATGGAGGGGGAGACTGGAACTTGCCTTGGGTCAGATTGGGAAATGACTCAAGTTTTCTTGAGGTTGAGGCCAAAACCAATTCTTCAGTATCATTTCACAAAAGCGTTAAGCAAGGTTCAAGATTCTCTTCCAAAAGAGCAGAGAAGGAGTCATTATCTGCATACAGTACTGAAGTTCCTCAAGCTATGTCAGTGCCATTTTCTTCTTGGATTTAACTGGTTGAAGTCGAAAAGTTATTCATCCATCCCGTAGACAATGTCCTTACCACTTGTTCTTGACAAGGCAAAGGATAGTAACAATGAAAATGGAGAAAAGGATGGGGGTGATAATAAATTCCTGCTTGACTCCAATCATGACCTCAAAGGTTTTTATTATACTCCCATCAGTGAGGATCATTGTTAGCATCTTGTCGTGGACGAGATGGAGGATGCTGACGAATTTCAGTGTACAGCCAGTCTTTGACAGGGTCTTCCGTGGCACTTTTTGACTGGCTGAATCAAAAGGTTTGGTCAGATTAACAAACATCATATGGAGTGGTCGATGTTGTTCCTGACATTTCTCCCAGTTGTTGAACAGTGAAAATCATGTCCATTGTTCTATGGTTTGGTTAGAAGTTACACTTCCCTTCAGACAGGAGGTTCCTCCATTCGTTTCTTCTGAGCTGGGGTGTCCCAAGCATTGATTTCTTTCCTGTATTTCTCGAGGTATGCCTTCAGGGAGTCTTTGAAGCACCTCCTTTGTCCTCATCTCGTTCGATTCCCTTGAGCTGGGCAAAGAAGATTTGCTTTATCAGTGAGAACTCAGGCATCCTAAACATCTGGCTGGCCCAGTGGATGGATGGATGCCTTTCTGGATGGATTTCTTCAGAGACTGGGAGAAGGCGGCTCACAGTATTACGGGTAATTTATTAGCCTAGATTAAGGATTTGGAACACAGAAGACAGAGTCGGGATTAACGGGCTTTGTTTTTAGGTTGGAAAGACATAATTAGTTTAATGCCACAAGGATCAAACCTGGGCCTCAATTATTCAGCATCTACACTAATGAGTTAGAGGAGGGGCCACAGTATAATGTATTGAAATTTACTGATGAAACATAAAACTAGGTGGGAGGATGAGTCGTTGAGGATATAAGGAATCTGCAAGGGGATACAGATAAGTTGACCCAGGGGGTCATGAATGCATCAAATTCTCTATGCCAGACAGCTGTGGAGGCTGGACCACAAAATAGTTAGAGGAGGTAGTTCGATTTTTGAAATAGTCGAAGAGTTGAGGGGTTTGAAGAGCTGAGGCCTGTGACAGTTCGTTCATGATCTTATAAAAGGGCATGAGATACTGGAGACAAGTCAGGAACATAAATATTAGCCAATTTTCTTCTTCATCTAAGATGCTGATACCAATTAAAAAGCAGTTATATACATTTTCCTCAACCCCAGGGCATTCTAAAACTTTTTACAGCCTATAATATGTGATTGAAGGGTTCACTGTTGTAACATATGCGTTCTTACTGCTGTTCGAATTAAGAACAATGCCTTAAACATGAATCATGAGTTAAGATCTGGGACATCCCCAAATCCAAATATTAAATGAATTAAGCTCTTTAATTACAGGTTAATATTAGATATAGAGAAAGTACTCATAAGACCAGAATCTGGGGTCTAAATTCAAACTGGCCATTACATGCTCTGTTACTCTCTCTTCTTTTCCCCGTCAGACTCGACTGAACATTGGTACCAGTTCACCCAGAGAAACACAGAAACATAGAAGATAGGAGCAGGAAGAGGCCATTAGTCATGATCATGGCTGATTGTCCAATTCAATAGCCTAATCCTGCTTTCTCCCATTAACCTTTGGTCCCATTCGCCCCAAGTGCTTTTTTTGCTGCCTCTTGAATATATTCAAAACATCAACTACTTCTGGTGATAATGAATTCCACAGGCTCACCACTCTTTAGGTGAAGAAATGTCTCCTCACCTCCGTCCTAAATGGTCTACCCCGAATCCTCAGACTGTGACCCCTGGTTCTGGACATGCCCACCATCAGGAACATCCTCCCTGCATCTAACCGGTCTAGTCCAGTTTGAATTTTAGGAGTCTCTATGAAATACGCCCCCCCCCCATTCATCTGAACCACAGAGAAAACAATCCTAACTTAGTCAATCTCTCTTCATACGTCAGTCCCACCATTCCCAGAATTAGCCTGGTAAACCTTCGCTGTACTCCCTTGAGAGCAAGAGCATCTTTCCTCACTACAGGAGACCAAAACTGCACACAATATTCTAGCTGTGGCCTCATCAAGGCCCTGTACAGCTGCAACAACACATCCCCTGCTCCTGTACTCAAAACCTCTCACAATGAAGGCCAACAAACCATTTGCTTTCTTTACCGCCTGCTGCACCTGCATGCTTACCTTCAGCAACTGGTGCACAGGAACACCCAAGTACCGCTGCACACTCCCCTCTCTCAATTTACAGCCCTTCAGGTAGTAATCTGCCTTCTTGTTTTTGTTACCAAAGTGAATAACCTCACATTTATCCAAATTATACTGCATCTGCCATTGATTTGCTCACTCACCCAACCAGTCCATTTCTCGCTGAAGGATCTCTGCATCCTTGTCACAGTTCATCCTTCCCACCCAACTTGGTATCATCTGCAAACTTTGAGATGTTACATTTTGTTCCCTCATCCAAATAATTAATATATGATATGAACAGGTGGGGTCCCAGCACCGATCCCTGTGGCACCCCACTAGATACTGCCTGCTAATTTGAAAACGACGCATTAATTCCAACTCTTAGTTTTCTTTCTGCAACCAGTTTTCTATCCATTTCAATACATTTCTCCCAATCCCATCCGCTTTAATCTTGCTCAATAATTTCTTATGTGGGACTGTGTGCCACAGGTATGAGCTGCATCTGGAGGTACCAGTGATACCAGCAACTCCCCGCCTATAACAACAGGGATTCAGAATTACTTTCCGAGTGGCACTGGGCTTTCCAATTCACCTATAACTCATTTACCTAGATTGGATGTTTTGCAAGATGACTATCCAAAAAAAAAAGGAATTTTGTTTAATTAAATAATTTAGGAAAGAAAAGTACTTACCTCAGAAGCATCCTTTGTAATCAAATTTAAACACTCTCTACAACAGACTGCATTTTTGCACTACCGCTACACTTCATTCTCATATCTTTCTTTAGTCACAAAAGGTTTCAGTCATACAAGGAGCAAGAGGATGGCGAAGTTTGAAACTCTGCACTGGCTGATGGGATGAAACCCTAATTTTACTTTAATGCCATGCACTGATGGGAAGCTCATGCTGTTGATGACATCACCACAAATGAAAATGGCCCATTCTCTGGGATCCTAGCTGTACTGGCAAACCAATGATTTGAGGCAAAACAAATACTTCTTATCGCAGAAACCTATCAATGGGATCCACAATTATCAACAATGATTTAAAGCAGGACAGGAAGACAACAGTCAGATCTCAAAACTTCACTCAAGCATCAATTCGCAGGTACATAGCAACAATCTGACAGTTTGAAAATTACTCAAATACACTGCACAAAGTAAATTATTTAAATAGAACAACTTAGGTGTACATAGCCTGCATAAAGCAATGAAATATGCCAAGGTGCTTCACAGGAGCAACATGAAACTGGAGTAACACCAGGCCACGAGAAGAATTAAGACATTTGGCCAAAATCTGGTTAATAAAGGTAGGTTTTAAAAGTGAAATACAAAAGGTAGAAAGATACAGAAAGGGCATTCCAGAGCACAGGGCTTAGGCAACTGAATTGTGACGACCATTGTGGAACAAATAAAATTGAGGAGACTCAAGAGGCCAGAATTAAGTAAACATTCCAGAGATTGTAGGCTGCAGGAAGTTACAAAATTACAGAGAAGGGTAAACCATGAGGGGGTTGAAAACGAGATGGAGAATTTTAAAAGCAAGATGTTGCTTAACCAGGCCTCTAAAGATAGATGAAAACGAAACACAGAATGGTAATAGCACAGAAAGAAGCCAATGTCCATATCAGTTTTCTTTAAGAGTTACTCAGCGGGACTCAATCCCTGCCTTTGCCCTTTAAATTTTTCTTCCAACAATTATCCAATTTTCTTTAGTGAGCCATAATTGAATCATCCTCCATCACGCTCTCTAGAAGGGCATTCAAGGTTCTGAACAGTAATATACAAGAACGCTTTTCCTCATGTTACCTCTGGTTCTTTTATGAATCACTTTAAATCTGTGCCCTCTGAATTGTAACTCTTCTACCAATGGGAAGAGTTGCTATCCACTCTGTCCTGAGCTCTCAATGTTGAACACCTTTGTCATATCTCCTCTCAACATTCACTTCTCTAAAGATTACATTTCCAGTTTCACCAATCTAACCACATAACAGAAATTGATGCCAGCAGCGGCTCAATTGGTAGCAATCTCAGCTCCAAGTTGGTTGAAGACCAATTCCAGAATTTCAACATGAAAATCGAGGCTGACATTCTACTACAACATTGTTGGAGGTACCACTTTTAGTATCATTTTAATGACTGAAGTCCTGCTTAGCCTTTCAAGCAGATGTTTAAAAAAAACTACCACTGCCCGTTTCAAAGAAGAGCGGGAAAGTTACTCCCGATGCACAAGCCAATGGCACCCCTCAAACAAGCATCACAAAACAAATTATCTGGTGACTATCACACTGCAGTTTGCAGAGACTAGTTAAACACAAAATAGCTGCCACACTGACTACAACAGTGACCACCCTCTTCGCAAATTACTTTCAGACATCCTGAGGTAACAAAAGACTTTATTTGAAAGGAAATTGTTCTTACAATTGGTTCTATGATCGGTTCTCTTTTCTCACACACACAAGAATGTGAAGTTAAGCAAAGGCTATGGAATGACAAAATTTACCCTTCAAAAGTTTCCTAGCTGATGGTGCTTGGACTAATTAAAACAAAGCATTTACAACAATGAACACTGACTAGTAAAAACTGATTGGGTCCAATATGCAACTGGCAACATCAAGATAAGAATAGCTTATGTTGGTACAATTCTCAACATATCTAACTGGGTACAGGTACAGAGGCTCAATATTAACATCATCGTGTGAAAGGCCCTTAGTCTCAGGTTTTAATCAGGGAAATAACTGCATAGATTTATTACCATAACCACCACTATCATAATAAAAATAATGCCCAATAAAACGTATAGCAGGTACGCAAACAAAACAACAGATATCCAGTATAATAGTACCTGCAGCTCCTCTGAGACTCGTCTTAAGTGAATGGTTATCTTTGTGATGAGGTCACAGTACATCTGTTCTGAATGCTGCTGGCACACACACTTGTAAACACAGCTAAAAAAAAGAAAAAGAAACATAATCTAGCTTTTAGCCTTAGCATTGCTCATTAGATGCTGTACTATTCCTCTATATGCAAATCAGATGAGTTGAGGGAAAACAAAGTTCTGAAAACTGGGCAACTAATTGACCAAGGGATTTGACTGCTTACAAGAATGCTTTTTTCTATCTTCAGATACCACATCTTAAATCCAGGACAGGATGAACTCATCTTTTTATCCACATTCATAGACTATGAGCTCTACTGGAAAAATCAGTATTTCTTGCTCATTGTGAAATGCCCCCAGGAAGATGGCAATGAGTTACCTACATCACTGCAGTCCGCATCATGCAAGTACATCCACAGAGATGTGAAGTGGAAACAATGATAGTTTCAGTAGTAGCTATCAGACGTTATCAATGCAACCATTTGAAAATAATTTAGCAATTTCACCTTGAGAAAATCAACAGTGTAATAAGTGTAAGAATCATTACCAGGAGAGATTAAAGTTCATTGTTGAGGCAGTGTTGCAAGTTTTATCCTACATTTATCAGAGCTACATTTTCCCTTGCTTTAGTTCATCTTAGAGTTATGGGAGTCACAGGCAAGGGCATCTTTTATTGCACATCTCTAATGATCTTGAGAAGGTGGTGGTGAAGAACTTTCTTGCGGCATTGCAGTCCATCAGTACTATTAGTTGGGAGTGACAGGATTTTGATCCAGCAATGATAAATGAATGGCCATACATTTCCAAATCAGGATGTGCACGATTTGGAAGGGTGTTTGCTGATGGTGGCATTTCTACACATCTGCTATTTTTGTCCTTCTAGAGGTAAGGATCGCAGATTTGAAGGACTTCATAAGGTGCTTCAGTGCATCATGTGGATGGTACACATTGCAGCCATGTGAATAGCAGGCCATTTATCTCCTTCAGCCCATTCCACCTTTCCGTGAGATCATAGCACAGATCACAATCTGCATTCTGGTGCCATCAACATGCCTTTCTGCCCACATATCTTAATACCTTTACATTAACTAAAATCTATTAATCAATCTTAGTTTGAAAATGATCAATTATTTCAGCATGAATTGCCAATGGCAGAAGAGATTTCCAACCTTTCTCTTTGCGTAGAAGAATTTCATAATGTTACCCCTAAAAGATCTAATTCTAATTTTATAGACAATAGACAATAGGTGCAGGAGTAGGCCATTCGGCCCTTCGAGCCAGCATCATGATCATGGCTAATCATCCACAATCAGTATCCTGTTCCTGCCTTATCCCCATAACCCCTGATTCCATTATCTATAAGAGCTCTATCCATCTCTTTCTTGAAAGTATCCAGAGACTTGGCCTCCACTGCCTTCTGGGGCAGAGCATTCCATATATCCACCACTCTCTGGGTGAAGAAGTTTTTCCTCAACTCTGTTCTAAATGGCCTACCCCTTATTTTTAAACTGTGTTTTCTGGTTCTGGACTCACAGCGGAAACATGCTCCCTGCCTCCAGAGTGTCCAATCCCTTAATAACCTTATACGTCTCAATCAGATCCCCTCTCATCCTTCTAAACTCAAGTGTATACAAGCCCAGTCGCTCCTATCTTTCAACATATGATAGTCCCGCCATTCCGGGAATTAACCTCGTGAACCTACACTGCACTCCCTCAATAGCAAGAACGTCCTTCCTCAAATTTGGAGACCAAAACTGCACACAATACTCCAGGTGCGGTCTCAACAGGGCCCTGTACAGCTGCAGAAGGACCTCTTTGCTCCGATACTCAATTCCTCTGTTATGAAGGCGAGCATGCCATTAGCTTTCTTCACTGTCTGCTGTACCTGCATGCTTGCTTTCATTGACTGATGTACAAGAACACCTAGATCTTGTTGTACTTCCCCTTTACCTAACTCGACTCCATTTAGATAGTAATCTGCCTTCCTGTTCTTGCCACCAAAGTGGATAACCTCACATTTGTCCACATTAAACTGCATCTGCCATGTATCCGTCCACTCACCTAGCCTGTCCAAGTCACCCTGTATTCTCATAATATCCTCCTCACATTTCACACTGCCACCCAGCTTTGCGTCATCAGCAAATTTGCTAATATTACTTTTAATTACTTTTCATCTATATCATTAATGTATATTGTAAACAGCTGCGGTCCCAGCATCGAACCTTGCGCTACCCCACTGGTTTATCACTACTCTTTGCTTCCTGTCAGCCAGCCAATTTTCAATCCAAGTCAGTATTTTGCCCCCAATACCATGTGCCCTAATTTTGCTCACTAATCTCCTATGTGGGACTTTATCAAAGGCTTTGTGAAAGTCCAGGTACACTACATCCACTGGCTCTCCCTTGTCCATCTTCATAGTTACATCCTCAAAAAATTCCAGAAGATTAGTCAAGCACGATTTCCCCTTCGTAAATCCATGCTGACTCTGACCTATCCTGTTACTGCTATCCAAATGAGTCGTAATTTCATCTTTTATAATTGACTCCAGCATCTTTCCCACCACTGACGTCAGGCTAACCGGTCTATAGTTCCCTGTTTTCTCTCTCCCTCCTTTCTTGAAAAGTGGGACAACATTAGCCACCCTCCAATCTGCAGGAACTGATCCTGAATCTATAGAACATTGGAACATGATTACCAATGCGTCCACGATTTCTAGAGCCACCTCTTTGCATCCCAGGGTACTTAGACCATCAGGTCCCGGGGACTTATCAGCCTTACGACGAAGACGACGACGACAACGACGACAACAACAACAAATAATAATGACTGGACCCAAATTCCAAAAATCAGCAGAGGTAGGGTAGATAAAGAGGAACTCAGTTCCACTTAGCTTCTTGACCATTTCAAATTAAATCACACCCAAACCTCAAAATTCAACAAAATGCAGACACTGTCCCAATTTTCGTTCCCAGGTCCGGAGTGCAAATTTGAAAAACTCCTGGCTATATGATCTGAAATTTAAAAAGAGCTACCTGAGCTTTGGATTTCTGGTCTGGTGGGGGAAGGGCCTGGATTGGGAGTCAGGTCAATGTGACCAGGGAGTAGCCCAAAAGATTTCCTGCTCATCAAAACGGGCTTAGTGAAAATCTTGCCTACAAGCTCTAGAACTGCCCTCAAACTACAAAAATAAAGATTTCAACAGAAAACAATTCTCCTGTTCTCAACCCCTCATGTGTGTCCCATCCATGCTACCCCATGTCTATCAACTCAAACCCCATGGCTCCTCATGCCCCTATGGCAACAGCACCCACTTCCACCTACCACACTTTCCCCTTCACATTTCAGGCCAACTCATTGATTATTGAGGATTTGCAGCTCCAACAACACTCAAGAATCTCAATACCATCCAGCACAAAGCAGCCATCCCAAATAAAAGCAAACTAATACAGATGCTGTAGACCTGAAATAAAAACAGAAAAAGCTGGACAACCGCAGTAGGTCTGGCGGCATCTGTGGACAGAGAAATAAAAAATCAATGTCAAATCCAAGGTGGCCCTTCTTGCAAACTGAATTGCACTTTGCAATTCCAGAGATTCCATTATTTTCGTCACAGTGGAGATGCTCTCTATCCTTGCAAAAATGAGGGCCTACATCATGTACCCTCTTTAAATTTAACCTTTGGAGTCCAGGTGTCATTCTGGTAAATCTAAGCTACACATCCTTTCAGGGGTATCCTTCCTGTGATATGGTGGCCAGAACTGCTCACAGTACTCCCAAATATGCTGTAATCAAAGCTATGCATACCTATAGCATAGTTTCAAGCCTCTTACATTCTAAGCATCCAAATTAAAAAGTCTCACTTTCCTATAGTCTTTTTGATTATTTTCAGAGCCTGTCCATCAACTTCCAAGGTTATTTAGATCTCCACTGTTTCTACCTTTTTGCCATTTAGAAAACATCTTTGTCCAACTCTTAGGTTTAAGCAATCATATTTACCTATCATGAAACCAATTTGCCCAGTCTTAACCATACAATTAATGTATTAATTTTTCTTTGCAATTTCATACTCCTACTGTTTACAATGCTATTATTAGTGTCATCAGAAAACTTGCTGTTACTTTCTATCTGATTATTTAAATCACTGATAAATATGGCAAGGAAAGATTTAAGTGATGAGTGAGAAGCTGATCAAGTGGGCTGCTGTCTTGGATGCCAATGAGCATCTTGAGTGCTGTTGGATTGCACCCATCTTGGCAAGAGAGATTGCTGAATAGTATCAATGGGTGTACCAAAAAAAATCCCACTCTGCAATACAGACATAACTCATTCTATTCAGCATACATTTTACACCATTCTTTTTAAAAGTTTCCAAGGTGCAACATTTAAGTGTCTATTAAGCCCAATTAGTACATCTACTTGCCAAATAAACATTTACCTGTTTTATTTTTATTAAAAGGCTAACTGAAAAACTGGAAGAGCAAGAAACTCATCTAAAGGTGGTCTCAGGATCTCATCTCAGTAATATTCTTACAAGGAGCAACAGTCTTGCACATTCAACAGAACTTATTACTTGCTATGAGATCAGGAGGAAGCTAAAGGAATGCACGTTCCAGATCATTATCAATCTAATCGGAATGATCTATTTAGTGAGTTCAGACATTTAACTCTTTACAATCGATTGGATTTATATTCACTCATAAAGGGGGAATTTTCAAGATGGCAACTTGAAACTGGTAGATTGTCACATGGATCAATCCTGGACCACGATTATTTACAATATATATTAATGATTTGGATGAGGGAAATCGCCAAGTTTGCAGATGATACAAAAATAGGTCAGAAGGCAAATAGTGAGGATGGCACAAAAAGTCCAAACAGGAATGCAGACAGGTTAAGTGAGTGGGCGGGCAGATGGAATATAACGTATGTAAAGGCAAGTGTTTGCATGTGTCAGGGAGAACAGAAAAGCTGAATATTCTTTAAATGGGGAAAGACATGAATCACAAAAGCTAGTATCTAACTTCAACAGATAATAGGGAAGGCAAATGGAATGCTGATCTTTAATTCAAAGTAAATGGAATATAAAAGTAGGGTGATCAAGGTAAACATATATGACTACACCTTATCTAAGGTGGTCTCATGGCTTCAGGTTAACCATGGGCAAGGAAACATCCTGCTGATTACCATGTACCATTACGCTCCCTCAGCTGATGAATCAGTACTTCTCCATGTTGAGGGTGGCAAAGATATTCCGTGTGGGGGTTTAAGCTGGCCAGCTCCTAAAGGATATAACTGCTAGACTGAGATAGTAGGAACTGCAGACGCTGGAGAATCTGAGATAACAAGGTGTAGAGCTGGATGCACACAGCAGGCCAAGCAGCATCAGAGGAGCAGGAAGGCTGACGTTTCAGGCCTAGACCCTTCTTCAGAAAAAAAGTGTTTCCTAGTTTCCAAGAGATTGCTCCGATACCAAGGAGTTCCAAAGTTGATTGATATGTATGCTACAAGAATAAATGTGGACAACTTTGATTAATCATGCCCAATACTCTTGTAACACACAGGATTAAAAGGAAGAAATTCC
>JAHRHZ010000139.1:13817631-13935966 GCA_024137785.1 Ginglymostoma cirratum | reverse complement strand
AGCAGGCCAAGCAGCATCAGAGGAGGAGGAAGGCTGACGTTTCAGGCGTAGACCCTTCTTCAGAGAAAAAAAGGGTCTAGGCCCAAAACGTCAGCCTTCCTGCTCCTCTGATGCTGCTTGGCCTGCTGTGTTCATCCAGCTCTACACCTTGTTAACTGCTAGACTGGGTCTGCAGCAAAATGTGAGGGAACCAACAGGAGGGAAAAATGTACTCAACCTCATCACGACCAATCTGCCAGGTGCACATGCGTCTGTCCAAGACAGCATTGGTAAGAGTGACCTCCAGTGCACAATCCTTGTGGAGACAAAATTCCACCCTCAAATTGAGGATACCCTCTGTTATGTGACACTAACACTGTGCTAAGTCAGTCAGACTTCAAACAGATCCAGCAACTCAAGACTGGCCATTCATGAAGAGCTGTGGCTGTCAACAGCAGCAGAATTGTACTGCAGAGCCATGATCTATTTATAAATAGGAGTTCAATTACATTACATGTAGGGAATAAATTATCTCCTATTCCAGATGAACAGTTTGAGTTGAGTCCACATCTATCTCCCTGCGGCCTCTCTCAATTTAGAGACTGCCAATTTAGTCCCACAGTTACTAATTAAGAGCAGTTTAAATGGTTGCAGGCCTGCATCATAAAGAATTGGACTTAAACATTCCAGGAATGTTGCATCACAGCAGAGATAAAAAAAAATAGTTGTGTCTATCCCAATGCCCTAGATCCCATAACACCTTTACAAATCCCTAGATCCAGGTCAAAAGAAATAATGGCCTTCCTTTCTCCTTTTTTCCCCCAAAATATATTAACACTTTACAGTGTGACTCTGAAATGCAAACATATGAGAGATTCAAAGCATTATCTGGAAAATAGACAGTAAAGTTCTTACCCACTGTAAATAAATAATACCTGAAATGTCATGATCTCAGAAAGAAACAAGTTTCTTCCTGTATGGAGGTGAGAAGCAGTCCTCTAACTAAAAATTCAAACTAATATTCTCTTAACTTTCAAAAGTAACCAAATCTCTCTGTAGACCACTGCATGTTATTAATATGCTATTGAAATAAAATGGGAGTCAATTTAAAACTTTTCAATTGGAAGTTCCCTCTAAACATGAATAACAGCTCAGTCGCCACTGTTCCTCATTTTATAGGTTATCTAGTTTTGAATTCAGGAATTAAAATTTTTAAAAATGTAGCTTATCAAAGGGGTAACGAGTTTCAAAGTACTGAGCTTTATTGCTCAAAGCATTTTATATTTACGAGATAACAACTTCTTGAATGTAATAATGAACATTGCCTTTGCATTGCTTTAAAAGGTAAGTTATGTGGAAAAACAGAAGCATTTATGCTAACTTAGCTGCTTGCTTGTTCCTGTTTAAAGGAAAATCCGGATAGCTCTGCAATGGCCTGAGAAATGGTTTTACCATTTAGCAGGAGCAATAATTCATCAATACAGAGCAGTGGACAAGGGCATAAGGCTGAGCAGATCCTGGCACAGTCTGTGATTAGCTTGTCTTGTTGTCAAGTATAAAATAAAGTCTTGGAGCACTAAGTACATGTAACCCTCCAGGGGTTTGTAATTTATCTGAAGCACAAGAACTCAAGTTTGTTTGAGAAGTACAGGCTTCCAATGTAAAATACAGTTAGACAAATTTTAACCACACTATATTATTAAGCTGGTTGAGTAAAATAATTTAATAAATTTTACAGTTTTGAACATTAAAGAATTTATTCCCAGCAGCAACAACTCAACTTAACCAGAAACATAGCACCTCTCTTCCAGAGACCTTCCTGTCCAAGTTTTGTCAATGCAATGGTTTTCTCTTCAGCAAGAGGTGAGCCGATATAAATATGACCAACTGTGATTCAAAAAACTATTGAGAATGACAGTCAGCAGTAATTGGAAAAGGACAGAAATGCAATAGGAAATTAAAAAATATTTCCCATTGTGAATTGTTAAGGTCTGAATGCATTGCCTGAATGTATAAGAGTCACAGAATCCCTACAATGCAGAGAGGCCATTCGGCCCACTGAATCTGCACCAATCCTCCAAAGAGCACCCCCCCTCATCCCCATCCCTGTAGCCCCATACTTACGATGGCTAACCCACCTATCCTGCACATCCATGGACACTACAGGGCAATTTAGTACGGCCAATCCATCCAATCTACACATCTTTGGACCGTGGGACGAAACCCACACAAACACAGGGAGAATGTGCACAAGGCCACATAGTCGCCCAAGGCTTGAATCAAACCTGGGTCCCTGGTGCTGAGCGGCAGCAGTGTTAACTACTGAGCCACTGTCCTACCCAATGGCAGAGGCAGGCTCATCCAAGGCATTTACTTTACTTTTGAACTGTTATTTGAAAAGGAGCAAAGTGCAGGGTTACGGGGAGAAGTCAAAAGAATGGCACAAACTGAAATGCTCATTCAGACAGGTACAATGGGCCGAATGGCCTGCTCCTGCACTACAATAATTGTGATTCAGGTGAACTGTACTAAAAAAAGGATAAAGGAGAAAGGGAAGAAACAGGCTGAAGCCACACCCAGCTAAATCTAGGCCACCAAAATGATAGCAACAAATTTAAACTAAATGGTAATTCCGCCAAAAGACAAAAAGAATGACTGAAGGAGTAGGAGTTGGCTCTCCTGAAATAAGAAATACAAGCATTTTTGCTATTATAAACATACACTGCACAAGCATATCTTGAATACCGCATATACAATGTTCATCAGAATGAACTTCGTTTTCAGTATGAAAACTACTTTTACCATGTAAGCTACTGTTTTTTTTGACAATAGAGTAGAACCTGTATGAAAACAGGGCTAGCTCAGTCTGATCAGTCAGTAGTGCTGACAATCAAAGTATTCCACAAATTGTACATGCTGGTGCATACCAAGAACCAAGCCAGGCAAACTGGTTTTAGTCTACAGTAATGTGTCTTGGAACCCATAGCAACTCAATGCTCCAGCTTCTCAAAGGCATAAGATGTAGTTCTATAATTAAATCTAATCATTTTATTCTAACATGTTTGTTGCATATTGCATATCATGCTCCATCTCCAACATCGTGGGTTTTCACTTCATCCAATGATGGGCAAAAAAATTGAGAGCTATTTAAGGCAAGGTAGCAACACTGTTACAGGTAACCACAGTATGTCTGAAAGGGACAGAATGTATAAACAAAACAGGCTCATTACCAAATAACATCAGAGTAGGAAAGACAATCAGAGTCATACAGAACAGGCACAGACACTTCGCATGCCGATCAGGTTTCCCAAAACTAAACTAAGACAGAATTAATGGCTCTTTTTCTGAACGCATACAGCACTTATCACAAGATGGATTGATAAGTGAAGTATAAATAGAAATAGACAAGTATGGCATGATTGTCGTGACAGAGACACGGTAAATATATTCAAGGATGTGATAGGCTTTTCAAAACCAGTAAGGGAATCAAGGTTATGGGGAAAAGACAGGAAAGGAATTGAGGATTAGGAGAGCAGCCACGATCTCATTGAATGGCATAGGAGACTCAATGGGCTGAATGGCCCACTCCTGCTCCTATGCTTTATTTTCATTCTACTTTTTCTCCGATGACTAAAGTGGGACTAACGGTTTACAGGTTCTCTGCACCTGATGGCCTGCATCATTGGGTCTTAAATGAAGCCTGAGTCATACAGCATGGAAACAGGCCTTCAACACAACCAGTCCATACCGGCCAGGTTTCCTAAACTGAATTAGTCCCATTTGCTTGTGTTTGGCCCATATCACTCTAAACATTTTCTATCCAGGTACCTGTCCAAATGTCTTTTAAATGTTGTAATTGTGCCTGCTTCTACCACTTCTTCTGGCAGCTCACTCAATATACGCACCACCCTCAGGTTGAAAAAGTTGCCCCTCAGATCCTTTTTAAATCTTTCCCCTCTCACCTTAAACCTATGCCTCCTAGTTTTGGACTCCTGTAACCTGGGGAAAAGAGCTTGACTTTTCACCTTTTCTATGCCTTTTATGATTTTTTAAATCTCTAAGGTCTCCCCTCAGCCTCCTAGGGAAGGGAGGCTCCATGGTAAAAACAAGTCCTAGCCTATCCAGCATCTCCATACAACTCAAATCTTCCAGTCTTGGCAACATCCTTGTAAATCTTTTTTGCACTCTTTCCAGTTTAAACAGCCTTCCTTTAGTGGCTGAAGAGATAATTCATGCCTTGGTGGCAATCTTCCAGAATTCTTAGAAAAGTCCCAGTTACTGCTCAGAGTAAATGGGCTCAAATCCCACCACAGCAGCTGGTGGAACTTAGTTCAAAATGTATTAATTGAAGCTAAAAGCTAGTCACAATGGTAACAATGGAACCACCATCCATTTTTGCAAAAATACGTTTGGTTCACTCATTTATTTCCTTCAGGGAAGGAAACGGGGCATATTTAGCTGGTCTGCCAATATGTGACACCAGATCCACAGTAAATGCAAGTGACATTTAAGTACCTTGTGAAATGTCCTAGCAAACCAGTCAGTATGTTAAACTACAACATGCTTAAAGAAGGAATAAAACCACAGACCACACGGCATTAACCTAGGCACCGGAAAAACCAGCTCACCCAATATGGTCGATCCTACAAACTCTTCAGTAAGGTTTAGCTGCAGTGCTAAGTGGATGATCAATCACGGGCTCCTCCCAAAGTCCCCAGAATAACAGAAGCCAGTCAATTCAACTTGTGATGCCAAAAGATGACTGAAGGCACTGAATACTGCAAAGGCTAAGGGCTCTGACAATATTCCAGCAATAGTATTGAAGATGTACTCCAGAATTAGCTGCACCCCTAGTCTAACTTTTCCAGTACACCTACAATACTGGCATGTACCTAGCAATGTGGACATGTCCAGGTAAGTCCTGTTCACAAAAAGGCCAAATGAAAGCTTGGCAATTACTACCCCATCAGTTGATCCTCTTTCACCAGAAAAGTGATTGAAGAGGTCATCAACACTGCTATCACAAGTAGCACTTGCTCAGCAATCATCCACCCACTGACAATCAGTTTGGATTCTCAGCTCCTGATGTCATTACAGCCACAGTCCAAACATAAGCAAACAGCTGAATTTCAGAGATAAGATGAAAGTGACTGCCCTTGACATCAAGGCAATATTTGACAGAAAACACATCAAGGTGAGCAAAACTGGAGCCACTGGGAGCTGAGGCAGTTGGGGTCAGAAAAGTCAGAAATGTGATGGAATACTCTCTTCTTAGCTGGAAGAACGCTGCTTCAATAACACTCAAGATGTTCAACCCTATCCTGGACACTTCAGCTGCCCACTTAGTTTGCACCCCATTCATCATCTTGCATCAGAACCAAGGCACAGTGGCAGCAGTACTTTCTACACATCATTGCAGCAGTGTATCAAGGTTCCATCAACAGTACCTCCTAAACCTGCAACCTCCAAAAACTAGGACAGGGCAACAATGCATAGGGACACTGTCACCTGAAAGCTGTTCTCCAAGCCACCCACCTGATGTGGAACAATATCACTAATTTTTCATTGGTGCTATATCAAAATCCTGGAACTCCCTCCCGAATGAGGGATACCTACGCCACATGAATTGGAGCGGCTCAAGAGCAGTTAAGGATAGACAGTAAATACTGGTCTAACCAGCAATACTCCCATTCCATAAAGAATAAATTTTTTTAAAAATTTCACTGCAAGCAGTTCAAAGAAAGGTAATATGATCTTAATTAATGCATTAAAAAAAACTGAGAATGTTGCTGACTGACCAATTCATTATGATATTTGAGGAAAAGTATTAACAGTACTTTTCATTTATGTTTGCTACTAGCTAACTCGCAAGCTCCATACAGATTGGCAGATATTAATTGATATTTCTTGAATACCAAACTACATGCTCAAATTGAACCTTACAAACGCAAAATCAATTCACTCAGATGTAACTGTAACAAATTTGTGCATAAAATTGTGTGGCATCTCATGTGAAGGGCATTGGCACATATAAGACCATAAGACATAGGAGCAGAAATTAGGCCATTTGGCCCACCATGTCTGCTCCGTCATTCAATCATGGCTGATAAGTTCCTCAACACCATTCTCCTGTTTTCTCCCTGCAACCCTTGATCACCTTGATAGTCAAAAACCTATCTCTCTCAGTCTTAAATGTACTCAATGGCCTGCCCTCCACAGCCTTCTGTGGCAGTGAATTCCAAAGATTCACCACTCTCTGGGTGAAGTAATTTCTCCTTACCTCTGTTCTAAAAGGTCCACCCTTTACTCTAAGGCTGTGCCCTTGGGTCCTAGACTCTCCTGCCAATGGAAGCGTCTTCCCAGCATCTGTTTTGTCCAGGCTATGCAGTATTCTGTAAGTTTCAATTAGATCCCCCCCTCATCCTTCTAAACTTCAATGAGTATAGTCCCAGAGTCCTCAAACATTACTCATATGTTAAGCTTTCCATTTCTGGGACCATTCTCGTGAACCTCCTCTGAACCCGCTCCAGGCAAATCAGATGTTCCACACCATTGGTCACAATGGATCAGAAGTTGCAGTGTTTTATAGAATTTCATATGCAATTAATATGCATTTAATCAGAGCCAATAATTTGCAGTGATTCAATAAACTCATAGCAGCCGGTGGAATTTAAAGAAAATGTGGAATTAAAATCCCTCTGTATGGATTGTATGATTCTACAAAAAACCGGTTTCAGTGATCATGACCATTGCTTTCATCAATTGTCATTTTTAAAAAAACCCGTTAGATTCACTACAAAAGCACATTTTCCAAGCTTACCCAATCTGAGCCACATGCAAGTCCAGACCCCCAGCAACATGGCTGACTTATAAATGCTCTCTGAAATGGTTGAGCAATCAATGGTTGTCCAAGGACAATTAGGGATGTGCAACAAATACTGACCTTGCAAGCAACAGCCAGATCCATGAAAGAATAAATCATTTTCAAAACATATACAACTTTCTGGAGAATGTGCCTCTATTTTTCAATTTAAATTACACATTTCCATAAAATAACTGCTTTGTTTATTCTTTACAATTTTAATTTAACTGCCCTCTCAATTTTATCTGTCCCCTTTCTGTAAATCGCAGGATCCAAATGAAACATTGTAGGCAAGGTATTAAAGAGGACATAGTTCCACACAAAATTTCGATTGGAGACAAGAGTTAAAAACAATGTTAAGTATTCTCCATTTATACAGCACTTTAATAAATCATTCAGGACATTCCAAAGCTTTTAGAGCAAATAAATTAGTTTTGAAATGCTGTCACCATTATTACGCAGACAAATGGGTAAAAGTTCAAAATAAAAGTGAAAAAATATTTATGTTTTTACAGTTTGAATAACTTGGTTGGTCAGCCATCGCTTCGTTACAATTGATCAACCTTTGTTACTGTTCACATCAAAGTTTGGTTTGAGTTATTTTATGATAATGGCATTTCAGAACCTCAGAGAGACTCGTAAACAAAATGTGTATGGGGTCTGAGAAACAGGTTGATAAAGAATAAATATAAGATGGGCTATCAATCAAGAATATTGCATAAATGAGTTCGAACATATAGAGGAAATGTATTGAGGGCATAGAGCAATTAATGTCAGCTTCAGTCATTGTAATGCAGGGTTAGAACTTCAACTAGCTTGGGAATCAATCCAGAATCACAAAGAACATAACTGCCAAAGGACTATATTAGAAGGTGGCACTATAAAGGGATGGGGGTGCAAATAATTAAAGCAAATCTCAGGAGCAAGTAAATGCAAAGACACTGTTTTCTCTGGTCATTTGGGATTTAAATTTGTCATTTTAAAAAATATTTTCTAGTTCACATACAAGTGGGGATCTCAAACTTATTACAAATGATTCATTTTGGTCTTCATTGTAAAATTAGGCATCGCAAGCATTACTTTTACAAAGTAAGCTCATTAAATTCTGATAATTTCTTCAACCACAGTCTTATCAATGCCTAAAATTTTATTTTTCTCACCTGTATATTTGCTCATAAGATATGGGGATGCAGTCTCCAGGAGACTGTGTCAAAAGCTGATCAATGGCACTATCCAATTTTGGCCAGTAAGTACGCTGGTAGTCCTCTGTTGTTATAACGTTCATCACTAAACAGAATATCAAAAATTCAAACACAATTTAGCAAATTAAACACAGACTACAAGAAATTTAAGAGTACAGGAAATGCTTTAATAATCATTTCTAGTTATTTGGATGACCGTTAGATAATAGGTCTCCCAATATTAACAATCTGACTCACCAATAGACATAAAAGTCACGAGTGAGTGGTGTGACTCCAGTAGTAGCAAAGATAATAAAGAAATACCATTATTACTACAGCACTCCCAGCAATCTCGAATTCAATGTATACGGTTCTTACATGAAGCAAAATATCACTATCCTTGAAAATTAAACTTGCTGCATCAAATCTTAAGTACTGATAAGATTACACCGGTTTCATCAAAAATGTTAAAATTGATTATAATCAAGAAAATAACTATAGAGTTTGTAGTGCAGCAATTTGAGATTTGCAGGTTATTAATAAATAATCCTCTATACAGCTAACTCCAGACAGAATGCTCCTCTGTAAAAAGAAAATTAAAACTCCAATTCTTTCTAACAACATTTCTCATTTCACAAAAAAGTACATTTAAATGTTTAAACCTTACTACCTATGTAAATTAGAATTAGAATCCCTACAGTGTGGAAACAGGCCCTTTGGCCCAACAAGTCCACACCGACCCTCAAAGCATCCCACCCAGACCCATCCCCCTATAACCCACACACCCCCGAACACTATGGGCAATTTAGCATGGCCAATCCACCTAGCCTGCACATCTTTGGACTGTGGGAGGAAACCGGAGCACCCGGAGGAAACCCACGCAGACATGGGGAGAATGTGCAAACTCCACACAGACAGTCACCTGCGGCTGGAATCGAACCCGGGTCCCTGGCGCTGTGAGGCTGCAGTGCTCACCACTGAGCCACCATGCCGCCCTAATGTTGATGACCAAGAAGTGATCTCGAGTACAGGACATACCCTCAAATCAATGATTTACTGCTTAAAAGGGGAGGTGCATACAAATAAACCTAAAGCTAGTTATCACTTCTTGTGCTAATTCTCGAATGCCTTATTTGTAAAACATGGACAATTTCATACCATCTACCCTCTATTGCTCAATCTGCAAATAAACACTAAAATATAGGTATTGTTAAAAAGGCTCAGAATAGGAAAAAACGTTGTAAAGTAAACATGACGGAGCTTTCAGTTCCATCCTGAATACAACGAATCATAGAATGGTTAGAACACAAAAGGCGGCCATTCAGCAAGTCGAGTCTGTGTCAATGCTCTACGAAAGAAATTTAGCTGGCACCACTTCCCTAATCTTTCCCATGGCCCTGCAGTTTCTTTTCCTTCTAGTGTTGTCCCTTTTGAAAGCCATGATTGAATCTGCTTCCACCATTTTCAAGCAGTGAATTAATAAGAGCTTTTCCTCGAGCTGTCAGATTCTTTTGCCAAACCCCTTAAGTCTGAGCTCTTAGCTTCTTTTCCCCTCTGTCAACAGGAATAATTTCTCCATTTCTACTCTGCCTACACTCTCAACTGATTTTAAATATCTCTTATCAAATCTCCTCTCAACATTCTCTTCCCTAAGACCAACAAATTTGAATCCATCATCCTGGGAATAATTTTCATAAACCTTCACCCTCTTTTAAATCCTTTACATCAGTCCTAAACTGCAGTATTCAGAATTGGATGCAGAATTGGGTCATCAGGAGTCTCCAGATTTTAGTGTCATTCATTCGGTACCACGGTACCTGGTTACAAAGAACAATTTTTATTTCAGTTTAAATTTGCTATCACATTAGGTTTATGTTAGACACAAGCACATTGGGGTTGACAAACAGGTCACGTCCTGCCTAAGGCCTTATCCCATAAAATTCCCAGTAAAATAATCAGGAGACAAATGTTAACAATAGAGTTTAGACTGTGAATTTATGAACTCATTGTACAAAAAGCCCTGACTCAATATGCGTTAGCAACTGTTCAGTGACACGCCTAATTGTGTATGTGGCACACAGCATCAAGTTTGATTCTTTCCTCATTCGATGTTCAGTCACGCCCACTTCCACAAGAGTTAGTAATAAACAAGCCTGGCTCAAACACACTGAAGCCAAGTATAGCATTCACAACTTCAACCGAATTCAGTAAACAAACACAAAATTGAGACAATCCTTGTCTGCTTCACTTAGTATCATACTACATGGTAAATTTACAGTCATTGACACTGAAGGAGTTTAGTTTACTGCTCATATGTCAAGTAAGCCACCACATTTCAGTTACACATATAATTATACGAATGTAACAATTCAAGCTAATTCAGGCATTGTCACACCATGGTGTTACATCTTGTGTACTAAAGGTAATTTGTACAAAGATGTTAAATTACTCCAAATTCCACAGTTACAGGCCACAGCAGTTCCTACTTCCAGCAGATAGAATTGGTATAACTCAAAGCAGGAAAGAACAAACTCTGATCCAAATTATTTTCTTTAGCAGATCTAAAATACCTGGATAAATTCCATACCCAGGTTGGCCTACAAATCATAATTTTCAGCAGCTATCATGTGACTTCAATTGCTTTTTAAAACTTGTTATATTTCCCTTCTTTTTACCCCATTTACCAGTGCTATTGCATTTGCTTCTATCAGCCTTTTGACAATGCATTCCAGGCCACTTCAACTCTCTGCCTAAAACAATATTTCCTCACCTTTATGCTTTTTTTTAAAATCAAATATCTTAAACTTATATCATCTGCTAGTGAAAAACAATATTTATTCTACCAAGACACCTTAAGACACACCCATCACACACTGAACATAGAACAGTACAGCACAAGAATAGGCCTTTCAATCCTCCATGTCTGCATCGACCACAACATCATCATAAACTAAACACATCTACCTGCATATGGTTCATATCCCTCTATTCCCCACCTAAATCAGTCTTGCTATTGCATCTACTTCTACCACCTCCCTGGCACTACCATCTGTGTAAAAAAAACTTGCCTCACACATCTTTAAACTTTTGCCCTTCCACTTAAACCTACAAACCCTTGTATTTGTCCCATTTCCACCCTTGGGAAAAGACTGCAACTATCCACCCTATCCATGCCCCTGATAAATGTTATATACTTCTATCAGGTCACCCCCTTAGCCTCTGTTGCTCCAGCAAAAACAATCCAAGTTGTCCAATCTCTCCTTATAGCTAATATACTCCAGTCCAGGCAATATCCTGGTAACCCTCTTTTGCACACTCTCCAAAGCTTGCACATCTTTCCTGTGGTGTGACAACAAGAACAGCACACAACACTCCAAATATGGCCCAACTAAAGTTTTATACAGCTGCAACATGACTAGCCAACTTTTATCTTCAACGTCTCAACCAATGAAGGCTAGCATGCCTTATGCCTTCTTTACTACCTTATCTACTTCTGTTGCGACGGTTAGGGAGCAACGGACTTGCAACTCAAGATTTCTCTGCATATTAATGCTCATTAGGATTCTGCCTTTTACTGTATACTTTCCTCTTGCATTTGACGTCCCAACTTCACACTTGTCCAGATTTAATCTCCATCTGCCATTTCTCCACCCAACTGTCCAACTGATATATAATGTGCTGCATCTTTCAACAACCTTCCTCACAATCCACAACTCCACCAACTTTCATATCATCTGCAAATGTACTAATCAGACTATCTACATCTCTTCCAAATGATATATATTACACACACATAATATATATTACCAGGGACAGTGGCAGGTGGGGAGTTTGACTGGGGTGGTACACCTGTCACACAGTAATGCAGGTGTCCAAAGGCAAGCTCAGGGAGGACAGAAACCTCCTGTGGAGCAGAAGGGCAAAAGCTCGCTTGATCTTGATTGGGGCAGCACGGTGGCTAGTGGTTAGCACTGCAGCCTCACAGCACCAGGGACCCGGGTTCGAATCCACCCTCGGGTAGCTGTCTGTGTGGAGTTTGCACATTGTCCCCGTGCCTGCGTGGGTTTCCTCCAGGTGCTCCGGTTTCCTCCCACAGTCCAAAGATGTGCAGGCTAGGTGGATTAGCCATGCTAAATTGCCCATAGTGCTCAGGGATGGGTCTGGGTGGGATGCTTTGAGGGTCGGTGTGGACTTGTTGGGCTGAAGGGCCTGTTTCCACACCTTAAGAATTCTAAACAACAGAGGTCCCAGCACTGATCCTTGCAGCACACCACCGGCCACAGACCTCCAGGCAGAAAAACACCCCTCTCCAATTACCCTCTGTCCCTATGACCAAGTCAATTTTGTATCCAACTTATCAAGTCAACTGACTTAATTTTCTGGAAAACCACCATGAACAACCTTATTAAATGCTTTATTAAAGTCCATGCAGACTACATCCACTGCTCTACCCTCAATCATCTTTATCACTTCTTCAAAAAAACTCAATTAAATTTGACAGACAAGACCTTCCAGATGAAGCCTGGACAAAGATCCCTTCAGAGGTCGGTAACCATGGGTGTTTCAGGAGAACCTGGCTCCAGTACCACAGAAACCACCCCCCGACCAAAGATTTCCCCCCAACAAAGCCATGCTGACGATCCTTAAATATCTCATTCATTTAAAATGCAAGTAAATCCTGTCACTAAGAATCTTCTTGAATAATCTCCCTTTAGTATGCCTTCTTCACCATATTATCCACCTATGCTGACACCTTCAAGGCTTGTACACCAAAGTTCCTTTGTTCTTCAATACTCCCCTTGGGACCTAGCATTCATTGCTTATATTTTTCTCTTACTAGACCTTCCAAAATGCATCATCTCACTTTTATCTACAGGTCTGCAACCACATGTAGACCAGATGGGCAGATTTCTTTCCTAAGGGACATTAGTGAACAAAATGTATTCTTGTTAAAAAATGTCAATTGGCAATGGTACATGGTCACAGTCGTGATAACATCCAGGAAAATTGATTTGGACATAGATGAAAATGATCCCTTCGAAAATGTTTGTCAAACATCTCCTTTTAACATTGCGCAGGGAGAAAATAAAGCATATTTATCTTCAAAAGTCAGAACATAATTGCCTGTGTTTCCATAATTGGTTGTTTCATAGCTGCCACATTTGACAAAAGGCTAAAAAAAACAGTAAACACTAAAAATAGGTAGCTAGTCTGGCAGCATCTGGGAAGAAAGAGAAACAGAATTAATGCGTCAAGTTGATGACCTTTTATCAGAATTAGTTCTCAACTCAAAACTATAATGCTGTTTCTCTTTCCATTGTTGCCAAAAGAGCTGAGTATTTCTAGTGCTTTCTGTTTTTATGTCAGATTTTCATCCTCCACAGTACTTTGGTATCAAACAGGTTTGTCTTTGGAATTCCAACTCAACGTAGAGTGAGGTGGGAATCAATTCACAGCTATTGCTCTCTTTTTTAAAATTCATTCGTGGGATGTGTGTGTCGCTAGCTGGTCAGCATTTATACCCATCCCTAGTTGCCCTTGAGAAGGTGGTCATGAGCTGCCTTCTTGAACTACTGCAGTCCATCTGCTGAGAGTTGACCAAAATGCTGTTCGGGAGGGAATTAACTTACCATTTAAGCACTGTGTTTACATTTTTTAAGTTTTGGAGACAAAAAAAAAATTCAGGTTTATTTTTAAAAATGAATCAAAGTCTAGTGGATGTCAATGAAAAAAAAGTCAGCTTCACAGTTGAATCTGGGCAGGAACATAGAGCATTGTTTTTTGAAATGAAAGAATGGTTTCAAATAAATCAATATAAAACTTGGGAAAAAAACTTTAAAATTATAGGGAAATGAATCACCAATCTTTTTATTGCATAACAGTTTTTATATTCAAGTAGAAATTCATGCAATGCCTCATGTACCATACACACAAAGCTCCAAATTCCACCCACGTACACTCTCTCATTCAGAAGAATGCCTCTAAATTTATTATATTTTGTCGCTACTATTGCTGATGGCAGTGATATTGTAGAGGGTGGGGGCATTAATGGATGCATATTAATCAAACTCAAAAGACAAACATATCTACATAAATGGACAAAAAGGTAACAATCCTTCATGTAATTTCCAAAATCCCATTTTTGAACAGCAAAAGCTAAGATACATAACCACCAAGTATCAGACAAGAAAATGTAAGCTGAGAACAAAAGAATCATGAGGAATTGAGAATAATTTCGTTAAAAAAAGAACAGTGACAACAATTGAAACACTGAAATAAATTAACATGGACTCATGTTAGCTTACCCATGCAAAATGCTTCCCCACCATGACATCCACTCTTCTATCTTTCCTGCCTCCTTTCACACCTGAAAAGTTTGTGAGTTTTATTATGCCTTTCTTCCTACCACTGACTGGTCAAACTTCTTTAAACTACGTTACAGCAAATCAAATCGAAAAAAGATGAGCAACTAAAGAGGCAACTGTGTGCTCTGGGTCTGGTCAAGCAGGCCAAACTAGGTGAGGATAGTAAATTTCCTTCCCTAAAGGACATTAGTGAACCAGACAGGTTTTTACAACAATCAGCCATGGTTAGACAGTCACTATTAGGCTAGCTTGTTCCTGAATTCAAATTTTATCATCTGCCATGGGGAAATGTCCTCATGTCCCCAAAGCAATAATCTGGGGATCTGGATTATTAATCCAGCGATATTACCACTATGCTATCACCTACCTTTGAATGATGTGGTACAGGCACGAAAGAAGGGATTGAGGGATATCTTGTGATGATGGACTGATAATGGTTTGACTGTGAGAAGGGAAAGGGCTCATTAAAGCACAATGCAAGTTTCCCGTTTCTAAAAATATTCAGAAATAACTCAACATTGAAACTCCAATGACACCCAATGGTTATTATTTTATTTGCTTGTCATGGTCACCAAAAATACCCAATGATTACTAAATGCTTGTTATGATATGTTGGGCCAGATTTTCAGCCTGGAAGCATGACACGGGAATTTCCTGGCTATGCACATCCACTTCAGGAGATACCTACACCAAGACTGTGATTTCATTGCCAGGTACCAGATGAAGTCAGGCCATTGTATTCTAGAAACATTTTGGACAGAGACCCAAGAGTTGCCAGCTCTTAAGATGGGCTGTTTAAAAGATGTGTCTTGGCATTGTGAGATTTCATCCCAACTGCAATCTGCAAAGAAAGACCCTGCATCGCTCTCACTCCCTACACTCCCCATGCCTCATCATGCTCCCCAAATGTCCCTCCATGCCAAGGTATGCCACTTCCTCCAACAAGCCTTGGGCTGTAATGTTCACCATACCACCTGAGGGCCCCTAAAAACCCCCATGGTCCCTCATCCTCCAGAATGACGCTCCTTCAATCCCTATGGTCCATCAAGCCCCCATACCAAGACATGGCCCTTGCATGCCAATTTATCCATTTCACACAGTATAGGTGGCAACTGAATAGATAAATCTAGAGTTTTAAAATAAATTAATTAAAAATAAATTAAATAAAAATAAAAATTAAAATAAATCAATGATCCCGATCCTTTAAAGTTTTGATATCTGAAGCCACAATACGCTTGAAACCAAGCAGGTGCTTCAACAATTTAGTGGCTGTCTCAGTCAAAACTACATGAGATGGGCTTATGAGAGCACAAAGGAAGGTAGAAATCAGAGAAAGTTACACATTAAAAGCTGGAAAATTTGGCTTGGAAGAGAAAAGAAATGCATATAATTGTGGTCTCTTTATTATGATGATATGGAGACACTGAAGCCAGTGCAGATTTAAGATTTTGAAGAATAAAACCAGATGTGTGTGGGTATGCATTTCAAGAAAGGATTTACAGACTGGGTCTCCTCGCTTGGAAAAAAATAAAGAGGCTGAGAGATGACCAAATGGAAATCTTCCAAATTCCAAAAGGTTTCGATAGTGTGAATGTAAAGGGACTGTTTCTTCTCATGAGGAAGAGCACAATTAGAAATCATTGATATAACATAGCTATCAAGAAATCCAATAGGGAATTTAGAAGAAAATCTTCAACCAAAAAATTTAATAGTGTGGAGCTCGCTAACACAGCAAGTGTCTGAGTGAACACTTTCGAATCATTTAAGGGGAAGCCAAATAAGTATTTGAAGTTATGATGTTTATGATAGGAGATTTAAATGAGAAAAATGAGAAGAGGCTTGAGTGGGTTGTAAACATTAGCATGGACTGGTCAGGTAAGTGGCAGAAGCAATTAATCACTTAGTCTGACAATACTGATAAAGAAATCCCCAAGTTACTCCAGTTTGTTACAGGAGAGCCTGGAGGGGGCAAAGGAGAAGGGTTAAGATTGTAGCTGCAACAGAGACAAGTAATCATGGTCATCTCTGTATTTCAAGATGTTTTTGGAATAGTGATTCTGGAAGGTGAAAGGCGGCCTCAATAATGCTTCACGTGCTTCTGCTAGATCATACATCAATCAAACCTATTCAATCACACAAAAACAGAAGAGGTGCAGATCTTAAGATTTTTAGCCTATTTATTATTTCTCCCCCATCAACAATCTTTGCTTGATTTTCAATCTCACCTCCCTGCACTGCAGGTACCTAATCTACTCTTCTGCCATCTCTACACACAAGACTCCAGAGACAACTCTGCTTACCAATCTGTTGATTTTTTTTGTGTGAGCTGTTCAACTAGTCGCATCTGTAAGCTTGGACCCGAGTACTACTATTTCCGTGTCTTTTGTCCACATTTCACCTTTATTTAAATAAATCTGTCATAAGATTCACGTTCTCTCATCTGTAATTCATTTCTTCACCAAGTGTCTTCCTTCACCACGCTCCACAACCAGAACTAAAGACACCATTAAAATCATGGGAAAGAAGAAACAAAAAAGTAATGGCGGTAGAAATGAAGCAGCTACACTCTTCCAGAGAGGGACAGTGAGACAGCAGAAGTCAGGAATGAGCAGAAGACATCCATAGAATTACAAGTGATCAATCGCAATACAGCAAAATCTTCTTTCCATATTTGCTTCCTCTTTATCTTTACTGACAAAGAACAATAAAGCACAGGAACAGGCCCTTCAGCCAAACATGTCTGATGCCATTCTAAACTAATCCCATCTGCCTGCATATGGTCTGTATCTCTCTATTCCTTGTTTGTTCTTGTGTCTGTCTAAATGCCTCTTAAACGTTGTTATTGTATCTGCATCTGCCACCTCCCTTGGCAGTGTGTTTCAATCACTTACCACCCTCTGTGTTTAAAAAAAAAACTTGTCACACGCATCTCCTTTAAACTTTCCCTCTCTCACCTTAAACCTATGCCCCTTAGTATTTCACATTTTCACCCTGGCGATAAAAAATTCCAATTATCCACTCTATTCATGCCTCTCAATTTTATATACCTCTATCAGGTCGTCCCTCAGCCTCCGAGGTTTTAGCAAATACAATCCGAAATTCATCCAACCTCTCCTTATAGTTAATACACTCCAACCCAGACAACTTCCTTGTCAACCTCTTTCGCACCCTCACCAAAGTCTCCGCAACCTTCCTTTACTGTGATGACCAGAACTGCACACAATATTCCAAATGTGGCCCAACTAAAGTTTTACACAGCTGCCACATGACCAGCCAATCTTTATACTCAGCGCCTCAACAGATGAAGGCAAGCATGCCATTCATTTCTTTACCACTTTATCCATTTCTGTTGCCACTTTCAGGGAGCTATGGACTTGCATCTCATGATCCCTCTATTTAACAATGCTCCTAAGGTCCTGACATTAATTGTATGCTTTTCTCTTGCATGTGACCTCCCAAAATCCATCACCTCACACCATCCATCTGCCATTTTTCCGCCAAACTTTCCAACTGATCTACATCTTGCTGTAGCCTTTGCCAATCTTCCTCACTATCCACAGCTCCACCATTTTTCATGTTGTCTGCAAGCTTGCTAACCAGACTACCTACATTTACATCCAAATCATTCATACATATTACAAACAACAGAGGTCCCTGCAGAACACCAGTGGTCACAGGTCTCCAATTAGAAAAACACCTTTCTACAACTACCCTCTGTCTACGACCAGGTCAATTTTGTATCCAAGTTACCAACTCACTGTGAATCCCAGGTGACTTAATCTTCTGAACTGGCCTACAATGAGGGACCTTATCAAATGTTTTAGTTAAGGCCATGCAGCCAACATCCACTGCCCTACCCTATGTTTTCAATGCTTTGAAACTCCATATCATTCCTCTTTGAAAAGTGGCAAGTCTGCAGTCAACTGTCTTACCCAACTTCCAATACTTTATAACAGAAGGAAAAAAATTAATTGCTCCATATTCCACTGTAGATGGATATTCTACAACGCATTATGTATTTTATTCTTTCAAGGACAGAGAAAAAACTTCTCCTTTCTTGTAGCAAATGCAGCAGTAAACTTTTGGAATGGAACATGCAAAAGTATAAAATCAAGAAATGTAGAAAAGAGATTTTTTTTAAATTCAGGCTGAAGTGAGCAACATTTCAAATATTCAATCTGGGTACACCAAGCAAAGAACAGACATCATCTGTATGAAATTTCTTCTTTGCGTCCAGGCACTGTTTAAACTTCAGAACATTTCAAGGACTTTCTCTCTGCTATAGGAAAGATGTTGTTAAACTTGAAAGAGCTCAGAAAAGATTTACAAGAATATGGCCAGGGTTCAAGGATTTGAGCTATAGGGAGAGACTGAATAGGCTGGGGTTATTTTCCCTGGAGTGTCAGAGGTCACGGGGTAACCTTACGGAGGTTTGTAAAATCATGAGGGGCATGGGATAGGGTGGATAGACAAGGTCTTTTCTCCACAGTAGGAAAGTCCAAAACTTGAAGGCAGAGGTTTAAGTGAGAGGGGAAAGATTTAAAAGATACCTCTATGGCTGAAGTAATCCTGAAACAAATTGTCCCTTCGAGCCCTAAACTATGACTCTCATTCAAGTCAGAAAATTGCAGGTTATTTTGCTAATCTAGCAAATTGTGTACCTAATCTAGATTGTCACTTTCTGTGCAATACTGAAGGTATGTTACGCAGCTAGTGCCATGTTTTAGATATGGCAGTTAACTGATGCCTGATCTGTGGTCTCAAGTGAACAGAAAAGATTTCAAGCACTATTTCATAGAACAGCAAGGGAGCTTGTTCCAGTATTGTGGCCAATCTTTATCCCCCAACTAACATTAATAATAACTGGCATTACCTCATTGTTCTTTGCAGGACCTTTCTGTACACAAATTAGCTGCCATGTTTCTCTGTTTTACAACCGTAATTGTAATAAAAATGGCTAACTGTCTATAAAACACCTTGGAACCCCCAAGGTCATAAATGGTGCTTTACAAATAGTTCACATCTCATCCAGATAAAATACTGCTTTGTTTCTTTCTTAAAACTATAGTGCAGCAACTGGAATTAACTGTACTTCACTGCTGGATTCTATAACCACGTAAGCAGTCTGAATTTTGACTTATTTATTCCAGAGAGTAAACTATAACTAATAAGTTCAGTGTTAGTGGAAAAACAGTCTCAGATCTCTTCAAAAGACCTGAACACGTGGGATATTTCAACTAACTCCACAAAATTGATTCTAAAGCCTGCACAGTGAGAATTTAATGGCACTGAATGACTGCAGAAGGAAACTACAGTCACTTTTCAAAACCACAAACTAACTTCTAAATCACATAATTCTCTCTTCTTTCACAAACAAAAACAGAAATTGCTCAGAAAACCTCAGCAGGTCTGGCATCATCTGTGGAGAGAAAACCGAGTTAATGCTTCAGGTCCAGTGGCGTTTCTCAGAACGTTTGGGAGAAGGTTCATTGGACTCCACAGATGCTGCCAGACCTGCTGAGTTCTAAGCAATATTTTTGTTTATGTCACCTAAACCAATGATTACACCAAATACAGAGAATGCCAGAAAAGCTCAGCAGGTCTGGCAGCATCTGTGGATAGTTAATATTCTGAAGAAGTTAAATCAGAAATGTTAACTGTTTGTATCTCCAGATATGCTGCCAGACCTCCTGAGTTTCTCCAGCATTCTCTGTGTTTGCTCCAGGTTTCAAGCATCTGCAGTATTTTGTCAATTATTACATCCCTGCTCAGAAAATCGGGGAGTTGAGTGACTCAACGTGGCACAGTGGATCAAACCCCAAATCCTTCAGTTCCAAAAGTTTCGGCATCACGATGGATTTTGAAGCTGCAAATTTAAATGTCAGAGGAGTGGTGTGATACACAAATGTCAGGATAACATGTGACAAGCTTAACTAAATCCCTTAATTCCAGATTATAATTATGCTATTTTTATTATTCACAACCTAGCTCACTTAAACTGTTAAAGAAAACTTTAAAAAAAAATCAATTACAATAAATGTCAGAGTGATTCTAAGGCAGCTTCAATCTGCTGATTCTGATGGCCCTGAAAGAATGGTACACCATTCTCACTGCATTAACAGAATCAATTTATTGAATCACTTCCAGTTATCAATTACAATTCATCAGTCATCAATGAGACAAGTCCAACATGTCCAAAATATCTAAATTAATGCTAAAGACAACACAACAGGGTTACTTGTGGAAAACATCCTTACATTTCTTAAAAAGGCAAAATCCATTCTGGTGAAAATATTCTGTGCTTTCCATCACAAGACAGAAAGTAACTTATTCCTAGTAACTATTAAAATAAAATTCCATATATAAACTATTAGTCTTTTAGATTTAAAGTTTACAGATAGGCTGTTAATTTAGATTTGCACCCAATTCAGGACTAGCATTTGGGAAACTAGGCCTTTCAACTGAATTGTATTTCTATTCCAGTTTTTGATTACATAACTGCAATCACAATAGTTACATACACACTACAGTTAAATGGGGCTCAATGCTTCTTTGTAAAGCAGACAGAAGAATGCAGAAAGCACTAGTCACCGCAAACTCCACCGTCTCCAAGAGATTAATCGTAGATTTCAAATATACACAACCATCTAAAAACTATTAAATCCTTATTGGCTTAACGATCGACTGTCGACGCATTTATCTCTCTCTCTCGCTCAGATTTCTCCCGGCTTGACTTACAGAACTTGGAGGCTGAACTGTTGATGTTCAGGGTTACTTTGCCGGCCACGGGCTCGGTGTCAGGCTCCCTGTGCGATGCCGGCCCTCGCTCTTCCCCGTTGAGAGGTATGGGGTGCGGGAGGAGCACCTTGGGATCTTGCTGCGCTAGCGGCGTGCCCCCCGGCTCGGGCAGAACGGGCTGGCTGGGGTGATGGTATTGATGGCGACGCTGTTGCTGCTGATGGTGATAAGCGTCCGCGTTGGCCTCCCAGTTGTTGTGGTTGTGATCGTCCATCATCAGCTGTTGGTAACTGGGGTCCTCCTCCATGTTCTCCTCCATCGTTACGGTGGGGGGAACAGGAAGCAAGGAGGGGTGAGGGAAGGGAGAAGGGACAGGGGAATGGGAAAGGGATGTTTAAGCCAGATCTGCAGGCGAACTTGTATATTCAAACTGATTTCCTCCTACATGAATACCACTACCTTCCCCACTCCCTCAAACGGGCTAAACTCCGTTTTCGACCCAACTCCTCCCTTCCCCCACCCCCTAGCGACCGGACTCTCCTTTACGGCTTTTTACCGCCGATCGGTTCTACGGTGCGTTTTGCAGCACTTTCACGACGCAGCGTCTCGGCGCATGCCGGGAGGCGGCGGCGGCGCCGTTCCTCGGTGACGGTTGCCAGGGGAACCCCGCCATTGTGAGCCGAGCCGAGGCGATCCTTGGCTGTGGCCCGTACGGTTTGCAAAGCGCTTGTGTATGATTCTCCACAGTCTGCGTTACGGAAATCCGCTCCCCTTTTGGCTTTCGTCCTGCTTTACGGTCAGTAGAGATAAGGGGTGTCGCCAAAAAAAACGGATGGCGGAATTTCGGCCGAATCTGCTCTCGGCGCTTGATCCGGCCTCCTGTCTGTCAGGTCGCTCTGGTGTAAAAGCTTTTCCTCAGTTTTTTTTGTTTCGGCCAATTCAGAACTCTTCAGGCGACGATCAGATTTGCTGCCAATTTTGCAGAAAAAGACCAATCGGCCCCACCAGCCCATACTGACCTTTGTTCCATTCAAGCTTCCTTGCTCATCCGAGTCTTCTGATTGGAACCCTCTTTTCCTGTCTCCTATTATACTTCATCTAACTTCTCCTTAACTGCATCTACGCTATTTGCCTCAACCACACCCTGTGGGTCAAGTTCCGAAATTGTCACCGCACTGGAATTTTTTTTTCTGAATTCCGTGTTTGATATCTTGGTGACTCTCACGTTCATGGCCTGGAGTTTTACTCATTCCCACAACTGCAAATATTCGATGTTACTCCACCAACACTCTTTTCAATTAAAAAAAAAGTCACTTCTCAGCGTTCTGTTTTTAAACAAGAGAAATGAGAAATGGCTTGCTTCTCCATTCAGGTATATACAGCCTTGCACTTAATGTCATAGAGATCTACAGTGCAGAAAAAGGACTTTTGGCCATTCTTGGCCACACCAGTCAACTATTCTATTCTATTCTAACCCCATTTGCCAGTATTTGGCCCATAGTCATGGATGTCTTGGCATTGCAAATGCACATCTAAATACTTCCTAATGTTATGAGGAGGAAGGGTCACTGAAACATTAACTCTGATTTTTTTTCTTCACAGATGCTAGCAGACCTGCTGAACTTTTCCAGCAACTTCTGTTTTTGTTCCTGATTTAAGCATCCACAGTTCTTTCTGTTTTCCTAATATTATGAGGTTTTCTGCCTTCACCACCTTTACAGGCAGTAAATTACAGATTCCCACCACTTTCTGGTAACATCTTTGTGAATCCATTTTCCACAACTTTCCCATGTCTTCAAGTCCTTTTTGCAACCAGAACTTGGAATATTGTGTTCAGTTCTGGTCACCTCATTACAGGAAAGATGTGGAAGCTTTAGAGAGGGTCTAGAGGAGATTTACCAGGATGCTGCCTGGTCTGGAGGGCAGGTCTTATGAGGAAAGGTTGAGGGAGCTAGGGCATGTTTCATTGGAGCAAAGGAGGATGAGAGGTGACTTGACAGAGGTTTACAAGATTATGAGAGGCATAGATAGAGTGGATAGTCAGGGACTTTTTCCTAGGGCAGAAATGAATATTACGAGGGGGCATAATTTTAAGGTGATTGGAGGAAGGTATAGGGTAGCTGTCAGAGGTAGGTTCTTCACACAGAGAGTGGTGGGCATGTGGAATGCGCTGCTGGTAGTGGTAGTGGAGTTAGATACTTTAGAGACTTTTAAACGACTCATGGATAGGCACATGGAGGATAGTAAAATGTAGGGTATGCAGGGTAGATTGATCTTAGTAGGATAATAGGTTGGCACAACCTCGTGGGCCGAAGGGCCTGTACTGTGGTGTACTATTCTATGTAACTGCAAACAATACTGTGTGGTCACTATATTTATTTCCAATTAACTTTTGTGAGCTTTCTTTAAAATGCTGTGACTCTTAACAACTTGCCATTGTAGCTGCTATTGATAATACCAGCATCAAGGCAGTTGGTAAATATAATTTTTTGAACAATAAGGGTCAGGGACCAGTGTAAATATCAATCCCTTTAAATTCTAACCCTATCAAAATTGTTGATCTTTTAAAATAGAAATTCATTTTTAATCTTGGATTTCTTTTTAATTTAGTGTATTTGTAGCTGAATCAGATCACTAATTTTATTCACATAGAAGATCAGTCTAAGCTGTGCCTGATTTTTGGTATCAACCACAGAAAGAGGATATACAAAAATAATATAAGAATACTTGCAAAAAAAAAGTACGTCAACCAATGCCAATGTTAAATAATTTTATTAAGGAATACCGTGCTCAATAGCTGGTAAACTGCACAACTGTAAAAGACACATATTGGTAATTTATTATGATCTTGGTCAGCATCTATCTTAATTATGTCATCAAGTTCAATAGGGATTTCTACATGTGGAGAGATGTAGCATGTAAATGTGATTTTTTTCGTGACAGTGATTTCTTGTCTAAACTATAGTGCTGTTTTTGTGACAATGCTGTATTGTGATGCAATTTTTCAGTTTTGCAAACTAAAAATTGTCAAAAAATTTAAATAATATCATTACTTTTACTAGTATAAGACTACATGGATTTTTGAATTTCTGTTGTCTTATTAAATCCATCAGCTGTGTTTTTGTATAACGTATACACCCACCCCACCCTAGCTAGTTTTATTGTTGAGTGATGCTAATGAGATGCAACATCATGAAACTTGCCTAAAGTGCTATCTTGGCTGTTATGTTTTATCTGTGGAAGCTACTCCAGTGCTACTGGTGAACATCGCAGGTGTACATACATTATTTAAATATTTAATCTGCTTCCATTTTGTGCTGAGCACCCCCACCTGACATTTTGGAATGGGGGTACCCAAAATGGGTGGCATCCCCATTCATGCTCAATGAATCTCCCATATCACAGTGGCTGGGTAAGGCATCAGTCAGCCTTCCTGTTCTTGGGCCTATTATAATCTTTAAGTGGCCAATTACAGGCCAGTTAAGGTTCTCATTTCAGCTCTGCTACTATTTTAGCTAGGAATTGACAATAGGAAGGTGAGTATCCCAGCAACTTTCACCTCAAGGACTGCTGTCAGGTAACCGGGATGGGGGTCTCAGGGGAATCCCCTGTGCTCATCGTAGGCGTCCTCCCGCAACTTCTAAAACACAGAGCTCTCTCCACTACTCTTTCTGAGGCCTGGCAGACCTGTCTAAAATCCCTGAATTTGCCTGAAGTCTCAGATTCATAATATTCTTTTTCAGACTGCATGTAGTTTCAGCAGTGGCCACTCCTAATCCTTGTACTGCTAGGATGGCGAAGCTGCGGGCCAGTCAAATTGGTGTTTCTCCCAGATGAGGGTGGAAATCCCACTCTGAATGAAAAAATTTCTCCCAGTGTAATGTCACAGTACAGCAGCTATGATTTGGATGAGTGGGTTGACTGTGGACTTTTCAGTCTGGAGGCAGGTGGACAGATGCCAAGTATGAAGCAAGCAAGCAGCCTTATCATTTCATTTCTTAAGGCTTATCTCATTGCACATAATTATAAAATTCTGGTTTCTTATTGGAATACCGTGCCATGTGGATAGAACACAATGATAAGACTACCTACTACTGTACAGACTAGATTATTAAAGACAAAATAGAAGCATTGTAAGAATGATATCAGGAAGTCTCAATGTCAATCCTATTATTGAAACAAAATTTAGTCAGATACTCTACAGTGAATAGACACAAACCTTTGCTGCTAATTTTAACAGAATTTAAACAAAATTTCAATTTTTATTGTAGTTCTGAGTATAGCTATTAATTGACTGCTATACTAGTATTATGACAGATATACTTGAGACACAAAATGAATGTCATCTTTGCTTCAATTAATATTTGCATCTCTCAATGTATGTGGCCATTTAGGAAAATAACTACTTGCTCTGCTTCAAAATGATCAGTATGGGGAAAGGTTCGCTGTTCATAAAGAAGCACTAAACTGTCAATATAAACCAGTGGGATTCTGATTTACTTTGAGATCTTAATTCTATTGTGCTAAAAGACAGTCATTCAAAAGACCACCATGGCAGTAATATATACCTGAGCAACTTAGCGTCACCTTCATTCTGGTTACTTCTGGGCATTCTGGCAGAATAAACCATCTCCCCAGCCATGGTATTATGAATGACATGATGCTGTATCACTAATCCAGATACAGAAACATTTTTTTCTATTTATCCATTTGTTAGCATTGTGAGATGTCTTTACGAATTAATTTTATTTGCGCTTCTTTCCAAAAATATAGCTGTGTGCAAATTGAATCCCATTGTAAAATCTATCTGAAACACTGGTCAGAATTTTCGCAGGCCCTGAACCACCTTGAAAAATTTGGAAGCATCACACAAGGAGTCAAGCGAGGACATTCTGAGCTGTTAGAGCAACAAGTTGCATTTTCTAAGCAATTTCCAGTTTACATAACCAGATTCTCGGTAGCGAACAGTGAGAGGCCTATTAATGGGTATTATCGCTCTTTATCACCCTCAATCTTAATTATACCCTATTAACATGTATTTTCCCATTCTCCTACCTGCCAGTTAGAAACTAGACGGTCAGAATCCCTGCCATGAAAGTCAAAGCCCTTTAGCTAGCAACTCTAGCTCACTGCTTCCTCCTCCAGACCTCCATCTTGAACATGCGGCGCCAACAGAAATGCTATATAGGCAGCTGTTTTATGCATCACATGTCCACAGACTGACATTCAGCACGAGCCAACCTCTTCACACAATCACGGCAACCTCCAATCCACTTAGAGTGTGCTTCTTGCTCAGTGCTCTTCACTTTCTTTATTAGTGCTTACTCACTTAGCACTTAACTAAATGTTCACAGCATCTCTGCCTTGCTTTTCAGCACTTTGTGCCCTCAGCTGGAGTTAACAGGCTCACAGTACTTTTATCATGCCTTTTAACACAAGCACAAAGCCAGGAAGTTTGTCATGGTTGTCAGTATTCAGCAGTCAAGGGGATAGACATGTGCTACACGGCACCATGCTACATCAATCTCCTATCTACACCATGTGCCAGCAGCCTACACAGCAAACACACTGACTGTGCTTTGAACAAATGGCCAGGTCTCAAAGTCTAAGCAGAATAGTCTGCAGTCAAGTCAAGGGATATGGCCTTCAGTTAGGGTATCCTGATGCAGTAAGTCAAGGATAAGCTCCTTGGGTCCAGTCATTTGGCTACTCAGGGTGGTCAAGATCAGGATCTTCTTATCCTAGTGGGTAAGGAGCTAAAAATCAAGCACTTCCCCACCCATCTTGGCTCTTCTGCCCTATTATGGTCTGTTTTCCCCTGCAATTCAAGAAGACGGATTGAGTAAAATGAAAGTGAGTGGCACAATTGTTACTGCTTGTGCAGGTAGGGCAAAGTGGTGAGGTATCCCGAGTGAGTGAGTAGGTAGCATAGAAGCCATGCAATGTTGGGATATTGGGAAATTAGGTGGGTGAGAGTGAGTGAATGAAAATATTGCAGGCTGTCATGACAGTGGCAGAGCATGAGCCTTGGTGGGAGGTGTATGCAGTAACTGAGTGTGAGCTAGCAGAGAGAAGAGTGTGGCACTTATTCTGATGGAGCAGAGAAGGCCATTGACCTTCTTACAGTGTTGCAAGTTCCTTCAGACATCTGAGGTTGTTGGTGGAAACCATGGGCCAGGCTGGCAGAGTTTGGTGTTATGGCCTTCTCTGATGGCCCTGTGGAAGAGCTGTCCCTCCTGTACACCATCTCATCCACTAGGTGCAGTGAGTGGGAGAATCGAGCTGGCATCAGACAAGAGAAGTGTGGTGGACATTAAATGAGGTGAGTTTGCAATGAGCACACAAGAATATTTGTTTGGCCTCATGGTTAGGAACCTTTTGTGAAACTTGGACAAAAATGCCACTGCCAAAATGTGGTAAGATTTAGCCTGCAATATAAACGTAAAACACAATGTTAGCCACCAGGGGGCACATTTGTTGCATTTTCCTTCTGATCACATCTCTGATGCACACATACAGCTTGGTTAAAGGAGTGCTCCCCAAGTGTCCTTACCTTTCATATTTTAATCTGCAGCAGACAGTCTTATATCTAATCTAATGCTTCATAATTATTCCACAAAATATTCAGCATAAGGTTGCTGCTTTTCCATCTTGAGATTGAAGTAAAATGAAACTCAAACAATTTCTGCATACCATTATTCTGACGATCTCCCCTTACTTTAGCATTCCTGAAAATAGTTATTGATCATTTGTCTAGTCAATGGAATTTAATTCCAATTTTAAAAAAGGTATGTAAATTTTGTTGGCAGTGTAAATCAATTCAATCAGGGCAGTGAGCAGAAAGATGAAAGAGCTAGTTTGAAATACTCTAGAATTCCCTCTCAAAGATCTCAGAATTACTACTTGAATCAGTAAATGAAGGCATACCAAATGCTATGACCAGCCAAGCATGTTTGAAGCGGAAGTCTTCATTAAGACCAGCATAGTTGGAAGGTCTGAAGGAAGGAAGCGTGCTGTAAAGGCTTTCACAATGGAATACTCAGTGTCTGGGAGTAGGAGGTGGTCATGTACATTTGGATCTGTACAGTAATAATTCCAATCTGGAAAACCAAAGGCACCTAACCCATTTGTGCAAACAGCCGATAATAACCCTCTTTTTAGTTCCAGGAAAGGCTGTGCGCACACAATTCTTGGAAGGATTTAGATTTTAAGATGACCACAACATGCCAGTGAAATCCATTACTGATCAATTATTGGGAATTAGCGTCATGACCCATCAAGAAGTGTTACAAGCAGACCCAAGGTGGAGATTCTCCAATTCATTATGATCCCTGGTGAGGAAGGATGAACTGGATCCCTTCTCCCTGCCTCATTTGGTTGCAACAAGGTAAATTTGTGAAGAACCAATTTTTCAATATACCAGTAGAAACCAGAATAACTGATGATCAGGATTTCTCAGTGAGTGGTGCAGAGATGATGTTTGCTGCTGACTTGAAAGAAAGCTTGTCAATATCTATGGAGTGGATTTCTCCCTTTCTGAATTTCAGTTTGTATCTGCCACTAAGTCAAGTACACTGTACACTGATTACCTTTCAGTACTTTGTAAATTTTATGGAACAGAATAACTGATTGGAACATACACGAGTGAAGTTGAAGCTGAAATAGCAAACACTCTTGAAATAATGCTATTTTATCATAATGAAAAATAATTGATATTTTACAATAAATAGGCATAAAATAATATTATTGGGCTGGAAATGTTATTCAGCAATAATTATGAACTTGGCGCACCATTAAAAACCCAGTTTCAACCCATTAATATGGTGTGACTTTTCAAGGGTTTTTGTACACTGTGTTATACATATTTCAAGGAATTTTATAATGAGACTAGTAATGTAAAAGGGCAAGTTATAGGGTCATAGTGTCATACAGCACAGAAACACTGGTCCAACTAGTCCATGCTGAACATAATTCCAAACTAAACTTGTCCCACCTGCCTGCTCATGGTCCATATCCCTCCAAACCTTTCCTATTCATGTACTTGTCCAAATGTCTTTTAAATGTTGTAATTGTACCCATATTCATCACTTCCTCAGGAAGTTCATTCCACGCACGAAGCACAATCTGCAAGATTTTCAATTGCTCACCCTTGAATCACTAAGAGAATTCCAGAAGTTGCTATCAGTTTCTGACGGGTTTAGACAGTGAATATTGATGATTTTGCCATTATTGTCACAAAACAGGTGAGGCAGGGAAAGAAAATAAGATTAAACTTTGCAATTCCATGTTGAAAAATCTAAGTATTTCCCTTGTAAGCTGTTTGTGTAGTATTTTTGAAAATATTCAGAGGCTTGTCCGAACTAACAAGCACTTCATTATGAAACCAAAAATCAGTGACAAGGCTGACGATGCAAACACCCACAATTTATGAAAATTGCATCCAGCAAATTAAATCCTTAACTAGCTGAGAATGCTCACAGACCAGTATAGTAATTGGAACTCCTTATTTTAAAAATTGACAAGGATCCTCTAGCTAACACACTAAGTACTTCACAGCTGCCAGTAGTAATCAATTAATGACCTCAGACTCTGACTTCATGTTCGAAAGTCTCTGTGACTTATATAAATAGCTTGACAGCAATTTGACTAAAATAATGTTATACCCTAATTCTACAGAAACAGCATGAGTTTTTAAAGGGAACCGTTAGCACACAACCCAAAAATGTAGGAGGCTTTGATTTTGCTAAATTTTAAGCTACCACTTAACATGATCAATAATAGTCTCAATTTTAAGATCAATAAGGAAATATTCTGACTAAAGCAAGTTAAGTAATAAGTTCTCTTGTAAAACATTGTAAGCATTACGTGATACATAACCAGCAATGGAAAACCTCCAAAGAATTGATTCAGGAACTTCACGATTGTCAAAAACTTCAGAGTTCTATCCAATAATGATGAAATATAAGTGTCTGATTTTAGGGAGAATATCAAATTATGTAAGAAACGGGAAAAGTTCATTCCAAACTGATAACAAATAATGATCCAATTGGGCTGCTATTTCTTTTTTGAATACCCAAGTAACTGGCACGTTTAGCAACCCATAGCTATGTTCACGAGCCACCCAGTGAGAAATTTCCAACTGTAATCTGTAAGTGTAAACTCTTTTCCCAAACAGACTTATCTCACTCTTAAGTCCAACGAGCTTTGTATATATTGGGAGAGCCAGACATAGAGACCACTATGTGCGAAGGAAATGTTTGCGTTTTAACCGAGCAATGGACTATACATTCTCAATAGGAACTCAAGCCTCTTTTGACAGCAGCTTCCAAACCTGTGGCCTCTACCATCTAGAAGGACAAGGGTGGCAGAACCATAGGAATGCCACCTGCAAACTCCTCTCCAGGCCATACACTATCTGGAACCATGGTGCCTTTCCTTGTCTGCTAATGGGTCAAAATTCTAGGTCCCTCTTTCTGACAATACTTTGCTGTTCATATAGTGTACAGCCAATGGTTCAAGAAGGCAGCTCACCTCCACCTTCTCAATGGCCCTTTAGGAATGTGCACAAATGCTGGCCTGTGATCTTGCCATATTTTTCCAACTGACTCACCATGGCCAATGTCATCAAGGGGCAGGGAAAATTCAAACCTTTGTTTAGGTTGAATTTAGCCGCCACTTAAATGTTCAGATTTGCCTGTACGTGGATCTTTAAGCCTAGAACATCACTTGAATCGAGAGGAAACCTCAGAAGGGTTTCCATAGGTAGGTGTTTTGACAGCGAATTATATTGGGAACCCACTAGAATGGAGGCTACAAATGTTAGCAATGACTTGCCATAAAAGCCTGAGCTTTCTGAGTCACTGGTGTGAGAACTGATATTCTGCCTTGAGACCCTTTGTTGAAGGTTTCCCCTCTTTTGGATTTAATCTTTGTGCCCATCCCCTCTGTCCAGCAGAACTGTATAAGGCTGAGGAAAAAGGTACTGCTGCTGTTCCTACGCAGCTCTCTGTAGCATTGGTTCTCATGTTTTTCATCAAAGGTGCAAGTGGGAGCCAGATATGCTGTTCCCTTGCTATAGTGAAGGTGAAAGCTAGCAGCAGGGAAATGCAGATGAAGGTGCGTGAAGTAACTTCCAAGAAGTGGATAATTAGCACTTGAAAACATTTTGACAAAGAATGCCAAGAACAGTAACTTCTCAATCTGTGAGTTTCACTTCAGTCCCTGCGTTGCAATCAACACAGTGATCCTAGTGATACCTCAAATTATAGATCAGTGACTGTTACAGCATTGGTTCATAGAGGTTAATCATCTACTAGAATATTAAAGTAACTTACAAACAGCTGCATCTTACCTTCCAGACACATCATTCAGTTTTCTTTTTTCAGTTCTGCCTTTTTTTTAAACCATCAACTGTATTGAAGTTGTTGACCTTTTGTATCGTGTGAATATGTTGATGTTTGGGATTAAGTGGATGTTATTTTAATTCAGCATTATATCCTAGATGTTAACCAGTGTATACCACTCCTTTAAGAATAAGGTTTATGCTATATTAAGTGGATTATTTTGAGTTCATTTAAAAAAAAACCCTGGTGATCTTTGTTGTAGTAGAACAAAAGAAGCAATTGGCCATTTTAGTGACTGAATGGATAGACTTGATATTCTGGTACAACTTTGGAGTGCTAGGGCTTGATTATCATCACATTGCTGCAGTCACAACCAATCTGCTGAATCAATCAAGAATTGTTTTCCGTTTTGAGAAAAACATTTATAACCAGCAAAGGTAGTCTCTTGTAGTTAAAATAACTAACTTCTAAAAGTGAAATCTACAGCACTCTTCTCATGCCATCTGAAATGGTGTCCCTTATTTCAAGTCTGTTTCTTACATCCTAGTTCTGATGACTGCAAGGTGAAAAGCTTTGATTTCTTGTTTTTGTCTAGCAATGTTGAACTCTACATCTTGCAACAGACAAAGCTTATAAAGAATTTTCAATTATCTAGTAAACATCACATGCTGATAAGCCCAGTCATCAAGCACGTCCCACAACTTATATATTAAATTGCAATATTATTTTCTATCATAAAGCTTATTAATTGACAACTAACATAGTTGCCTAACCTTCCATTACAGCTTGCTGAATTTTTATAGAGTCCTACAGCACAGAGACAGGCCTTTGGGCCAAACTGGTCTATGCCGACCAAAATGTCCATCCACACTAAGCCCATTTCCATGCACTTAGCCCGTATCCTTCTAAACCTTTCCTTTCCATGTATTTGTACAAATGCCTTTTAAATGTTGATAAAGTACCCGTCTCAACCACTTCCACTGGCAACTCATTCCATTTGCATGCCACCGTCTGTGTAAAAAAAGTTGCCCCTCAGGTTCCCATGTATTCTTCCCCCCTTTACTTTAAACTGATGCCCTCTGGTACTCAATTCCCCAACCCTGGGAAAAAGACTGAGTGCATTCACCCTATCCATGCCTCTCATGATCTTATACACTTCAATAAGATCCCCCTCAGTCTCCTAGGCTCTAAAGAAACATGTCCTATCTTGTCCAACCTCTCCCTATTACTCAGCCCTTGAGTCCTGGCAACGTCCTTTAAATTTCTTCTACACTCTTTCCAGTTTAATAACATCCTTCCTATAGCAAGGTGACCAAAACTGAACACAATATTCCAAGTGAGGCTTCACCAAGTACAACTGCATCATAACTTCCTGACTTTTATACTCAGTACCCTGACTGATGAAGGCCAGTGTGCCAAAAGCTGCCTTCACTGCCCTGTCTACTTGTGACTCCACTTTCAGAGAACCGTGCACCTGAACTTCAAGGCCCCTCTGCTCCACTACACTCCTGAAGGCCCTACCATTCACTATGAAATTCCTACCTGGATTTGACTTTCCAAAATGCAACACCTCACACTTGTCTATATTAAACTCCATTTGCCATTTCTTGGCCCATTTCCCCAGCTGATCAAGATCCTGCTGCGATATCTGATAACCTTCCTCACTGTCCACGATACTACCTATCTTAGTGTCATCCGCAAACTTACTAATCATGCCTTGTACATTCTCATCCAAATCATCAATATAGATAACAAACAGCAATGGACCCAGCACTGACCCCTGAGGCACACAACTAATCACAGGCCTCCAGTCGGACAAGCATCCTCCCATTATTACTCTTTGCTTCCTACCATCAAGCCAACTGTATATACAATTTGCCAGCTCTCCCTGGATTCCGTGTGACCTAACCTTCCAGAGCAGCCTACCATGTGTAACCTTATCAAAGGCCTTACTGAAGTCCATATAGATTACATCTACTGCCCTGCCCTCATCAACCTTCCTGCTCACTTCATCAACGAACTCTAACAAATTTGTGAGGTATGATTTCCCATACATAAAGCCATGCTGACTACTCCTAATCAAAACCTGTCTTTCCAAATGAATGTATATCTTACCCCGCAGAATTTTCTCAAGTAATTTACCTACCACAGATGTGAAGCTCACTGGTCTATAATTCCCAGGTTTTCTTTGTAGCCCTTCTTGAATAAGGGCACAATATTCGCTACCTTCCAGTCTTCCAGGGCTTCACCCATGGCTAACAATGATGCAAATATGTCAGCCAGGGCCCCTGCAATTTCTTCCCTAGCCTCTTGCGAGGTTCTTGGATATATCTGGTCAGGACCAGGAGATTTATCCACCTTTGTATATTCAAATACTTCCAACACCTCCTGTACTGTGATATGGACTGTCCCCAAGGTATCACCACTAACTTCCCCAAGTCTTCATCTCCTTCTCCATGATGATCATAAAGGAGAAGTATGCATTGAGGGCCTCACCCATCTCTTGTGGTTCCACACATACATGTCCTCTTTGGTCCTTGGATGGGTCCTATTCTCTCTCGAGTTATTCTTTTTCCTTTAACATACTTAAAGAATCTCTTTGGATTCACCCTAAGCTTCTTGGTCAAAGCTATCTGATGACCCCTTTTCGTCCTCCTGATTTTCTTCTCCAGTAAACAACTGCATCCCCTAGTTCCTCCAGGGATTCCCTTGATCCCAGCTGCCTCCTCCTGAGCCATGCCTTCTTCCTTTTTCTGGTCAAAGCCCAATATCTCTTGTCATCCAGGATTCCCTGCACTCGCCAACCTTGCCCTTCACCATCACAGGAACATATAGACCTTGAACTCCAGCTAACACTCCTCTAAAGGCCTCCCATTTCCCAGAGGTCCCTTTGCCTGCAAACTAACTACTCCAATCAACCCCTGCAAGCTCCTGTCTAATTCCATCAAAATTCGCCTTGCCGCAATTTAGAGCTTGAACCTGTGGACCAGTTTTGTCTTTCTCCATAACTTTTAAAATTAATATATCTATGGTCACTGGTCGAAAAGTGCTCCCGCACAGTCACCTCAGTCATCTGTCCTGCCCTATTTCCCAAGAGTAGGTCAAGTTTTGCCCCTTCCTGAGTAGGGCCCTCTGTATACTGCTTAAAGAAACTTTCCTGAACACATTTAACAAATTCCACCCCATCTAAGCCCTTAACACTGTGGCAGTCCCAGTCTATGTTAGGAAAATTAAAATCCCCACTATGATAATCCTGTTGCTCCTGCAAGTCTCCCCAATCTCCCTGCATATATGTTGCTCTAATTCCCGTTGACTATTTGGGGCCCTATAGTACAACTCCAATAACATCACCATCCCCTTCTTATTTCTTAGCTCCACCCACAAAGCCTCATTGGATGATCCCTCAGTTATTTCATCTCTGACTACTGCTGTGATATTTCCCTTAATCAAAAATGCAATTCCGAACCCCCTTTCCTCTATTTCTGTCCCGCCCAAAGCATGTGTACCCTGGCACATTAAGCTGCCAATCCTGTCCCTCCCTTAGTCATGTTTCTGTAATGGCTATAATATCCCAACCCCCTGTTCCTATCCACACCCTGAGTTCGTCGGACTTACCCGTCAACCCTCTTGCATTGAAATAGATGCAATTTAATCCAACAGGCATTCCTCGCTCCCTGTCATGTTCCACCCTGACCTGTTTCTTCAACTTGTTATTTCTGATTACTGTATCTCCTTCCAGCCTTGCACTTGCTTCCCTGCAGTTGAGGATCCCAACCCACCCCCACCCTGCCAATCTAGTTTAAACTCTCCCTCACAGCACTAGCAAATTTGCCAGCCAAGATATTAGTTCCCCCCTGAACTGGAACAGTTGAACAGGTCTAGAACAGGTCACCTCTGCCCCAGGAAAGATCCCAATGATCCAGGAATCTGAATCCCTGCCCCCTGCACCAATTCTTTAGCCACACATTCATCTGCCATATCCTCCTGCTCTTAACCTCACAAGCATGTGACACTGGAAGTAATCCAGAGATTGCCACCTTCGAGGTCCTGGTTTTTAACTTCTTTCCTAGCTCTCTATAATCACTCTGCAGGACCTCCCACCCTGTTCCTACCTGTGTCATTTGTGCCAATGTGCACAATGACTTTTGGCTGCTCACCCTCTCCCTCGAGAATGTTCCGCAGCTGCTCCAAGACATCCCAGATTCTATCCTGCACACTATCCTAGATTCCCATTGGTGGCCACAGAATCTCCTGTCTGTCCCCCTAACTATCAAGTCTCCTATCACTAATGTCCTGTTTACCTTCACCCTTTCCCACTGTACCCTAGAGCCAATTAGAGTGCCACCAACCTGGCAACTGGTGCTTTCCCCTGATCGGTCACCCCCCAACAGTTTCCAAAATGGTATACTTGTTTTCGAGGGGAATGGCCACAGGAGATTCCTGCATTCTCTGCCTACTCCCTTTCCTTTTCCTGATGGTCACCTAGCTACTCTCTGTCAGCACCACCTCGGTAGTTCATTAGTTTTAATTTTTATTCTTCTATTAGTTTTCATTTGTAGCTGGAGATGACTTGTGGACTTTAGAACACCTTTTGGTAAAATAAAAATGAAGGTCCAACAAGTTTTGGTTTGTGAGTCCAGGCATGGAGGTTAATTGCATGCCGAGTCTTAATTAAAAGGATTCCTACATACACAGCAACCTGGGAGAGAGCGTTGTGTTTAAACAGACAGCAGAAGTTAGCTGTGAATGACACCAGTACCTGGGAATTGGTTCTAGCAAGTCCAGAAGTGACCCTATTCAAGCAGTTGGCAGATTTTGTATGGTAATTGAGGCCTCAGAAAAGACAGTCAGTCTCTCACAATGGAGCCACAGTTGAAGTTGGTCTTTTGAACAATGTTTTCTGAAGAAATGAGCTTGGCTGCTGATTATGCAGCATGAAGATCCCTGCTATAGTAAGGATGTTGTGAAAGATCCCTGCCTAATCTCATACATCAGCTTCCAGAAGTCCAAAGAGTCAAAAGCGGAATTAGAATAATGCCTCCCTTTAACTGAATAAACTGAAAAGGTGACCCTGATCAACGTTTCAGAAAAGCAACCAGCGTGTATACATCCACGCCGAGAAAACAATGGACTATGAAAATCATGAAAGTAACCTGGTCTTTGTGTTATTTCCTTCTATTTATCTTTTAACTGTGTTTGTCTGTGTCTTGTGTGTGGATGGGGGCTGAAAGCTTTTCACGTTTAAAGCACAGACATTTAAAAGATTACCTTGTTTAACTTTTCTATGCTAAAGTTACTGTGTAATTAATAAATTGTTATTTTTTTCCTGTGAAACCAGTGTCTAGAAATTAATTATTCACAACATCTGGGTTGGTCATTCAAAAGCAAAATCAGAACTTGCTGGAAAAACTCAGCAGGTCTGGCAACATCTATGGATAGAAAGCAGAGTTAACATTTGGCATACTGTCTGCAATTCTGGTCTCCCTGTTATAGTAAGGATGTTGTGGAACTTGAAAGGGTTAAGAAAAGATTTACAAGGATGATGCCAGCATTGGAGGGTTTGAGCAATAGAGAGAGGCTGAATATGCTGGCGATATTTTCCTTCGAACATCAGAGCTGAGGGGTGACCTAATAGAAGTTTGTAAAATCATGAGGTGCACGGATAAGATAAATAGAAAATGCCTTTTCCTCAGGGTAGGGTAGTTCAAAATGAGATGGGTATATGAATAGGAACAGTTTAGAGGGATGTGGGCCAAATGCTGGCAAATGGGACTAGATTTATTTGGGATATCTGGTTGGCGTGGAAGAGTTGGACTGAAAGGTCTGTTTCCGTGCTGTACTTCTTTATGATTCTCTTTCAGGTCCAGTGACCCTTATTCAGACCAAATGTTTGGTTCAGAACTATTGGAGCAATTATTACGGTTCTCGACAGATTTAATTTTACTATGTTATGAATACAGAGGCAGAAAGTCTCATTTGATTCAGTTGTATGTCGTAACCCAGCAATTAACTGTTTCTTAAACAACTCGACCACCGTCTCCTCTCTCCATACTTGTTCATCATTCTTTGTGTGATAACAAATTTTTCTGATATCATTCCAAATTGTCTACCAGTTTCCCCTTATTCTAATGTCACAATATAATGCATCCCAGATTTAGCTTTTTTGCGACTGACAATATTAAATTACTGCATGAAATCTCCTCCCCTTCATTGCCCCCTTCCATGGCTAAAAGTCCCTGGATTTTTTTGAAAATCTTTCCTCACTTCTAGTCTTCTCATATCTGGGCCGTTATGTTAAAATATTGATAATATATGAGTGGAATTTTCCATTAATATAAAATCTGAGTACTAAACAGCTATTAGCACAGTAATGAATGGATAAATATTACATTTCCCAGCTCTGATTCCAGTATTATCTAAAATGGGAAAATGGATTTTCACATCTCAGCATCAAACACTGTCAGGTACACAACATGGTGCTTTGGTGTTTGTGAATGGATGCCAGCCTGTAACTTTTCCATGGGGATTATTTTTGTTGTGTTCCATGCCACTACTCCTGTTTAAAGCTGTAGAGTCACAATTGCCACTGCTAAAAGAAAAATGAGGCAATCTGACCACCTGCTTTATTTTTAAATAGAAATGCCAAACTACCTCTTGGGACTCAAGAAATCTAGGTCAGTGCTGCAACCAGAACAACGAAGGTCAACTTTTTCACAGCTGATGGTGGAAGAGCTCTGAGGATTCTGTACACTTGTTCTTCAATTGCAAGAAGCACCTTTAAATGAAGGCTGAAACCCCTTAAAGAACATGTTTTCGATGATTACGAATGATCACAGCTCCTACTGATGTTTAATATTCCAACTGCACACACCAAATCAATCCTGTAGTTGCTATTTGTGATGCCACCAGTTTAGTTCCAATTAGTACAACATTCTAGGCAGTTTGTACCATATATCCATGCTCAGCAGAAGCCAAGTTGAAGCATCCAAAATTCATTGCAAATAGAATCATCACTCAAATTCACAAAAAAAATTCATTCCAGTAGTCTAGTCCATACATAGACCTTGGAGGTGAAACCTACAAATTGAATTTTGTACATGATTGTGGAAGATATCACATGGTGTGCTTGGCACAGCCTAGTTATCAAGGGCACTCCCGAACGTCCATGTTCTTTTCTGCCTTGCATCCCTTTAAGCCTGTCAGTACTGTCCCTCCACACATTCTCACACATCTCTTTGAGTTACAACTACATCTCCCAACATTCCCCAATCAGCTACTACCATATGAGCTTAGTTGTCACCCATCATGCAACATTGTCCCCCATCAGGATCAGGGAGGCTGTGACTGGTGATGCCCTCTCTTCTCCTTCGGTAACCCCTGTCTGACGGTGCACTATTGTCTCCCCCTTTAGATGTTTGCCCCTTTCACAATTATTGCCTCCAATTCCCAAAAACAATTTCCCCAACTTTGCTACCACAACAAAGGCCCTGATAACCCCATTGCTTTCAATTGATTTGATCTCCAGTACTGACTGTGGCCTAACCCCCGACTGCGTTGCACAGACAGCGTCAGCTGATGGGTGGCCAGGCTTCAGAAAATTTTCTGAGGAAGGGTCTAGGCCCAAAACGTCAGCCTTCCTGCTCCTCTGATGCTGCTTGGCCTGCTGTGTTCATCCAGTTCTCCACCTTGTTATCTCGGATTCTCCAGCATCTGCAGTTCCTACTATCTGAGAATAGAGGGATATGGTCCCCGGAAGAGTAGGGGGTTTTAGATGTGGCGGGCAGCGTGTCGGTGCAGGTTTGAAGGGCCTGTTCCCGTGCTGTAATTTTCTTTGTTCTAAGACAGATCTCACAAGTTTCTGTACAATTCCCTCAAGACGTGACTCATCCAAGTAGGTCAACAAAGCTCAATAGATTTAATAAAGAATCATAAATCTTTAGTTTAGCTGATCTGGCCTTGACATTTCCTCTCAACAGTCCCTCCACCACAGACTGCCTCAATGACTACTCTTACCCTGGCTGATCACCTTTCTTTCTGGGTTCTATGCTCCCATGGACTCCAAAACTGTCCTCTAATAATGAATCACAAGCATAACTCCAGCTCTTCACGAGAGATATTCGTGCAACTTTCCAAATGATTTATTGTGAATCCCCAGACTGATAGCACTGCACCCGTGGGATAAACTGTGGTCCACTTTCAGGTCTTGAGTGATATGGACACCCTGACTCTGACTGTCCCAAGTGACTGACTGACCATGTCAAAGTCCCTAGACTGATATTGGACAATGCTTTGACTTACTGTGCCTGGGACTCCCTGACTGAATACTGTCTCCCTTGCCCTGACTTTGAGACATGGTCATTTGGTTGATGCATATGTGGTGTGTTTGCAGCATAAGCTGCTAGCTCATGATGCACGTGTGATACTGATACAGCAGAATTCTGTGCAGAAGAATGTCTGCTCCTTTAATTGATCAGTGCTGCAGCCAGGACAAGCTGTCTGCACTAAACAGTAAGGCAAAACAGAAGAACTCTCAACCTTTAAGATCTTGTTCAGGTGCAGAATTTCTGTGAGCATCTTATTAAGCACAAATTGATTATGCTAAGCAAGCAAGTGAGGAGCTCTGAGATGCATCTTGGTGGAGTTGATGAAGTGGATGCCCATCCATCCATACAGAGTGCCCCAGCAGCTGCGTTACAATGGAAGGTACCATTGCACTCCAAAGTGTGACAGTGAAACGGAGAACTGTAAGTGGGTAATAGGATGCAGAGGTGCTGCAGGTACATGCCCAATGCTAACCTCCATGGATGAGATCTACATATGGTCACTGTCTCCGCACCATGCCCAGAGATGTTTGGGACTGCTGCTTATGGTGGAGGCTCGGAGGAACAATCTGAAGTCCCCAGAATACCATTTCACATAGGGAATTGTCACCATCTACTTTCTATCCACTATGTGGAAGAATTGGAAACTATGTATCAATGAGGTGAGATTTGGTACTAATGACACACCAATGCATACAGATAGACCATTCACTGCTAACTAACTAGATTCCTGTCTCACCATTCAAAACTTAGTAGCAGATTCAAATTTCACTTTCTTAACTTCAAAAATCTAATTTTTCCAATCTAGCCGTATTTTCCCAACTGACTTGGCAATACCCACATGCTGGGAGGATTTCGACCATCTATTCTATTTGTCCATGCCAAACAACAATAAACTTTACTGTTCTTTGGCAGAACCACAATACAATCTGTGTATATGTACATTTTATATTCTATCACCTTGATGGGTGACTATGACCATATATCAATGCACATCAAATAGTAAAAGTCATCAAATGTGATCAGAAGGATGTAGTGGCTTTGGAGAGGGTACAGAAAAGATTTACCAGGGTGTAGCCTGGTATGGAGGGCATCAAATATGAGGAGAGGTTGGAGAAACTTGGGTTGTTCTCACTAGAACAACCAAGGTTGAGGGGCGACCTGTTAGAGGTTTACAAGATTATGAAGGGCATGAACAGAGTGGACAGTCAGAAGCTTTTTCCCAGGGTGGAATAGTTAGTTACCAGGGGCCATAGGTTTAAGGCGCGAGGGACAAGGTTTAAGGGTTATGTACGAGGCAAGTTTCTTACACAGAAAGTCCTCTAATAATGAATCACAAGCATAACTCCAGCTCTTCATAAGCAGCTACCTTCACCAAGTCAATCCTGCCTTTTGAATTTTCCCCAAGCTTCAATCTTACTCAGTTGCGTTAAGCTTGTGAGCTTTTCAACCACTACTTTCTGAACTGCATTGAAATATTAATGCTCGCAGGCTTCTTCCAGGCTCTTCATAGCTCCCCCAACACCGCCAGCGATCTTTCCTTTTTTTTTGGCTCACCATGACTTCTTCAGAGTCTTGATGACAACACTTAGCTACCTACTAATTCCCAGTACTTGTTGCTGACTTCTAACAGCACCATCCAACTACTCTTGGCTTCTCACTGAGCCCCCTATGCAGAATCTGTGTAGTCTTTCCTGAGTATAGCTAACTGCAATATGTCTAACATGGAGTCCACATGTCTCTGCTTCTGTATCTCTCAAACTTAGTCCATGCCTGTGACCTTTGAACGCTCCTTCGATGACCCCTGAATGACCTATTGAAAACATTACGATAAGCCCCTCGCCTATTGCTTGGCAGAATTGAAAGCTGTCACCTAACAACTCAGAATTCTCTGTTAAACAGCTTGTCCTGGTTGCAGCACTGATCAATTAAAGGAGCAGACATGCTTCTGCACAGAATTGTGCTGTATCAGTATCACACTTGCATCATGAGCTAACAGCTCACGCTGCAAACACACCACATATGCATCAACCAAATGACCATGTCTCAAAATCAGGGCAAGGGAGACAGTATTCAGTCAGGGAGTCCCAGCACAGTAAGTCAAATTGTTGGACAAAGTGTTGTCTTGTCCAGTACAATACGATGAATACAAATTGAGAATTTTATCCCAAGATGAATGACTTCCTTCAAGGCTGTCTTTAAACACTTACACAAAAGAAAAGATTTCTCCAGAATCCAAGAATCATATCCAGACCTTGACTTCAAACATTTTGTATATGAAGAAGAATCTTCTTAAAATTCTCTTTATGAAATAAGTAGGGTCTTAATTACATACTGATCACTGATGAAGAAAAAGAACTTCTGGCTTCGGTGATAACAAGGTGTGGAGCTGGATGAACACAGCAGGCCAAGGGTCTGATGAAGGGTCTAGGCCCGAAACGTCAAGCTTTCCTGCTCCTATGCTGCTGCTTGGCCTGCTGTGTTCATCCAGCTCCACACCTTGTTATCTTGGATTCTCCAGCATCTGCAGTACCTATTATCTCTGGCTTCGGTGGCTAGTTTTAATCTTCCAAGAGTGGCTTGATCGTTCCCTGCTTATTTCCTGAATAGTTAAGCCATAGTACCAAAAGTACCAGCTGCCCTTCTCCAAAATCTCAACCAAGTAGCTGTTTGTACTGTGCAAGAATATTATCCACACTGAGCATTGCCCCTGCCAAACACAGTATGGCATTTACACAGATGTGCACCCTCCAGCAGGGGTCACCAGATGACAATCAAAAGAGAAATCTGTAGAAACCACCATTTTTACAGCCCTTTGCAATTTTGAAGAAGTCACATCAGACACAAAACATTCACTCTGTTTCTTTCTCCACAAATGTTGCCAGATCTGCTGAGTTTCTCTGGCAGATTCTGTTTCTATATTAGATTTCTTCTTCCACTTCCACTTTGACCCTTACCTTTGTCCTTTTACCTGCCCTTGATCTCTTCATTTGAGACCTGCTGATGTGTTTAATTTCTCTGCTCCCCTCTTCCACTCCAACATGTCTCCCTCTGAATTTGCTACACTCCGCTTACTCTCTGCCTGATTTTGTTATTGAAACTGCTGATGTGTGGTGCTGCTATTGTCTGGTGTGCTGACCTCTACGTTACAGGGACTAAGTGCCAACTTCAGACTATCTATTTCTACTATCTCCCCCTAAACTAAGACGCTACCACTGAATATCAAACTGTTGTTTCCAGGACTGTCACTGACCTCATCTCTAGAGATCTCCCCTCCACTGCCTCCAATCCCATAGTCCCTCCAACCTCGCTTCTACTTCCTTCCCAAAATCCACAGACCCATAATTTCAACCTGTTCCTTCTCCACTGAACTTATTTCTTCCTGTCTTGATTTTTTACTTGTCCCCTTTTTCAGTCTATTCCCACTTACATTTGTGATTTTTCTGACACTTTACATCAGTTCCATAATTTCCAGTTTTCCAGCTGCCATCTCTTCATCGTGGATATGTAATCCCTCTATATGTCCAGTTCCCATCAGGATGGTCTAAAGGTTTTTCACTTCTACTTTGGAAGGAGCCCAGAACAGACCCTGTCGGCGAACATCCTTCTTCAGGTGGCCGAGCTCATTCTCACTTTGAACAGCAATTCCTTTAACTAAGGCACAAAAATAAAGTTGCTGGAAAAGCCCAGCAGGGTCTGGCAGCATCTGTGAAGGATAAAACAGAATTAACGTTTCGGGTCCGGTGACTCTTCCTCAGAACCTTTAACTCATCCCACTTTCTCCAGATGAAAGGTGTGGCTAAGGGTACCTGCATAGCTCCCAGTTATGTCTGTCTCTTTTTGGGATATGCAAGTCACTCCTTCTCAATCCTGTGCCGGTCACCTCTCAATTCTTCAACTGATACATCAATTATGTCATCGTTGCTGCTTCCTGCTCCAATTTGGAATTGCAAAATTTGTCAGCAACTTCATTGCTTCCAAATTCCAGCCTGCTGTCACCTTCACCTGGTCCATCTCTTCTCTCCCCTTTCTTGACTTCTCGGATTCTATTTCTAACGATACCACTGACATCCACTACAAACCCATCGACTCCTACACTTACCTTGACTACACCCCCTCACTCCCTGCAAGGATTCCATTTTATTCTCCTAGTTCCTCTGTCTCCGTTGCATCTGTTCCTATAATACAACTTCCTACCAGGCTGCCTCTAATAAGACCTCCTTTATCCTCATCTGAGGATTCCCCCATTCTGTTTGACAGGATCTTCACCCTTGTCCAAACCATCTACCACACTTCTGCCCCCACTCCCTCCCCACCCTCTGAGAACAACAATAGGGTTCCCTGGTCCTCATTTTCCACTCCATCAGTTTCTGCATCAAAGGATGATTATCTGGCATTTCTGCCACTCCAGCAGAATGCCATCACCAAATACATCTTCCCCTCGCCTCCACTGACAACATTCTGCAGGTACCATTCTCTCAATGAAAACTTGGTCTACCCCTCCATCAGAACTAATCCTTCTTCACTCCCCCATCATACCTTCCCATACAATTGTAGAAGATATAACACTAGCCATTTCACCTCCTCCCTCCTCACTGTCCAAGGCCCAAAAACACACTTTCCAGATGAAGCACCATTTTGTTGTTTTATTTCTTTCAATCTAGTCTACTGTATTCGCTGTTCACAATATGGTCTCCTTTACAAAAACAAAGTTGCTGGAAAACTTATTCTGAGGAAGGGTCACTGGACCCGAAACATTAACTCTGTTTTTCCCTTCACAGATGCTGCCAGACCTGCTGAGCTTTTCCAGCAACTTCGTTTTTGTTCCTGATTTACAGCATCCACCGTTCGTTTGTTTTTTATGGTCTCCTTTACATTGGCATGACCAAACACAGACTGGGTAACCACTTTGTGCGACACCTCTGATCTGCCTGAAAGAGTGACCCCACCTTCCAGTTGCTGGCCATATTGATAAACCCTGCTGCTCTCATGCTAACATTTCTGAGCCTGCTGTAGTGTTCAACAAAGCTCAATGCAAGCTGGAAGACAAATACTACATTTTCCACTTTTGACATTTTACAGCCTTCAGGACCCAATATTGAATTCAATAACTTCAGAACATGACCATTGTCCTCCAGTCTCATCACAGATCTCTCACCACCATCAACTCCACCCCTGACCCGCACATATACACACATATGCAAGCGCACACAAACACGCACATACACACATGCATATGCGTACACAGGCACAAACGTGCATGCACATGTACACTCAAACACATAAGCGCAAACACACACACGCACATACACATGTGTAAGCTGTCGCGGAAAGGCGGCCAACATCATCAAAGACCCAACGCACCCTGGTAATGACCTCCTACAACCTCTTCTGTCAGGCAGAAGATACAGAAGCCTGAACACACGCATAAGCAGGTTCAGGAACAGCTTCTTTCTGGCCATTATCAGACTGTTGAATGGACTCCAGATCTGCCCGTACCACTCGTAAACAAAGCTTTTCACTGTATTTCAGTACACATGACAAGAAATCAATCAATCAGCACAAACACATACAAACACACACACCAAAACATCCTCACTTCCTCACACTGATACACTCTCTCACACACACACTCACTTTCCCACACACTCTTGCTCACACTTGCTTTCTCACACACTCCCACACTCTCTTTCTCAAACACACACTCTCACACTCACTTTCCCCCTCCAAACACACACTCGCCTTCTCACACACTCTCTTTCTCACACACACGCTCAGTCTCCCACACTCGCACATTCACTCTCTCTCACATTCTCACTGACACACTCATACTGACACTCACACACACACTCGCACTCTCTTTCTCACACATGCAAACATACGCTCTCACACACGCGCATACTCTCACACACACACGCATACTCACACACCCTTGCTCACACACACTCACACTCTCTCACACACACATTCGCAGACACACTCTTTCTCACACATATTCACAAACTCACTCTTTCTCTCACACACACTCTTTCTTACACACACAACTCACAATCTCTCACACACTCTCTCACACACACACATTCTTTCTCTCACACACACACTCCTCTCATACTCTCTCGCACACACTCTCACATACTCGTTCTCACACACACACAAACTCTCTTTCACACATTCTTTCTCACATGCACGCACTCTCAACTCAGACACTCTCATACACACTCACTCTCTTTCTCACACACACATACTCTCACACATACACTGTTTCACTCACACACACACACCCTTTCTCACAAACACAAACACTCTATTTTGCACACACACACACACTCATACTCTCTTTCTCTCATGCACACTCACACTCTCACACCAATATACACACACACACACAACCTCTCACAAACACACTCTCTTTCTCTTACACACGCTCACACTCTCTTTCTTTCTCATACACGCACACACACACTATCTTTCTCACACATACACACACTCTTTTTCTCACATATACACACTCTTTCTCACATGCACACTACTCTCATACTCTTTCTCACACACAGTCTTTTTCACATGCACGCACTTTCAACTCAGACAATCTCATACACAGACACTCACACTCTTTCTCACACACACACTCATACACTCACACATACTCACACTCTTTCGCACACACACTCTTTCTCACAAATACACACTCTATTTTACACACACGCTCTCTTTCTCACACTCACTCACACTCTCTCACACCCATACACACTTGCACACACACACTCTCTCACACACACTCATACTCTCTTTCTCTCACACATTCTCACACTCACACACACACACAATCTCGCACACACACACACACTCTCTCACACACTCAATCTTTCTCTCTCGTCCTCTCACACACACACTCTCTCCAATCATTTACATCTATTTTACACCTCTATTTCTCCTTTAAATCATTATCACTGCCTTTGTCTTTTGCTTTGGACACTGACACCATCTGTTCCCCTTGTTGCTCCTCCCCCTCTGTCAGCACCATAGAGAATCACCATTATTCAACTCCTTTCAGTTCTGAAGAATTCATTTTTGATTTGAAATGATAACTCTGTTTTCCTCTTCAAGGATGCTGCCAGACCTGCTGAGTTTGTCCAGCATTTTCCATTTTTATGACACTCAGAATGTCTGCTGATTTCCTCTGCCCAGACCGAACTTAGCACTCGAAATGTTGGCCAAGTTTAGATTAAATTGTGTGTGCTGGCCAACATTTCAGCTTGGCAACTCCCCCAGTTACTGGGGTCTATTTGACACTTGCCAATGTGTTTAACAATTGAAGCACATTCAAGAGTAATTTTCAAGGTAATCACATTAGAAATTGTTCCTGCATAATTTCAACAGTAGGCATTTGGAATTTCAATTTCATTATGAAGCTCGATAAAGAGGCTACAGATGAACACCAGAATCAAAAATACATAACCAATGAATGTTTTACTCTACAAGCAACAGACATACTCCTAAGTATTATAGACTATATACCAAGAAGCAATTATTTCCACCACTAATCCTCCATAACAACATTATAAGCCAAACAAACACTCTTACATGAAAAATCTATAATGAATTTAGGAAGCAGCACCTGATGCCACACCACTGAGATAAACTAATCCCACCCACCTTCTGGGTTTGTTCACTTCCATTTTGAGCTTTTGGGACTTCCTGTTGGTTTTAAGTTGATCCTAAATTGATTCTGAAACTTTTTAAGTTACCCCGAAATCTGTTACCTTCCAGATATTAGGCCTGCCAATATAAAATATACAATCCAGATGCATTGCCAAATGCTCTGCTGCCTCACAGTGGAGCAGCAGTACAATCTGCTCATGTAGGCAGATTACTGGCCAATCCAAATTGCTTGTTTCGGGATTGCATCCTGTCAATTTAGCACACTGAGATGATCCACATCAGACGCCCTCATACTGTGGTTATTTACTACTGCCCTGGTATTACCTTATTTTGGAGGACAGCCTGTCATGTGGTCAATCAGCAGTGTGACATTGCATTTTGTTACACAATGTGCAGCATCTCTGATGTCTGATGGGCATTGCCTGCTGCAAGGTGTATGGCCCAATCAAGCAAGTCATCCAGAGAGCTGCATCCTCCCCTCTCTGATACGCTTTTTGCAATCGGCACGGGCAATTCTTACCGGATAGCAGCGAGTTGCCAACTGACGATAATTTACGCTTGGTAAGGTCTTTGTTGACAGCCCAACTCACCTCATGAATACTCCAGTCCTGGTCTCACCAAACGAACCAGATGTTGGACAAACCCAAAATGGAATCCAGAACAGGTGCTCGTCAGTTTGAGCTTCCCAACTGGTCCAACTGACCTGCACGTTGGTCACTGGGCGCCAACATCCATGGGCACCAGCTAATGCCCCAAATGTCCATGGACATTGACAGCTGATGTGTGCCAGCCTCTCTGAACCTCATGGCACATTTAAAATCCACTTACATGCGCTGCTGAACTTCAGTGCAAATTCTTCCTACTTTGCTGGGCACATGGCTGAGACTCCATTGCCCTGAGTGGCCCAGGCTTGGTACAGGCTGGCATGGTCTGGTGTCATGGCCTTCACTGCTAGTCCTGTGGGAAGAGGAAGTTCCCATTTCCACATCCAGCAGGACTTCCAGAATCCTGCCCCTAAAATGGGGCACCCCTGTCTGGAGCAAATGTCAGGAACTGTGCCGGGCAGCTCCAGGCTTGTCTGTGCGCACAATGGCCTTTTGAAAACAATATGGATGCAAGGGATATCAGTCAGTTCTGGGATCTCTGGTGAGTGATAGGTAACTCTGTGAATGGCATGTGGTAAAGTGAGGCAGAAATCAGAACTGATACATGCCTTAAGGGCTGGGAATGGCAATTAGTGCAGCAAGTTTGGTAAAACCTGGTGAGAAACCTCAAACAGTCTAAGGGCAAGCGTCCTTTAACAAACTCGACATGTTTTGTACTTAGAATCAGAGAATCCCTGCTGTGTGGAAGGAGGCCATTTGGCCCATCAAGTCCACACCAACCCTCCAAAGAACATCTACTTGGACCAACACCCCATCCCTGTAAGTCTGCATTTCCCATGGCTAATTCATCTAACCTGGACATTCCTAGACAGTATAGGAAATTAGCACAGCCAATCCACCTAACCTGCATATCTTTAGACTGTGGGAGGAAACCCATGCGTACACTGGGAGAATGTGCAAAATCTACACAGACAGTCTCCCGAAGCTGGAATCAAACCCATGTACCTGGCGCCAAGACCACAGTGCTAACCACTGAGCTACCGTACCACCCTTAGCCAAAAAAACTGTAACAGTCAGCCCAATGTGTAGAAAAGCAATACATTATGCTTCACCCCTACCCTCCTTTTAACTCAGCAGCCAGCTGCTGAATTTCCCTACCCTGCAACAGCCATTCACACATGTATAATACTGATCCCGTCTTCATTTGAAGATTTGCCATCACTTGTCCTCTGCACAATTCAAACTTCAAACCTGTCTTCAAATTAAACACTTGTCAATTATTGAACTAATCTTAACATAAACTAAAATGAATCTTTAACATGAGAAACATACCGCTACTCAGTGACTGTGCCAGGCACAGAACGGTACTTGTGGACTAATGTTTATTCACTGTGCTGGAACTGCTTAATCTCATACACTTAGCAACCATTATTGGTGTGCATGGCTTAAATCAAAGCAGGCTATTGAAGTTTTATTTATTACCAACATGATGAGAGTAAATGGTTAACAAGGTTGATTATTAATTAATAAATTAACCAAGCTTTCAATCCAACTCAACAACTGAAATCCTGTAAACATAGGCATGAGGAAGTTCCAAAAATATCAAGGAAGAGTTGAACTTGTGCACTGATTTTAAAAATTTGTATTTGTTGAAGATTCTGATTGCACATGATCCTAGTTTTCAATGTTCTTTCCTCCATTAGGTGTCTGGCCAATAGACTGGAAAAGCAATTCACATCCAGCTTCTGCCAATAGACTGCTGTAAACAAGCAAATGAACAAAAGCAGGCCAGCATTACCTCTCCCTTCCCTTTTGGAAACACTTTACTTGCAGTTAGGACCTCTCCATGACACCAACAGCATGACCGGAATTTACCGATCACTGTACTGGATATCACTGTCAGTTCGTTGCTATCACAAGTACAGCATTATTTTACTATCTTTTCTGATATGTGTAACGTAGCCAAAGTGAAAAAGAATGACTGATCAGAATCAAATCTATATTACAGGTGTCATTTTCTCTTACTGGGGAATGGTTTGTTGTCTTTTGTTCTAAACCTGATTCATCTTGTGAAATTTTAAAATGCCACATTTCTGAATAAATCATTTTTCTCCAGTGCTATTTCAGCCTGTTAATAATGACTGCACTGCACATCATCAGGTTGAAATCAACGTTTTTGAGTAGTTCAATTAGTGTAAGTTCTCCCTCCCTCTGGAAATAAAAAACACGTGGAAAGAAATTCTTATGTACAACCTGGCCATTTTTGAAGGTTCATAGGAAGCGATATTTTCATAAGATTGAATCATTTTAACACAGTAGTTTGGTCAAGAAATACATTGAATGTTCGTGCGGAGAAAATGGTCCTGACGTGCCATGCTCAGTGCTGCTGGGTCAGTTAGCTGGACAGCTGGTTTGTGGAACAGGGTAATGCCAACAAATAGCTTCAATTGGGGGAGGGGGTAGGGGGCTCTGAAATAAATAGAGAGAGGAGGGGTGCGGCTGGAGAAGGTAGTGGGGATGGTGATAGGTGAGTGCAGGTGGGCAGCGGTGGGGGTTGGTCAGTGAGGTGAGTGGAGCGGATATGTGGGAGAGAAGATGGACAGGTCAAGAAGGCGGGGATGAGAGGGAGGGTTGATCATGGGAGGAGGCCGGGGGTGGGGAGATCTTGAAACTAGTAAAGTCCTCATTGAGACCATCAGGTTGTAGGTTCCCAAGGAGGAATATGAGGTGCTGCTCCTCCAGTTTCCGGGTGGCATCAGTGTGACACTGGAGGAGGCCCAGGATGGACACATCATCCAGGGAGTGGGAGGGGGAGTTGAAGTGGTTTGCGACTGGGAGGTGTTGTCATTTGTCGCGAACTGAGCACAGGTGCTCTACAAAGTGGTCTCCGAGCCTCCACTTGGTCTCACCGATGTACAGGAGGCCACATCGGGAGCAGCAGATGCAATAGAGCACATTAGCAGATATGCAGGTGAACATCTGTCTGATGTGGAAGGTTTTTTTGGGTCTTTGGATGGAGGTCTGGGAGTTGGTGGATTTGAAATAGAAACTGACATTGAAACTGGTATCTATTTCAAGCCCATGATTACCACAGCTACCTAGATTACACCTCCTCTCACCTATCTTCCTGCGAGAATGCGATCCCCTAATCCCAATTCCTCTGCCTCCGCTGCACCCGCTCCCAAGATGAGGTGTTCCACTCCCGAACATCCCAGATGTCCTCATATTTCAAGGACCACAACTCCCCCCTTTCAGTGATCAAAAACGCCCTCGACCACATCTCTTACATTTCCCGCATCCCAGCCCTCACACCCCCTCCGCAACAAAAACAAAGACAGAATTCCCCATGTCCTCACGTATCACCCCACTAACGTCCCAGATTCAATGCATCATTCTCCGTCACTTCCGCCACCTGCAATCTGACCCCACTACGAAGGATATATTTCCGTCCCCACCCCTATCTGCCTTCCGTAGGGACCAGTCTCTCCACAACTCCCTCGTCCACTCCACACTCCCCACTAACCTCACCACCCTTGCACCTTTCCCTGCAACTGCAGGAAGTGCTACACCTGCCCCTACACCTCCCCCCTCACCTCCACCCTGCCTTGGGAGCCTACAGCCCAATGGTCTCGATGCGGACTTTACTAGCTTCAAAATCTCCCCACCTCCGGCCTCATCCCATGACCAACCCTCCGTCTCATCCACGCCTCCTTGACCTGTCCGTTTTTTCTCCCACCTATCAGGTCTTCCCACCTCACTGACCAATCCCCACCACTGCATACCTGCACTCACCTATCACCATCCCACCTATCTTCCCCAGCCCCACCCCTCCTCTCTCTATTTACTTCAGAGCCCCCTTCCCCCTCCCCCATTTCTGCAGAAGGGTCCCGACCCGAAACATCAGCTTTCCTGTTCCTCTGATGCTGCCTGGCCTGCTGTGTCCCTCCAGCTCCACACTGTGTTATCTCTGACTCCAGCATCAGCAATTCTTGCTATCTCTATCTGCAGGAGAAATTGGATTCAACATTTTATAATGTCTGCTCTCATGCCTGGAGCTCCTTACTTCAGTTTAGCTTCTCATTCTCAGTAGCCATACCCAGGCCTAATTAATCACGCGCAGTGAATAGACAACAGATGCCAGACACAGATAACGTCACAGGCTCCTGCTAATATGCCTGTTCAGGCATTGTTGGGGGAGCCACCATCAGTCCATCACCTTTAAAATCACGTTCTAAAGAAAGTAGGAGCTCATCTGTTAGGTCAGTGAGCATTATAACTGAGAAAGATCAGGAATAAATCTCTGGCCTATGCTGAGACAGGCAATTTTAACTGGGAAAAGAAATTACCTCAATAACCAGAGCATTCTTCGGGAGCCTTTGCCAACAGTTCACTCCCGATGACTAACCAATGACACTTCCGAGATGATGGCACGTGTATGGACATGGAGTCCTTTAAACTTCCTACACAGCCTGTAACCAGGTGACATTTGATCTCTGAAGAAGGGCCTAGGCCTGAAAGGTCAGCTTTCCTGCTCCTCTGATGCTGCTTGGCCTGCTGTGTTCATCCAGCTCTACACCTTGTTATACCAGGTGACATTTATTGGCTAAGCTACACCTGCAAGATAGCTATTTGGACAAATTATTTGAAGGATATTGTAACATGTGACCATGCACTCCAGTCGGAGTTATTATATTTAGGAAGTAGACTTTGGCAGAGAATAAGAGGGGAAATTACATATGGTTATTTTACCATGCTATTAAATATTCATGGAATGACACCCTTTTAAAGACATCTCAAGGTATGTATCGTGTACCTGGGATACAGGAAGGCTGTGATATTGTAAGGAAGGAAGTACATTTATTGTGGAAGCAGCCATTTAGACATTGACAGACAATGTCACGTTGACCTCACAATTTGTTGTCATCTCGCGCATTATATATGTAATAGGCTGCATATCTGCTACCTTTTATACATAAACTTTAAAAGAAAAGGATCTAATTGCCGACTACAGAATATGATTCATGGATCTATTTTTGCAAAACCAGCTACAGGACAATACGAACTAAATGGGCTATTGTTACAGCGGCAATGCTGATGGACAGGTTGATTTGTTAGTCCACTGATTTATGCCCACTTAATGGCTGTTATGGCAACTAGAACTGGTTTGTATATTATCAGAAAATTGAAGTGCTGCATGGGATTTTGAACCAAAAGAGCTGATCAGTATATCTATTGTGTAGTATTTGGAAAAACTGACATGACACATTGTACATTAAACAGATTACTGAGCAATGGTATGTGATTTCTGTTAAGCAAAAATATGTATACTGCTCCTTTATTTTTGATCATCAGATTAAACAAATGAGCATTTAACATCTTAAACAGTAACTTCTACAAATGGTATAAACAGACAATACCTGGATTTCTGCAAATGGGGAACATATCAAACTTTGCACATGCAGTATACAACATATGCATAGTGCTCATCTATAGTCCAGGAAATATGTTTTTGCGTATCTGTTTTTCTTTAAAATTATGGATAACAGAAAATTAAATTCACAGTTGGCAAAAGATGTACAGTGAGTGCTGTGTGGATAAGTAAACATGCAAAGGACAACCTCACAAATGTATTAGAGAATTTCTTTGTATTTGAGAATTTTCATGATAAATTTATAAGTTAGGATGGTGAGTGGTTTCGAGGGGAACTTTTCCTTGCATCCTTTGTTTTTGTCTTTCTAGATGGTAGAGGATGTAGATTTGAAAGGGTCTGTTGAAGGAGAGTGTACTTAACTATAACAACAGAAACAAGTTATACGTTGGTGTTATACAAATTAATACATGAGAAAATAGTTGAAGTGCCTCAGCTTTAATATTCCATCTGTGTAATATCTGAGAAAGTGCTTATGGTCCACATGGCACTGTTCCTGATAACCTGGCAGAAAAAGGGACTTTCACATTTTCTATAATGGAACACTTCCATACTGCCAACGTATTTGTATCTCTGCTTTGACGAAATAATACAGCTTTGTACATTTCCTGTTAAAGTTCACAATTATGTGTAAACAAAATTTTCCCATTTGCAGTTATAATGTGGTTACGTGTGAGATTTGTGGTTGCCGTCCACCTTGGCCCAGGGCCAAGTTTTTCCTGTGATTTTCTGCTTTTTGCCTGTTGGATTCAGGTATTGAGGAATTGCATGGATAGAGAATCTCACCACTGGTGAGACCTTCTGGCTTACTCATCTCTGATGCCCTCTTTAATGCCAAGCTGCACACCAGTTCAGATGCTGTCAGGCAGGAACTACCTCTCACAGTGCAGTGCTCAACTTGGAATTTTAAAGATGTTGCTAAGGAAAGGCAAGCTAGCTTCCTGCTTCCAGGTCAGGGACCTGGAGGTACTAGTGGACAGGTTGTGAAAAGAAGGGCAGCCTTGGTATCTACCATCAGAGGCAGCATGGATCCACGGAGTTATACAGTTCAAAGCTGCACCCTGCATCAAAAAGGGCACTCAGCAATGCTACAAGAGCATTAATGATGTCCTGCATCCTGCAAGAGTGAGAGCCATCATCTTTTCTCTGGTTCCTCATACTCAAGCTCAGCACTCACTCCAACTTTGCCACTGCACACATATCCCACCAAGGTTCAGGGAGTTGAACCCTCAGTATGTGTACCATCCTGTCTATTCACCAGCTCTCACCCACATCAACCTCCCAAACTGTTAGCTCCTTCTGCCCTGTGCCCTTCCTATTCATTCTCTGGGCACAGCTTGCCACCTCACCTGCTCATGCATGATCACTGCTCTTGCGTACACTTCCATCATACTCATCCCCTCCCTTTGTCTCATTGCAGGCACAACTCAACCATAACAGATCAAGACTGGAGGGGCAGTGCTGGACTACCAGGTTCCTCACTCCCATAGGAAGAAAATACTCAAAAAAGCCAGAGTAGAGCAGAACCAGACATGTGGAAATGGGAAGGCATCACTGGGTGACCAACAAAGTAATGTTCACTGTGCTACCCATTGCCAACAATGCTAAGTCATTCTTTGCCTGCATAAGTTTTTATGAAACTTTCCTACTAATTCCCTCCCTAATACAAGAAAGAAACAGCAGCCAACAAATCTCCGATAGGAAGAGGCAAGTTCCAGTGTCAACTCTCCCTGCCCCTCGAAGGAGGAAGCCAGTGAAAATGGGTAGGTTAGGTGGATTAGCCATGGGAATTGCGGGGTTATAGGGATGGGGATAGGGTAGGGGAATGGGTCAGGGTGGGATTCTCCTCAGAGGATCTGTGTGGACTCAATGGGTTGAATGGTCTACTTCCACAATGAGGGATTCTTTGATTCCCTATGATTCAATCCAGTGGTAAGGCTTTCACCTGTACCCCTACCGTCTCAGTAACTTTCATCTCGATGGGTGATTAGACTTGGAGCATATCTCCATAGCTGCTCAGGAAAGAGGCGCCCTGGCCTTCAGAGGTCTGCTAGAGACCAGGAACCTGCTCAGCCCAGGCTTGTTTGTGGACATTACTGGTTTAGTTAACCTGCAGGGACAGGGACAGGAACATCAGGCACCTTTAACCAGAGGCAACCTGTAAGCTAGGATGAAGGATGGAGAAGTCTACTAATGTTATCTGTCTCACGCTGACTCCAGCATGTGTGCAGGTAGCTGTCTCCAAGTACAGCTTGGTCATCACCACGAAGACTCAGTTCTATTAAAATGGAGTCGTTACCAGATATGCACATGAACCTGGACTCCATCTCTTTCGCCATGGGGACTCTGCAACAAGTCAAAGCAAGAAGGGATGAGGCATTTGAAGCTCACTGTAGGTGCCCCTTCCTCTCAGGGAGACACGATGTTTCCAGCAGGCATCTTCTGGGCGGTGGAATGTTGGACAGGCACCCTCCTCTACATGTGCCCAACATTCCCACCCCCAACCCTGCCCCACAAACGCTTCTTCTCAGGCAATGTCAGAGGTGCCAGGCCCCTCCAAAACCGTCCTGCTGTGTTCCCAAAGCCTACAGCAGCACAGGCTGAGGAGGGTCAGCCTGCATCTGGGCAACAGACTTTCAGCAGGTCTAGACCACCATTATCTCCCAGGACACAGGACCAACTACAGGGCAGGCTTCTCTGTCCTCGCTGCAGAAGTTAAGCCTGCACTTGGGCCTAGAGGAAAGTTAATGAAGAAGAAAGCAGTCCGAGAGCACACAGATAACATGGGTGCTACTTCACTGGAGATAATCTTCCATTTTTGTAAATATATTCTCACTTGCTCTGTTTCAGTGCAAGCTAGGATGTAATTTTTGCTATTGAACCTGGTCAAGTCCTACTTGTACGAGAGAGGAGCAACTCCTTCATACATGGCCTGGCTGAAAGAATTGATCGGTGATGGCCTAATGATATTGTCGCTGGATTGTGAATCCAGAGACCCAGGTAATGTCCTGACTTGAGAACCAGGTTCGAATCCCACCATGGCAGAATTCAATAAAAATCTGGAATGAAGAGTTTCTCTCAGGTTAAAACTGTCCTTCAGGATTGTCAAGCATTTCCGAGCAACTTATCAGTTCGCACACACTCTGAAACATTAAAGGGATCCTTTTGATGGAAGGGTCAAAAGGACATTTCTCAGAATTCCTGCCAACCTGATAGCTATCAGGGAAGACTATAACACACAACATTCAGATGCTATAAAGATTCACATGATGTTAGTCAACTGTCGAACTGCCAGCTCCTTTTTCCCCAACAGGAATGTTATGTGCAGATATTCCAACATGGGATCACCCAAAGATATCATGTGTACAATCACACGGATATGAAACATTTATTCAGCAACACAAAAGATACAGGATTGCAAATATCACAGGGTCCACGTGTCCTTTGCAATGAGCAGGGGATATTTGCTAGATCTGAACAATGAAACAGCAAGCAATGAAACAAAAGGTACAAACCTGGTTCATTCAAATTGGAAGCAGGTTGTAATTATGTTCTTTTTGGCATCTGGGGCTTTGTAATGCCTGGTTCTGTCATTCTCTCCACAATCTTCTTCTTAGTCAATTCCCTGATCCTCAGCCTCATCTTCATTCTCAGAGACTGCAATTGATTCCCATTTCATCTGCATCCAGAACATCCTTTCTTTGTTGTTTGAGGCACAGGATGCCACTCTTTGCTGGTCTTTCCTGCAAGGCCCTGCTGGAGAAGTCTAGACATTGGAACCTCATCTTAAGGTCTGTTTCAATATGACCCCAGTGAAAGTGTGAGCAGCTTCATTTTACAACTGTCTGAGGGGTTCTTAAAGTTATAATGAGGCATGTTTGAAGGACTATCCCTTGTCTTTTACAAACATCTCTGTATGAACTGAGGACCATGAAGGAAGGCAGGAACCTGTGAGCTCTCTTATGAGTCATGGCAATTTCCAAGATATCCACCACAGACCTCCAGAATTTGGTGTTAATCGTCACACATCATGTTAACATTCATGGAGTGGAAGCCTTTTCTTTTGAAGTCTGCAGGCTGGTGATAGAGTGCTTTCAAAACAACATGGGTGCAGTCAATAGCACCCGCACTTTGAGGAATCCAGCAATAGTGGAGAAACCTAGTACTTGATTCTCAATGACGTGAAACAGTGAAAAAAACTTGAAACAGGGCTTAAAATTTCAGAGCAATTGTGAAGTTGATGGGTACTGAAATGGGATTTCCTGCCAGTTCTTTGGGCATAAGTTGATTTCAAGCAAAGTTCTTTGATGATGGGGCAAGGCATCCTTGATCGGTGCCAGAACTGCCTTTCAGATCACTGAAGAAATTGAGAGTGAGACCTTCATGTCCTCAGTAGAAGCTGCTTTTCCAGCAGCAGCTTCTCCTCCTGGAGGCTGTGTAGCAGCCGTTGGAGCATTCTCCATGTGAGCACCATGAGCAGATATTCTGCAGGGAAGGTCAAATAGATGATGTTATTTTATTGAAGAAGTTCCTGAGCACTCGCAACTGTGATACATATATATAAATAATGTACTGAATACTGAAGCATCAATTTATGCCCTTTCACAGTATGGCATGGAGAACTCCAAGGGACACCACTGCCATGCCTCTATAAAGACTTCTCAGCACTGTGACTTTATGTAATTGGTTAATGTACAACCAACGTTTTCATTAAAGACTAAACTTCAAACTGAGCAAGCAAATATTCCCATGTATTCTATAGGACTCTCAACTGATGATGTTATAAATCCCCAAAACATGAAAGAAGACACATACTTTTAAAGTCCTTCAAGCATTTGACAATTACTTTAATCCTAGAACAAGCAAATTTCTTCAAAGGGCAAGATTTCACAGAATAGTTCAGCATCAAAGAGAATCCGTAGGTAATTTCATTACTGATTTCAATAGATCAGTAGGAAACCACAATTATAGAACTTTGAAATAGGAATCCAAAAGAGACACTAATATTGTTGAAATTATTGATGAGTCTTTATCAGGGTTATGACAGTGCAATGAAGATTTGACTTTGGTGAAAGCTATTCCTATTATGATGGAAACAGAAACCGGTACAATTAAAGACAATCCCTGAAAGGAGAAACAAAACCTTACAACAGGAGAACAGCAGGATCCATGCACTTTATAAGATAAACTCTTTGAAGAAACATATGGTAATGAAATACAAAGAGTAGGCCAAAAAGCAAATGCTAACAGTCAACATCAATGTTGTGGAATGATAAAGAACTTCATACAAACAGTTCGCAGCCATAACAAAACAAAAGCTGCATTTATACAACTGTAGGCCACAGGCTGCAGACATAGGTTACAGATTCAGATCAAAAATGGCTGTGGTTACACTCACAAAGAGCTCAATATGACAGAGCAATCACTGCTAGAAAGATACCGAAGGGACTCCTAAGGAAAACTGGTGATTCAACCTACTTGAGTTTGGCAGGGATTGTTTATATCAATAGACTCCTCATTAATTTGAACCTTGATACAAGGACAAGTGTTACTGACCTATCAAATACCAAGACTAATTAAATTGAAGTTACAATCTGCACAGATAAACTATATACCCCAGTTGGAATAACTCAAAAGATTAAAGGGCATAAGAGAATCAAAAATGTATACAGGCTCTAGGAGCTAAAGGGCCTACTCCTGTTCCTATATTCAAAGAAGAAAGAACAAAGAAAATTAATGCACAGGAACAGGCCCTTCAGCCCTCCAAGCCTGCACCGACATACTGCCCGTCACAACTAAAACGCCCTACTCTTCCAAGAACCATATCCCTCTATTCCCATCCTATTCATGTATTTGTCAAGACGCCCTTTAAAAGTCACTATCGTATCTGCTTTCACCACTTCCCCCGGCAGTAAGTTCCAGGCACCCAACACCCTCTGTGTAAGAAATTTGCCTCGTGCATATCACCTTTAAACGTTGCCCCTCACACCTTAATTCTATGGCCCCTAGTAACTGACTGTTCCCCCTTGGCATAAAGCTTCTGGCTGTCCACTCTGTCCATGCCCTTCATAATCTCGTAGACCTCTATCAGGTCACTCCTCATCCTTCATCGTTCCAGTGGGAACAACCCAAATTTCTCCAACCTCTCCTCATAGCTAATGCCTTCTGTACCAGGCTACATCCTGGTAAATCTTTTCTGTACCCTCTCCTAAGCCACCACATCCTTCTGGTAGTGTGGCGACCAGAATTGAACACAATATTCCAAATACGGCCTAACTAAGATTCTGTAAAGCTGCAACATTACCTGCCAATTTTTAAACTCAATGCCTTGGCCAATGAAGGTAAGCATGCTGTATGCTTTGTTAACTACCTTTTCCACCTGTGTTGCCATTTTCAGTGACCTGTGTACCTGTACACCCTGATCCCTCTGCCTATCAGTACTCTTAAGGGTTCTGCCATTTTTCCACCTGGAATAGACCTTCCAAAAAGCATTACCTCACATTTTTCCAGATTAAATTCCATTTGCCATCTCTCTGCCCAAGTCACCGACCAATCTATATCCAGCTGTATCCTTTGACAGTCCTCATCACTATCCACAATTCCAATTCTCCAATCCTCTGGGACCTCCCCTGTAGCCAGTGAGGATACAAAGATTTCTCTCATGGCCCCAGTAATTTCCTCCTTTGCCTCTCTCAGTAGTCTGGGGTATATCTTATGATTCCCATCTCATTCTGCGCATTCCAAAGCCTTTAATTTGCTAAACCATGACAAGTATAGATAATCTTGAATTACGCACAGTAAATCTTCTTCATGACACTCTCTTTGAGCGTCAGAAAAATACATTGGGGCTGCTTTAGAGGTAATATTTTACGTAGATTTTCTAGTTGCTAAAGAATTACATTCATTATCTGAAATATCTCAATGCAGTCAGATAATGCTGTCCCCATTATGATATCCAAATACCAGGGGCTCATGGGCAAATTATATTATTGGACACATTCAATAGTTATTGTGCCTATCCTTACACTCCAATTACCTTATATTTATACTGATTGTTGCAGTCAGGATTTACAGTGCTATTTGCTGTTTGGTGTTTAACCAAGGACTACCAAACCTACATTGTGGTCAGACCGTGTGCGCATATAAATGTTGTATATGTGAGAATGTATGTGAGATGAGCAAGTGAAAAGTTACCTGATTTCCAGGGCAAGTGTATGAGAAAATTACAGCCTTTATTTAAACTCATAAAAGCTTGCTGCCAAGACTCTTTAATTGGCTCCCAAATTCCAAGGTTAAGAAAATGAAAACATTTTTCATCATAAAATGAGCAGATCATGGGAAGTAAGGAAACACATAAACTTTATAGTGTCCAATGTCTATGTATTGCAACCAAGCATTACTTTTCATGCTATGGTTTGACTGTAAGGCAAAGTCTACTGTATATGCAATAGTTTGATTTCCTTTGGTTTCATTGTTAATCACGGATCAGAATAATGCACTACAGAGTAAACTATAATTTATAAAGAGGGTCAATATACCTACTCTATTGTCTAAGTGTTGCAGTCAATAACTTATATACATATAATCGCTGATGTTGACAAATTACAGATATGCTGTGGTCTGTCTGAACGCTGTCCAGGAGTTATTGTATGTTCTATAGTCAGAATGTTTCAACTGGAGTCGGGAAAAGGCTGGGTATTGAATACTCTAAAGCTTGACTCCTAGCTATTGTATCTATACTATGAAATACATATTATGAGCATGAATGTTATAACCAGTAGCCCCAAGGAGATGTAAAAACTGCCCAATGAAAGCACTTTTAAAGTTTGTTAGTGTTACAGTCAAGGCTCTTGTACTGGGGCAGTGCCAGAGTTCAGGTGGTTTTATTTACACTATGAAAAATTGATTCATTTTGACATTTAAATAGCATGCATGCCTCCGGTAAAACATAAATCAGTCAATTCATTTCAGTAAGATTTATTCCACGGACACTGTTTGGAGACCAGGTAAACATGTGCAAATAGAGTAAATTCCACATTGTTGGGGGTGGAGAGCTTTGATAAGTGATTTCAATTTTTCACAACGGTTAAACTTTAACTCCCATAACAATATAAAAAATAAGTGGCAGAATCTCAAAAATGCAGAATAAGGTGGGTCTGTTAGAATAACACATCAGAGCATCAATTAACCTATTGTGTCAATGAGGAGTTGAATTCACCCTTTAGCCCCATGATTCTGGATGTGGCCTGGTGAAAGGTCATAGATATGAAACATTATCCCTGTTTTTACTCCCCACAGGTGCTGCCTGAACTGCTTACTATTTTCAAAATTTCTATATTTCTTATTGTGCCAGAGCCTTGTCATTACTCAACTGACACAGTCAATAAATGTTTAGGCGTAAATCATTCACAAACATCATTAAGGATTAATTCTAAACTTTTTATTCAGTTGTGGAAACAATACAGTTGAAAAGTCAGGCAATTAATTTATCCATGTTCCAAATCACCTTCATTTCCAGAATACAAGTCAGGTGATGCTATTATTTGTTGTAAATGCCCATTGCTTTTTACAAAATTCAGATTTCCTTAAGTAGTTATGATTAACTATTTGCATAATTTGTAAAATAGTGCCAGAAAGTAAAATTTAATGGAAGTCAATCTGCATCGTTATGCAGCACAAGACCTCAAGTTAGTTTACTTGTTTCAAAAGTTCGATGTGCATATCTCACTACATAATTTAGTTATAAAATAGAATGCATATCGATTCAGTTTAGTGCTCAACAGATAAAATGGAAAGAAGAATCAAATCATTTGATATTCAGAGTGATCTAGGGAATTCGGAAAGTTAAGTTTGATTTCACGCACAGGCAGATCAGACATTTCAGATCTTGCAGTCATCTGGAAAGAGAAATCGCTAAATTCTGCAACATAGAGACGATTAATCTATTTTGAAGTTTTTATTCAGTATTATCCCTAAATGTTAATCCCTGAGGTTTTGAGGCCATCATTGTATGTCCCAGTCCCATTTCAAGCAAAGCAAATCCATTCTTTTCAAGCAATTAAAACAGAAAATGATTCGAGTGCACAGTAGGTCTCTAACCATAAGACAGCATGGTCCCCAAACTGAAAATTCATTTACACCAGACCATTTTCTCAATTTAAGATGGGCGCCCATGCAGCACATATGTGTAGCAACTTATTGGTAAATGCTCTAGGGTAGGCACCCATATCTGCACATGGAACAACCAGTAGGTCCTTTACAGATTTAATCTATATGTTTGAGGGTCCACTTCCTAAACTGGGGTTCCTGGCGTCATCCTTGTAAACTGAGTGAGCTGTATTTTAATATCACTTTAAGACAACATGCACATGACATATGGATGTCATTGAGAAACCAAGCTGTAAAGCAGCGTGTGACCAGCAGTGTGTTAGTGCAGATTGCCAAGAGTAATTGTGACTGCTGAATCCCTAGTGTAGATCTGTCTTTTGAACTATCCTATTTAATTTGTATACATTAGTTATAACCTTCAGATAAATCAAACCTATTTACAGTTCACCAATCCTGCCTGTGAGATATTGTATAAGCAAAAGGCAGAGACGCCGCACGGCGATGACAGTATTATGAGTTTGAAGACCACAGGAGGAACTGCAATCAAGATCTGACACAATATAGAGACTATTTGCGCATTGAAACCCCAAGGGGCTGAATCCTTCTGCAGAAGGTACTTTACAGAACAGTGAATACCCGATTTTGGTATTGCTGGATTGGAACAATGAATTGATGGATAACCGACCTGTGCCATCAGTTTTAAATGATGAATATTAGCTCCAGGCCAATGGGATGTCCTTCCATTCTCACACAAAAAACTGTGCAAAACAAATTAACAGCAAAAGAGGAACGAGTGTGACAGAAAACGAATTGCAGCTTGAAGAAGAGGGAATAAAACAGCTACATTGCTCAATTTTAGCATGGAGAACAGATTTTAAAATACCCTGTAAGACAGCAGCATCTGTAAAGGACAGGTAACATCAGGAAGATGGCCACAAATTCCCTAATATGAATTGGAAGGCTACAGATGACTTGAGCTTTCGAGGAAAATAATGACAGCCATTGGAAATGGGGACTACTTTTAGTCCATCTGGGCAGAATCAAAAGGACTGTATTAAACAACGGAACATGTTTGAAAGAGAGATAACAAGGTGTAGAGATGGATGAACACAGCAGGCCAAGCAGCATCAGAGGAGCAGGAAGGCTGACATTTCGGGCCTCGAACCTTCTTCAGAAATGGGGGAGGGGAAGGGGGTTCTGAAATAAATAGGAAGAGAGGGGGAGGTGGATAGAAGATGGATAGAGGAGAAGATAGGTGGAGAGGAGACAGACAGGTCAAAGAGGCGGGGATGGAGCCATGAAAGGTGAGTGTGGAGTGGGGGGGGGTGTAGGGAGGAGATAGGTCAGTCCAGGGAGTACAGACAGGTCAAGGAGGCAGGATGAGGTTAGTAGGTAGGAGATGGGGGTGGGGATTGAGGTGGGAGGAGGGGATAGGTGGGAGGAAGGACAGGTTAGGGAGGCGGGTACGAGCTAGGCTGGTTTTGGGATGCGGTAGGGGAAGGGGAGATTTTGAAGCTTGTGAAGTCCACATTGATACCATTGGGCTGCAGGGTTCCCAAGCGGAATATGAGTTGCTGGTCCTGCAACCTTCAGGTAGCATCGTTGTGGTACTGCAGGAGGCCCAGGATGGACATGTTGTCTGAGGAATGGGAGGGGGAGTTGAAATGGTTTGCAACTGGGAGGTGCAGTTCTGCACAGCGGTCCCCAAGCTTCTGCTTGGTTTCCTGGTGTAGAGGAGGAATTTTTTGAGGGTGTCAGTGGAGGGGGACTGGTCAGGCCTGCAGGACAGGAAGAAGCGGAGGGTCTTTAGGCCATCTGTATGGGGAAACTTTGAAATACACCTGTTGGAGCTGATGGCTCATAGGTAAGAGCCGCAGAAATCACCCAATTAGTTGAACAGCAGGTAAGGGCAAGGGCTTGGAGTTCTTGGAAGCTGAGCTGTCTCTACAAAGAATTGAGCTATTATAGGTTCAACACTGAATGAATTCGCACAAAAAAAAAACTTTTTAAAGGAAAAGATCAATCACAATGCTGACCCACTGGTAAAATATGGCACAAAACAGGAAATGATTGTGCTGGACAAAGACACCTGAAAGTATTAGAAGCAACTACAGTACTATAATGAGGAGGTGATGTATATCATGATTATAACAGAGAGATCAGCAGTCATATCCAAGGGACAGTGAGAAAAGAATGGAGTCTTTACCTGGCAAGGTATACCTGTAGAGAATAGTATTACATACAGTGGTGTTAATAAAAGAGTTTGCAAAATCTGTTAGTGTCAGCCAGAAGTCACTTGTGGTTTTAGGAAACCAATTGAAGTCACAAATTTGAACAGGGATGAGGATAGCTATGGAGACAGACCATGTTACTGCCTCAGCCCATCATTCCACAGGTAATGGTTTTGCTCAGTAAATGGTTCCCTCCTCTCAGACGCTAATTGTGAAGCAGAGAAACAAAACAAGGTCTTTGTATTGCCATGTTAGACTTGACACCTGTAAATTGGGTTTACTGTCATCGGTGCAAATCATGTTCAGAAAGCTGCTTAGGACACCATTGCCAAACCATCACCTGTACGAATTCTCACAAATACAGGAGAAACTTCTCAAAAACTGCTGTACCTAGGAGAAAATATACAGCAGAATGCATAGGTTTGGTGGTAGCATTATCAAAATTATTGTGGTAAGTTTTAAATATCATTTCATTCTCATGAATGATAAAATTAGCTCAAGGTCTTGAGTTACCAAACATTCATACTTATTGAAAATGAGAAAATAAAACACACTTTTAAAGTACTACTTTCGATTAGATCTTGATAACTGATGTTTAGCATTATTTGCCCGAACAATGCATGGAATTCACAGCTTGGGTGTTTGGTGGAGGCAGATTCAGTTGAGGCATTAAAGAAGGCATTGGATGGTTATTTAAATGTAAACAATGTGCAAGGTTACAGCAAAAAACAGGGATTGGCACTAAGTTAAGATGCATAGAGAGCCAGTGCAGACAAGTTGGGCCAAATGGCCTCCTTCCGAGCTAGATTTTGATTATGACCAGTGATGGCTTCTTTCGTTGGGTCTCTGCATCCATAAACAAGCAGATCATATAGACTCCACTTCAGGAAGATTGCCAACTATCTGTGGTTGTCTGCATTGATATTCTTCTGAAGTAGTGGAAATGACAAATGGCATGTGCAGACATTGATGCCCCAAAACAGCATCCTGAATGCAGTTGGATCATCTAGCTTCACTTTCCAGTAACCACCCTTCACATCTAGGGTGATGGAGAGTTTTACCTTTCCATGGTGTGGCAGCATGCCTTCCATGGTTACAATGGAGCAGTGAGATCTCTTTAGGGCTTTATTTACATTCAGTGGGTCAATGCATACTGTCAGCTTTGCTGCTAATCCATTCTTTTCCAGCACGTCAATCTTATTTTACAAGCTGCTGTTAAGGACAGCTGAAACTTTCCTTAGCAGGTGCTGAGTTGGTCTTGAATTCTCATCCGCTTTGAGATGATATTCTCTAAGAAAAGATTTATGAACAAATCTTTGGACTCATCCAGGATATGTACCACGGTCAATTGTTTGATGTGCTGCAGCAATTTGCAAATCTCCTTTGGCACATTGAGGGTTATCAGTTCAACCTTCAGGCTTAATCTGGCTGAGATGTTGTGTATTGGCTTGACATCTATGATCAGGAACTTCAAATCATTGTTCATGTTATTACAATGGCACACAGAATAGGCGGGCCTCACAGCACAGGTATGGCGCCATCATGAGGTCTTAACCTTACTTTTGAAGGCTTCTTCCTTGAATTATCATGTTGAGACACTTTGAACAGGTCTGTCGAGATCTTGACGTTGCATTTGCACCAAATGTCCATCTGACATTTCATGTTCTCCCTCTGCAATCCTCATTCCAACCACCATTAACCACACCCGGCCTTCCACGTGACTGAACCAATCTGTTAGACGGAGTATAATAATCTGTTAGAATCTTCAGTCACTATCTCTCCGATGGCTGTGTGGACCTGTTTGTTGTGCTTTTTGTTTAGCCATACCGTTGTGTGCAAATGGTACTTTCAGCGAGAATATTGATTTCCCCATACTGGACAGCTTTCTTCTCTTTCTCATGATGTTCACTAGTGTATTTGCATCTTGCTGTTTGTTTGTTGCTGCGCTCCCTGTGTGCCTGCAATGTCTGTTACCATAATGCAAGACCTGGTCTGTTCTGCCATGATTATACTCCAGTTGTTAATTCACAACCTCAGCACTTCAATGCAGGTCAGTTGTTCTCCTGGGCTTGAGTTTGATTTCTCTCAGAGGTTGTACTTTCACTTTTGGATCCCTTATTCCTCATACGTTTCTGTCTCTAACTAGTTCACCTTTTAGTTGACAAATTTACACGTTTCTGCAAGCTAAGTTTATAATGTTATGTATTAATCAACGGACTCCTTTCCACTTTGATCCCTAGTGTTAATGTGTACATTCACTTTATGCTGAAAGCTTGCCTCTATTGCTTTTAAAATTTCTGTCATTTTTTTTCTGCCCTTCAGGGAGATTTAGTGTGGAAACAGACATTTCCCAACATTGACAGAAGTGTGGTCACTTGTATTTGTAATGGTTTGCTCAACACATCTGTAACTATTGCATAATGCTGTCATTGTTCTTTAAGAGTTCCAAGTCCTGACTCATATCACCAGTAATTTGAACAGGAGATGGCAAGGGAAAAGCTGCAACCATTTTATCTTAAGTGGTTATTAATTGTGATCTTTATTTATTCTTTTTAGAGGTGTCTTATAGCTCTGCAACTGTGCCTTTTCAAACAGTAACATTTCTGATTCTGTGGTGTGTTAGAGACATCTTGCACGTCACCGACTTTTATCACTCCATCTTTGGCAGCCAAGCCTTCAGGTATCTCAGCCCTAAGCTCAGGACTCCCTTTCTAAAGTCAATCGATCTATTTGCCTTTCTCTCTTCCCTTAAGATGCTTCTTAAAAACAATCTCTTGGGCCAAGCTTTTCATCACCTGTCCTCATATCTCCTGATATATAAATATCAGGCTGCAATATAAATGTAAGTTGTTGTTGGTGTATATGTTGCTCATAGTCCACCTCAAGAACTCAGTCAACAGCTGCCATTACATTAAAGTTGGATTAAATTATCTGGTGACTGAGCAGACTGTGAGACAGTTCTATGCACCACTGAGACAACGAGATTGGATTTGAATTTTCTTTTAATAGTATACAACAGACCCCCTCCCCCCCACCCCAGACTGCTACCCCACATCACCAAAGCTGGTAGTTTACTCTCTCAGCAATAACATTCCTAACAAGCTTCTGAAGGCTCCCAGAGTTTAAGTTATCATTGGAGCAGAATTCTAAGGTTCGTGGGAGCATGGTCTTACTGCCCTGAGCAACAGGTTCTTACCCTATAATTCGCAAAAGGATGCTAAAAAGGTTAGAAAAGATTCATTAGTTCATAAGAAATTCTAACATGTTAAGATGTAAACAAAAATCATTTACTCAGATTTTAAGTGCATTGTGATAGCAATAGTCTTTTCACTTCCTCCAACATTGTACTTAATTATTTCTTGTTTTTATTTTATAATTGCTCACTAAAAGGGTAACAATTAATAATTAAGGTGCTGCCATTCTCTGACATGTGCAACTGATGCATATGAAATGATACAAACATCTGGCCTTGTTGTCAGCAGTATGTGGATGTAATCACATCTATGGACGATGAAAATTGCATCTGATATTCACAATGCACAAAATTCTAATAAGTTTCCTTTGGGATTTGCAAACCACGGATGGTCATTCCGATCAGATTAGTCAAGTGACATTTTCAAATGAGGTCTGGGAGCTGCATTTGGAGGGAAAAACGAAAGCTTTTCGACAGTCCTGTTTGTTTGTGACACTGGCTGACATGTTGGCCCGGAATGAACCATTGTATCCTGAAATGAGTTGAATATCTTGTCTCGCTGGGACTGATTGCATCAGCTGTTGGATGTGAGGTGCAAATAACTCCCAATATTCCTGTGTGCAGGATACGTAATGGAATGTGAAGAAGGCTGATTATACTAAATGGATGTCACGCACAAAGCAGCAGAGGACTATTCAAAAGGGTAAAACGAAGATTGTTGTCGAGTCCCAGTTCTCAATGGGAGAGAGATATAAATATTCATTGACTGTGCAGATTGCCAACCGAATTTACATTTGACATGGAGTTTCAGCTGGCCTGGATATAAATGGCTGGGTGATTATGTTGTTAAAGATACATAGGTGATTGTCATTATTTGATTAAGGACATAGATGGTAGTATCCCTACTTCTGAGGCAGGAGGCCTGGGTTCAAATACCACATGCTCCAGAAGTGTGTCATAATGTCTCTGAATGGGCTGATTATAAAATATCTAAGAGAACCTAGGTGGGGGGTGTCTTGTGGCACAGTGATAGTGTTCCTACCTTTGTGCCAAGTCTCAGATTCAAGTCCCAACTGTTTCAGAGGTGCGTAATAACGTCACTGAACAATATCCTAAGAGAACATAGGACACTCTGGTGGAACTGTGGTAGTGCCCTTGCCACTGGGCCAGAAGACCTGAGTTCAATTCCTAACACAGTGTGGAGCTGGAGAAACACAGCAGGCCAGGCAGTATCAGAGGAGTAGGAAAGTTGACGTTTCGAGTCAGGACCCTTCTTCAGATTTTAAGAAACGTCAACTTTCCTGATCCTCTGATGCTGCCCGGCCTGCTGTGTTCTTCCAGCTCCACACTGTGTTATCTCTGACTCCAACATCAGCAGTTCTTACTATCTCCGACTGAGTTCAAGTCCTGTCTGCTCCAGAGATGTGTCATAACATCTAAAAATCTAACAGAACATAGGAAAGGTCTTGTGTTACTTTAGGAAAGGTCTTGTGTTACCCTACTTCTGAGCCAGGAGACCTGGGTTCAAAGCCAACCTTAATCTAAGGTGTATCATAACATCCCTGGACACAATGATCAAAAATACCAAAGCGAACATACCATGCTAATAAAGGCTTTTGTGGTACCGCAAATGAGTTTAGGAAAAGTACATCCTGGTGGAACTTACTGGTATCTCAGAGAAAAATTTGCAAGTAGCTTTATGATGCAGGATGATGATTTTCTATGGGGAGATTCAGCAGAATTTGAGCAATTTGTTATAAGTAAGTCATAAAAAAAAATCAATGATCCGTATATATTGTGTAAAGTACTTGAAGGGCCTAAGGCCTGATTGGTGCTCAGTGCAATAAGTTACCCTGGAAGGTGTCCCAAGCATTAAAGTAATGTATAAAACTCGCCATCTCATGTTTGCAGTAAACGTGAGAGCGGTACTTTCCAGTAGCAGGTTACTGCTAAAACGGTATTCTGTCTACCACACAAATGGAGCATGTGATACATCTGGTGTAATGCCTGGTATGCATGTAATTTTTCATCTCTTATTACATTGTAATCATTTTATTAAAATTCAATTAAAAATTGCTACTACTGTCCTCAAATAAAAATGTTTTCCAAGAAGGCAACCAATGCCCAAAAAGCCAGCGAGGATTTAATGTGCTTGAAACAGAAGAGAAAATTGGCGAGAAAAAATAAAAGAGATTCTTGTTTATTGTTGTTTGACAATATCACACACTGCAAAACGGGAGTTCCTCACTTCGGTGTACACAAATTTAAGTAAGTTCTTATATTTCTGTTGTCGTTCTAAAAAAGAGCACTGCTCAAATAACATTGCATCAGGCTTGACTTTGTTGGTGGGAAGGGGAATGAGTTAATAAAATGAAGATTTGGCCTGCCAGATATAGCACTCCCCAAAACAGCAGCATCCTTTTTAATCAAAGCTAAATGGGTATTGGAGAACTGGCATGATCTAATTGATTTAAAAGGTTTTTGATAGTGTCAGGCACTGAAAGTGAAGTAAGGCCCAGGATAACCTTTTCTGATTTATATCATTTACCTGAAGCACTGGAAGGAGTCCTCAGTTTATTGTCTAATCTGAAGGGCAGCTCCTAACATTACATTTCAGGATTTGCCTGGATCGGTGTTGAATGAGGATGGTATGGTATGCTATGGGTAATGATGAGGATTGATGCACGAAAACTAATGAAGTATAATGTTGGTAACTATGCTTTGGACCATTCTATTTTTTTTTTGGGTGGAGGGTGTGCAATAGAAACTTAATTGGAACTGCAAACAAGGAGCTGTAAGGAGAGATGGATACAAATTTCAAGTCCCACCATTTTGAGAGGTGTGTAATAACATCACTTAACAGATTGATTAGAAAATACTTTTAAAAGTACTGATTTGTGTGTCAAATTTGCAAATAATGACTGTTTCCATTTAAAACATGATCGTTTGAATCAGCATGCCACGTGATGCAGTCTCAATGTAAAATGTGCGATAACAAGGTGTAGAGCTGGATGAACACAGCAGGCCAAGCAGCATCAGAGGAGCAGGAAAGCTGACGTTTCAGGCCTAGACCCTTTTACAGAGAAAAAAAAAATTCTGAAGAAGGGTCTAGGCCCGAAACATCAGCTTTCCTGCTCCTCTGATGCTGCTTGGCCTGCTGTGTTCATCCAGCTCTACACCTTGTTATCTCAGATTCTCCAGCATCTGCAGTTCCTATTGTCAATGTAAAATGTATCCCTTTGCACATTACTCAATTCTCCTCACAGAAACACAAGTAAAGAGAGAGACTCAGTGAAGGATAGATATGTGAAGATCCCAAGTCACAGTATCTTTTTGAGCAATTTAAAAGCAATACATATATTTACTCTTTATTCTTCTATTTCAAAATGTATCATTTCCTGAAGAAGGGTCCCAACCTGAAACATTGACTTTCCTGCTCCTCTGATGCTGCCTGACCTGCTGTGTTCCTCGAGCTCCACACTGTATTGACTCTGACTCCAGCATCAGCAGTTCTTGCTATCTCCTAATGCTACACTTGGACAAAGTTTTTGCACTGCTGGATTTCCTTGAAATCCCTCTGGGGAGAAACATATCGCTATTTGGTGTCAGAAATTTGCCACAAAAGAATCAGAGATACTAAACAGTGTGTTACCATGATGTATCCCACAGCTTTATTACTCTTTGTTGTTTAACAATATATCATTTATTTCTTTGTTTACCGGATACTTTCTGGTAAAAGCCCTGTTATTTATCATTTTCACCACCAATATGTGGTACAGAAATAATTTCACTGTTTACATTCTGACTGAAATTGTAGCAGTGAGTCAGGATCTATAGCGTATGAAAAGCCAGCTGAGCCCGACCTGACCCAACGGATGAGATGACAGACAGTCAAATTGACAAAACCTCCTGCTGATCACAGCAATCAATCGGTTTCAATTAAAATTGTTAATTATTTACTTTCAATCAGTTATCCCACCGCTACTTCATTCCTTGTTATCTCCCAGGGTTGTTTTTGTTTTGTACAAATCTGCATCTATCACTAAACAATTATTATTCTAAGCACGAATGCTAATTATTGACAAACAGGGGGCTGATTTTCCCCCATTTGCGATTTGTGTGGTCGTGGTGGTGAATGAGTTCTATGCTGTTCAGTCTACCATGGGCCAGGCTGACATTTCTCACACAATCTTCTGTTTTTCACTTTGTTAATTGAGCTGACGAGCCAGTGGTCGAACATGAACAGGGCACATGTTCACCGTGGCTGGGATCTGCCTGCTTACTGGGCCCATAATTAAAGGCAGGTTGAGCACACCATCTTGAATGTTACAAGCCAGGAACACTGTCTGACAGTTAAGGGAAAAAAAGGTCCAGAGAGCCCTGGGTTGAGGAATGTTTATGATGAAATAAGGAAAAAGGGAAACTTATGGGAGATACTGGAGGCTTATGGAAGATGTGGAAGGCCCTGGAGAGAGATAGAAAGTGCAGGAGATCTCCTAAAACAGAAATTAGGAACGTGACAATAGTCATGAAAAAGCATTGGATGTAAAATAAGGGAACATCCAAAGGCATTTTATATGTATATTAGGGGGAAAGGTTAACTAGGGAATGAGCAAGGTACATTAGGGAGCAAAATGACAAACTGCCTAGAGCCTGGTGCTGCAGGTGAAGTTTTAAATGAGTGCTTTGCATCTGTATTCACCATAGAGAAGGATGATGTAGGTACAAAAGTCACAGAGGATGACTGTTACATATTTGAACCAATTACAATTGAGAGGCAGGAGGTATTAACAGTTTTAATTGGCTTAAAATGGAATTAAAACATTTAAAACATGCTGACATAAAAGGCCAAGTGCGGGATAGTGGGTGTAAAGTAACTAGGTCCTTCATGACAGGGACAGAGACTATAGACTAAAGAGATAGTAAGAACTGCCGATGCTGGAGAATCTGAGATAACAAGGTGTAGAGCTGGATGAACACAGCAGGCCAAGCAGCATCAGAGGAGCAGGAAACTGACGTTTGGGGTCTGTGACACTTCTTCAGAAATGGGGGAGGGGAAGGGGATTCTGAAATAAATAGAGAGAGAGGGGGAGGTGGTGATAGAAGGTGGATAGTGAAGCAAATAGGTGGAGAGAAGATGGACTATCAGGGAGGCGGGGATGAAGCCGGTACAGGTGCGTGTAGGTAGGGAGTTAGGATGAGGGTTGGTCAGTGTGGAGGGAAGGGCGGGTAGGTGGGAGGGAAGATGGACAGGTCAAGGAGGTGGGGATGAGGTTAGTAGAGGTGAGGTGAGTGTAGGTAGGAAGTGGGGGTGAGGATTGGTCAGTGAGGAGGGAGGAGTGCATAGGTGGGAGAAAAGACAGACAGACCAAGGAGGCAGGGATGAGAGGGGGTGCTAGTCTTGAGATGAGGCTGGGGGGTGGGGAGATTTTGAAGCTTGTAAAGTCCACATTGAGACCATTGGGTTGTAGGCTCCCAAGGCGGAATATGAGGTGCTGTTCCTACAGTTTTCGGGTGGCATCGTTGTGACTGGAGCAGGTCCAGGACGGACATGTCGTCCAAGGAGTGGGAGGGGGAGTTGAAGTGGTTTGTGACTGGGAGATGTTGTCGTTTGTCACGAACCGAACGTAGGTGTTCCACAAAGTGGTCTCCGAGCCTCTGCTTGGTCTCGCTGATGTACAGGAGGCCACATTGGGAACAACGGATACAATATACCACATTAGCAGATGTACAGGTGAACATCTGTTTAATGTGGAAGGTTTTCTTGGGGCCTGGGATGGGGGTGAGGGTGTAGGTGTAGGGGCAGGTGCAGCACCTCCTGCAGTTGCACAGAAAGATGCTGGGGCTGGTGGGGCCGGTGGGGCTAGTGGGGAGTGTGGAGTGGATGAGGGCATCATGGAGAGAGCGGTCCCTATGAAAGGCAAATAGGGGTGGGGAGGGAAATATATCCTTCATAGTGGGGTCGGATTGCAGGTGGCGGAAGTGGCAGAGAATGATGCGTTGAATCCGAAGGTTGATGGGGTGATATGTGAGGACAAGGGGAATTCTGTCTTTGTTGTTATTGAGGGGAGGGAATGTGAGGGCTGAGGTGTGAGAAACACAAGAGATGTGGTCGAAGGAGTTTTCGACCACTGTGTGGGGAAATTGCGGTCCTTGAAAAACGAGGACATCTGCGATGTCCGTGAGTGGAACATCTCATCTTGGGATCAGATGCGGCACAGGTGAAGGAATTGGGAATAGGGGATAGCATTCTTGCAGGAAGGTGGGTGAGAGGAGGTGTTGTGCAGGTAGCTGTAAATAGATATCAGTTTCCTGGTGGTTGCCAGAGATGGAGACAGAGAGGTCCAGGAGGGAGAGAGAGATATCAGAGATGGTCCAGGTGAACTTATGATTGGGGTGGAAGGTGTTAGTAAAGTGGATGAACTGTTCGAGCTCCTCGTGGGAGCACGAGGTGGGGCCAATACAGTCATTGATGTAATGGAGGAAAAGGTGGGGGATAATGCCAGTGTAGCTGCGGAAGCTTCAAAATCTCCCCAACCCTGACCTCATCACAGACCAGCCGCCACTCTTGTCCCAGCCTCCTTGACCTGTCCATCTTTTATCCCACCTATCTGCTCCTCCCACCTCACTGAGCACCCCCCAGCCCCATTTCCTATCCACACTCACTTCACCTCTACTAGCCTCATCCCTGCCTCCTTGACCTGTCCGTCTTTTATCCCACCTATCTGGTGCTCCCACCTCACTGACCAACCCCCAACCCAACTCCCTACCTACACTCACCTTTACTGGCTTCATCCCCACCTCCTTGACCTGTCTGTCTTCTCTCCACCTATCTGCTCCTCTATCCACCTTCTGTCATCACTTCCACCTCTCTCTATTTATTTCAGAGCCCCCTTCTTCTCCCTCATTTCTGAAGAAGAGTCCAGACCCGAAACGTCAGCTTTCCTGCTCCGCTGATGCTGCCTGGCCTGCTAAGTTGTTCCAGCTCTACACTTTGTTACAATAGACTGAAGGCCCTCTTTCTGTGCTGTAGGACTCTAGCGGTCTGTGATTTTCACCTCAGCGGACTGTCTCTCTATAGTTAGACTTGTCTGCACAATCTGATGAGGTCTTAAGTCACTCAACACCAGGTCATAGTCCAACAGATTTATTTGAAATCACAAGCTTTCGAAGCGCTGCCCCTTCCATAATTGGTGAGGACAAGACACACAGGCACAGAATTTATAATCCAAGAGAACAAAAGATCATACAAGTGGTGTGAGTGGAGTGTCGACAGGCTGAATAACAAGTCTCTGCAGGTGATCAAAAGTGTCAGACGGTGTGAGTAAGTGTTAACAGCTGAATAACAAATGAAGGGATGACCTATAATCTGTTTAATTGAGGCAGAGATAATTATAAAACATTAAAAACAAGATGGTACTGGAGACAAATCAAACAGCTGGAATAACATAGATAATAGGTACTGCAGATGCTGGAGAATCCGAGATAACAAGGTATGGAGCTGGATGAACACAGCAGGCCAAGCAGCATCATAGGAGCAGGAAAGCTTGACGTTTCGGGCCTAGACCCTCCAAGCAGCATCATAGGAGCAGGAAAGCTTGACGTTTCGGGCCTAGACCCTCCAAGGGTCTAGGTCCGGCTGGAATAACATGCTGTGTATAAGAGTCACATGCCCAAGGGTCTAACCAAAGTAATGAGTAATCCAAAACTGTACAAATGAATTAAGTTAGAGAGATCATAACAAGTTATTAAGGTGGTGATGTCACATGTAGCGTGACATGAACCCAAGATCATGGTTGTGGCCATCTTCTTTGGTATGGAACTTGACCTTCAGTCTCTGCTTGGTGATTTGGAGTTGTTGTATACCTCCAAGTCCCCCTTGGAGGACGCTTACTCGAAGATCAGAGGTGGAATGTCCTTCACTGTTGAAGTGTTTCCCAACTGGGAGGCAAAATGCCTGTCTGGCAATTGTTGTGCTGTGTCCATTCATTGTCATAGCATCTGCATCTTCTCACCAATATACAATGTCTTGGGGCATCCTTGCCTGCAGCATATGAGGTAGACAGCATTTGCCAAGTCACATGAGTATCTACCATGTACATGGTGGGTGGTGTTCCCACATGTGATGGTAGTGTTCATGTTGAAGATCTGACATATCTTGCAGAGGTTGCCATAACAGGGTTGTGTGGTGTTGTGGTCAATGTTGTCCTGAAGGCTGGGTAGTTTGCTGCAAACAATGGTCTGTTTGAAATTTGGTGGTTGTTTGAAGCTGAGAAGTGGAGGCGTAGGGATGATCTTGATGAGATGTTCATCGTCATTGATGACATGTTGAAGCCTGTGAAAAACATGGCGTAGTTTCTCCGCTCTGGGGAAGTACTGAACGATGAAGGGTACTCTATCAGTCATGTCCTGTGTCTGTCTTCTGAAGAGGTCATCGCAGTGGCACATCAGAACCAACAATCGATGAGTTGAGCATTGTATTGCATTCTTATGAGGGTGTCTTTCAGCATTTTCAGGTATCTATCACATTCCTCTTCATCTGAGCAGATCCTGAGTATGCACAGGGCTTGTCCATAGGGGATGGCTTCTTTAACATGTTTAGCACGGAAGCTAGAAAAGTGCATATTGTGAAGTTATCCATGGGGTTGTGGTAAAGTGAGGCCCTGAGGTTTCCGTCCTTGATAGAGGACACACATTTCCGTGTGTCCAAGAATGAGATTGATTCTGAAGACTAGTCACACAGGACCTGACTTCTGACTCTGTCCACCCCAGTCCATCACCTACACCTCCACATCAATCTGATGAGAACATCACTAACACAGCTTCACAGCTGGAGGAAGAAATACCTCAGGTGTGTGAAATTCCTCAGACTACTAAAGATTAGTTTGTTAATCAGCCTCAGGCAGAGGACGTGCCCCAGTTCTCAGCCATTAATGACCTGGTCAACCTGCAGAAACAGGCACAGGTACATCTGTCAGTTTTACCACAGGCAGTCAATAAACTGAGACAAAGGATGGAGGAGTCACTAGTGGTCTCAGTACAGTGAATAGTAGAGTCAGTAGGGTTGTGGAGTGGCATGGCATGCAGCAGAGCAGCTGTTAAGTGGAGGTGGACTGACAAAAGGTGGAAGTGGTGTTCCAAATGCTTTACAAGTAATTAAATACTTTTCAAAGAGTTGTCACTCTTCATAACTTCTGAAACATAGGCTTCAATTTTTTTTGTGCACAGCAAGATCCCACAATGAATGGGCAGTTTTTACCGATATTGACTGAGCCATATTAAAGTCCTGTTCTGGCAGATTGTTCAGGTGAGTGATGATGAAGCTGGACGCTCAGTATCAGCCAGCCCTTACCCTGTCTTTCAGACAATCGAAGAAAATAATGACAAGACTTTAGACCCACTATCTCATCATTCACCTTTGCCTCGTTGGGGGATCTCCACCTGCTGCTTCCCCCTCTGGATGCTGTGCAACAGCAGCAGTGAAGGGGCAGTGATATATTTCGAGGTCAGGATAGTGAGTGACTTGGAGTGAAACTTGCAGACAGTATCTGCTGCTTTTGTTCCTCTTGAGGAAGGTGGGTGTGGGTTTAGAAAGTACTGTCCAAGGCACCTTGGTGAATTTCTGCAGTGCATCTCGTAGATGGTGCACACTGCTGCTGCTGAGTGGTAGAGTGAGTGAATGTTTGTGGATGTGGTGTCAATGAAACCTTGTCCTGAATGGTGTCAAGCCTCTTGAATGTGAGAATCCATCAGCTGCAAAGAGTTACCTTCCTGAACTCATTATGGAATAAAATCGGCTCATGGGAACTTCAGGTTCCACTTTTAAATTCCTTCTTCTCGAGACATTGCATCAGCCTACACAACAAGGAGTTAATTAGTGAGCACAATGTAATGCTCATGATTGAAGGCACATGGGTGGCACTACCAAATCAGTAATGGCATGAAGTTGTGCCTGAGGTGGTCTGAGAGTAGGCCTGATGATACTCACAGTTTTCTGATGTGGAGTTGCATTGGATGAAGTTTTGAGGAGGATGGGGTCATGGAACATGCAGGGCTCCTATGGTGAAGAAGCAGCACATGATGGTTGGGGCAGGCATTCATTAAGCTTCAGCTGCTAGGTCCCCACACTGATCTATCTGTCTGGGCTCTGTGCCATCTACTTTCTTGCTGATGGAGAGAGAAATTGGAAGTAGGATGTAAATAGGACATATCGAGGATTTAATGAGATGCAGCGCATTGACATAAGGTAGGTGCCACACAAGAGCAAGATTCTGAAGTCACCATTTAAGGCTTGAGGGGAAAGTGGCCAGAATGTTTCTCGAAGTCAAGAATCCTATTTTTCATTCTCATTTGAAAGTGTCACCACACTCGTCATTGCTCCCACCACACAAGGGAGAGGGCATTTCTTCCTATGGGTCCGAAACCTTAATCTAAACCACATACGTCAAAGTCATCTTTAGTGTTACAAACAGAACCATAAACATTCAACAATTTGAAAGACGTAAATAGCTCAGTAAATGTTTAGATGTTAAACCATCAGATAAATGGAACAATGGAACTTTGAATTGACAGTAAACTTCAAAGAATACTTGGAACTTCTTGTCTCTTTTTTCTTTCATCCATAGAAATCTCAGCAATGCACACTGTCAAAGAGAAATCCACCCCATTGGATTAAAAATGGAATGGAGACAAAGAAATGGAGAGAGTGCACGTAGCCTACAGCATAAATAATGCAGGCAAGGAAAATATAATTACAACGCAAGTTTGTTTATGGTGACTATTCCAAAGACCAGGAATTTGTCACGGTTAACAGCTCTCCAGAATTGATCATTGGAAACTTCAGATCTGTGGAGGACAGACTATTTATGGACTTCCAGTCCTTAAGTAATTGATAGATACTACATAGCAACAATGATGTAAGTCATTAATGATTAGAAATATATTTCCATTTCAGATGTTACTTATTTATACAAATCCCATTTTATTCACAACTTCTCATGCTATATTGAAGCATTTAATTCATGCACCAATTTTAATAAGAAAAGCTTTATTTTTAAATTATGTATAAATGATTCATGGAGGATTCAACCTTTTCCACATAACCGCACCTCTCTGCATGGAATTTTAACAGTTTTCAGTTATCAGTTTCGTCTAAATGACCAACATACTGTACTTTCATTTCTGTGGCCAGAATTTGGAAGTGACACAGTTGAAAGAACAAATGAATGAACTCTCTACGCAAAATGCTTTTGCCTGCTCAATATAGATGCGAATAGGTACAGGCCTAAAACATAAAAAGTCCTGATTTTAATTTTATGAAAATGATTAAGTTTTGAGTCAGTTAAAATTGGACTTAAATCTTTCACACCTGGCCATGGACTAGGGAGTCGGATTCATATGTTGATAATAGTGGACTGTGTGGAAAATGGGAATATTATAGTCATGTAGAAGAAGCATCGCAGCACAGTAGTATAATGTTATACCTAACCTGGGAGCGATGGATCCTGATACTGTTTGTTTAAATGGAGAAAATAATCCAATCTCTAATATTGATGTCACCTCACTGTTATCAGCACACAAGTCATCTCCAAAGACATTTTTTTATTAAATTAAATGTCACGAAATGGGCTTGTTTATTTGACACATAAAAACTGCTCAGCTAGGCAGTCACCCAATGAAGGGCATAACAATGTGGATAATACAGCATTAATCTTCTTCCTTTGCCTAAGTGCTTCATCTAAGCCAAGCAGCTACGGTTTTCCTGGTGCCTTCCCATGAAGAAGAAAGGGAGAACTAATGACAGACCTACTAACACATGCTTTCATTCCTTTGGTAGCTGACATGAAAACCTGGGAGAAGAGAATTGCCTGTTCTCATGAGTCTAATCCCAATCAAAACTAACTTACTCATACACAGAGGAATGTGCATTTCATTCCACTTAACCCAAACTGTAGAAAAATATTTTGAATTTTGAGCTTCGTTGTGGGCATTTTTGAGGCAAAGCTGTATATTTCTGCTTCAGTGTATAAATAATCACTTGGGTAGATCATGATTTCCATGCAAAGTCTTTACAATGAGTTTGAGATACTTTGTGAACAAGTGAGGTCTGTTTTGCTTTTCCTTAAGAGTTATTTTCTCTCCTCCTGTTAGAGAGCCATTATATTGTCTGGAGAGTTGCCAGACCCCCTGCTGATCCACTGTAATGTTCACAAAGCCTGCTTTAGTTATTTGTCCATTCTCGAGTGCCATGTTCAAACTACCTAGACATTTCCTTGAGTCATGGAAACCTGCTTAGCTTGCAAAAGTGATGCTGTGTCCGAGAGTCGCAGACACTATTTCCAGCCCTAAAGCAATACAAGAGGCTTTTGTACTTGTTGAGCAGTCCAGAATGGTATACTTCTTGTTTATGCCAAAAACAAGAGAAGACTTTTTTTTAGAATCTACCAGAGACTATTTGTTACTCTAGCTTTAAAATAAGTATATTTTTAGCTTGATGATGACATTGTATTGCTACTTAGTGGCTTATTCAACCCACCTTTCTCAAGAGTACAATATTCCCAAAATCTATGTTTCTATGTAACAAAATGTCAGAGTAAGTAACATGGATTTTTAAAATAGTGCTGGAAAGCACAGAAATATTTTTTCAGTACTTACCTGCCTAATGCCTCCTTCAGCTTGCTACCTCCAAACAATGCATCTCCTTTAGCCAGACTGATGGCCATGCTTGACCTCCATCCACACTACCATCGAAATAGGCTTCCATTTACCAAAAAAAGGGGCCTGCCTAAATGAGCTGATAACCCCTTGTAACACGCAGAGGAAATCTCTTTCTCCCTCATCTTACTTCAGGAATGGCTTTGTCTTTCCCATTTACATTGCCTCTTTGCATATTTAGGAACTAAATGAAGGAATCAACTGTGATCTCAGGTATGCTGGTGCACCAATGTAACACAGTACTGTGGCATAAACGGGGCTATCCATTACCCTAAATATTTACTTAACTCTCACTAAACTTCTGCACTAACAATGAAAGTCATACAGTCAACATTGACCGAAGGCTGTGGTGTGCGCACACCTGACTGCTTGGCCTGGGCAAAGCTGGCCTGGGCACTTTTTGCAGAAGTTAATTTCCATGTAATTCCACATTGACATGGAAAGGGCATGGGAGCTGTTGAATTTTCCAACCAATCTCTAGCTAAAAGAAGATTGCCTTGGGTTTCTGAGGGACAAGCTAAGTGGAGTTCCAATTTTTCTGAAATGATTGAATAGCTGAAAACGAAATAAAATTCATCACACATCCCACTAAAGCTTAGAAATCAGAAAGGTCCTGGGTTTTGTACCTGAGCAAAATCCAGCTGGGCTTGTTCTTAAGACAGTGCCCACCAATTTGAGCAGAAAAAGAAATTGGAAATAAAAACTGCAGGGCCCTTGATTCCGATCAATTTCTTTCACTCCTATTAACATGATACACAATTAAATGCTGAGTAAAGGCATGTTTTAACTTCTGTGTGATGCCTTCCACAGTTGACTAGAAAAACTATATTGCTGAGACAGTGGAGATGCACCATAATGAATCAGTGTCTTTTTGGCCAATGGAGACATATATATTGTTAAAATTGCCCTGTAATTTTAAAAGCTATTTTTATGTAATTAGAGGACAGAATTATTCCTGATAAATAGTTTGTTTGTATCTTGAAGGCCTTCTTAATGCCAGAACTTTCCAATCCTTGTGTGTGATGAATTTTATTCGTTTTCAGCTATTCAATCATTTCAGAAAAATTGGAACTCCACTTAGCTTGTCCCTCAGAAACCCAAGGCAATCTTCTTTTAGCTAGAGATTGGTTGGAAAATTCAACAGCTCCCATGCCCTTTCCATGTCAATGTGGAATTACATGGAAATTAACTTCTGCAAAAACCGCCAGATGAAGGAGAAACGCATAATGTACTGGACCACCTTAAACTGCTTATAAATCCAGAAACTACAGTGGCAGTAAAAGAAAAAGAACATCTGCTGCATTCAAATGACATTCTACTGTCCACTCTAAAATAAAAATTTTAACCCATGATAAAACAAAGGTTTGTTTCCTTTAAAATAACAACATGCCATCTGAAAATGCTTGACTGTTAATTCCACCACCAGCAGTTTCTAAGTTGCGGTTAAGCTAAATTTCCTAAGCTAAACTGGTAGTCACTGTTAATATGTTTCTCTAAGAGCAATTGTCCCAGATCTGGCGTCTGGCAGGATTTTAACAGGAATGCCCACTCAAGAAGCCTTCTAAAATAACTCCACAGAGGCCGGTATCCCATCATCAACTCACCCTTTATTTACATGTACGTAGAACTTGACATAGGTCCAGCTTCCTCAGAGCCAGCTCTCAGAGTGAACAGAATTTGTCACAATCCTGTTTACACCTGTCAGCCAGGACTCCCTGATTGGACCAGATTAGAGCCCCAACCAGGGAACTCATATTCTATGAGAATCACCTAGCTAACTTCATTACAATCACTACACTTTCCTTTCATAATGATAACATTTGAAAACAAAAAGCCAAAAATGCAAAGAAATGCAGAACTGTTAATTGTAATATTTGTGCTAAACACTTGTGATAAGCAGCAACAGTGTTTCCACAAATGCTGTATACTGCTTCAAATCTGATTTTTTTCAAATGAAAGTGGTGGAGGTGGATAAAATTACAATATTTAAAAGGTATTTAGCAGGAATATGAATAGGAAGGGTTTAGAGGGATACGGGTCAAATGTTGGTAAATTGGACGTGTAGTGGAAAGTGAAGAAGGTTACCTCAGTGTGCAATGGGATCTTGATCAGATGGGCCAATGGGCTGAGGAATGGCGGATGGAGTTTAATTTAGGTGCATGTGGGGTGCTGCATTTTGGAAAGGCAAGTCAGGCAGGACTTATACACTTAATGGTAAGGTCCTGGTGAGTGTTGCTGAACAAAGAGACCTTGGAGCACAGGTACATAGTTCCTTGAAAGTGGAGTCACAGATAGATAGGATAGTGAAGAAGATGTTTGATATGCTTGCCTCTATTGGTCAGGGCATTGAGTGTAGGAGTTGGGAGGGCATGTTGTGGCCATACAGGACATTGGTTAGGCCCGTACTGGAATACTGTGTGCCATTCTGGTCTCCTTGCTATGGGAAGGATGTCGTGAAACCTGAGAGGGTTCAGAAAAGATTTACAAGGGTGTTGATAGGGTTGGAGGGTTTGAGCTATAGGGAGAGGCGGAATAGACTGGCGCTATTTTTCTTGGAGCGCCGGAGGCTGAGGAGTTACCTTACAGAGGTTTATGAAATCATGAGGGGCATAGAGAGGGTGAATAAACAAGGTCTTTTCTCTGGGGTAGGGGAGTCCAAAACTAGTGGGCATAGGTTTAAGGTGAGTGGGGAAAGATTTAAAAGGGACCTGAGGGGCAACATTTTCATGCAGAGGGTGGTGCTTGTATAGAATGAGCTGCCAGAGGAAGTGGTGGAGGCTGGTACAGTTACAACATTTAAAAGGCATCTGGATGGATATATGAATAAGAAGACTTTAGAGGGCTATGGGCCAAATGCTGACAATGGCACTAGATTTATTCAGGATATCTGGCCAACGTGAATGAGTTGAATCGAAGGGTCTGGTTCTGTGTTGTATACATCTATAACTCGATGACTCTAAATGGGACTAGATCAGATTGGGATGTCAGGTTGGCATCAGATTGGGATGTCTGGTTAGACTGAAGGGTCTGTCTCTGTGCTGTATATGTCTATGGCTGTAAATGGGACTATATCAGACTGGGATGTCTGGTCAGCATGGATAACTTGGACTAAAGGGTCTGTTTCCATGTTACATGACTCTGTGACTCTGTAACTCTATGTGGTCACTTGTCCCGGGGCAGAATCTTCCTCACGGCCCTCTGAACTTCAGCATCAGGCTCAAATATGGGTCAGACCTCCACACTGTGTAGGGTACAGTCACATGGCTGTGACTTTCCTCAGAGCAGCTAAATCATAACTAAAGGCCAGGCTTGTTATCCTACAAGGCAGCTTCCTCCTCGAGGCAAGGGGCCTTAATCAGTGACCTTCCAACTTGAAGACTTTGAATGGTAGGACCATAGGAAATACAGATGATTAGAGGGGCCTTGATGCACATGTCCATTAATCGTTGATGGCAGCAGAACACGTAGGTAAGGTGGTTAAGAAGGCACATGGGATACTTATCTGTATTAATCGAGGGATTGAACAGAAGATTCGGGAGGTTATGACGGACATATATAACATTAGTTATGCCGCAGCTAGAGTATTGTGTGCAGTTCTGTTCGCCACATTATAGTAAGGATGTGATTGCACTAGAGAGGGTGCAGAAAAGATTCACCAGGATGTTGCCTGGACAGGAGATGATTCAGCTGTGAAGGCAGACCTGATAAGCTGGAGGTGTTTTCCTTAGACTACAGAAAGTTGATAGAGAATCTAATTGGGATGTATTAAAATTATTAGGGGTACAGAAAGATTAGTTAGGAGGAAACATTTTCACTTTAGAGGGATCAATAATCATTGAACATTGACTGAAGGTAAAGGACAGGAGGTTTCGAAGGGAGTTGAAGGTGGTATGTATCTTGAAGTCACTGCCTGAAAAGGTGGTAGAGGCAGCAACAAGCGCAGGATTTAAAATGAATTTAGATAATTACTTGAAGTACTGTAATATACATGGCTACGGGCCAAGTGCTGGAAAATGGGAGGAGAGTAGACAGTTGCTCAATGACCTGTGTGGACATGATGGGCTGAAGGGCCTCTTTCTGTGCTATAAAATTCTATGGCTCTATGACATGCTGTGTATCAGTTAATAGCCCTACTGTCCCATCTCATTCCATGAAAATGTCCCAGGCGTGTGAAATATAGAGCTAGGTTTTAGGATTTGGGGATGATTAGGAGATATGGATTTCAGGTCTGGGATGTGGAGCTCTGTTCTTGGAAAGGAGCCAGGGTATGGGAAGTGTAACAGGCCTGTGGAATATGGAGCTTTGTTGCAGGGTATGGAGCTAAAGTGAGGTATATGGAGCCGAGGTTTATGATATGGAGCTAGTGTGTGGAATATGAACTGGAGTGTAAGATATTGAGCTGGATCAGGTATATGATGTTAGAATGAGTGATATTGAGCTGTAGCGTGGGATATGGAACTGGAGTGTGGGATATGGAACTGGAGTGTGGGATGTGGAGCTGGGGTGCAGGCTACTGGGCTAGCCAACTAGTGTAGCCTGTCAGCTTGGCCTGAGACTCTTAATATCTATTTCTTCAGCTTTGTGTTGAATTTGGTCTGATTTTACTCTTGTAAAGCATCTTTAGATGCTTGATTTTTATTAATGAGCTATTAAATGTAACTTGCAGCTTTCTGAAGTATTCACCCATTTACAGTATGTTTTAGGAGTTGTTCTCTTATTGAGCCATTCCAGATTGCAAAGATAACCACCCCTCCCCCATCTTTCCCCTGCTACAGACCATTCACTTAAACCTCTGACCCTGTCACCCTCACGTTTAACAATGTGAGAGGGACACATGTACTCCTTTAACATTAAGATTAAAACCAATTGATTAGTCCTCTAAGGGTCCCTCCCTTCTACTAGCTCATCTGTGCAAATTTCCTCTAAGCCACCCCCACCCCTACCCTAGTCCTAAATTTAAATCTTCCTTTGATTTCTTTCTTATCTCCCTCATGCCTTCTCTGAGTTCATGTTGTCCATAAGAATCACCCCATCCTCTCTCCTACCTATTTCCACTAAGCTGCAGATCAAATAATTTGCCTTCCCAGTTGCTATATTCACTAACATAGTAAACAGCACTTTCTCTTCTGGTAGTGAACCTCTGTCTTTTAAATCCGCTGTCAACACCGACTCCTCAAAGAAAAATACAACCTTGACCCATCCTTGCACAATACTGCCCAGCTTCAAGTTCCCTTTCCAACCAAACTCCATGAAAGTGATGTCATCTCCCAAATCCATCCGCATCTTTCCTGGAACTCCGTGTTTGAATCCCCCAATCAGGTTTCTGCTCACAATACCTAAACAGGTCTCATGAAAGTCAGCCACAATATGCCCTGTGTCTGTGACAGCCCTCCTTATCATACTCGACTTGACCTTTGTTGTTGGCCTCCCTATTGTCCTGCAGCATCTTTCCACTGTTGGCCAGCTGGCTGTGACTGCCCTCACTGGTGAAATCCTTCCCCTTCTCATCATAGTCAATGGTAACAGTTTCCCTTCCGGCTCTTAAGCCACCACCTCTGTCTCTCTCACAGTTCAATCCTGGCCCCCTCCTGTTTCTCACCTACATGCTGCCCTTGGACAGTATCATCCTAAGGCACCATGTTAGTTTATGCATGTAAGCTAAAGACACCAGCCCTGAGACTTGACTGCCTCACTCCTCACAGGTCTCCCACCTTCTAAACTTTGTAAACTTGTGGTCATCCAAAACCCTGCTGCCCAGAACTTTCTCCAAGTGCTGTTCATCTTTTATTAACCTTTTTACACTGACATACATTGCCTTCCAGTCAAGATACATCTTAAGTTTACAATGCTGTGCATCATTTTCAAATCCCTCCCTATCTCTGTAATCTGCACCAACCTAACAATCCAGTAAGATATCTGTGCTCCCCTAATTCTGCTCTGCCCTTCAGTGCGTATTCAATTTTTGTCACTGCACCATTGGTTATTGCACCTCAACCACATATGCCCCAAGGTTTTCTTTCCGTTTAAAAGAGCAGATAAAGCATTACATTCACTTTAAAAGAATAGAATATCCTTCCTAGTTACCCCTTCTTCTTTGCCTCTTTAGTTCTTATTCCTCCTCTATGATGTTACCTAAAAGCACATGAATCCAAATGTATCTTTTATCATTTGAAATCCTTCAGTAGAAATTTGTGTCCCACATGACACATCGTCAGAAGCCAATATCCGTGTCAGCCTCGAGATAATCAGGGTATTTGAGGGTTTGTCGATGTGCAGGAATTAACTTACACGCAACACACAGGTCACTTTCTGGTGATCCCTGGTGTAAAACTCTCTGATGGGGAGCTGGTTGGTGGCATATTGGCAATGCCTTTGTAATCCAAAAATCCAGGCTAATGTTCTGGGCACATGGGTTCAAACCCACCACAACAGCCAATAAAACACAATTAATCAATCCGGAAATGAGGCAATATCCAGTAAAGGGGGCCATGAAAGCTATCATTGATTGTTGTCAAATCTCATCTGTTCACTAATGTCCTTTCAGAAAGAAATCCCCCAATCTTATCAATTCTGATCTACGTGTGTGACTCCAGACCCTCGACAATGGCAATTCAACAGCAGTTAGGGATTATCACTGTCCCAAGAAAGTCTTTTTTAAAATTGTGAACTTCACAGGAAGCTGAGCTTGGTCATTAAGTCCAATATGTAATATGACCTGCTACAATCCAATGTGTTTACTCGTGTGTTTAGAATAACCGTTCCGACAGGTAGCCAGATTTAAGTATACTCTTTGTGAACCAAAGCCATCAGACTAAAAGGAGGCAGAGAAGAAACATGCACATGACCTTATTTATCCACTGATAAATGGCGCAAAACATCCCAACCAATAATAAAACATTAAAGTTCAGCAAAGTTAACAAAAGTTGTTAGTCTCAATTTAACATCATCAATTTTTGTATTTGGAGAATCCAGGCAGCTAGACTGCACTTTGATTCTTGTGCTTGTCAGATCTATTGAGAAAACATTTGAGGAGCGGTGCCGTATGCAAATTAAACAATTCAATTTTATTGAATTAATTATTTTCTCTAATCTTCTAAAGCCTTTTCATTGCACTCTAAAAATTTACAGCATAGCAGGAATCCATTCAACTCATCCTGCCTTACAGGCTTTGCTCGAACTTTAAATATTTAGTTGTATGTAGCCAGCTGGTTAGTTTCATATTAAGATGAGCATATTGCAACTCCTCAATAAAAGAAATTGTAACTGTATCCCTGTTTCACACTTGGTTACTGCCTGCTGCTCTCCTATCCTTTTGTCATGTCATTAACGCTTACTGGAAGCTTAAATCATCAGCTGTAAACCACCTATATAAATGCCAAATGTTGCAAAACATTAAACTGCTAGATTAGGCGCTAAATGAAATTTAATAGAGAATAAAATGTGTAAATGCTAATGAAAGACAAGCATTATCTTGGATTGGCAGCTGGAATTCTAATTGATTTAAAGTCTAAGCATGATTCATCCCTCAGTACGACATCACATTTTTACAGTTTGCTTTTTACACCAGGATATGCAAATACATTTCCCACTTTTCAGATTCATTAGCAGTGCCATAAAGAGCAAACCACAAAAACTGCCATAGGCTTCATGGTGTTACTGTTGGATATTTTTGAAATTCAAAGGAATAGATTTTTGTCAGAACGTCTTCTCATACTAGAAGAGCATTCAATAGAAACTATTATAAAAATAATTCTTAAGCAGCAAATGAAAATTCTGCAATGTTTCTTGTGGAAACAGCGCTTGGGCTAGATATTCATATAAAATGGGGGATGGTGATTCAGCCATCTGTTAGATGTTGTCCAGATTTTCATTTTCAATGAGAGTGGTCTGTGAAGTGAATCAATTTTGTCCATTTTACATGAAGACCCAAATCAAAATTAGACTGAGTGCTTCTGGCTAATGCAAACCAGTCTGAATTAAAATTATATCACTAGGCTTGTACATTGTCTTTGCAACTGATGTTATGACCAGATGAGGTGGGGCCAATCAGCTCCCCTCCTTACAACTTCCTCAATTGACTGCAACAAAGATTTAATCTTTTTAGAATGAGGCTATTCTTTACATCAATAAAAATGTAGCTCACCAGAAATAATTAAGGAGCCAATCACAAGGCACATTCTTGAGTGAAAGAAAGAGCAATTTTCTTACATGTTAATCTTGAGAAAAATAGTGAACATGCAATATCAAACACACACACAAACATAGGTAAAAGTTACAACAAGGTAGTAACCAGTACAAAAAAGGCAGATAAAGGAATATATGGCTTAAAGTCCTTAAGGTATTCTTGAGGTATTAGGTTTTAATCTGAGATCACAGTTAGTCAGAGATATCCTGGATTAATGGCAGACATGTATATTACAGACAGTTCTCTCCGGTCAGATGTTTCTCTCTAGTTTGTGTTATCCTCGGGTGCTTTGTCCTTTGAGAGGCTGAGAGAAAGCAAGGAGACAGTGGGGCTTCTTCTGTTCCAGTTACAAATCCATCTCACTGTGTTGCCCAAAAAAGCTTCCTGAAATAGAGCTGGTTTTTATGGTCCAATGTCTGAGTTTCTTACTTTCAAAATAGTTAATCACAGAGTTTGTTTTATAATCTCCAAAATGTAAACTTTCCATAAAGGTGTAAATCATTCAGGAGACACAGATCTAGTTAACCAATTTCAGACTGATTAGTGTTTATTGATGGTTTCATGAAGTTTGGCTCAGCCTATAGTCAGGTGATCGATGCATCCATTTTTAAATCAGGATAAAGATTAGGGATAGGTCCAGGGTTTCATTACCTATTGGGTGCTGTGGAGCCTACATGGGTGACTCTGCAGCCCCTGGCCTGTCTCTGTGTTACACACCACATCGCATGGGATTGCCAAGGTTCACTTTGATTGGATCTGCTGCATTTAGAGATTGTCCGACATACTTCATGAGATGACAAACACCGAATAGATGGAAGATGACTGACCCTGGCTCACACTGGGTCCAAGTATAGTTCAGGAATTCTATTTGGTCCTAGTATCTGGCTCCTGAAGGCCGCAGCAGGTTATGCATTTAATTCAAGGGCATCTATGTAGATTCTCGAAAATTGAGGACAACTAGACACAGACCAGAATAAATTAAATCCATGAACCACAACAATTGTTGTCTTTACTCAAACAATATTTCTGTGGCTTCTTCTTACAGCTCCATCTACTGGTATTGTTCTGTATGGTGGCTATAAATGAACGCAATATACATATTACAATTTCAAAACAATACAACATAATATTCTTAGCTTCACCAATATCTGTTCATTAAGAATTCTCTGTGATTTTTCCTACAGGTAAAAATAGGACCTTACCTTAGAGCTATCACATTCTACATGATAAAGTATTCCAGGCTGTCACTCAATCACCAGAATGAGAACTAACTCAGGTTTTAAGTCTCTTTGGATTTGCTTGAGTGTGATGTTTGATATTAAATGACGTTGCCAACTTAAGTTGATTATTGTCTTTTTGTTAATTAGTGTATATCCCACATCAAAAAGAGCTGGGCAGCAATCTGAGCATCTCCAATCTTCCAGCCAAAATTAATACCATTTTGTAACTGAAATATAAGCATTTAGAGCTGTTGGCCATTTAAATTTAATTGTTATTACCTGTCGAAGTGCTCCAGGTTTGGCTCCTGTGAATAGGAATTGTCACAACACATACAGAAGTTTAAGGATTGACTGGAGCTAAAAGACTTGTGATTGGAACGACTGGTTCTGATGATTTAGCGATGTAGAAGTTCATTCTTTTTTTCACGTCTGACAAATAAAGAGAAAGCATCTTGTATCTCAATGTGATAATGAAAATCTAGAACTGTCCTCCAAAAAGGTTAAACGAAAAGACAATTTCAAAACTAAAAATGAGAGATTTATGTTCAGCAAGGATATTGTGAATACTGAACCAAGCCAGTAAATAGATTGATGATCAAGATGAACGATAATCTAACTCAATAGTAGAAACTGTTCAAGGATGTTCTTTTGCTCTTATGATCCTTACTTGAACCAGGAATGAATTTCTAATCAATATATCTCTAGTACTTCACCGTTCAACACATGCCTTCATTCCAGAGTATGAAGAGGACCTGAAATAACAATTTTAAACTGGCAAAATTTGCACATTGGTCAACACAATATTGCAGACTATCCACTAAAATACCTTAGATGGCTGGATGTGCATGTTAAATCTTCGGAGCCAAAACCTGCATAAGACGTCATGCTTCTCACTGAATGACCTGTTTAAATTCCAAACACTGTATGCAGTGGGGTAGGAGGTGATCAAGTGGAAACTGGTGTTGGGACCAGTTCCTAGGCGAGGATCCCTAATTTGTTATAGTTCCAGATGGAACACCTTAAACTGTTAAGCTCCTGGGAGAGGAGTGGTGAACTAGCTTTGGTTATTTATTCAACCTCGGCTGCTTACAACAAGGTTAATTTTAAAAGAGATCCCATCTCCGGGATATCTTTATACCCAAGCCTAAAAGTACTTCTGTTTGAAAAGGAGCCATTTTAACCAAGCTTTCTTGACTTAACAAAAAAGGTGGGTTTATTAAATACTAAACATGAAAAGAAATAGTAATACAACACAGCATAAATGGGAAATAAGACATCTGCTCAAGAGGATAAAAGTTTTAAAAAAGAAAGATATTTGGATCAGTGTCTGAACCAAATGAGGTGAAGAGTGGGTAGTTGAATGTTGCAGTTATTACTGTTAATGTTCCATGTAGCATTTATGTTGGCAGTTGAACAGTTAGTTTCTGTTCAAGGTTCTTGGTAGCTTGAACAGGGGTTGATTTTGGGATCCTGGCTTTTCCTTTAAAAATTATTCCAATGAATTGGATGCAGGGGCAATTTCCAATTTTGCAGAAGACATGAAGCTTGAAAGAACTGGAGACTGTGAGGATAACAACATGGAACTCCAAAAGCACATTGACAAGTGGTGGAGTGCGTGGATAGGTGGCAGATAAGGCTTAGTGCAGGTGCATGTGAAGTGATGCACTTTGGTCAAAAGCACATTGAGAGTCAACACAAAATAGGCAGGGCAATGCTAAAGGTGGTGCAGGAACAGACGGGCCTGACTGTATATGTGGACAGATCATTGAAGGTGAAAGGACAGGTGGACAGAGGAGTTAATAAAGCACAAAGTCTTCTTGGCCTTCTTAACAGGGGCATAGAGTATAAAGAGCAGGGAGGAGAATTTGGATTTGAACAAGCCTCTTGGTAGCACTGAGCTGGAGCATTGTGTGCAGTCATGGATGCCACATAATACGAAAGAGGTGACTCTACTGAGGAGACTTCAAAAAGGATTTGCAAGAATGGTTCCAGGAATGAGAAACTTCAGTGATGAGGATAAGTTGAAGAAGTTGGGATTGTTCTCCTTGTAGAGAAGAAGGCTAAGAGGAGGTTAGCCAGAGGTTTTGAAAATCAAGAATGAGTTAGGAAGAGTAGATAGGGAGGATCTGGTCCTACTCATAAAAAGGATCAAGAACAAGAAGGCATACAGTGATATGCCATAGAAGCTAGGGTAATGTGAGAAAAAATGTTTTCCCACAGTGAATAGTTAAGGTATGGAATGCACTTCCTGGGAATGGGGTGAGTGTAAGTGAATGAGGTAGATGAAGCATTCAAGAGGGCATTGAATAATTCTTTTGGATTATTCAATTATTTAGAAATAATGTGGAAGGGTCTGGAGAAAAGCAAGAGATTGAAACTAGATAAGGATGCTTGTTGAAGAGCTAGTGCAGGTACAATGGGCCAAATGGCCTCCTTCTGCACCGTAACAATTCTGTGCTTGAAAAATCTTTTGTCCTGATTCCATTTGAAAATGGCTGGCTGCTGGTTGGCTTCAAACACTCAGAATGAGAGAGCCCTTCTGTTGTTGGTTTTCCTTTTGACTGGATTACTGAATAGTTGGCTGCTAACCCTCAGACTGATGCTTTTCCTGCATTGCAATGGTGTTTAATTGTGGTCATAAAACCTGCGATCAACGCAGTGCTCTAGTCCACACACTCGGGCATAAGATTACCAACACACATGGACCAGTGTTGAAGCTCATTTTATCCCATTTATTGTATAACGCTGGAAGGGTTAATCACAAATATGTTTGCAAGAGATGACTCGCTGCTGACAGGGATGTTGAGTAGCCAGCCTCTCCTTATCTGTGCCTTTTTAGGCTTTCCTTTTGAAGTTTTCCCACTTGGAATCAAAATAAAAAATACATTTTGAAGGGAAGTTAAAGCAAATGAACAAGAACAATAGCTGACTGCAATCAAATTGTACAAAACATCATCTGACAGGTCTGCCCCATCAAAATCTTTAAAAGGAGGACAACGGTGAAAACTGCAAAGAATAAAGTAAGACTTTCCTTGTCTTATCAAAACTGAATGGTTATAATACTATCAGTTAAGGTTTATATGCTAAAGCGACTGCTCAAAGATGCCCTGCTGTCCCCAACTATGATTGATAAGACTTTAATCATAACGTGTTCAGTTGTATAAATATTGCATTTAATAAGGGAAACTCAAGAGCTATCAATAAACCAGCAGCCATGCAAGTTCTAACGTTTGATGTCAACACTACAAGACAGAGACATTGATTTCAAATCATTGAGTGTCTATTTGGTCTGCTGCCCTCATAAGATGGTAATTATCATTCCCACTTGGCAACGAATTAATTTTGACCAAATGAAATTGGAAGATGCTGCTTGTTAGTGATTTGTTATTACACATTCCGCTTTGGCTGAGAGAAGAAAGGCCATCGCTTTGGGAAATATAAATCGCTTGAGATGAACGGTAATGATGTACAAACTTTCACGGAACTTTGCAGATAATGGGTGAGATTAACACTAATGCAAGCAACTCGAAAATCAAACCTCAGGATGATTCAACTTCTGCTACAATTTACTGAGTTGATGTTATTTTGTCTTCTGCTTTCAGATTTGAGTTGACAGTTGTTTGAACTGTAAGACAGCTGGATCCCGCAGCTGTGTAAAAACTGACACAGATGATATAATACTTAATATTCTTGAATAGAAATAAAAACAGAGGTAATGAAATGTAAGCATAGGGAAGAATGAATGGAGAGTTTGATTGGCATGGCATGTATTAAAAGAAATAGTCATTTGGCCCCCTACCTCTACACAACCAGACCAGTCTTTATTACCAGCCTATGCTCACTACAAAACCAAGTCAAACTTGGCTTATTTCAATCTTCAAGTAGTGTCTTCAATCCCTCATTAAATTATTGCTGGCTGCCACAGGACAGTGTCTTCAGCCTACATTTGCACTGGCAGTTTGTATTCTCCTATATACTGGTCCATTTCAGTGCAGACAAGCAGAAATAGACCCACTTTCTCCTGCTGAATGGTCACGCACTCTACACAGCAGAGGACAAATTAGAAACAGGGGGCTGCAGTAAAACGTAGACCAAACCATGTTCAGTTGCACTGTTCGAAGGGGCAAGTTTCTGAGGTTAGAAGACATGTCACAGCTGTTGCATTGGAGTGGAATAAGTAACTGTTCTTTGGCATTCAGATCACTGCGAAGTACTGGCATAGGACTCACCAAAGGGAATCTATATCTCTGGAGAATGAAACTAAAGTCAGACTGTGGGAGGGGTAACAATTCCTATTTACATTTTAAATGGAAAAGCAGAAAATCTTTGACAAAAATAATTCAAAGGTCTTTGTCTTTTTTTTTAAAAAGTGTATAGAGTTTATAGACTGAAACTAAAATATTTCATAGAATCAAAGACTGATATTGGCACAAAACTACTTCTTCTATTGTGCATGTGTCAGCTCTTTCAAATGCATGTCAAATTAGTTCCCTGTCTGCGCTCTATCCCCATAGCACAGCAACTTCTTGTCCTTCAAACAGGCTACAACTGCACCTCAGGTTGAAGTGGGTACCGTTGTGCTTGGGATGTCACATGCCATGACACCTAACTGTGCTGAAGCTACACAATCTGTCTGGTCTCTGATCTATGCAGTGTTACATGAGTAGACACTGCCTGAATGAGTAGGAACGATGCTGAGATCCGTTCTAGAATTCTTTGAGCAGCCACCAAGAACAGCTTTTGGATCTGATGCAAGTAGACCTCTTCAGTAGAGCCAGGAGGGGATGAACCTCCCCTCTATATTTCATAAAGATACATATCAGATGTCACATAAATCAGTTATCATCAGTGTTAAGTTCAACATCATCCTCGGTTGAATGAAGATAAATTAACAAAAAGTCAACAATGAGGTGGGTGGAAAAGCTCAAAATTTACCTGCAGTTATTATTTGGTAAACAACCAGAACTTTGGCCACTTTTGGCTTCCATAATATTTTTCAGTGTTTTATAAAATAAGTCAAAGCTGCCTAATTAATGTTTGGCATAAATTTATAACAATCCAACATCAATACATTGTAATTGGGAAAAAAACTAACTGTATTTGCATCATTTATTTATTAAAATAGCTTCCTTTAAGTAAAAAAAAATGTGGCAAAGCCCACCATTAGCACTGGATGTTACTGATCAACACTTCAGACCCTCAGAGGTTAATCTGATGTGATTAATGTATCTCCACGACTCCAGTGAATGTCTTGACTGAGAAACCTATACATGAGTTTATGTCTAATCTCTAGCATTTAAGAAGTGTGTGTCATGGTAATAAGTGCTTTTAGCCTCTGTAGACCAACATAAGCAAGCAAGCTGGTGAAAACAGAAACGTTGAATCTGATTGAAGAATTATTCTCTCTGGATTATCAATGTCAATTTGAAAAGGTTACAGGGAGCAAAAGAACAGTAAAGAGTACACTGACAGGTATTCACTGAATATCTATGTAACAAGTTATTTCCACATGCATATTGTGTGTATAATAAGGAAAATACCTTTCATTAAATTGACTGTATTTGTTCACACATGAATAGGTTCCTCAAATATGTGGTGAAAGTAGATTGATGGAGTTACACTGAAGCATATTTTGAACTATTTTGTTCATCTTAATTGCCAAACTCCAATCCTTATTTTACATCCCTCCACAGTCTCATTAATTACTATCCATGTACCTCTTCAACCCTACAACCTGTAGAGATCTCTGTGCTCCTCCAATTCTGGCCTCTTGCGCATCTTTGAATTTCTTTCATTCTGTGGCTTCAGATGCATATGGCCTCAGAATTCCCCCTCTACACCTCCCTATATCTTCACTCATTCTCTAGGAATCACAGAAGCATAGAATCTTACAGTCTGTAAACAAGCCGTTCAACCCATCGAATCCACACTGACCCTCCAAAGATCATCCCACCCAGACTCATTCCCTATCCCTGTGACTCTTTAAAATTCTCCTAGAAACTAATCTTTTTGAATATCTGTTCTCATATCTCCTAATGTGGCTCAGTACTAAATTTTGTTTGACGACTACTGCTGTGAGGAAGATTAAAATGAATCAATTACAGTGAGCATGCTATATTAATGCGTGTCATCGCTTGTTCCCTCTGAGATCTAAATACACATCAAACCTATTTTTAACTTCTCAAATCATCCTCACATTGTCTAAGTCAAGTCTTTCCAAAACAATGCAACTCTTCACATCCAGCAGCCTTTTCCCTCCTGCCACCATCTACAATCCTATAAAATATAAGTTTAGCCTCACGTAACTATTGCATCCTAAGTGTGGCTGTGGAAATGATTACATTTGGTTTTCAGCATGATCAGCTCTAAGTCCCATAATTTATTCTGACAAGTTGCTATTGCCACAGAGAATATTTAGAGATTTGACATCGTTATTACTGGAAGAGTCAATATATATCGGGGTAATCATGGTTTTGTGCAAAAAGTGGCCAAGAATTGTAACGTTATCTGATAGACACTTAACTCATTGACGTGTTTTTTGATGTCTTGCATTTTAGCAGAGACAAGGACTATTTCACAGTTTCACCAGATAATTATGGATGAAGATGGTCATTTGTCCCTTGTAATTTATCTATCCAGAGAATCCAAATGATTCCATCTCTACTCTATTTAATCCTTAAGTGGTTTCAGCTCTGCAGCCTTTATGGCTCTAACTGGAAGTTTATTACAAACATCAATCATATCCTGTTTGAGGAGACCTGCCCCATCCGTTTAAATGATCTAATAAAACCCTCTACTTAAAACACCTTGTTCTACTTTCACAATTTAGTTTGAAGTAAGGTTGTAGGCTCATTTTTCTTCCATTCCTTTACTTCTCTCAGAGGACTCCTCTCTAGACTGAAAAGCTCGAGTTAATCCAGAGCTCAGTCACTAGGCAGAACATTACAGCTTTTCTTCAGTCGACACACAGTGCCTGACTGTTCCCTCCTGTTGCTGGGCAACCGGTCTTGATACAGTACTCGAGGTGTGGTCTGCCCAATTTCATCATTGCCCTCCTCTGACCTATATCCTACCTCTTAGGTTCTGTAGTTCAGCATTTTGGTTTGTTTAGGCTGCTGCTCATCAGTTGGACACGTTCAGTGTCAAGTCGACTAAGACTGCAAGATTACTCTTAGCTTCATTCTCAGTGATTTAAATATTGTTTGTTTTTCCTTTGTAAGTGCAAGTGATTGATACTTGGGCTGCATTCAACTTTTAAAAATGACATTTGATGGGCAACAGGAACTGTGAGAATAATTTCCAGCTTAAAGAAACTCAGCAATTCAGCGAGGCTTAAAAACCTTGATCTATTTCTTTCAGAACAGTATAGTTTATGTGGTGCACAGATATGACGTTTAAAATAATTTAAATGTTGCATCACGTCCTTACTGATGGAATAATTAAACTCATGTTGCTGGTCCTCCACCATCTGTTAAATTGAAACGAAGGGTAGGAATAGATTGGACAGAAAATGGTTTATCACGCCTCAGAAAGCACTGAGCCCCCGGAAATATGTTGCTGACTGGTATTGTGTTTGCTCCAGACCTTTAACAGGGAACTGGATGAGTCTGAGACTGGCCACAGATCACATCAGGTAGAGATTAATTGTCTTCAGGATAGCACATAGACTGTATGATCTCCTGAGTCAGTGGCGATCTCCTGAGGGGTCGGAGAGGAATTTTCCAAAGTATTCCATTCGTTTATTTATCCTATATACTTTCTGTCTCTCAGAGAAGGCTGTGGGAAGGGTTGGGGAAGTGGGCTGGGAAATGTTTAGTCAGGATATTCCTGCTATCATTGCATATGGAGCAGGTTGATGGGCCAGCTGGCTTTTAGTTGCAAGTTCATTTTCTGTGTCTGAACGTCATACAAATAATATCAGACACTCATGCATTTATTTTGTCAAAGGTAACAATAAATTCTAGGACAGTCTATTTGTTGCAGGAATACAGTATTTCTTAGCCATTTAATAGACTAGGATCAATAAAGAAGTGAGTTCATGATCCTTGTTTTGGATTTCTGTAATCTGATAAAATTAATGAGCAGTCATAGCTGCATTAATGGCCATTCCACTCCCACGTATGTTTGTTCTCACAGTTCAATATTTTGTTAATATTTAATCATTTGTCAGTGCAACTTCAAATTGACACAATATCATGGTTTGAAACCAATCATTTTGCAATCACCACATCAGCGACTGATGGTCTGCAGGGTGATAAGGTTAGAGAATAGAACATTCTGTGTTATAAATACATGAGGAGTCACTTTAACTCCAAGAATGGGGTGGGGTTGGATCAGGTGCAAAGTGAAAAATGTCCATTGAAGACAGAAATGAGGCGAAATGTTCTTCTCTCAGAGGGTTGTCAGTCTTTGGAATTGTCTTCTGAAAAAGCGATGGGAGCAGAGACTTCTAGTATTTTTAAGGCAGCTGTGGATAGCTTCTTGGTAAGCAAAAGGGCGAAAGATTACTGGGGATCTGTGGGAATGAGGATCGGAGGTCACAATCTGATCATAAGACCATAAGATCATAGGAGCAGAAATTAAACCATTCGGCCCTTCGAGTGTGCTCCGCCATTCAATCATGGCTGATAAGTTCCTCTACCACGTTCTCCCGCTTTCTCCTCGTAACCATTGATCAGCCAGGATCTTATTAAATAGCAAAACAGGCTCAAGGGCCTAAAAGGGCCACTGCTGCTCCTGATTTAGGTGTTCATTTGTGAACCTTTTCAAACTGATCTGATTCCATGTTGGACTTGCCCACTTCCAGTTTTGGCATGGGTAGCTCGGGGGCAGCACAATGTTGAAAAATTCTTGTTTAAATTTTAACTTGACGCTAGGAACATGAATACATAGACAATAAAAGCAGGAATTGGCCATTCAACTGTTCAGGCCTGCATTCAATATGATCATTTATTTCAGTATGCTGCTCCCGCCTTCTCCTTTAACCCTAAGGATGATATCTCACTCCTTATAGGAATCATTCAAGGTTTTGGTCACGAGCACTTTCTGTGGCTAAGAATTCTACAGGTTCCTCACTCTATGAGTGAAGACATTTCTCCTCATCTCAGTTCTGACCCACACCCTGACTTTCGCCTTCACTGGGAAATGGAGTTTCTGCCCTGCTACCCAGCTCCCAACTAGTTAAGTTCCCCAACTCTCCCATCTAAAAGCTCCAGGTGGGCACAGAAAGTTACATTCACTGCAACTACGGTACATCTTCGGTTGGTACCAGGAAATAAAGCCTGGCACACAAGTCTTCCATTTTCTGAACTGCTGCCAGTGTGACTGATTCCCCTAACTCTTGCCATATTGACATCAATCTGCACAAATTCAGGGTAAGCTGAATGTATCAAGTGTAAATTGGCTGCTACTTGCTCAGTCCAAACCTCTGAAATATGGCTTTACACAACAAATTATTTGATAAAACATTCTGCTTGAAGCACTTGTATGGACTCATGCTCCATACAAAATTCCCACCACTGGTGTACCACTAACAAATGACAACAATTTCTAAACAGTACTCAAGCATGCACAAAGCAAGCACAATGTTCCATTGGATTGTAAATGCTTGCACATGTAACTAATAAATTATTGAATTATTTTTAATCAACCTATTCGAACGTGTTATTACACACTGCTGTGACAGGCAGAACTTAAATGCAGACCTACTGACCCTGCACTTGAGATACTACCACTGTGTCACATGTACCTCCTATGCATTTTATAATTAGTACATTCCTGCTTAAGTTAGCATTTCAGTGCATGGATTAACATATTGAACCCTTATTTCCAGCATAAATTCATTGAATTGATTAGTAACTCATGGTGACATCCTTACACATACTCAATTTAGTTCTCAATAATTAAACAAATTTCTCTTGTAGCAAATGAACTATTTTGTATAAAAAATATAGCCGAGCTAACCAACTTAGGAAAACAGCATATTAGTTATTGGAAAGTATAATTTTTGGATACTACCAAAATATCACACAATAGTAACCATAGTAAAGACTTCCAGGGAATCAGGCAATGGCAATGGAATTGGAAGTGAATTGATCATTTTTGGAATACATTAAATAAAAGTTCATTTAACCTCTCCTATTTAACAGGAATTTTTACTTTATAAGCTCAGTATTAACGTACATTGAAACGAGTGGACAACTGAGTTATCTACCAAGGCAAACCCACAGCAATGCTGCTGGACTGATTAAACTGCCACTTATTTGGAATAAATAGTTCACAATGAACTAACCCATCCATGGAATGTACTGTTGCAGGTGAAGATGCAGAAAGGAATATCAGTGCCTGACAAGTTCCACGTCATAATGCAGAGAACAGAGACATGTTTTTACAGGTGTAGTCACCATCCAGAGATGGATCAGTAGGTGTTGGAGGCTTGGGGGGAGTAAGCTTGTGTAGGCATCAGACACCTGAAAAGTCTGAAGAGGCCGGCAGTCATAGAGTCACTGTGATGTACAGCACAGAAACAGACCCTTCGGTCCACTCATCCATGCCGACCAGATATCCTAGATAAATCTAGTCCTATTTGCTAGCATTTGGCCCACATCTATCTAAACCCTTCCTATTCATATGCCCATCCAGATGCCTTTTAAATGTTGTAATTGTACCAACCTCTACCACTTCCTCTGGCAGCTCATTCCATACAAGCACCACCCTCTGTGTGAAAAAGCTGCCCCTTAGGTCCTTTTAAATCTTTCCCCTCTCACCTTAAACCAACACCCTCTAGTTTTGACTCCCCCACCCCAGAGAAAAGGCCTTGTCTATTTACTCTATCCATGCCCCTCATGATTTCATAAACCTCGATAAGTTCACCCCTCAGTCTTCGATGCTCCAGAGAAAATAGCCCCAGCTTATTCAGCCTCTCCCTATAGCTTCCTGGAGAAAAAGTGTAAAAATAAGCTCTATTGGTAAATATGAATAAGGTAGACATTAACAGAGACTGGCTTACACGTAGGCACCCTATCATACCAAGTGAAATAGGCTTCAGGTGGCAGACATGATTGTTTGAACAACATTGTATACCTGACTTGATTGATCTATTAACCTTGTGGCCTATTAACATCAAAGGAAATAATGAATATTATCAATAACTAGAAATCCTAAGATGATCAGGAGGTTGTACTACTTTTGCATTGATATATTTGATTGTTCCAATGTAGCTAGTTAGCTGTTAGAAATATGGCAACCAACATATTGAATATTCAACTAAACTATGGGTAAGTCATAAACCTCTGCTGTGGCCTAACGAATGTCTTCATATTCATTACATATTGTTCTTTGCAGAAGTGGAATGCTTTCAACAGAAGCTCTAAAAACTAATGAGCAGCAGGAGTGACACCATAAACCATTTACTAATTTTCAAGGATATGATAATTAAAGTCATAGGATGGGTACAGTACAAGTCGCAAGTGATATCTAATTCAGAGAAGGCAGCCTAGCTGCTAGTTTGTACAATTATGGTCTCATAATTTAACCAGCTAACAACATTACAGCAAATGTAAAGGAATGCTTTAAAATACACCATGCATTATCTGTGCAGCAAGAAATTCCTAAATGTGTGTTCGGACTCTTGATGTGACTTGTTTTTAAGCATATCATAGAATCTCTACAGTGTGGAAGCAGGTCATTTGGCCCATTGAGTTCACAGTGACCTTCCAAAGAGCATTCCACCCAAACCCACTCCCCTGCAATTCCAATGGCTAACCCACTGAGCCTGCATGTACCTGGAAACTATGGGCGGTTTAGCATGGCAAATCCATCTAATCTACACACCTTTGGACCATGGGAGGAAACTGAAGCAGCCAGAGGAAACTCACACAGACAGAGGTAGAAAATGCAAACTCCACACGGACAGTTATCTGAGACTGGACTTGAGCCCAGGTCCCTGGTGCTGTGAGGCAGCAGTTCTCCCCTACAGGCCTACACATTAAGCACAATTTGGTCAACAAGCCTCAACCCAATGTAATATCATGAATGTAGTAGATCAGGACTATCCACATCCCAGGTACACATGCACTGGTTTGGCAGAGGACATTGAGTGGATCTTCATGTAAAATGGACATTGGCTGAACAGTGTGTGGAGTGTGCACTTTGTGGATAGAGTATTCTGTTCTATTCTATTATCCTATCCTGTACTGTCTTCACATGTCACCTGTAGTTTGCTGTTTTTTCTCCCCCTCGACTGTATCAATTTTTCTCCCTCCCAAACCATTGTTCCCTCTGTATTTTACTTCCAACTTAACATATTAAGATGGAATTCCTTTACGCGGTATTTTATGAGAGCAATGAATATCTCTGTCAAAATAGCAGACAAAAATAATTTGAATAAGCATTCAGAGAATGCAATTTCACTGCAGGAGATGAATTTAGGCTATGCAATATGGGTAATAATATAAGAAAACCTTTAAAGACATCGTATGTTTTCCTCAGGTTGTCTGAGTAATTATGCAGTCTAAAGCAATATCCATCATTGAAGAATCAGTTTGCAGTAGATATATGTCGGCAATGATGAGCAGAAACTCTAGGGAGTCTCAGCATAACCTCTAATGGAGAATTTCTTTCAGCAATACACTGATCTCTAATCACTGAATATTTTTCTCCATGAAAAACATTGCTGTGATCTTTCGTAGCAACAAAAATGAAACTGACATCTGCTTCAAAGCTTCAGTTGTATTATTCTCTTGACATTTAATTAGACTTAAACTGAATTCCAGAACAAAACGAATATACGCTGCTTCCTGTTGACATTTCAGTAATTCTTTCGTATAGTCTTTTTCATGAAAGGTTCATTACTCACCTTTTCGTATTGGCTCTTGTCTTTCAGTCGATTTATAAACACACTTAAATTCAAAAGAATAACACAATATTTTTGCAGATGGTGGGGGGGTCGGATATCCTCTACTTGCAAAATCTCAGTGAACACATTTGTCAGCGTCTGATTTGAACAGTAATGGGTTCAAGTCCCACTCCAGGCACTTGTGATCACAAGGTAGACGGGAAATTCCAGTGCACTGCTGAGGGAGTGCTGCACTGTCAGAAGTGTCAGTGTTCAGATGAGAAGTTAAACCTCTCACATTGACATAAAAGACTATTTCAAATAATAAGAGGAGAATGAGGGTTATCCCTGATTGCTAGACAACATTCATCTTTTAACCAACAATACTGAACCAAATTTCTCAGTCACATTGCTATTTGTGGTATCTTGCTGAGTGAGAATTGGCTCCTGTTATCCCACGATACAACTGTGATTCCATTCCAAATTCATTTTTCTGTCATGCACTTTGCGCTATCCAGGGTACATGGAAAATATTATATAAATTCCACTTCTTCTTTTGATGCACAGAAATTTGTTGTTTTCAATCTGCACAGAAATTTGTCGTTTTCAATCTGTTGCAATACTCAGATTGTCAGTGCATTTATAGAGTAATGTCATTTGACAAATGCCATTCAGAGAAAGAATTCCTGTAATTATTAGATTGTGGGCATTTTTATGACTCCGTTACCAGCAGCATACCTAAGAAATCCCCTTCTCATATCCCGATCTTTCCCTTTAGGTAATAATTCTGCTGATTCAATGGATAATTCCCTACAAGGATGATCAGTTCAGACATTCTCACCTCAGTTGATACTTTATCTGGATTGGACTTGGGAGCATGTTCTGGTGAGCACCCCAATCTTCCAGACCAACAGAGTCTGCCATACTCCCTCACCCCAGCTGTGTACCTGGACAAGGTGCAGGTCAAGGGGAAAAAAATGCTCTGCAATTACACTCAATTGTAAATAGAATCTGTAAATATGTGAACTACCAACGCTTACCTGTCTGATCAATTATTACTTCAGCTGAAAAACTGGATTAACTGGATACATGTCGGTGTTAAACCCCTTTCGTACACCTCAAGGAGGATAGAAGTTATCGTGGTGAGGCATTGCTTATCTCTAGATAGCTACAGGTTTCAGACATCCTTCAACCCTAACTACATCCAAGTAATTTGGTGAGGAACCTCCTGATTGCAAAGTTAATGGGAATGTCTCATTATAGACTCTTGCCTCCATTCACGTTTCACACTTACAGCCAGATTGTATGTGTGAGTAAGTGCTTATTCAGGAATCTTTCAGGGCAATGGTTTATTCTACATCTGTGTCCCACAGAGGAGCAGTCATTCATTCAATAAAGGATGGGTGATGTTGAATTCTCCATTTAACATCCAAACTCTGCCTTATTGGGTATTGTTCTGGTCGGGAAAGAGACTTTAAGTGCCGACTGTATAAGGTTAGATGCTGTAGTAATGTGTCCTAAAGCATTACACAGTCACTTAGCAGTATTAATAAAACTGTAAACACAAAACGCTTAACCATACTGGGTAGGTGAGCAGGGCTGTGCATTAAGATGCCTCTCAGACTGATATTGACTATAATAGAACCCATTGAGCAGCTCTCAGAAACCTGATCATGAAGCGATCCTCAGAAGCTGAGGTTACTTAATGCCATCTGTTGTTCGAAAACATTTTATAACATAATAATAGGAATGAGCGCTAATCCTTCCCTACCACCCTTCAGATCAGAAACCGTAGTTGTTCTTAAATGTTGGAGCAAAGACTTTGTGGAGCCTTCAAACCTGTGTTGCCCAACAGGGAAGGTGATGAAAGAAAGAACAAAGAAGCTTCATGTGTTTTTGTACATCAACAGGAACTGCGTGTCTTTGTGACAACAGATAATTTAAATTTACTGAGTGATGTGTTCACCCAACTCATAACGCTCAGAAGATGATTTCAATTAAGTTCTGTCTCACTCGTTGTACTTGAAGTTACTTGTATTCAACGTCCTCACCTTTCCCCTCAGAAGGTTGCTATCGGTCTCCCAACTCTTCAAGTCCATCACATCCCCTCTTTGCCTTCTCTAATTGTGCAGAACACAGCATGCAAAGGTACACTCTAGACTTTACTGCAAAAACTCCTCCAGATTAATCCAAACGTGCAAACCCATCTTGAGTAGCCCTATCCCCTAATGGCTCAGTGGAGGAGTGGGCTGCATTGTATCTGGGTTCTCCCACAGTCAGAGCCATCAGCCCTAGTTGGAGAAGGTCACCCAAGCATCCATTGTCCGGCAATCAGACTTTCAAAGGAGGCAAGAATTTGGCAGTTCCTAGAAACATCAGCATCATAGCAGCTTCCAGAAAGCCAGAACCAGCCCTCTAGGGTGAGACAGTGATGATCACCGGTCAGCCAGATATTGATCAAGTGGAACACTTTCCAGTTCATGAATTCAGCTACATTATGATATGGTGCTGTCAGTGTGATGTGTGCACAGTCTATAGTACCCTGCACCGGAGGGAAAGTCAGTGATGTTGGAAGCTCCCTCTGTGTAGACTGCAGCACTGACCTCATCTCAAGGAATCGGGTGAAAGAGCAGTGATCTCGCACAAACTAAATTTGTAACATCCTTGATACATCAGTGGGTTGCGTATTCGGAGATTCCACACAGGTCCCCAGTTGGTGCTCAGAATGATCCAGTCACATAATCATTAAGCACCAGTGGCATCCCAACGGTCACCAGGATGGGATGTCATCCCAATCCTTCATAAGGCATGTGTTGTCCAGCAGATGGCACCATTCTATGATGGTGTTCTGTGACACCCTCAGTCTGAGCCTGCACTGAGCTCCAGTCATCAATGTGAAATAACTTTTAGCCTCCTAAATCCCTCCCGACATCCTGAGGAACTTGCTCCCACAGTGGGTGTACAGGCAAAGAGTTTCCATCTTTACTGCACAGCTGAGATTTGGTGCAAGACAGAACTGACTCCAGGTTACATTCCTGAGACAGAGTTCCAGGTCCTGCCTGAGAGATGAGAATCAAAGATCGATGTACCTGTCCCTGTCAACTCCATCAGCTTTGAGGCTCCACACATTTCCCTCTAAACCTTTTATTTAACTCTCGATATCCTCCATTTCCCACTTGTCTTCCACTGTCACAATCCACTGATCCCTACCAAAACCTGGAAAGTGGTGATTTGCGGAAGTCTCACCTCCAACAGTATCCTGTGCCTTTCCAAGCTTTGTCCTTTTCACCGTCATTGTCCCCTTTGCGTTACAGCTTATTGCTGTAACGCACACACTTACATTTCCCATTCCCCCCAACCCAGCATGGATCGCCCCTGATAACCTCTCCTTGATATGAGGTGTTCAAACCCCTGGACTGACTGTGGCCCAGTTGCTAGACTGACCTGGAAGGAGCCCTGTCTGTGGATGGCCCGGATCTCTGACTGATGTCTCTACAGCTCCCTGACTGAATTACCTGTACCCCCTGGACTGTTTGAGCTTCACCCGTGAGACCATGGTTGGAAAAGAGACAATTGCCCAATCAAGGTCATGCTGGATGGGAAGGTAACAGATCCACAGACTTGGATAGGACCAAGTGCCTGGCTGACTGTAACAAGCCCCCTGTCATGTTATCAGCTGATGCCCTTGGCTGCGATAGAATCAGAGTTAGACTGTGGTGGCACCCCTGACTGACCAAGGTTCTTCTTTCACTCGATTGCCCTTAGACTTTCAGATATGGCCATTTGGTTGAAAGACATGCAATGTGTTTGCCACAGTATCTGCTGGAACATACTGTAACATCGATGTAGCATGGTACCATTCAGCAGCATTTCCATTGCCTTAACTGCTCAGTGCTGGAGACCATAACAAGCCATGCGGCTTTCTGTCTGTGCTAAAAACCAATGGAGGGATACTACAAGCATCCAGCTAAGTGTAAAGTCAATGAGTGCTAAGGAAGCAAGATGAGACCCGAAGAAGCATCCTATGCAGATGCACAGTATGTATATGTCCTAGTGTGCAAAAGTCCATCAGGAGCATTACAAAGTACGATGTAAGAGCTCCACAGTGCAGCAGTGAAGCGCTGATGTGTCTTTGAGTTAGTCTGACATTGGCTACAATGACGCAGTTAGACTGTTGCTTTGCCTATGCTTGTTTCCGTGGGGTTGGGGGAAGGTCAGGGGTGCAGGTGTTTACTGCCCATGGGCCGTGCCCTGAGATGTTGGGAAATGATGCCAACGGGAAGTCCCAGACAACATACCAGTGAGCTGCAGCCTCTGGATAACCATTCAGACTTTCAAGCCAGGACTGGTGCTATCTAGTTTCTCACTAGGATCTGGGAGAATCATGACCTACACAGAAACCAGGGGAGTTTAGCAAATATTGAGATGCTAGTGCATACAAAATAAGGTCCTCACTACTTGCAAGTGAGATTTCCACCTCGTTGTTGAAATCTTCAGGGGAAAATCAGACCTTTTCTCCCTAGATGTTATCTCAGTTTTTTTAAATTTTCACCGCATTCTTTCAAATTTCTCACCTTTGCCCACGCTGCTCAAGGGCCGGGAAGATAACACTAATGGTTATTGTTGTAACGTAGGGAATGTGGCAGCAAGCTTATGGACAACAGGATCTTGCTTTGTGCACCTCCTATGCAGTGTAACCTGCATGCCTCACTCTGTCTAAGCAACCGTCTAATCTGCTTGTGCTTGCAAACAAAGCTTTTCACTGTACTTAAATACACATGACAACAAATCAAATCAAATCATTTCCTATGGCGAACCGATTTAGCCTACACGTTCCTGGATACTGCAGGACAATTTAGAATTGCCAATCCACCTAACGTGTGACATTTGGACTGTGGGAGGAAACTGGAGCACCCCAGTGGAAACCAATGTAGACAAAGGGACAATGTGCAAACTCCCCACAGACAGTTACCCAAGGCTGGAATTGAACCAAGGTCCCTGGTGCGCTGAGGCAGTAATGCTAACCACTGAACCACCCTGCCACCCTTCAAGGTAGTAGCCATGTGAGAAGGCCAATGACGCCTCAGATAAACCACGTAAAACACCCAAAAGGCAGCATCTCCAACAGTCCCACACTCCATCAGCACTGTACAATCTTAATGAGTTGCTGTGATCCTTCCCTTCCAACTTCATAGCCCAGGGACAGGGGTCAAGGTGGGAATTTGAAGTTTGTAAATATGAAAACTGATATATTTTCTTAAACCGTTAAACCCCTCCCATACACTAGTATTGGACATTAAGTGGCCAAGGTTGTTTCATTTTACTATGAGGGCATTGCGGAATAATTGTAGGGAAGTCTTCCTAAATTAGTAGAGAGTGTGTGCAGTTTTGTTCTCCATACGAAAGTATATATTTGCAATGGAGTCAGTCCAGGAAGAGATCACTCCACTGATTCCTGGGATGAGACGAATGTCCCTCAATGAGAGGCTAGGTAAATTTGACCAATAAGCTCAGGAATTTAAATAAATGGGTGATTTAGTTGAAACATGTGATCTCGGGTAGATACTATGGGTGTAACTTACCCATCCCTAGAGGTGCAGACAAGCACAGCAGGGACTTTCTCAACTTGCCAGCAGTTATCGCCCTTACATGGTCATTTAAGAGCTTCAACTCCGAATATTTGCTTTCCCGGCAGGCAATGAAAGCGGCTGGCTTTCCAACAGGGGAACCAGGATCACCTACCAACAAGTTTTGGGGGGAGGGGAGGGGGAGTCTTCATCTGCCCACGTCTGAGGCAACAACAGAGCTAAGGAATTGGCCTTTGAAGAATTCTCCAAGACCTCCATCTGACTCCCTGAGCTCCCTCTCCCCACAACACTTAACCAAGTAAAAGAAACAGTTAACATTCTTACATTGGGTCACCCGAAGATAAAGTCTTGATGGATGGTCTTTAGCACCCATAAGTTGCCAGCCAATAGTATGTGATGCCACTGTGATAGACTGAGAAGCTTGGTGGTCAGGTCTTAACAAATTTATTGGTTCTGAAGAAGGGTCACTGGACCCGAAACGTTAACTCTGTTTTTTCCTTCACAGATGCTGTCAGACCTACTGGGCTTTTCCAGCAACTTTGTTTTTGTTCCATTGGTATAAGACTGTAAGAGATAGGAACAGGATTAGGCCATTCAGCCCCTTGAGCCTATCCACTGTTTGATAGGGTCAGGGCTAAACTGTTCCTCAATACTATTCATTAAGTTTAAAAGAAATGTGGTGCATCAAAGGAATTTTTAAAATCAGATCCTGAGGAATGAAAACTGACTGAGGGTGAAAACTGTGTCCCAACATTGAATCAGAGTACTGTGTAAAGTATGACAGAAAGCTGGGTAGAACTCAATGGAAACTGCGTTGTGCTTCTAGAGGTTCACAGAGGATCAGCCTGTGAACAGTCACACTCTAATTTTCTCTCATGAAATTTAGTCCATGTTAATACCTTAAAGCAATTCAGTGAATCATTGAAAATGCTGTTAAGTGGTTGTTAATGTTTGTCGGTGGACAACCCCAATGCACAAAGTCTCGTGTATTTAATGAGGTCTGTTTAAAATGAATGTATTCTTGGAGGGCAATAAAGTCAAAATCATTATCCCAGTTGAAATATTATAGTCAGTGCAATCAAATCTCTCATTTGCATTAGCAAAACAGCTTTGAAATAATTCTACAATAAAATGACAAGTCAGATGTATTAAAAAAAATTGCCATAATATTTAATTCTTTTGCACATAGATTGTTGGTTAAATATGCATCTCATTGGAAAATAGATTCAAGTGAATCCCAACATCTTCCATTGTGATAAGAACATGCCAAAACTTCACCTTCATGAAATGCCAGATGGGAATCATTTGTCAAAAGATTTGTGTCAACACAAAGGATGTTTTGTATGTATTTCAGGCTTGCTTTTCCCTTTCTTTCTTTGATCTCATCATCTATTTTCAGAAATAACAAGGTGTAGAGCTGGATGAATACAGCAGGCCAAGCAGCATCAGAGGAGTAGGAAGGCTGACGTTTCGGGCCGAGACACTTCTTCAGAAATGGGGGAGGGGAAGGGGCTTCTGAAATAAATAGGGAGAGAGGGTGAGACAGATAGAAGATGGACAGAGGAGAGGATAGATGGAGAGGAGACAGACAGGTCAAAGTGGTGGGGATGGAGCCAGTAAAGATGAGGGTAGGTGGGGAGGTAGGGAGGAGATAGGTCAGTCAAGGGAGGATGGACAGGTCAAGGGGGCGGGATGAGGTCAGTAGGGAGGAGATGGGGGTGGTGCTTGAGGTGGGAGGAGGGGATAGGTGAGAGGAAGGACAGGTTAGGAAGGAGGGGACAAGCCGTGCTGGTTTTGGGATGCTGTAGGGGGAGGGGAGATTTTGAAGCTTGTGAAGTCCACATTGATGCCATTGGACTGCAGGGTTCCCAAGTGGAATATGAGTTGCTGTTCCTGCAACCTTCGGGTAGCATCATTGTGGTACTGCAGGAGGCCCAGGATGGACATGTTGTCTGCAGAATGGGAGGGGGAGTTGAAATGGTTCGCGACTGGGAGGTGCAGTTGTTTAGTGCGAACCGAGCGTAGGTGTTCTGCAAAGCGGTCCCCAAGAATCTGCTTGGTTTCCCCGATGTAGAGGAGGCCACAATGGGAACATCGGATACAGTATACCACATTAGCAGATGTGCAGGTGAACATCTGCTTGATGTGGAACGTCTTCGTGGGGCCTGGGATGGGGCTGAGCTGGGAGGTGTAGGGGCAGGTGTAGCACTTCCTGCGGTTGCAGGGAAAAGTGCCGGGTGAGGTGGGGCTGGAGGGAAGTGTGGAGCAGACAAGGGAGTCATGGAGAGAGTGGTCCCACGGAAAGCAGATAAGGGTGGGGAGGGAAAAATGTCTTCGGTGATGGGGCCGGATTGCAGATGGCGGAAGTGTCAGAGGATGATGCGTTGGATCCGGAGGTTGGTGGGGTGGTTCATGAGGACGGGGGAGATTGTGTTTTGGTTATTATTGCGGGGAGGGGGTGTGAGGGATGAGTTGCGGGAAATGTGGGAGACATGGTCGAGGGCGTTCTCGACCACTGAGGGGGGGAAATTGCGGTCCTAGAAAAACAAGGACATCTGAGATGTATGGAAGTGGAATGCCTCATCCTGGGAGCAGATGCGCGGAGGCGGAGGAATTGGGAACAGGAGATGGCATTTTTGCAGGAAGGTGGGTGGGAGGAGGTGTATTCTAGGTAGCTGTGGGAGTCGGTGGGCTTGAAATGGATATCGGTTTCTAGGTGGTTGCCGGAGATGGAAACAGAGAGGTCCAGGAAGGGGAGAGAGGTATTAGAGATGGTCCAGGTGAACTGAAAGTTGGGGTGGAACGTGTTGGTGAAGTGGATGAACTGTTCGAGCTCCTCGTGGGAGCATGAGGCGGCGCCGGTACAGTCATCAATGTAACAGAGGAAGAGGTGGGGTTTAGGGCCAGTGCAGGTACGGAAGAGGGATTGTTCCAAGTAACCTACAAAGAGGCAGGCATAGCGTGGGCCCATGCTGGTACCCATGGCCACCCCCTTTGTCTGTAGGAAGTGGGAGGAATTGAAAGAGAAGTTGTTGAGGGTGAGGACGAGTTCAGCTAAGGGGATGAGGGTGTCAGTGGAGGGGGACTGGTCGGGCCTGCGGGAGAGGAAGAAGCAGAGGGCCTTCAGGCCATCTGTATGGGGAATGCAGATGTATAGGAACTGGATGTCCATGGTAAAGATGAGGTGTTGGAGACCGGGGAATTGGAAGTTCTGGAGGAGGTGGATGGTGTTGGTGGTGACACGGACGTAGGTAGGGAGTACCTGGACCAAGGGGGAGAAGATGGAGTCCAGATAGGTGGAGATAAGTTTGGTGGGGCAGGAACAGGTGGAGACAATGGGTTGACCAGGGTAGTCAGGTTTGTGGATTTTGGGACGGAGATAGAAGCGGGCGGTGCGGGGTTGGGGAACGATGAGGTTGGATGCTGTGGGTGGGAGGTCACCTGAGGTGATGAGGTTGTGGATGGTTTGGGAGATGATGGTTTGGTGCTTGGGGGTGGGGGCATGATCCAGTGGGCGGTTGGAGGAGGTGTCAGAGAGTTGGCGCCTGGCCTCAGCAATGTAGAGGTCAGTGCGCCATACTACAACTGTGCTTCCCTTGTCCGCAGGTTTTATGTTGAGGTTGGGATTGGAGCGGAGGGAGCGGAGGGCTGCACGTTCTGCAGGGGAGAGGTTGGAGTGGGTGAGAGGGGTGGAGAGGTTGAGGTGATTGATGTCTCGATGGCAGTTGGAAATGAAGAGGTCGAGGGTGGGTAGGAGGCCTTGGGGTGGTGTCCAGGAGGACGGGGTGTGTTGGAGGCGGGAGAAGGGGTCAGTACCGCGAGGGTTAGGTTCACGGTTGAAGAAGTAAGCGTGGAGGCGGAGGCGGCGGAAAAACTGCTCAATATCCAAGCATGAGCGGTATTCCTTGATATGTGGGTCGAGGGGGACAAAGGTGAGCCCTTTACTGAGGACTGTCCGTTCGTCCTCAGTAAGGGGGAGGTCTGGGGGAATGATGAAGACTTGGCAGGGCTCAGTGTTGCTGTCTCCTCTGGAGCTGCTGGCTGTGGAGGCGGTGGGCAGAGTTGCATCGGCGTCGGCTGTGGGTGGAGTTGCGTTGGCGTCGGCGTCAGCAGTGGGCGGAGCAGGGTTGGAGGCGGCAGGAGTGGTGACGGTAGGTGCGTCCTCAGTGTCGATGGTGTTGGCCTCGGAAATGGAGGCGGTGGCATCAGTAGCAGTGTCGATGGCGTTCGCTGTCCCAGAAGTGGTGTACCCAGCAGCGGAGGATGTGACGTCATCCGTGGTTGCTCCGACAGTGGCCTCGTGGCCAATGGCGGCGGGTACATTGTGGGGGAAGTCCTGGGTAGGGTTGGGGATTTGGGAGGTGGGGGAAGCCCGTTTTGGGTGGCAGGCACGAGTAAGTTTACTGTACTTAGGGTTTTTTGTGTCCAATAAAGCTGAGTAGAATTATGAGTTCAGGTTGTGGATCCTACGAAGAATAAAAAACAGGAGAGGTCCTTTGCAGGTCTGGGAGAGGGAGGGTCTGAGCTGGGGTAGGCTTGATTGTAGTGCCAGGAGATGCCGGCGCATTGCTGCAAGTGTGTGTTTCAGGAGTCGCAGGGAGAAACGCTTCTGAAGGATCTCAATGTTCTGAATGTAGACCTTGTCACGGTTGGGACCAAATTGGGAAGGCTTGAATGTGGACTGTAGTCCATTGGGGATGATCCAGTTCTGTAGGCAGGTACTAAGAAAGGTGATGTGGCGGTAGTACCTGGTTTGCTTCAGGACATGGTCAAGCAGTTTCAAGGCCAAAGAGATTACGAGAGAGTTCCGTTGGAGAGAGATCCACTGAGGTAATTCCAGAGGGAGGACAGCAAACTCCTCAAGGTAGGCATCCATAGAAGAGGCTTCACAGTGGGGTTAAAATTGTTTCAGAGAGAGTAGGAACTGCAGATGCTGGAGAATCTGAGATAACAAGGTGTGGAGCTGGATGAACACAGCAGGCCAAGCAGCATCAGAGGAGCAAGAAGGGTGACGTTTCGGGCCTAGACCCTTCTTCAGAAATGTGGGAGGAGAAGGGGGTTCTGAAATAAATAGGGAGAGAGGGGGAGGCAGATAGAAGATGGATAGAGGAGAGGATAGGTGGAGAGGAAACAGACAGGTCAAAGAGGCGAGGATGGAGCCAGTAAAGGTGAGTGTAGGTGGGGAGGTAGGGAGGAGATAGGTCATGTTTGGACATAGAGCAGTTTTTCCGCCGCCTCCGCCTCCGCGCTTACTTCTTCAACCGTGAGCCTAACCCTCCCTCCACTGACCCCTTCTCCTGCCTCCAACACACCCCCTCCTCCTGAACACCACCCCAAGGCCTCCGACCCTCCCTCGACCTCTTCATCTCCAAGTGCCGTTGTGACATCAATCACCTCAACCTCTCCACCCCTCTCACCCACTCCAACCTCTCCCCCACGGAACATGCAGCCCTCCACTCCCTCCACTCCAATCCCAACCTCACCATAAAACCCGCGGACAAGGGAGGTGCAGTTGTAGTATGGCGCACTGACTTCTACATCGCCGAGGCCAGGCGCCAACTCTCCGACACCTGCTCCTACCGCCCCCTTGATCATGCCCCCATCCCCGACCACCAAACCATCATCTCCCAAATCATCCACAACCTCATCACTTCAGGTGACCTCCCACCCAAAGCCTCCAACCTCATCGTTCCTCAACCCCACACCGCCTGCTTCTATCTCCTTCCCAAAATCCACAAACCCGACTGCCCTGGTCAACCCATTGTCTCCACCTGTTCCTGCCCCACCAAACTTATCTCCACCTATCTGGACTCCATTTTCTCCCCCTTGGTCCAGGAACATCCTACCTACGTTTGTGACACCACACACACGCCATCCACCTCCTCCAGAACTTCCAATTCCCCGGTCTCCAACACCTCATCTTTACCACGGACGTCCAGTCCCTATACACCTGCAATCCACACACAGAGGGCCTAAAGGCCCTCTGCTTCTTCCTGTCCTGCAGGCCCGACCAGTCCCCCTCCACTGACACCCTCATCCCCTTAGCTGAACTCGTCCTCACCCTCAACAACATCTCTTTCAATTCCGCCCACTTCCTACAGACAAAGGGGGTGGCCATGGGTACCAGCATGGGCCCAAGCTATGCCTGCCTCTTTGCAGGTTACGTGGAACAATCCCTCTTCTGTACCTACACTAAATCCCACCTCTTCCTCCATTACATTGATGACTGTATCGGCACCGCCTCGTGCTCCCATGAGGAGCTCGAATAGTTCATCCACTTCACCAACACCTTCCACCCCAACCCTAAGTTCACCTGGACCATCTCTCATACCTCTCTCTCCTTCCTGGACCTCTCTGTTTCCATCTCCAGCAACCACCTAGAAACCGATATCCATTTCAAGCCCACCGACTCCCACAGCTACCTGGAATACACCTCCTTCCACCCACCTTCCTGAAAAAATGCCATCCCCTATTCCCAATTCCTTTGCCTCCACCGCATCTGCTCCCAGGATGAGGCAGTCCACTCCCGTACATCTCAGATGTCCTCATTCTTCAAGGACCGCAACTTCCCCCGCTCAGTGGTCGAGAACGCCCTCGACCGTGTCTCCTGCATTTCCCGCAACACATCCCTCACACCCCCTCCCCGCAATAACAACCAAAACACAATCTCCCTCGTCCTCACATACCACCCCACCAATCTCCGGATCCAACGCATCATCCTCCGACACTTCCGCCATCTGCAATCTGACCCCACCACCAAAGACATTTTTCCCTCCCCACCCTTACCTGCCTTCCGGAGGGACCACTCTCTCCGTGACTCCCTTGTCCGCTCCACACTCCCCTCCAGCCCCACCACACCCGGCACGTTTCCCTACAACTGCAGGAAATGCTACACCTGCCCCTACACCTCCTCCCTCACCCCAATCCCAGGCCCCAAGAAGACTTTCCACATCAAGCAGATGTTCACCTGCACATCTGCTAATGTGGTATACTGCATCCGCTGTTCCCGTTGTGGCCTCTTCTACATCAGGGAAACCAAGTGGAGGCTTGGGGACCGTTTTGCAGGACACCTACGCTCGGTTCGCACTAAACAACTGCACCTCCCAGTCACGAACCATTTCAACTCCGCTTCCCATTCCGCAGATGACATGTCCATCCTGGGCCTCCTGCAGTACCACAACGATGCTACCCGAAGGTTGTGGGAACAACAACTCATATTCCACTTGGGAACCCTGCAGCCCAATGGTATCAATGTGGATTTCACAAGCTTCAAAATCTCCCCTCCCCCACCGCATCCCAAAACCAGCCCAGCTTGTCCCCGCCTCCCTAACCTGTCCTTCCTCCCACCTATCCCCTCCTCCCACCTCAAGCGCCACCCCCATCTCCTCCCTACTGACCTCATCCCGCCCCCTTGACCTGTCCGTCCTCCCTGGACTGACCTATCTCCTCCCTACCTCCCCACCTACACTCACCTTTACTGACACCATCCCTGCCTCTTTGACTTGTCTGTCTCCTCTCCACCTAGCTTCTCCTTTATCCATCTTCTATCCACCTCCCCCTTTCTCCCTATTTATTTCAGAATCCCCTTCCCCTCCCCCCTTTTCTGTAGAAGGGTCTAGGCCCGAAACGTCAGCCTTCCTGCTCCTCTGATGCTTCTTGGCCTGCAGTGTTCATCCAGCTCTACACCTTGTTATCTCAGATTCTCCAGCATCTGCAGTTCCTACTATCTCTGAATCTATTTTCAGAAGTTTTGTTATTTGGAATGCAGTGAATTTGTTGTCTGTTTTTGATAAATTCAGAACAGGTGCAGAAGAGAATGGAAGTGAAGGCATCTACGTCTCTTTTAATATGTACAGTTTCAAAAGGAAACCTTACACTTTGTTTAGTATACAGGAATTTCAACATTAGATATAATTGCCAGTTTAAAAATCTACTGCAGCAAGGTTGTGTTTATCCCCCATTCCTGTGTTTTCTTTCAAATTGAGGATCTCACTCTTAAAGTCCCAGTTTACAAATAGTGGGTCCAATTAACTTTTTGCTGTTAATTTAATCCTGACAGTGAAGAAATTTGCGTTCAGTAACTAATAGCACCAAAACAGCATATGAAGCATTATAAAATCATAGTCTGATTGATCAGATGTCATTCTGCTAAAATGCCACGACATTAAAGGACACAAAAGGTGAGCATTCTTGCGAAGCATGCTGGGAGTCATTTTTACATTGTGCACTAAAGTACAATGAATGACACAGCTACAGCGATTTACATTAAATCTCCTGATTTTTATTTCACAGGATATTAGAACCACACTGTTCAGAAAGAGGCCAGTCATCTCATTGTGCCTATCCTGGTTCTTTGTCGAAGTTTATTCCCACTGTCCTGGATTTCCACTAAATCGTTACCATTTTCAGCTGTCTCTTAAATATCTTTTTAAAGGTGCTTATTAAATCTGTTACCATGAACTTTCCAGATGGCAAATTCTGATTCCTAACTGCTCGCTGTATAAAAGAAAGCTCTCTTTACTCCCCACAATATTTAACAGGTAAAGGTAAAGTCACAGTGGTTCCAGAGGTCCATTGGGCTGCTGTCTCATTACTGAGAGCTGACTCTTGGACGACTTAAGCTGACGGTCACCACGCCTCAGTGAGGGGGCAAGGCTGAGGAGGCGGAACCTTCATAGTGACCTCAGCTGGTACAGGAATAGGGTCCACAAATTGAATTGAATTGGTGTCACTTTACATTGCAAGTCAGCTGTCCAGCCAACTGTGCTACCTGATCCCAAAAATGCAAGCAGAAAGCGCTGGAGCAACACAGCTGATCTGGCAGTATCTGTGGAGAGAGAAATGAAAAGTTTCAAAGAAGAATCGTTGGACTTGAAATGTTAACTCTATTTCTCTCTCCACAAGTGCTGCCAGACCTGCTGAGCTCCAAATGAACAAGGAACAAGAGGAGGCCACTTGGCCCTTTGAACATGTTGTACCTTTCAACATGATCATGACTGTATCTGATTTTGTCCTCACCTGACAGTGAAGGAACGATGATATATTTCCAAGTCAGGATGGTGAGTGGCTTGGAGGGAAATCTGTAGTGATGCGGTTCCATTGCACATGTTGCCCTTGTCCTTCTATTTGGAAGTGGTTGTGGTTTTGGAACGTGCTGTCTGAGGATTTTTGGTGAATTTCTGCAGTGCATCTTGTAGATAGAACACACTGCTGCTACTGAGCATTGGTGGTGGAGGGAGTGAATGTTTGTGGCTATAGTGCCAATCAAGCAGGATGCTTTGTCTTGGATGTCCTGGAAGCTTCTTGAGTGTTGTTGGAGCTCATCTAGGCAAGTGGGGAGTATTCCATCACACTCCTGACTTATGCCTTTGCAGATGATGGGTAAACTCTGGGGAGTCAGGAGGTGAGTTATTCACTGCAGTATTCCTAGCCTCTGATCTGCTTTTGGAGCTGCTATGTTTATGTGGTGAGTCCAAATGAGTTTCTGGTCAATGGTAACCCTCAGGATGTTGATAGTGGGGGATTCAGTGATGGTAACACCATGGAATGTCATGGCATAGTAGTCAGACTGTTTCTTATTGATGACGGTCATTGCCTGGCATTTGTGTGGTGCGAATGTTACTTGACACTTGTCAGCACAAAGCTGGTTATTGTCCAGATCTTGTATCAGAGATAAAAGGTACTGCAGATGCTGGAGAATCCAAGATAACACGGTGTGGGGCTGGATGAACACAGCAGGCCAAGCAGCATCATAGGAGCAGGAAAGCTTGACGTTTC
>JAHRHZ010000139.1:13801317-13817231 GCA_024137785.1 Ginglymostoma cirratum | reverse complement strand
TGTTATCTCGTATTGTCCAGATCTTGTTGTCTCTGAACATGGACTGCTTCAGTATCTGAGGAATCGCAAATGGCACTGAATATTGTGCGATCATTAACGAACATCCCCACTTCTGACCTTATGATGGAGGGAAGGTCATTGATGGAGCAGCAGCTGAAGGTGGTCGGGTGTATGATCTTATAGAATTGAGCTCAGCTCTGAGTGAAAAGCCATCATGATCAAAGTTCCTTCTAAGCTGTGTGATTCCAAATTTCCTCCAAGGTTCTGCACACACCTTGGAGTCTGCGCATCAAAAAATATTAGAGTGGGTACAGTGGCATCTATTGTTCAGATTGACTTAAGGTCAGAAGTGGGGATGTTCGTTAATGATCGCACAATATTCCGCGCCATTTGCAATTCCTCAGATACTGAAGCAGTCCATGTTCAGAGGCAACAAGATCTGGACAATAACCAGGTTTGTGCTGACAAGTGTCAAGTAACATTTGCGCCACACAAATGCCAGGCAATGGCCATCTCCAATAAGAAACAATCTGACTACTGTGCCATGACATTCCATGGTGTTACCATCACTGAATCCCCCACTATCAACATCCTGAGGGTTACCGTTGACCAGAAACTCATTTGGAGAAATGTTAACGCTAGAAGGTATTTGATAACATAGACGCCCAGTAACACCCCATCTCCTGCTCTACTAGCCTCCTCTTCCCACCTTTTCAAGCCTCACTTAATCAGGATAAATATCCTGGCAGCTATTTCAAGCAGTATTGTATTTTTGCCATCCATCAGAATTAAGTGTATGGAGATGCTCACCCTCTGCACAGCTCTTACCAATTACACTACTCATTTCTGGCCACACAGGAACTTGTGCTAGTTCCCTCTTCTTACCATCACTGTAGCCTGCTGGGCATCTTTGCCCATCCACCTTGGCCATGCATGTTTGAGTAATAGATATATAAAACTCCTTTAGATTGGCCACTAAAAGCTATTGTGACAAATTTCCAACTTTCCACTGGGGCTGGAAGTTCTGGGAAATTCTGCAGCTAACAGTAGATTTGGACCAAGTAAGAGACTATAAATATTTAGCTATTGCCCACCATCCATTCTCCCCCCCAACCTTCTTATCCATTTGACACCTAAGGAATAAGTAATCCCAAGGGGCAAAGGATTGGAAAATTAGCTGAATTATCAATGACTCAATTTGCAGTTACAGAGAGGGTACCTTTGAACAGGATTATATAATTAATCCAGGGTAAAATATTCTGCGTTGATTTGAATTGTTTGAATAACAGAAATGTACTCACACAGAGCATTTCACTATAAAATTTGAGGCCATTTTATCTTGATCAAGAAAATATATGTTGAATAATCTCTTGATGGTTAGACTTCGATAAAAGGGAAAAGAACAGAAAGGACTGATCAGGATGAAATAAGTAATCAGATTAATCTAACCACAATGAGTCTCTCCCCGTTTGCCTTGCAATTATTTTTGTAAAAGGTTAGTTTATTTTCTGGAATGGTTGTTAATCAGTATCTGGTGAAGGTTGCATTTTGTCAGCCTCTGCAGTCATTTGTAGTTTCATAGGAAACAGCCCAATAGTTTAGTTCACGAAAAGACTAACAGATTTCAGTGAAGATGCATGATTCCCTATGCCTATTAATGTGTGTGATTAGTGGAGTGTATAGAATTCAACTGTGAAATTGAAATATGAACACCAGCAAAAGCAGCCAACTGAGTCACAGTCTGTGGAGCCAATTAAAGGCAGCACCTAGAGCATTTTCCATGAGGTGCTCACACAATCAGCCTCACATACTCACAAAATTAGGCGAGATGGTTAACTTCTGTCATACAATAACTCAGTATTGCTATTTCCGATATAAATTCACCATGGCCTTTAATTCTGAGCAAGCAATTTTCATACAGGCTGTCTTCAGATGTTTGCAAGTATGAATCTTTAAAAATAAACATTATGCTCTATGGAAAATGCTGCCTCATGCATTCCCAGTGTGGGCAATAACCCAGAGATGCATCTTTGTATCAAATCAGATGGTGAATCTCAAAGATCCTACATCACTATGAGGTGGGGGAAGAGAATTTAATTTGTCTGCCCTAGCTGTAGTAAACCTTGCCGATAAAGATCAGATTTATGGCTTTTTTTTTATACGTGCACATAGAGGAAACCATCCACCCTCTCTATTTTTATCGACACCATTAATTTGGCACAAATCCTTTTTAAACATTCCTAGAAAATAATTACATATTGCCTGTGAGATGTCAATTTAATGAAAAATCAATATCCCTCTGTAGCAACCTAGTTATAATCCATTCAATCTGTTTCTGCAATGTTTGATGTCTCACTTATATATATCACTGTGTTTGATATTTTTCATGTTTGCTATGTTTGCTGTGTTTGATATTTCTCACCATGTTTGCTATATCTCAATGGGATTGATATGTCTGACAGTGTTTGATATGTCTCACTGTATTTGCTATGTCTCACTGTATTTGCTATGTCTCATTGTGTTTGATATGTCTCACTGTATTTAATATGCCTCAGTGTGTTTGATATATCTCACTGTGTTTGATATGTCTCACGATGCTTGATATGTCTCAATGTGATTGATATGTCTCACTGTGTTGATATGTCTCACTGTGTTTGATATGTATCACCGCGTTTGATATGTCTCAATTTGTTTGATATGTCTCACCGTGTTTATATGTATCACCATGTTTGATATGTATTACTGTTTGATGTGTATCACTGTGTTTGATATGTCTCTCTGTTTGATATGCATCAGTGTGTTTGATATGTCTCAATGTGTTTGATATGCATCACTGTGTTTGATATGTCTCACCATGTTTGATATGTCTCACCGTGTCTGATATGCCTCTGCGTGTCTGATATGTCTCAATGTGTTTGATGTGTCTCACCGTGTTTATATGTATCACTGTGTTTGATATGTATCACTGTGTTTGATATGTATCATCATGTTTGATATGTATCACCATGTAAGATATGTCTCACTGTGTTTGATGTGTCTCAATGTATTTGGTATGTCTCACCATGTTTGATATGTCTCAATGTGTTTGATATGTCTCACCGTGTTTGATATGTCTCACTGTGTTTGATATGTCTGTATTTGAAATGTCTCAATGTGTTTGATATATCCTGCTGCAAATTATATCACACAACCTCCTAGGAGCAATAATCATACAATTAGGAAAAATATGGCAGGGCTGTTCTGATTAACCATTCTTAGTCCACTCCAGGTGCTGCTGTTGGTCATCCCTCAGCCCTGCACTACCATTGAATAGGATCATGGAGAATCTTTCAAATCAGCTCGACTCTTCAATCCAGTCTTGCTTTGCCCAGTTTATTCCCTTCACAGGGTGCCAGAGTTTCATAGCAGTTTGCTCATGAACATTTCTACCTGTTCCTCTCTCATTTCTGATGCTGATGGATCTGTGGTCCCTCTCTGACATTATTTTGTTCAATATCCATCTTATTTCAGACTGTAGCTAAATTACCAGACTGGTTATCTGATAGCTAGTCCTGGAGCAGCAGAAAGTTCCCCTCAGTAAGTATTGGGAAGACTGAACCATTACTTTTGCTCCCCCCGCCAAATTAAATTTCCTAGCTACTAATTTCCTCCCTCACTGTGGCAATAGTCTGAGATCAATCAGCGTCAGAGGAGCAGGAAAGTTGAAGTTTCGGGTCAGGACCGTTTCTCAACTTTCCTGCTCCACTGATGCTGCCTGGCCTGCTGTGTTCCTCCAGCTCCACACTGTGTTATCTCTGACTCCAGCAGCTGCAGTTCTTACTATCTCTGAGATCAATCAAGTCTATTTATAACCTTTGTACCGCATTTGACCCCGAGATAAGCTTGCGACCTTGTAGTCATGCATCACCACAATCATGTTTGTCCATCAGCATTACACTACCTAATGTGTACACCCCCCTCCCCATTTACATAATCTGCTACTGAAACCATCATTATCTCCAGACTCAGAGTCAGTGTGCCACAGCATCCGAAATAAAACAGCATCAGTATAAAAGTGGCTGTCCTGGTTATCACACGCACAATCTAAACATCTAAAACAAATCAACTGGCCTTTCATCTTGAATATTTTCGAATCTACCTGCTCAGAGATGTTAGTACACACTTCCAGAGCAGGTGGAACTTGAACCCAAGCTTCCCTGAGCAGTACCACCGTGCCACAACTACTTAGCTAGTCTTGTTTCAGAGATAGTAGGAACTGCAGATGTTGGAGAATCTGAGATAACAAGGTGTAGAGCTGGATGAACACAGCAGGCCAAGCAGCATCATAGGTAGGCTTGCCTGGTAATGGATGGGGGTTTACTAGATGGCCATCCAGGGAGTCCAGAGGGACTCAAGTCTAGGCATGAGGTTCACTGGAGTGGGTCACTGACATCTTTAAGTAACCCTCAGACTAACGTAGCAATAAGATGCAACACCGTGAATACTTTCATCGGAGAAATAGTGCAGCAGACGATGGACAGGCCTAAGCTGAGATCTCAAATCCTGACTGTTCCAGGAGAGGCTTTGCAAGAATCCAGAAAGGGTGTTCCACATCCTTGTGGCATGCTGTGCCCATTACAAATGAAACTGACATAAGGCAAGGATGAAAAACAAAGTTGCTGGAAAAGCTCGGCAGGTCTGGCAGCATCTGTGAAGGCAAAAACAGTGTTAACGTTTCGGGTCCAGTGAACCTTCCTCAGAATGATAACTCTCAGTGCATTAACTCTTCTTTCCTTCGCAGATGCTGCGAGACCTGCTGAGCTTTTCTAGCAATTTTGTTTTTGTTCCTGATTTACTGCATCTGCAGCTCTTTTGGTTTTTATAAGGCAAGGATGGCCCAGATAAAAAAGATTTGGGGGTTCAACAGTACCCTTCTGAGGTTAAGTATCAATCACAGAATTGTTATTGATGCAGAGGAGGCTATTCAGCCCATCGTGCCTGCACCGTGTCCATTACCTAATGCAAATCTCCTGCCTTTTCACCATATCACTGCACACCATTTCCATCCAAATAATCATCCAATACCCTCACTGAATGCCTCACTTGGACCTGCCTCCAGCACCTTTCCAGGCAGTGCATTCCATACCCTGACTACTCACTGTGTGACAAAGTTTTTTTTCTCACATCACCCTTCATTTGTTTTTACATCACTTTAAATCTATACCCTCATATTTTTTTTCGACAAGCAGGAACAGCTTCTCCCTGTATAATCTATCCAGCCTGCTCAGATTTTCAAAACCTCTACCAAATCTCCTCTTAGCCTTCTTCTCTCCAAGGAGAACAATCCCAACTTCTTCAACCTATCCTCATCACTGAAGTTTCTCAGACCTAGAACCAATCTTGTAAATCACTTCAGCACCTCCTCCAAAGCATTCACATCTTTCCTATAACACAGCACTCACAACTGCACACAATACAGTGTCTTGTACAAGTTGAACGTCACCTCCTTGCTCTTCTACTCTAAGCCCCTATTAATAAAATAGAGGGTAGTGTATGCTCTATTTACTGCTCTCACCAATGATCCCTATACATTTACACCAAGGTCCCTCTGCTGCTCCACCCCCATTTAGAATTGTACCCTCTGTTTTATATTGTTTCTCAATGTTCTACTGACCAAAGTGCATTATCTTACACTCGAAGATGAGCACATATGAGACAACCCATCCAAGGCAGCATGACAGAGCAGTGCACCATTGAGTGCAAAAAGCCAAACAGAACTTCATTAAAATCCACATCACATACAATCTTTACTGACCATTCGGGAAAGTGCAGCAGTCCGTGAGAGAATGAATGAACATTGTAATGGCAGTCAGGTCAGGTAGTTGTTAAGGTTGCCACGAAGATATCACGTTTCAATATGGTACAGTGAACTCTCATGGTAGGCAGCAGCTTGAAAGAAATCTTGAAGAATCTCTTTTTGACTGTCTCAGCATTGGTAATCCTTCAATGTTTCAGAGTACACAGAGACTGACAAATTGGCGTGAAAGGTTTGGGCCTCCTGTAGGAAAGCAATATTCCTGCGAGAGGCAATGTTTTGTGCATCTTTTCTCCCACAGAGTTCTGACGGAGATTGGACATGGGAATTTCTGATGAAGGGTCTAGGCCCGAAACGTCAAGTTTTCCTGCTCCTATGATGCTGCTTGGCCTGCTGTGTTGATCCAGCCCCACGCCTTGTTATCATGGGTATCACCCATTGTGTTAGTGATGTGCTTACCAGATTGGGCTCCTGAGTCTAATCGAGAAAGCAAACCCAATTGAGGCGAATGTTTCTGAGGTGGTAGAAGGTGAAGGTGAAAGCCTCGCTGGCACATCCTCTGGGGTTCAGTAACTTCCTCCTTAGAGGAGGAGATGGTGCTGAGGGGCTCTGACAGCAGCCTCACTATGAATGGAACGGGTGGTGCTAGTACCTGCCCTAGAGAGGGAATTAGTTGTGAAGAGGGATAAACAGGTCAAGAATGAATTAGCACTGCTGTTAATGGTAGAGCAGCACAGCACAACATAGTGAAGCTTACTTTGGGAGACAATGGCCGAGTGGAATTATCGGTAGATTATTAATCCAGAGCCTCAGCTAATTTCTGGGTACACATCCTGCCACGGCAGATAGTGGAATTTAAATTCAATTTTAAATATCTGGATTTAAGGATCTAACGATGACTATGAATACATTGTTGAAAGAAAAGACCCATCTGGTTCACTAATGTCCTTTAGGAAAGGAAACTGCTACCCTTACCTGGTCTGGCCTACATGTGACTCCAGACGCACAGCAATGCAGTTGACTCTTAACTGCCCTCTGGGGAATGAGGGATGGGCAATAAATGCTGGCCTAGCCAGAGATGCCAACATCCCATTAATGAATAAAGAAAATAAAACTCAGTTAGATTGGTATCTTTGTCCCCAAGCGGGTGGTCACGCTCTTCTCCAGCCAACGAGCATTTTCTCCTCGAAAACAGTGAGGAGCTTTACATCCACCTCCCCGACACCCATTCCCAAGCTTCCAGTCTGGGCCCTCTCGGCCTTGTTGGTGTGAGACAAAGGGAGGGATTGAGCACAATGGAAGGTAGAGGTGATGCAGCAACAATCTAAATGGTGTGATGGCCCAGTGATTAAGTAGGAAGTGTAGAGGAAGAAAAATGGCTCTCCTCTCCACCACACAGCTCAGCAGCCCCTCTGGGTCCCTGTCTGCAAAGCTAACTCGCCTTTTTCAGTCATTATCGCTCACCTCAGTGATTATAGTCAAGCATCACAGTGTGAGGGGCAGCTCCTGGAGTGGTCTTTAAAGCTGGGCTTTAATAAGGAGTGAATGCCAGGAGATCCTGGCAATATTGAACACTTGCCTCTCTGCTGCCACGCAATTCCACAAGACCAGTCACACAAATCAATGAGACGAAGAGCAGAAAGTTGTGTGAGAAAAGTCTTTCTGAACCACAGTAGACCACATGCCATGGCAAGACACTGTAAGTGCAAATAGAAACATTCAGCGTCAATAGTAGAACAGAAATACCGTAGTAAGGGGGAAACTAATTCGCACACAACTACTGGTATGAAATGAAAAGAGAGGTGGATAAATGTTGATAAAAAAGAAAAAGTTAAAAGCATATCAGGTGGATGTGAAACAAGTGACCAACTTGCAATGACGAAAAAATTAACATCTATCCCACCATTCTCAAGACTAACAGTGTGCAAAGTGACAGGAGAGTCACTGGAACAGTCCAATTATAATTGGAAACAAAAGACATCTTTTCACTTCCGTACACTCTCAAAATCAGGTGGACAGCTGAATTCAGTTTCGATTTTTGCTCCGACATAGACTGCAACCAAAATGGGTAAGGAACCAAAGTCCCAGCAGGAAATGGCATCAGTGAAACTAACGAGGCTTTTTCCCACCTTGGTCTGCAGAGCCAGGACGCTCAAAAAAATGCTCAAAAAAAAGCCCATTTCTGAAGAAGGGTCCCGACTCGAAACATCAGCTTTCCTGCTCCTCTGATGCTGCCTGCTGTGTTCCTCCAGCTCCACACTGTGTTATCTCTGGCTCCAGCATCGGCAGTTCTTACTATCTCAAAAAAAAGTGTGTTTTCTTTAAAAGTCAAATTAATACATGTCACATATTTTTCTTGAGAATGATGCAATAGACAACACAGGGGAATAAAAGAGCACAGTATATTACTAGTGGCTATAGTGCTTACTGTGTAGAAGCCTCTTGTATCATTACAAATAAGGAGAGTTTAGATAGGACTTCTTTGTACTGCAGAATGTAGTTAACTGACATCACTAAACCTGTGAATCCCTAACACCACGCCTTCCCCACAATGACCTTGCCCCTACCAAGGAGATAAATGTGTTACTGAGTCATAGAAAATCAGGAAGATATCAGGATTGCTCATTGTTGAGTTAAATGTGATTGCAAGGTGTTAGCAACGGTACACTTCAACTCAGTGTCTCTGTTTTAGATAGGCGATTTGGCCACAGCTAATTGAGTGCCTATCTCGTATCTTTGAAAATAGTAATGTAAATTTAGCCACGGATTGGTCTGGATTCACTACGGGTCACTGGTCATTTGCCCACATAAAACACCACAGGAATCCCACTGCCAGAAGACAAAGGGAGAAAAAGTAAATGTTTGGGAAAGTTCCAAAGGGTAGAGTTTGCTTGGGCAAAAAAAACACATCAGAACGTTTATGCTTGCTTTTGTGTTTCCATTTCTGAAAACAAATCAGTTTACATCCTCTGTGAATCTAAATGGATTCAGAATGGAGCTGGGGGATTTTTTACAACTTGTTGTAAACTGTTTACAACAGTGAGGGAATACAAAAGAACCGAGGAGACCACTGGCTTCATCCGAAGTCCAAACACAACCACATTACTTTAGCTAGCTCTCGGTCTCCTGATTTTATTTCTGCGCTGAACATCATCTGCTGGGTTGTTGTTTTAATTATCCCTTTCCTGAGCATTTAAGGAATGCACATTTAATCAAATGTTTGCTTGTCCAATTGTTATATGTTTGTGTTTTAATATCTTAAGTTCATTTCAGCAATGGAACCTGACCTCTTTAGCTGAATATGTATTATCTCATCAAACAATTATTTTCTTTAATAAAATAATGAAATTTTAAGCCAAAATATTTCACAGAAGAATATTTTGTGCACCCTTTAAGTGATAGGCACTGGAATGATGTCTTTGGCTACAAATACTGTCTTTAATGGTGATGGTGGGGAACCTCTGATATCTCGACATACTGGAGGTGAGCTCATTTATTTTTCCTGCACCCACTGCAATGAAAGGATTGATTACAGCACTAAGTCCGAGGATTAGAGAAAACCAAGCCTCCGGTGGGTTCTTGAGGTTATCTCTATAAGGCAGGTGGAGAAGGAAAAGTAAATTCACTCAACTGAGAAATAATTGTGCATCAGTGTCTAATGGAGCTGTAATGCAATTCACCCAGCAATTGCAAGATTAATTAGAATTCTACCCTATTGTTCAGGCTATTGAAAGAATAATGACTGCAGGTTTTTAAAAAGTAATGAATCATTTTTTAATCTGCATCAAATTTGGAAAACAAAATTCAATAAAAGTGTGATTCCTTTTTGAATTTGAAATCCTTAACATTGAATATATTCTGGAGTTGCAGAGAAAAACAAAGCCATCTTCTTCCTTAAATTGTGTCTTTTATTTTGCTGTGTCTTCCTGCTCCTCAAGTCATTGACTCTGCTTTTGCCCAGTTTCTGGCAGTACCCTGCTACTTTGCCAGCTGGGTATTCTGTACGTCACAGCCTGGTCAGAAAAGTGCGGATTTCCTGCTATGACATTTCTGCTGCAATGATAGGAATGCATTTTCGAGAGCTTCCACACCCTTGGAGTTTTCACACCTTTAAATTACAGAATTTCCTAATTTTCCCTCTCAACTGGCAGGAAGTACAGACCACACTTTTAACAGACTATTCCACCAAATTCGGGCAGGTGGAAACAAGGGAAATGAGGGTCTGGAATTCAGAATGCTATCCAAAGCTCAAATACCTACAATGCACTTTCCACTGAATACCAATTTCGGAGCAAGATTCATACAGTCGTCAAGTTATACAGCACGGAAACAGACTTATCAGTCCAACCGGTCCAAGCTGACCATAATCCCAAACTAAACTACTCCCACATGCTTGTGTTTGGCCCATATCCTTCCAAATATTTCCTATTCATGTACTTATCCAAATGTCTTTTAAGTATTGTAACTGTACCATATCTACCACTTCCTCTGGAAATTCATTCTACACATGAACTACTTTCTGTGTAAAAAATTTGTCCCTCATATCTTTTTTAAAGCTCTCTCCTCTCTCCTTAAAAATCTGTCCCCTAGTAATCACCCTAAGGAAAACACACCTGCCATTCACCCTACATTATTTTATAAACCTCCATAAGGTCACCTCACAACCTCCTACGCTCCAAAGAAAAAGTCCCAGCCTATCCAGGCTATCTTTATAACTCAAATCCTCCATTCCCGGCAACATCCTGGTAAATCTCTTCTGAACCCTCTTCAAGTTAATAATATCCTTCCTATAAGAGGGCCACTGGAACTGGACACAGGACTCCAGAAAAGGCCTCACTGATGTCTCGTACATTCCTGGCTGCTGTTTTGTTTTTCCTATCTAAATAGAAACAAAATTACAAATTTGTGCAGATAATTTCTCCACCAACATATTCCTGGAAGAGTACGAGGTTGTGCTATCTTCAGAATTCCCAGCACTTAAAATGACATATTTATCAAGATCCGATCTCATGATGGGACAATTTGGGCAATAAAAGACATAGCTCCATTGATGAAGAAAGGCATAGACATAGGCACTTGGGAGTACAGACCTTGAGTATTTATGGAAAAAGACAAATGTTGTCAGAACCTTTCATGTTACATTCATCAGGACAATTTGTGAGAAATACCAACTCAAGGGGAAAACCAACATTTATGGTATGGCAGTGATGATTGGTTGGCAAATGGAGTTTAATTGGTAGAGGTGCTGCCATGGGGAGTGCATCTATTAATGATGATTGATAGTTAACAGCTAGGCCCTGCTTATATGTAAGACTAGCTGAATACATTCTAATTGGTCAAGGAATTCTCCTAAGAAATGAACCAAAGAATACCTGTTAGCTATTTCTTGAATTGAAATAGGGGCAGTAAACACACCAGTTATTTCTGTCTGCAAAGAACAGAGCCCTGTGCATTCAAATATGTAACTTTCCCCTGCTAGTGAGCCACGCTGTAGTCTTCACTGACAATCTTCAACTGTTTGACAACATACCTCCCCATGCACTCAGGATTATTGACTAAATTCTGCCCAGTTGTAGAATTACATCTTATGTTGGACACTGTGTTATGTATTTTGCAAGTCTGAGCTGGTTGGGTTTGGTCAGAACCTTGCTAATTGTGAACAGATCAAAGGGATATGGTTTTGATTCAATCTGCCAGTTATTGACATGTGTAGCCTACAACCCGGCATCATATCAGCACTGAAATTCATATACCATGTTACTTGTTTATGTGTGAGGCATGATGTCTTTTGATTTGACATCATCATCTTGTTAGCAGCACTTGTGCACCTTTTGTCAAACTGTACAACCATGGGGACCAAGCCTTCAGGCCTATCATGAGTTTGCACCCTATGCAACAAAAATGATCTAGCCTCAACCACACAGGATGGCTTTGATGTGAACTATTTCAGCATCAGGTTTGCAAGGTGAACAATGGTTTGGGTCCTATTTATGGGTTGCCCAGAAGGCTAGCCTTATAGTTCATGGTTACTGTAGGAATACCAATGTGTATATTGATCAGGGAAGGTAGGTTTGCAGTAGACTGTGATAGAAATCCCCCTCTAATCCCTCAACTAGGACATTGAGGAAATGGTAAAATACCAACCATTCCATTTCAAAACGTGAATCAGAACACAGGATGGAGCCCATTAATACACGTAAGGAAATTCTTACAAGCAGCTCCGGATTCAAATACAACAAATGCATCATCAATGAAATTAATTAAGCAGAAAAAGGATGTGTATGAAATGTGTCCTGGAATGGCAGGACTGATACATAAAGGGGGATTGGATTGGTTAGGACTATATTCAGTGGTGTACAGAAGAATGAGGGAGGGGATCCCATTGCACTAAACAGCGTAAATGCAGGGAGGATGTTCATTGACTGGGGAGTCCAGACCAGGGCTCACAATTTAAATATACAGGCTAAGCCATTTTGGACTGAGATAAAGAGAGCTTTTTTGACCCAGAGGGTGGTGACCCTGTGAAATTCTCTGCCACAAAAAGCGATTGAGGCCTAAATGTTGTTTTCCAAAATTAATTAGATATAGTTCTTAGAGCTAAAGGATCAAAGGGAGAAAGCGGGAGCAGCTGAGTTGGATGATCAGCCATGATCATATTGAATGGTCAACTAATCTGAAATGGCCAAGCCCTGCTGCTATTTTCAATGTTCCTATGTGTCAGGTTGATCAAAGGAGTAGGAGCCCAGCCAAATACAGGAAGTTCTGAGAGAAATGATAAAAAGAATTAAGAACATATGGGAGATTAGTAACTGACATAAAGGGAATTTGAGAATAATAACTGCAGCTCATTATTCTACATACATATGAATCATTAAAAATAATAGTAGTGGAGTTTATTCAGGGCCAAAAGAGAATCTTTACAGGGTACCAGAGGGCATGGCTAAATATGCATCTTCTGTCTGTCATAATAAAGGAAGAAGATGATGCCAAAGTCATCGTCTAATCTGTTGCTCCTTGTGAACAGGTTTGAAGGTAGAGGAGGAGGCACTTATTGCCACCCACCTCACCCTCCCCTGACCTACTTGAAACATTACAGGGGAGGGATGAAAACCTCAAGCAGCCCACCTGCTCATGGACCTATTCAGTCTCATAATTAGCCAATTAATGGTCAATGAAGGATCTCACCCAGGCCTGTTGGTCTTTTCCCCAAAAAGTTGATGGATCCACACCATTCACAGGGCCTGACACCTTTAGTTGCATGAGCTGCTGACAGGAATGGGGCTGTGCAACCTACTTTGCCAGCCCCCTGAGCCCATGGAGGCAACAGCCTCCCCACATGCCAAAGTCATCCTCTTTCAATTTTCTCCTCTGCATGCACCTCACCTCTATACCCACCCCCACAAAATAAAACTGATCTCCTGATTCTGATCTTCACACTGCTTCCATCTCTCCCTCCTCTTGCTGGGATCCCTGAACCCAGGCTTATTGACATGATGACTTAGCAATGACCTCTCATCTCAGCTGATGATGATCAAACTTTCAATGGATTGACAGTTTCCTAAGGCCAGGGTGGAAGACAGGCCTCAAAAAAATTTAAGCTGCTGCCGGGGTTAAATTGCTTTAGGATAGTGGCTAGGATCATCAATCAGCTCCTTGCCAATCATTACATCTGGGTAGGATAGGGGTAACAACATATCACAGAACGCATCCCAGAGTGAAGGGGGAGGTAGTTGGGAAATTAGAGGGACTGAAGTTAATTTGGATGGTACCAGACAGGATGTCTGCATTTAGACTTGAATAGTCACCAGGACCAGATGGGATGCATTCATGGATGCTCAAGGGTAGAAAGTTCAGAGGCACCAGCCCCAATTTTCTAATGCACCTTTGTTGAGAAGAAGTTACCATAAGACTGGGAATTGCAAACATTACACCCTAATTTAAAAAATTGGGTATAAGAATAAACCCAGCAACTGCAGGCCAGTCAGATTAACAGTAGTCATGCAGAAAGCGTTAGGAAAGACAGTGTGGAGCAAACTGAAAGTTACCTCGACAAGTGAGGGGTAATTACGAAAAGCCCAACCCAAATTTATTTAAAGCAAATGATGTTGAACTAACATGATTGAGTTTTTTGATGAGGTATCAGAGAGGTTTAATGACAGTAATGAGGTTGATGTGATGTTCATGGAATTTCAAAAGATGATTCATATAACAGGCTTGTCAGTGAAATTGAAGTCCATGGCATAAAAGGAGCAGTGGCAGCATGGATATGAAGCTGGCTGGGTGGCAAGAAACAAACAGTACTGATGAATGAAAACAGAAGCTGCTGGAAAAGCTCAGCAGGTCTGGCAGCATCTCTGAAGAAAAACGTTTCTGGTCCGGTGACCCTTCCTCAGAACCATAGTTCTAAACAGTAGTGATGAATGGTTGTTTTTTTTTGGATCAGAGAAATGTATACATATATAGTGGGATTTCCCCAGGAGCAAGACAAAGCCCATCGTTTAAAGTTTTTAATATCTAGACTTTGGCATACAAAAAACAATTTCAAAATTTCTAGATTATACAAAACTTGGAATTACAGTGCACTGTGAGGAGGATAGTGATAGACTTCAAGAATATATAGTCCAGGCCAATGTTATGGACACATTGCTGATTAAATTCAATGCAGATGTGTGATGTGATATATTCCGATTGCAAAAATTAGAAGAGGCAGTATAAAATAAAGGGTCCAAGAACAAAGTGACCTTATATGTGCATAATCCTTTGAAGATGTCAGGGGATGTTGAAAACGTGATTTATGAAAAGGCATATAGAGCCTTATAAATAAAGGCATGGAGTCAAAGCAAGTTAAGATGAAACTTTAAAATCTGGTTCAGCTTTAACTAAAGCATTGTATCTAATTCTGGGCAATACACTTTGACAAAAATAGGAAGACTTCAGAGTGGGTGCGAGATGGTTCCAGGAATGACAGGGTTCAGTCACGTGGATAGATTGGAGAAGGTCAGGTTATGCTCCTGAGAGAAACAAAAGTTGAGGGATGAAATCAACATCATAAAGTATATACATTGAATAGATAGGAAGAAGCTATTCCTATTATTGGAGGGGGTCAAGAGCCAGAGGACACATATTTAAGGTGATTGGCAAAAGGGCCACTGATGAAATGAGGAAAGACGCAGCAAGTGGTTAGGATCTGGAATGCACTCAGCAATTGATGGTGGTAGATTCAATCTAGTTTTCAGAAGCGAATTGAATAAGAGCCTGAAAAGGAAGTAAATTTTTGTTAAGATAGGAATGAGACTGGTTAAATAACTCTTGCTGAGAGCTGGCATCACAGAACATACTGCTGAAACTATTCCATGAAAAGCTGTTGACTTAGTTTGAGTGGGATTTTCAACATGGCTACCTCAGAAATTTGTGCTTGGAACCAACATTGATATGGTGGAGAAAGTTAACGCAGAACATGATGGGAGACCATCAGCACGAAAATAACTAATTAGAACAGGAAGACAGGGTCTTAACCAACAAATAATAAAATTTGTATAAATCCAGGTTGCAACGTTTGAACTGTGTGTGGGACATTTGGTCTGTGAGTTGTTGGATCATGGGAACATTTTAATAAGGAGTCAAGCAAGAATCAATAGTTGAAGATAAAATATTTCTTTCCTTAGGCGATGACCTTGGTTTGTTGCATTTCTGAAAGGACACATTATTTGTAAGGAACAAACAGAGCTGATAGATCATCCAGCCTTGTTTTCACTCTGGCGCTCTCATGATTTTACCTAGCAATGCAATTAATACCCGCCCACAGACTGATTTAAATTAAAATTGCATGGTGCAAAGGGGGTCTTATTGGATTTTTTACAGTACCCACTGAAGAAGTATCCCTCATTTAAGACATTATCTGAAAAGTCTACAGAGGCAGAGGCAGCAGAGGCTACATCAGAGTAATGGACATTCATAGAACATAGAACATAGAACAATACAGTGCAGAACAGATCCTTCGGCCCTCGATGTTGCGCCGCCCTGTGAACTAATCTAAGCCCATCCCCCTACACTATCCCATCATCATCCATATGCTTATCCAAGGACTGTTTAAATGCCCCTAATGTGGCTGAGTTAACTA
>JAHRHZ010000139.1:13761655-13796317 GCA_024137785.1 Ginglymostoma cirratum | reverse complement strand
GGCCTGCTGTGTTCATCCAGCTCTGCACCTTGTTATCTCAGATTCTCCAGCATCTGCAGTTCCTACTATCTCTGGTTATAAACAGGACCAGGCAGTGGGTCATGGTGGGGGCCATCTTTGCCAATTGTCTGCCCTTTTGCTGTGGTTACATTTGTGCCTGGGCGTCCTCGGAGAAGGAGCACCTCGCAGTGTCCATCAATGCTCTCAATGCCTTTAGAGTGAGGTGGCACTGCGTGAGATACCAGTGCTTTATTTCCAACTTCAACTCCATTCTGATTTAGTTCCCTCCCTAACTTTTTGATGTCAGTATTGCCCTCAACAGATTAGGTTGACAAATTTTCAATTGGCCACATAGGTGTTTTCCTTCTGGCAGAAAAAAAAAGAAAAAAATCATAAACTCTGTTCACTAAGGTGTCTTCATTTTCTTTTTCACTGTATGAAATAAAATATGGAATTAACTACAGGTGATTTGAAGAAAATGGAAAGGGCTTATCAATAAAATATAAAGCAGACCCAGGGGGAAAAAAAATTAAAGCAGGCCCAAAGGACACTCTTGTGAAAAAAAGTCCTACCTGCTCCAGAGGTGTGCAATAATATCTCTGAACAGGTTGATTAATAATATCTAGGATTTGATCCCCATTCCTTGTGACAGAGCCTCAAGGCCTACCTCCTCATTCTAACTGTAGGGAAAAAAAATCAAGGCACTTTACCCTGCTTCAGCCAAGCATACGCTTTCAGGAAGGAAATGAAAAGAGACAGTAAAGATTCAACATGATGGAAGGAGCTTTTGGAAGGTTAAATATGGAAAAATATTTCCACCGATTGGCATATCTAGAGGAACTATTTTACAATGTGTTGGTTGATTTTATTGGTTTCTTCGCTGCTGTACACTCAGGGTTAAAGATTCTTACCATCACAGGAAATGTTAAAGCTGAATTGAGTGCACTTCAAGGCCTGAGATATTAAAGAGGCATTCCAGGGGCATTGTTTCTAAAAGTAAAAGAGCTACTTTCCTGCATAGGCATCCTTCTGTTCAATTTGGTCAACGTGACTTTTTTTAAAAAATGGATTGAGTGATGTCTTTGAACTATACTGGAAGCAACAGCTGTATTTGTATGGACTAACATTCTGTGTAATTGATAACTATGAATGGCCAGTGATCTAACATGGTTTGAAAGGTACAGGTTTTTGTGGTTATGACCTTTGCCCTAAGAAATCTTTGGAGAATTTTGAATGATATATTTGAGGTTGTCTGAACCAGAGAAACAAAAATAAGAAAGGTGGAGTTTCACAATGTAAGTAGTTAACATTTGTGTTTAAAGGATCAACAATATATTAATTTATTAGTGAAGGAGAATGGTCTTTGTTGTTTCGGCATTTTGGGGAAATGTTTGTATTTAATGTTCATTCTTGAATATTGGGCATTTAACTTAATCAAATCTGTTTGTTGATTCAGAGAAGATGCTTAAACTTTATAAAAACCGAAAGAACTGCGGATGCTGTAAATCAGGAACAAAAACAGAAGTTGCTGGAAAAGCTCAGCAGGTCTGGCAGCATCTGTAAAGGAAAAAAGAGTTCACTTTTCAGGTCCGATGACCCTTAAACTTTAATCTGATCCACGTCTCACCCATGAACCAGTGGGTCATTAAAATGATGCTTGTGAGGGTTTATTTACATTGTATTTTTGGTCCAATCCTTCAGGTACCACCGAACCTAACCTTTCAGCCACATCAAAGACCGTTATATCTTACACTCTAATGACATTGCCTATGTTGTAGAGTAAGTTGAACACAGAACTTTGGACCGGCCCAAATGCAGCCAAGCGTACTAAGCAGGCCTGTCAGGAGTCAGCCAGATCTGCTGGGATACCCGATGTGAGTCCACCATATCTGTCAAGAATCAGGTGAGTGGCATTTTTGAGGCATTCCTGTGGACCAGGAGGAGCAAATGGGCCCAGTGGACATTGCTTGGTCTCCCCAACCACAGCCTCAGCCTAACCCCCTCACTCTCAGTGTCAGCAGCTCCTCATTCTTCTCCAACTCTAATCCTCCCCATCTACCCCACACTCTACAAGGGCCCTCCCCCAACCCTGAGACATGGCTTCAGGTCAAGTCTGTGATGACGTCAACCTTCCATCCAAAAATCGCACCTCTGTCTTCCAATTCTGATGTCCCTCATTTTAAGGCAGAGGTAAATCTGCCAAATACAAGTGAGACCCAAAATGGCCTGAGATTCAGGCACAGCTCTTTGCAAGGGGCTTCTTAATCTCCCATTTATATGTGTGCAGGTCTCACAGGTTTCTGAGTAAAAGCTGCAACACGACATCAATGAAATCATTGGCCCATGAATTTTGAATGTGAGACAGGCCCCTGCTCTCTGTTGTGGAGGGATTCTTCTTTGTTTATTTTGAGGCAAGTTAAAGTCAGGACTTCAGTCTCTCACTGAGACAATATATTGTCATCTAACTTTTAGAAAGCAGAAGATTCTATCTTGGTACATTTCTGTGAGCTGAAGCATAATGAAGGCTTGACCATTGGGTCTTATAACTCTCTCACGTCAAAAAATGACAGTTCTGCTTATAGGAGTGGCCAAAAACATGGAACACAAAGCAAATAGTATAAACATTTAGAAACCATGGTGTTGGTTTTGGTCACCCCAGGTCACAAAGATGGATCAGCAAAAGGTCAAAGGGCAAGGGTGAGGGGAAATGCTTTAATTTATGATCCAATGAGTTATTAGAATAAAGTCTTTCTTGAGACAGTGATGGAAGTTGATCTCTTTATTTTCAAAAAGAATTGCAGTAGATAAACATCTGGAACAAAGTGAAAGAGTTGTGTTTTGGGAAAGAGCAGGAGAGTGATAATACACTTGTGGGATATTTTTGATAGAGACTCATAACACGCATTTGGTGATGAGTCCTATAAGAAGCCTTGATTTATGACCATGTAAACATACAAAGAAAGAACAACAGTAGGCCACTCAGTCCTTCTATCCTGCTGTACCATTCAATAAGATCATTGCTGATGTGATTTTAACCTCCACTCCACATTCTTGCATATTCCTGATAATCCTCCATTGTCTTGATAATCAAGGACCTATCTGTCCCTGCCTTGAAAATATTTACAGATTCTGCATCCAGTGTCTTTTGAGGAAAGGAATTCCGTAGACTCACAGTCCTCTGAGAGAAAAGAAATTTCTGTCTTAAATGGGTGACTCCCTATTTTTAAACTGTGGCCTCTTGTTCTAGATTCTCCCGTAAGACCATAAGATATAGGAGCAGAATTAGGCCATTCGACCCATTGAGTCTGCTCTGCCATTCAACCATAGCTGATGTATTTCTCAACCCCATTACCTAGCCTTCCTCCTGTAATAGTTGACCCCCTTACTAATCAAGAACCTGTCTATGTCTGTCTTTACTACACTTAATGACTTGGCCTCCAGAACCTTCTGCGGCAATGAGTTCCACAGAATCACCACTATTTGCTGAAGAAATTCCTCCTCATCTCAGTTCTAAAGGGTCATTCCTTCACTCTGAGTCTGTGCCCTCAGGTCCTAGTCTCTCCTACTATTAGAAACATCTTCTTCTGCTCCACTCTATCTAGGGCCTCTCAGTATTTTGTAAGTTTCAACGAGGTTTCACCTCATCCTTCTAAACTCCATCGAGTACAGACTCAGAGTCTGCAACTGCTCCTCATACGGCAAGCCCTTCATCTCTGGGATCATTCCTGTAAACCTCCTCTGGACCCCTCCAAAGCCAGCACATTCTTTCTTAGATACAGGGCCCAAGACCACCCACAATATTCCAAATGTGGTCTGACCAGAGCCTTATTCAGCCTCAGCAATATATTTCTGCTCTTATATTCTAGCCCCCTCAAAATGAATACTAACATTGCATTTTCCTTCCTAACTGCCACCTGGGCCTGTATGTTAATTGTAATAGAACCCTGAACTAGGGCTCCCACGTCCCTTTCTGCTTCAGATTTCCGAAACCTTTCCCCATTTAAAAAACTGTCTACGTTTCTATTCTTCCCAAAGTGCATAACCTCACACTTTCCCATATTATGTTCCAACTGCCACTTCCTTATCCACTGTCCTAGGCTGCCCATGTCCTAGGCTGCCCATGTCCTTCTGCAGCCTCCCTGCTTCCTCAACATTAACCTGTCTCTCCACCTATCCTTGTGTCGCCTGCAAACTTTGCAACAATGCCCTCATTTTCCTGAACCAGATCATTAATGCATCACGTAAATAGTTGTGGTCCCAACAGTGACCCCTATGAAACTCTACTAGTCACCACTGCCATCCTGAAAAAAACCCATTTATCCCCAACTCTCTGTCTCCCGCCAGTCAACCAGTCCTCTACTCATGCCAGTACCTTGTTGCAAAGACCATGGGCTCTAATCTCATTTTGCATGTCTGGCAACTTGTCAAAGGCCTTCTGAAAATCCAAGTAGATCACGTCCTTCTGGATCTCTTTAATCTCACTTGCTCATAACCTTCTCAATGAATCCTAGCAGATTTGTCAGGCATCAGCTAATCTTGACAAAGCTATGCTGACTCTGCCCTATGCACTTCCAAGTACTCCGCAATCTCATCATTAATAATGGACTCTAAATTCTTACCAATGACCAAGGTCAGGCTAACCAGCCTATAGCTCATTTTCTTCTGCCTCCCTCCCTTCTTAAACAGGGGTGATACATTTGCCAGTTTCCAGTCCTCTGACTGACACTCTGATTCCTGAAAGGTTACTACCAATGCCTCTCCGACAAGAGGAAACATCCTTTCAGCGTTCACCCAGTCAACCTCCCCTCAAGATCTTAGGTGTTTCAATCAAGTTACCTCTGATTCTTCTGAATTCCAGAGGATATAAACCTAACATGTAGTCTTTCCTCATAAGGCAATCCATTCTTTCCAAGTCTTGTTTATGATTTATTTCACATTAGAACAGTATAAAGCAGTGTACATGATGTAATATCCAAGTATTTTATAATCTTTGGGAACTCCCTCCTCCAGCCATTTATTCCACTGATGTAACGCTGAAGCTGATGGATCTGTGTTGTGGTAATATTTGCACTTGGAACAATACTTGAAGTGAAATTTTGCTTCATTAACTAAATATAAATTGCGACTCTTTACATCTCTAACTATTGTGTCTGATTAGCAGAGGTGCACAGGGTAGCAATATTTATGGAAATAAGCTTCTATTTTTCCAGCAGACTCAAACACAAACAATAAATATTTAAACCCTGAACAATACATTGATTCCTGGAATGCTTCATTGTAAAGTGGAACAGCATATATCAGGGTATAATGCTTCTAATATCAAGATAAAACAGCTGGTTGTCAGCTCCTCAGAGATATTCATAATGTCGAGTGCCAGAGGCATGAAATGCATAAAGAAATGGAACACGAGTCCACAGCAATCCCATGTCACCGTGGAAGATATTCCGTGGCCATGGGAACAGAGGTAAAGCTGCTCTGGACTATTAGTCCCATAATAACTTTCATCACATTTATTACATATTAATTCCAGAACTGCGCTTTTTAAATGTTTTATTTTTCCACTCTAAAGACAACAATGGATTAAAAGTGAAATGAAAGTCATTTTTTTTCCACTGGGGGCTACAGATTTTCACATCCTTCCTTCTAATAATCTGTATGCAAGGAGGATTTAATGGAAATGGTAACTGGAAACTATTATACACAAAGCAACAACTAGGCCCAACTGGCTTGAATCAGCCATTGAACAGTTGAATTCTGTGAAGTCACTTTTGTCATATTTGAAAGCAGAATGATGTATGGCTGCATGCAATTAATTTGATTTAAGTGGGTCACCCAACATATGTTATTTCAATCTTGCCACATCCCGAAATAAAATTGGTGAAGTGGTTGGGTCAGCATGACTGACCTTGTTGCAATTGCACTTTGCAGTCAAAAAGCATTGGGTTCAAACCCTATGCAAGGAGTTGAACACATCCGAGCACCAGTTCAACAGACTGCTCATTCTACATCATTGCATCCTGGGATTCTGCAGGTCCGCCTAGCTCACATGGTAGCAATCCTTTCTGAGTCTGACAGTGATGAGCTCCATTCACACTCCAACACCAAGACTTTTCCATCGGGGGTTGGGGGAGAAGTGACAGGAGCCAGACTAATGGAGCTAGTTTCTCAGAGTAACCTATCAATTGCCTCCCTCCCCACATTCAGTCTGCATTTCAGGCTGGCCCTGGAAATCATCCTCAGCAGCGGGAAAATGTCGGAGAACCATCCCAACATGCAACTCCTCTTACTCCTCCATTTTCCCCACTTCCAACCTCTAAAAAAAATTCAGACCTCAGGGATTTCAGCACATAACCTAGACTTACACCTCAGCGCAATGTTGAAGGGAGAGATCCATTTGAGACATGTTCAATTGTTTAGTCCAGGCAGACATTAAGATCTACGACAAATCCAAAGAAAAGTAGAGTTTGTTCCAGTCAACACCATCAGGAGGACAGTGTGAGCAAGTTGGGGTGTACACTCATTGGAGCTTAGAGGATCTTAGGTGATCTTATTAAAACCTTTAAGAGGACTCGGGCGTGGATGCTGTGATGATACTTCCACCCATGAGGGGAGTCAAGATCTAGAGGCACAATTTAAAAATGAGGGGTCTCCAATTCAAGATAGAGCTAAGCAGGATTTTTGTTCACCAGAAGTTGTTAGATTTTGAAATTCACTTCTCCAGGGAAAAATGGAGGTAGGAGCATTAAATACTTTCAAAGCTGAGTTTCATAGATTTTTGATTGAGATGGGAGTCAAGAGTTATGGGGGGGATCAGACTGAAAAGTGAAGTCAAGACCACAGACAGATCAACCAAGACTGATAGGCCAAGTACGAAGGGTCCAATGGACTACATCTATCCCTATTTGTTACGACCCACTATGATTCTGTACCTAGGTACCTTTGTACCTAGCATGGCACTGTAATTGGCTACTAGTAAACTTTTCACTGTAGTCTTGTGAGTACATGTGACAATAAACCTAATTCAACTCAGATGGGGAAAACCTCTGTCCACTTGATTCTGTTCTGAGCAAAATATTTGAGCAGTCACTTTATAGTAATTTATTGGGAGTCATGCTTTGGTTGAATTTTGATTTCAGTTTACAGCAAGGCTCTGTCTATTTAGGAACCCAGATTCTGTGAACTTAGGCACTGCCCAAGTCATGTCAGCCCATGTCCTGTTGATAGCCAGCCCAGATTCCTGTCTAGTCTGTATCCTCAGAAGTGAGAGATGAGAAAGATTCCATCAATGGCAGTCAGGCATGTGTGCACTCGTCACTTGTAGCCTCTTACACAGTGCAACCTGCCTTAAAGACCACCTGTGCACAATGAGTACCTTTCAGTGCCAACAGTAACAGATTCAGACTTGCACTGACATTAGAAGACCCCCATCTATAAATACCATCTAAACCAGAACTTTGCTCTGTAATAAGAGCTTCTCGTGAAACATGACAAGCTCAGGGAACAGCAGGGATGAGGGATTGTTTGTGTTGCTTCTAGGTGTCATATTTGATATATAAAGCAACAACTTTGGTGCTGGAAAATGAAAACACAAACAAAAAATATTAGCTCATTCAGCATCTGCCACACAAAGTCAGCAGTAATCTTTGCATGATGTTAAATACAATATCAAAATAAAGGCACACATGAAGAACTGATGGAACGGAAAGGGGAACATTCAGTGTTAGAAAAAAGGCAAGTGGACTTATCAATTTGATGCTAAAGGTCAGGGAAGTCTTGCAGAACAGAGCCAGTGAGTGGTACCACCTTTTACTTTTGGAGTAGGAGAGCAATATGACATTGGAGGTGAACTTTCACCTCAGTCCCTTCCCAGTTTTTATGTTGATACCTCCAAATTATAACATTACACCTAAATCATGAAACTACTTCTCTCCGTCAGCTGCTTCTTGCCTTGTTGTATATTCTCAGTAATATCTGTTTATATGTGTTATTTGGCATTTTAATCTGGAGGCAGTTTACCTGAACAGTCACTGCATTTTTATATCAATGCTACATGGTCAATGGTTCAAGTGATAAACATGATTGTATGAGACTATTGTGCCCACAATGTTAAGGGAGTCATTAACCATCCAAAAGAAAAGGTTCATAACTGTGTTAAAATGGCATTCAGAAGAATGCCCCAGAAACATACTAAGGAAAATTGGGAAGCAGGGTGATATAGGGAACAGAGTACTTTGTGAACTGACGCTAAACTGGAGAGTTGGTGCAAAAGGAATCTTCCACTAGGTATTTCTCAGTTTGACTCTGACTTAGAACTACAACAGAAGCTGCAATCTAATTATTTACTGTGTTGAAAGAAACTACTTGTCTACAGCAGTTAATTGTCAATCAATTGAATGTGGTACCTTGATTAAGTTCTAGGTTTTTTTATTTAACCTATCTTTCTAATCAACCTGTTCAGATTTGCTAATACACAACTCTACAGCAGGTGGGACTTGAACCAGGGGTAGGGATGCTACCACTGCATCACAAGAGAGGCTTCAGATTAAGAGCTATTACTATGCTACTTGTAATTTAAGTCTGAGTGGAAGAACTCAGTTTTAAGTCCCACCCCAGGACTTGATGGAAGGTACAAGTGTGAGTTACCACAATATTGTCAGAGTGCACCGTGTAAGGTATCACCACCGTAGGGACTCTATATAAATGGACAGAATGCTTCACAGACAAATTGTCAAGTCTGGAATTTGATGCAGTTGTTTTGTCCCCAGTAGCTTGTGAGTGTTTTTCTTTTGTCTTCACACTGGGAGATTGTGTTGACACTGCCAGCTGTAATTAGTGACCAATTAAATAATTAAATAAATAAACAGTCTGTGGTGAGATGGCCATGGCTCCAACATGTAAAAATCTGTGGAACCTCTTAACAGGAATATTGACAGCTAGAGTCTGCAGCCTGAATGACACTGGTTCAGAAAAACTGGATTGGAGTCTGTGCTGTAGCCATTGAGGGGAATTAGGAAGGTGACAACTACCTGGATCTTTTCTTCTAGGAGGAAATCGCAGCCTCTTAGGATTAATGGTCTGAGAAAGGAGCTTATAAGTGGGAGTCAGGCAGCTTAGGGATCCAGCAGGTAGTGACGAAGGAGCCTCAGCTCTTGATTTTAACCAACAATTATTTGTGAGAGTGAGAACAAACATGGCAGGTCAGATCAAGAAACTGGGACCATGTTGCAGGCTGCCATTATAGTGGGCAGAGTGAAAAGGAACGCTGTACTAATAGGGGACAGTACAATCAGGGGAATAAATACTGCGGCCATGAACTGGGATCTCCCAACATTGTGCTGTCTACCCTGTGCCAAGATTAAATACCTCTTTTCACAGGCTGGAGACAAACTAAGTGGAAGGGAAGGATACAGTTGTCACAGTCCACGAATTAAATCAGAATGATGTTCTGTTGAGAGTGTTTGAGAGTTAGGTCTAAATTAGAATGCATAATCTCAAAGCTAGCATTCTCTGGATTGTTACCTGAGCCATATGCCAATGAACATCAGGTCAAGCAGATGAGAACATTCAATTTGTGACCTCAAAGGATGGCGCAGGAAGAAAGGATTTGGGAATGCGGAGATGCTCAAAATCAGCCCCAATTGTATTTGAATGAAGCAGTATCTCAATAGGTCAAATGGTCTTCCTCTCCTAACTCTAAAGTCCTTACTTAGGTTTGCCTACTTGTATCACCTAGCGGTTTGTAGGCATTAGATTTCATTTAATAAGATATTTATTTTCCTAAACAGGGGAAAATATGTTTGTTCTTCCATCTCACTGAAGTGACGAAGAGCTTATTTTGCTGTTTTTACGTTTTTTGTAAGGAGCATTGACGCATGACCGGAACATTAATATGATGTGTTACACTGCATTTATACCTAAATTTTAATATAAAATTGCTTTCAACAGTTGTATTATATATACCCACTATCAAAATACACTGCATTTCATTATCTCGGAACAACTGATTATATAAGTGACATTCTGACTGTTAAGTAGCTAATTCATTGTGAGCTAATAGCTTGAAAATTACATTATGACATTATTGTCTGAATATTTATACAAAATTCCTCTGGCCACTGTCTTTATGGAGGTATTAACCCATTTATTGAAATTCAAGGGAGAGTTGATCCCTCCATTAAATTGGGGGAGAGGAGATTTTAAGGTGTAGTTAATGGCTTGACCTATAAGTGTTCTCTGGCTAATGTCCAATCAAATGTATTTTTCTTTTCTCCAAAACTGAAGTTTTTAACATTCTATAATGGAAATGCTAGAAAATTAGATGAACAAGTAGAATCTTAATAGTTCTAAGATGGCACCGTAACTGGCAACTCGTAAACTTTTTACTGTAGTCTTGTGGGTACATGTGACAATAAACCTAATTCAACTCAGATGGGAAAAACCTCTGTCCACTTGATTCTGTTCTGAGCAAAATATTTGAGCAGTCACTTTATAGTAATTTATTGGGAGTCATGCTTTGGTTGAATTTTGCTGTTAGTTTACAGCAAGGCTCTGTCTCTTTAGGGAACCCAGATTCTGTGAACTTAGGCGCTGCCCAAGTCATGTCAGCCCTTGTCCTGTTGATAGCCAGCCCAGAACAAGTAGAATCTTGATAGTTCTAAAACAGTGAAGGTTCGAGGATGCCCAGACCTTATCTAACAGTTCCATACCATCATTTGGACAAGCTTCATCTCAGCAGAACACAAGACTTAACCAAACTCCCAGCCAGGTTTGATACTGTGACTTTTCACAGAGGGGGAAATAACTTCTTGAGCTCAAGGCACAGCAGAAATATCCAAGAAGTCCTGGTGATTTGATATTGGCAAGTTAGGAAAGTCATAGCTGAATAAACCTTCTCAAGCTATCCTTATCAGTCAGGCAACAATTTAATAAAGTACATGTGGGCCCAGGAGAATTGGTAAGTGGACAGTACGGTGCTGAGTTGTGCTAAACAGGAAGCTTCTTGGCTCAATGCCCATATGATGCTGAGTTAACTTACCTTACCCAAGGCAACCTAAGCCAACAAGTTAAGGGATGGGAAAATTATCCAGCTCCCCAAATTACAATTCACATTTCATAACTCCTGCTGAACATCGATCAAATCTTTTTATGATGTTTTCTATCATGCTGCTAACACTCATAGTAATTAATTCCAAAGTCAACCATCTATCTTGCCAATATCCTCCTACCTCCTGTAAGATATTTCTATGTTAATAAACATAAATTATTCCAGGTTCTGAGAACTTTTCTATTTCCTTTCTTGAAATATTATAGGGCTCCTGTTCAACTACTTGCTTGCATCATTTGCTCTACATAGGTACAGCCAGCCTCAGCTGCTACCAGAACAAGCTATCAAGATGCTGCAAATATCTATAGAATCTGACTGCAGTATAAAGGAGTATGTTCCCAAGAGGCAAGGACATAATTGAGTGTGGAGGAAGAACATCATTTCCTGTACTCTGATTTCTTTGATCACTCAAGATGAATTTATACATTCATGTACATGAAGCAGTTACATGAATCTCAACTCAGGAAATCACAGTGACAGTATTGGGGCAGCCTCTCGGTAATTATTGTGGGGTAAGGTCTTTACTTGCGTTGCTCAGACAACATTGCAGACCCTTGTATTATGCATTCACCCTGAGTCATGGTGTGCCTTCAGAGCTGGCAGTCAACGTGATTTTCTTGCCTCAGCGTTGTAGGAAATGTGCAATGAACAAGGAAGACTATGCTACATTATTTTTCAAGACCTCACCCAGGCCTAGATTTGTACAGCAGAGACAAGGTCTTCAAAGTGCTGTGGAAAACAGGCTGCCTGTCTGCACTCACAAGAACATGAACAATTTTGGGTATTATATTGGAACAACTTCAGATGCTTTCAAGGTCAGCAGCAGAGTTAAGGTGGGCTGTATCCTCCCATTCTGTGTTCTGCTCTCAGACTCTTTCGGCAACTAAAAACAGGGTCTCCTCCTGCACAGCAAGCTGTCCAACTTGACAAGACTATGCAACAAAACCAAACAGTCCTAGACTGCCACATTGACATGGAACATGGAAATCCAGAAATTGCCGTAGTTCATGAGCACCCCCAGCACACCTTGCACACTGCAATCAAGTAGGAATCTCTGAGCAGATCAAACTTTGCCCTTTCCACCTTTACTTGGAGGATAAAAATGCTTGGAAAAGTTATGTTATGGCCGCTGTAAGGATCCATAGTCTTTAAAAAGATATTTGAATCCCCAAGGGACAGATTTAAAGAAATGTATGTCAAGATTGCACATTTTATTGTAGCAACAAAACTAAAGGCAGCATCAGCTAAACTTCAATGAAAGTTGGAGATCTTGAAATAAAAACAGTAAGTGCTGGCAAAACTCAGCAGCTCTGGCACCTTCTGTGAAGACAGAAACAGAGTTAGCGTTTTGAGTCCAACATCACTCTTCTTTAGAACTTTTCATGTCTCTGTCTGCAGATGGGTTACTTGCCTTTACTGGTTAAGACAAAGAATAAAGGAGCAGGGAGGTTATGTCAAAACTGTATAAAATTCTGGTTAGAACACAACTGAAATATTATGCGCTGTTCTAGTCACCACATTATAGGAAGGATATGATCGCACTGTAGAAGGTGCAGAGGAGATATATACCAGGATACTGCCTGAGCTGGAGGGTCTGAGCTGTGGGAAAGATTAGATAGGCAGGTGTTCTTTTCCTTGGTCAGTGAAGGTTGAGAGTGGACTTGACAGAGGTCCCTAAGATTATAAGCAGCAGAATAGGGTTGCTAGGGAGATATTTTTTCCATTAGTAGAGAGGTCAATAGCCAGACTAAGAGGAGACTTGAGGAGAATTGTTTTCATTCAGGGGGTGGTGAGAATCTGGAACTCATTGAAAGGATGTTTGAGTAAGAAGTGCTCATAATATTTAAGTAATATTTAGATACTCACTTGTGTTGCCATAGCCTCCAGGGCTAAGGTCCAAAACCCAAAAAATGGAATTAGTGTAATCAGATCTTTCCTAACTGGCGTGGTCACAATGGGCTGAATGGTCTCTTCCTGAGCTTTAAACATTTATAAGATTGCCTTAGCTCAAAATGAAGTGGAAGGGTTAGTCAGCACAGTCTGGTGAACTACATTGACTAAGATGTTCCACTGAACAGAAAGCTGCTGCTCAAATATTGACATAGTATTCGTTAGAAAAGGAACTCAGTCATAAATATACTCAGCGACAGAACAAAAGCAACTGTCATATGGGGCGTAAAGGAATATCAAAGATTCACAACATTCTGGGGGAAGGAATTTCCCTTCATCACAGTCTTAAATGATTAATATTTTATCCTGAAATCGAGGCTCCATGTTCTCAGCCAAAGAACAATTCCTAAGCAAGGGATTTTGTCAAAACCCTTCAAAGCTTTGTACATCACAATTACATCACCTTTTGTTCTCCTAGCCTCCAAAATGTATCAGTCCAATTTACCCAGCCTTTCACCGTGGTCAACCATTTTCACCCCAGGAACCAATCTACTCAACGTTCACTGTACCACTTCCAATCAACTATATGCCCTTGTAGAGATGGAAACTGAAACTGTCCACTGTACTCCAGATAATAGAACTTGCCAGAGCAGGAATGTTGACAACAGGACCAGGAGAATTAGATGGTAGTATTCCCATGAAATTCCTGGTATCAGGAACACTGCTCTCAATCAAACTGGGTGGTGGAACAGCCCCACACAGAACTCCTGTCTACCTACAATGGGATGTCAATTCAACTCATTAATGAAACATTTAATCCATAGAATCCCTACAATGTGGAAACAGATCATTCGGCCTAACGAGTCCCTCCGAAGAGCATCCCACCCAGACTCATCTCCCTACCCTGTCCCTGTAGCCCTGCATTTCCCACGGCTAACGCACCTAACCTACATGTCACTGAACCCTATAGGTAATTTCCCATGGCCAATCCACCTAGCCTGCACATCTTAGGACTATGGGAGGAAACCAGAGCACCAGGAGGAAACCCACGCAGACACAGGGAGAATGTGCAAACTCCACACAGACAGTCGTCCAAGGGTGGAATCAAACCTGGGTCCCTGGTGCTCTGAGGCAGCTAACCACAAAGCCACCATGCCACATTCATTTAGGAATGATTATTCCTGAGCCCACCAGAATTTAGTTGTGGTTCCGGAGTTTAATGGGCCAACACAGCTCTCCCCTGTCTCCCGAAGGCCATCTAGCAAACCCTGTTGGGTAAGCCTTCGCATTTATGTGGGATGTCAGGTCCCTCACTGTCAAGCACATATAGCCCAGTCAAGGGATTCTGTTTTGGGAAGGGGTGCCACTGGAACCCCACCCTCTCCTTGCCTCAAAATCCCCTTTTTCCCTCCCGCTGGAGAGGTCCCTCCCACACACTATCCCGCTCTTCTCCACTGTGTCCACGGATTTCATGACAATCCTTCAGCTGGGCCTCAGAGCATGACTATCATTCCCAGTGGACAGCTGCCAGCTTCTGATTGGTTGGAGGCCACTTAAATAACATTGAGCTTCCCCCCTCCCATGGTAGCAAGTTTTCCAACCAATCAGGGAGACCTCCATCACCAGCAGTATATCCCGGCCATGTTCTCACTAAGAGCTTTACTATTGCAACACAACTTTATTTCTTTATGCTCCCATCTGCTTGCATTAAAAGCAATGTGCCATTCACCTTCCAAATGTTTTTTTTATATCTGTGTGGTAAGTTTCTGCATTTCTACACAAGTAAATCCACATCTGTCAGCACATCAACATTTAAAGGTTCCTCCTTTTCCATCCTTGCCATGAGAGTGAATAATCTCACTCTTCCCTGTATTTTACCCTCACTCTTCCCATATTGTACTCCAACTGCCACCTTGCTGCTCACTCACATAGCCTGCCTATTCTTCTTTGCAGCCTCTTTGTGTCCCTCTCAGCATACATCCCCACATAGCTTCATAAAGTCAGCAAACTCAGGTACATTATTCTTTGTCTCTGCATCTGTGTCTATTTATATGTTGTAAATACCTGAGGTGCCAGCACTGAACTTTATAGCACGATTACAGCCTTCCAACTTGAGACTGCCTACTTATTCCTACTTTCTGCTTCCTGTGTGTTAACTAATCTTCTTTGAATGTTTATAATACCCCAAGATTGGTGGATTGGCCGTGGAAAATTACCCATGGTGTTCAGGGAAATACAAATATACTGCATTTCTGGCTCTCCTTTATCTTTTATATTGGTCGTATCCTGAAAGATCGCTAATAAATTTGTCAAACATTGTTTCATTTTGTAAAATCATGTTGAATTTGTTTAATTAAACAATGATTTTCTAAATACATTGTTAAGACTTCTTTAATGATGGATACCATCATTTTCTTCGAAAGACTGGTGTCAGGCTAACAGGCTTCGAGCTCCCTGTTTTCTCTCTCCTTCCTTTGTTGAATAGTGGTATTACATTTGCTAACTTCATCCTGCAGGGACTGATTTGAATCTAGACAATTTTGGAAAATTATAATCACTGCATCCACTATATTTGCAGTTACCTCTTTTAGGATGTAGGTCATCAGGTCCTGGGGATTTGTTAGATTTCTGTTTCTTTCTCCAATAATTTTTTCTGCTTATTTTAATCGCTTTAAGTTATCTGTCCCTGGTTACTCTCTATATCTGGTATATCATTTGTCTTCTACATTTAAGACAGACTGAAAATATTTGTTCAATGTCTCTGTCATTTTCTGCATTCCCATTATAAATTCTCCTGTCTCTTCCTTTTAGAGACCTACATCTATTTCTGATACTCTCTGTTTTATTAACTTGTTGAAGCTCTTATAATATTATTGTATCCCAGTTAGTTTGCTCTCATTCTCTTTTTCTAATCAAAATTTTGGTTATCCTTTACTGGTTTCTAGCACAATCCTGTCTCACTACTATTGTTTGCGACATCATAAATGTTTTCTTTTCATCTAACACTTGAGCATATTTTGCTCAAACTTTATTATTAAAATTCAAGATCATTTTTTTTTTCCGGAAGGTTGATTACAATGAGATGACTAAGTAACTGCATCACGGCATAATAGAAGATCTATAATGATTTCATTCCTAATTTGTTCCACAAAGTATATTTCCTATAAACTTACAAAAAAAATCTACAAACTCATTTTCCAGTCTGCCTTCAACAATTTGACCAATCCAGTCTGTGAGAAGATTCAGTTCCCCATAATTATTGCAATGCCTTTTTTCACAAGCCCCAATTATTTCATGCCTAAAAAAGGGCTTCCTCCAGGCCCTTCTTATTCCAGGCCCTTTATTTCCACATACACTGATTCTGCTTCCTGATCTTCCAGGCCAGAATCTTTTCTTACTACTGTCCTTGTGCCATTCTTTAGTATCAAGTCTAATCCTCCTCTTGTGTTTCCCAGCCTTTGTAACCTTGCAACCACATCTCGGTCATAGAGATTAGATCAAACCCATTTTGCTCAATTTGTGTCATTCCTTCATTTGTACTATTACAAATACTTCATTCACTTTACTTTTAAGTCACCTTTTATTTTTATCGTTATTCTTTGCATGCACCTTATTTACTGATGCACCACTCCCATTGAAGTCTTCCTATTCCAGCTATTGCTTTCCTCCCTTCTGCTCCATTCTATCTATCTATTCACAAGTGACGAACCTTTCTCTTTAAGGTAGCAACGTGGAGGAATTTCTTTTCTCAGAGGATAGAGAAGCTGTGTGATTCTTGGTTTTTAAGTATGTTTAAGGCTGAGAGAGACAGATTTTTAATCAGCAAAGGAATCAAGGAATTTAGGGAAAATTTATGAAAGTGGACTTGAGGATTATCAAATCAGCCACAATCTCATTGAATGGTGGAGCAGGCTCAATGACCTCCTTCTGCTCTAATGATCTTATGATCACTTCACCTGACACTTCCTCCCACTCTGTTAGTCCTCTTCCTTCACCCACTTACACAATTTGCCTAGACAATGATGTGAAAATGAAGCCCATCCTAACGGACCAGCTCTAATATTCATCACCAGATACTGGGCCGTATCTGCATTCAAAATTAGATGGTGAAGTTATTTTTTCCTGACACTTCCATGAGGTCTGTTCTTGCAAGGCAGGTGTCCTCAAATGATTCCTACATGTGGGTGAGTTGTGTATGGTTATACTGTGCACTGGCAACTTTCCCCCACTATACAATATCACCCACAGACCATCCTTGGGCTGACCTTAGCTATCCCTTTTGGCACATTTGGCATCTCACTGTCATATTGCAAAGCCCGAAATTGTGCTCTATTGATTTTCTGGTGCCTTGTCTTTACTGAACGAGAATTAAAATGTTCGGAGCAAAACAGGAAGCATGATAACTGTATTAAATCGAAGCAAAATCAATCAGAATAGGAGCAAGAACCAAGGTATAAATCCATATGCCTGAACAAATGTAAATCGCCCTTAACTTCAGTTCTAGAGAATGCAGGGTCTAAATGATTAATTGCACATGCTACTAACTATATGTACAAAGCAATTAAAGGAACACATTTGCACTATCTATTAAACATCTCTCCAGTGGCCAAATGGTTCAGCAGCTCTAACCAGATGCCTGAGCTTTAATGTTCGATAGCTGCCTGTCCTTTGAGGGATGCCTGTCAAGGTTGCGACTGGAATATTTAAATTTCAGCTGAGCTCCATTGGCATGTCCAGACTGGATGTGGGGGGGGGAGATATATATAGATATAGCTAATGCCTCTCATGTCCTCAGAAATGCTGAAAACCCAACTCCAATAAAAAAAAGTATTTGATCATAACACTGCCAAATTGCTCACAGCAATTGGCCTAATAAACTGAAGGTAGAAAGAACGATCAGGTAATTTATTTGTCTTTTATGACATCAGTACAGGGGTGAATATTCTCCATTTTCTGCTCTTCTCCAAACAGTGCCATTGAACAATTTACTTGCACTTGGATGGGCAGACAGCAGTTCCATTTAGCATCTGATGTGACAATCACCACCTCTAGCAATGCAACCTTCTCCCAGGGTAACATGCATCAAAGTGTCAGCCTTGATTAGGTGCTCAAACCCTGAAGTTGGATCAAACATATAAGGGTAATGAGGAGGAAGATATTGTTGCCTATAACTGCGACTCCTATCAGCTGACCAAGGAGCAGCTGTGTGGATTTCAACCGGCAAAAATAAATTCCAGTTAAAGTTTGTCACACGGAAATGGTGAGTGGTCAAAGGAGCCAATCTCGCAGAACCAGAGGGAATAGATGCAAATGCAGCTGCTAGTAGCTGACTTCAATACAAGTCCAACAGGCCCTTCTTTTCTTTCTGGTGCACCTTGCCAAATGCACAAATTAAAAAGAGAAGCACTAGCCTCACATCCAACGCAGGTGGTCAGGAGGCACTGCCAAGACTTTGTAGGAAATGCCTGCCAGATAACAATGAGCCAAACCTTTTGTATTTACCCATGTATGATTTATATCCAAATTGTGCAAAAATGTGATTTTTCTTCAGGATTCGTCATTCTCCTCTGTTTTTATTTTATAAACTGAAAAGGCCCAAGACACTGTAAGATGTTGCAGCAACTGTAATGCTGATGGGCTGTGTGATGAGCATCTTGGAGCATGTGTCCTTACCAAGGGAAATACTTTTCATTGGGTTACCCTAATCTAAACATCTGGAGATGTTCCTACACTCTTGGGGGCTTTTAACCAAAATCATACCACAGAATCCACAAAGACATTCCAAGGCTAAGCATATTTATCTATTTCAATTTGGCTAAACAGGTGGACTTGAGTTTTCAAATGGTGCTTCACCTGTTTGAATGTCTATTGTGCTCTACCAATGATCTGTTGATGGATAGTATGTGATGCATGCTATCAATTCACATTCATCAATATCACTGAGCTTTTACAGGACAGAAAGAGACTCTTTGGTCCATCATATCTGCGCTGGTCAACAAATACCCATCTACTCTAATCCCATTTTATAGCATCTAGTCCATAGCCTTCTATGTTATGGCATTTCAAGTGCACTAGAGCATTTCAAAAGCATTTCTAAATACTTCTTAAATGTCTTGAGGGTTCATGCTGCCATTACACTTTTTGACAAGGAGGTCCAGATATCAACCACCATCTGGATGAACTATTTTTCCCTCAAATTCCCTCTAAACCTCCTGCTCCTGGCCTTAAATCTGTGTCCTTGGTTATTGACCCTTCTCCAAAGGGGAAACATTTCTCCTTATCTACCCTCTCTATGCCCCTCACAACTTTCTACATCTCAATCAGATGCCCCCTCAGCACTCTCTGTTATAAGGAAAACAACCCCAACCGCTCTAATCTCTCTTCATAGCTAAATCCCTCCAGCCCAAGCATCGTCCTGGTGAATCTCTTCTGCACCCTCTCTAGTGCAATCACATCCTTCCTATTGTGTGGCAGCCAGAAATCCAGCTATAACCTAACATAACATTATATATGCCTTAACATAAAAGTCTTTTTTATTCTGAGGAGGAAGATCTTGTTGCCTATAACCGTGACTTCTATCAGCTGACCTGGGGCAACTGTGTGGATTTCAACCGACAAAAGTAGACTAGAGAAGTATATTTGCTATTAGTTGTTCCTTTAAATATCTTTATTTTCTGATTTTATTTATTCATTCACAGGATTTGCTAGCTGGGCCAACATTTATTGCCCATCCCTAGTTGCCCTTAAGAAGGTGGTTGTGGTAGGTGCCCTGTGAAATAAATTCCATGAGTTGTTTTAGCCTAAACATGTGGTCAGATAAGACTATAAAAGATGAGGCCACCTTGTACAACTTTCAGTAGAAAATAATATACTTCATTGATTATTTTTCAACACAATAGTCCATTCACTCCATGTACAAGTCATGTTGCTTCAATTTGTTTGGAAGTGAGGTTCTGTTTATGAAAACAATCCTGTTGGTTTGAGCCCAAATAGAGAATGTTGGGAGAAAACCTAAATTATAAGAATTAGAGTAAAGTCAGAAGCATAAGCATACAATTTTCAAATGAACAGGAAGTCTTCCCTTATGGTATTTAGATCTATATGTCGCACATAATACTTACTAAATTGTCTCATTCCTGTTAATAATACAGGATGCTAGTGATGGATAGACATCTAGTTATGTGTTTGCATCTACTGAGTGAATTGACTACAATTGCTCTCCTACTTACTGAGAGTTCATTTTCACTCAATCACAAATTATCATAATTTCCAAATTTCGATCGGCTTGTTTTTTTTCACTCACTCCATTGGGGCAATCCCTGGGATATTCGTCGTCCTATTAGATATAATGAATCTTTAAAGATATTTACTGTTGTAAATCTGTTGAAATATTATCAAGTGGTCTGTTCACTTCAATAACAATAATAGTGCACACTGCAAAAAATGATCTGCTGTGTCTTTCTGCTATCACAGTGCTGAAATGTGACCATTAACACTATTTACCCAACAAGGTGGGTAATCAGAAGCATAGCAATAATTCTACAAGTAGGTGAAGGTTAAGGGGGATGGCGTTGTGGGATGGTGGTGGTGGTGGGACGGGTGACCAGTGATGGGGAGTAGATGGTTCTACAGCCGAAGACTGTTATATGTGAAATCAGAATGGATTTTCACCTCACTACAGGGTAGATTTGCTGCCACCTTCCTGTATAAGTGTAGGGATCTCTACGGTCTGTTTGGTCTAATGTGGTAGAGAACAAAACACTTGCTGATCTAACTAGAAAAGTCTCTTGTACTGACCAACACATAATTTATTGCATGTGAGCAACTAGATATAGGTTACATTGATCTGATAGGCATTGTTACAGAGACTTTGAGGAGGAACGGGACATTAGGTCTCATACCTATGAGAACCTAAACTGTTAGCAACAAATCCATATTACATCATCATAAGTGAGTGGTACTAATGGTACTCCTTTTATGAACACTTTCCAATCTTAACACCCTTATACAACAGCGAGGGATTATTGTTTTTGAATGTGAAATTAAGAAACAAATAAAAATTGAAACATGGTATTAGATCGAATATATTACATAACCAACCTTTTGTGTGTCTTTTTTGTTCTGAATCAATACTGGTGCTTTCCATATGCGGTAAAACACATTGGATTTAATCCGTCTGGAACTGGTTGCTGCCTTCAGTGTGACCTGTCTTCCTATGTGGAGCAATGCCTGTCGTCAGATAGGAAGTTCAGACAGTGTTTCTTACTTTCTCTGTTCTCCTTTGAAATAGGGAGATGACTACATCATATCTTTTTAAAAAGGGGCAACTTGCTAACCTAAATAACACAAAAATGGTTTTCTTTAATTAAGGAATGGAATAAACTGTTGTCCTTTGAGCTTCAATAAGTGGTTAGATTAAAGCACAGAACACCACTCCCTTTCCATGGCTGCTTAAAGACATTTCAATATTTCAAATGTGACTCAAAATAAAAATAACTTCTTTGTGCTAAGCAGAGCCAATCAATCATATTGCATTATCTATGGTATGGCAAATCAAATGGCCTATTTCACATTTCTATTATCACTTAGAAAGGAAATCCTGAAATCATTGAATAGATACATTCATGGCATCATCCAAAAATTCACTGCCATCTCATACAAAGGCTGCAAATTAGTTTTTGTTTCTTATTGGATTCACTCTGAAGTGTTCCAGTGTTTATACAGCTACCTGCACCTTTGTTCTGTGCTGCATTCTTCTGACTCAAACTGGCTAAAGAGAAGAAATGGCATTAGCCACTTAAATAAGCATAGACAGTGCTGAAAACACTCAACGCATCTGCCCAAATCTGTAGAGAGTGAAACAATTCATATTTCAGGGAGATCATTATTAATACCTTTCCTCGGCAACTATTAAACTTGTGAGTGAGGACCCTTTGAAATCTTTAACTTTAAAGGGCTGTTTAGAAGGGTTCCAGATTCCAGGAAACTGTCCATCAAAATTTCTAATTTCCTGAGCTCAGAGTCAGCTACTTTGGGGTTTTCACATGATCTTAATGTGAGATTCCAGTCTCTAGTGCAATGACTCTCTGATTATCTGGGGCCTTGTTTCCATACACAGACCATATATGTGGCATCAACAGAATAAGGTGGAGTCAATTTAAGAGAAACATTAACACCGTTACATCATAAAAATGTAGCTGCTTGTGGTATAGGCTCGAAATTACAGCTATTATCTAGTAAACGACAAGTCATTGTTAAAATAAGTGCCTCTTCTCATTAAGACTCACTAGTGGTTCTTTTCCATCACTGTGAACCAAAACATCCTTTATGCCAGTATGGAAAGGAGGGTTGGAAACAACACTCTAAACCAGTGGCTGGTTCTGCTTAATGTGCAACATGCCCCACCTCCCAGGCCCCAACCCCTCCCATCCAACCTGCCACTGGTTGTCCACCTTGAGCCAGTTAAATTGGCCCCCCATCAGGTTGAAAAGTGGAGACCACCTGGAAAATTGCTACAAGCTTTCTTTAAGTGAGCGCTTTGTGATTGGGTGACTGGCTCATGTGGGTGGGTCATGTAACCTGCCCACCCTGAACCCATGTCAACAAAAATGGCCGATGCCAGGGATGGGGTTGGGAAACTGACATTCAGCATCCCTGCTCACCACAAGTACCACCCTGGACAGGGCCTGGAAATTCAACCCCTTGTATAGGGCTTCCCAAAGTGGGGTCAGGGCCCTAAGTGGGGTCACGAGTGAAATTATGGGGTTCTGAGCTCTGAAGCAGCAACGGTTGCCATGGAGCTTCCAAGTTCTAACAACAGGCTCCCACTCTCATAGCCCCCTTCTTCATTCTTACAGCCTCTCGAGGCCACAAGAATTTCTAATATGGAGTCAGATTGGGAAAAGGTTGGGAAAGCACAGCTGCAATGTCTCCACATAGTGAATTTGAAGCACGGTGGATGTCTGGAGGTCAGCAGAGAAATAATATCGGGCCAATCCCAAATACAATGCTGGAATTCAGACAGAAACCAACAGGACACTGGAGTACCTTACAGTACAAATTTGTAGTTTCAGCTACAGGATGTTGAGGGGTAAATGAGAAAGTTATAGCAGACTGAAGCTTTCAGGGATGATATATCACCGGATCACAGAATGGTTATGGTGCAGAAGGAGGTCATGTGATCCACTGTGCCTACATCCCAGGTGGTTAAATGAGCATCATTACCTACATAACCTACATTACCCACATAAAGAGCAAGGAAGATTAGCTTGATAAAACTTTAGCTTTGATGAAGTCCATGCTGTTGGTTTGGATATTTCTATGATATGTGTAATTTTCCTCTATCTTTTAGCCACACAATGCATAGACACCAGATCACCACTCCATGAAGTGATGCCAGGAAAATTGCTTTTAATGTCTTAAAATAGATTATGTTTACCTCAAAATGACAAACAAAGATACTATAAGAGAAACCAGGACCAAATTTCTGGGACCTTGTAGCCTGGAAATGTCTTACGAAAATGGAGCTTGGGCTGGCAGGCAGTTCCTTAAGATTCTATCAGAAGGAAAACTGGTGAATGAGACACCCCGGTCCAACACGTTTTGCATAATTCAAATCAGATCTCCGGTGTGAAGAAGGGTCCACACCCGAAGCGTCAGCTTTCCTGCTCCTCTGATGCTGCCTGGCCTTCATGCAGCTCCACACTTTGTTATCTCAGACTCCAGCATCGGCAGTTCCTACTATCTCTAGTGTGACTAGTCTGTTCAATTCCAATATTACTTGGCGGGGGGGGGGTTGTTTTCCATTTGGTTTTCCCTCTTTATCACTCCAGAGAGTTTTATTTCTTTAATGTTTTCTTTCTCCAACCCAGTGACTATGGGCCCAAGTAAAATTTTTGGCAGTAAAAATATTGCAGAATTTCTTCAATAACAGAGCAAGCTTGGCAATAAAGGTACTTTTCACGTCTTTAGTTTCGTTTTAGATGAAGGTCTCAGCCTCTTGCTGATGTTCCCATGACTACCATACTCCAAATTAATGTTTTTTTTTAAGAAAGGCATTAAAGCCACAGTCCAATTACTGGGGCATGTTTGAGAGGTTTTACTGGTGAACTGATTCAAATAACTCAGCAGAGTTTGGCATGCACCTCAGCACCAGGTTGTAAACTCTTTGTGCTGTAGTAGGGCATTTAAGAGGATGGGTTCTGTGTTGTAAATAAAATCTGCCTGTGTACGCTGCTGACATTTCAGTCTCCAATCCATCATTTTACTTCCTGGTCTCCACTGTGGCCCCTCTCGATCTGTAAAACACACAGGCTCACTCCTGTTTCCAACCCCACCCCCACGACCAATCCAAACAAGGATCATAAATGGCCCAAAATAACCGCCAGCTACATACCATCAGCCGTGTAAGGGTTTGAAAAATATTCATGAACAATGAAATTGTCATTCTATCTGCATGAGAAAAGACACAGCATGGAAGCTTACGGAGAAAAAAATCTATCTGTTATTGGCATTGATTCAAAAGCAACTGGCTTTTTTCGTGAAGATGTAAACAAGCCCTATTAGAAAATGAGATAAGATCTAACTTTGTTTATGTATATATATAGAAAAGCAAATGAACAAAATATTTTGACAATCTTCATTTGAACCTGTATCACATACTCACTGTTATTTCAGAAAGAAAATGTTTTATTTTTCTAAAGTCTCAAAGTCTTTTCGTGTTGTAACTCGTCGCTTGTCTGGTATATTTATAGAGGAATTTGCCGTCCACGACGTTTGTCAAATGGAGAATCTAATTATATTGGAGATCCAAACATCAAAATAAATCAACGATGCCTTGTCCTCCCAGGATCAAATGACATCCCGGCCTGGGGCAAATACCTTGGTAAATAATGGGTCTCGTTCGGTTTAATGGATGGTGTTCTGACAATTGGAAGAGTGTAATCTGGACACAACTCAGCGTCAGGAAATAAAGAGAAATGCAGAATGACACAGCTGAACTCTTTTCAGTCACTTTTATCTCGCAAAATTGGAGACGGGAGTGCCAGCGGTAGAGTGAGAGAAGCTAGTGGCAGGCAGCTATTCATTAAAACTGCAGGTTTAACGTTCCTGGTGTCTGTGTGCATGGAGTGTCTCCTGTGAAATATCTGATATTCGAGGTGCGCTAGTGTGCAAAAGGTCATTCTGCTGAAACATTCATGAGGACAGAAGCCCAGTCATTTCTCTGCAAAACGCTAACCTGACGATCGCTCAGGTTAGCCAAGACTGTAACAGGCTGTGGTCCAATACAGGTATCATGCAATCCCTGACTGGGCTCTTGTGGTGTAGTAGCAGTACCTACCTTTAGGCTAGGATGCCTGATGTTCTATGCACCACCTACTACTCCACAGTGTGTCATACATCGCCGAGCAGGTAGACTATATGCATTTGGAGCAACCACTCTGAAAAGCATCTAGATGGACTTTGCTGTCCATCAGATTTTGTGAGAACTGGATATTCATCACTAATGGCCAACACACTTCAGCAAAAATAAACGAGTCTGATTGCATTTAAATTCACTTTCTTAAAAAATCAAATAATTCATTTCCAAAAAGAACACTGCTGGGTATTCCAAGGCAAATGAATGCAGAGTGTTTCGTTTTTAGAAAGTTTCCTTGCAGGTACATATATTTTGGTTTCTGAGGAAGGGTCACTCAACCTGAAATATTAACTCTGATTTCCCTCCACAGATGCTGCCAGACCTGCTGAACTTTTCCAGCGATTTCTATTTTTTTGTCTCTGATTTACAGCATCCACAGTTCTTTTGGTCTTCAAAGATTTTGGAAAACTGCTGTAAGTGGCATGTAGGGTGGCATGAGAAGGACAAATGATGCTCTTTTATTTGAACAGTTTGAGAATTTTCATGTCTGCTGTGGGTATCAGTTGCTCAGAGGTGTCAGGATTGGTCTACATTGTCGGAGCAGAAACACACAAGGGACTAACCTAGTTTCTTGCAACAAAGTAAAACTCATTATCTTTGTTGTGTTCAAATACATCTCATGCCCACCAAGTCTGTCTCTTAGAAGCATTAAAACCAATCGTGCACTAATGATATTCAGACATGAGGGTCCTGATTTTAACTCTGATCAAGAGAATAATGTTTTAATGAGTCCAAATCTTTCCCAGGATGTCCCACTTTGCTTCCCTGCTGCAGCTCTGCCCATCACTATTTAATAAAAATGAATTGTCAGGGCTCTTGTGGCACCTGCCCAGAGATCTGTCATAATATCATTGAACAGGTTGATTAGAAAATAAATAAAAGGATTATCCAGCATCTGTGGGTGACAAGATCAATGCAGAATTTGTCTTAAGGAATCTCGACTGCTTCTGGAGAAGCTGCCACAAGGTTGAACATTTTTGGATTAAGCACCAGTTTCTCATTTACAGGAAGGTGCAGCGTATAACTATCCTCTAGTTGCCATGACATCTAATGCAGCTTGCTCGCAGCAAGCAAACCAACATGGGGCAGTGATAGGTGCAGATCACAAGAAAGTATTTTATCAAGTGGCACATTCCAGGCAGCTAGTTATTTTAGAAATGTTCCCACTTAAACTGTTCAGAGATGCTTCTACATACCTCTGGAGCAATTGGGACCTGAACCCAGGCCTCCTGGATCAAAGGTAGGGGCATTACCCTCATACAATAGTAAAGCATTTTAGGATGTAATGAATGGAATAAATTGCAGGTGAAAGTAGGTGTTGTGAATCATCTTGCAGTACCTTCTGGGCAGCAGAGACAATACGGTGAATCGCTACAAAGCAGTGATCTATAAGTTACATCAGCTTAGTATGGTGACATTTTTCTTCATTCAACAGTGACAAGGTCAGAACTGAGAATTCTCTGGAAACTAAGTCACCTCCAGATTCCCCTGAGCCTGTCCCCCATCCATAAGGCACAAGTCAGGAGTGTGATGGAATGCTCGCTGTTTCCCTGGATGTGTGCAGTTCCTACAACATTCGAGAAGATGAAGATAGGATTGACATGCATTTCCAGAGGCAAGGAATGATTAGGGATAGTCAGTATGATTTTGAGCAAGGAAAATCGTGTCTCACAAACTTAAGTTTTTTGAGGAAGTAACCAAAAAGATGAAGGCAGGGTGATATAGTTGTTTACTTGGACTTAGGAAAGCCTTTGATAAGCTTCTGCATAGTAGATTTATTAGTAAAGTTAGATCACATGGGATTCAGGGTGAGCTTGCTAATTGGATATAAAACTGCCTTGATGGTAGGAGACAGAGGGTGGCGGTGGAGGGTTTTTTTTAGACTGAAGGCCTGTGACCAGTGGTGTTCCACAGAGATCAATGCTGCGTTCGCTTTGGTTATCATTTATATAAATGACTTAATGAGAACATAGGAGGAATGGTTAGTAAGTTTGCAGGTGATACCAAAATTGGTGATAAAGTGGACAATGAAGAAGGCTATCTAAGATTACAAAAGGATCTTGACCAATTGGGTCAATGGGCTGAGGAATGGCAGATAAATGAGAGGTAATGCATTTTGGTAAAACAGACATGAGCAGGACTTAAACAATTAATGGTAGGGCCTTAGGTAGTGTTGTAGAACAGAGATACCTAGGGGTTCAGGTACATAATTCTTTGAAATTTACTTCACAGCTACACAGGGTGATTAAGTAGGTGTTTAATTGCTCAGACCTTTGAGTAGGAGTTGGGACATCATGTTGAGGTCATACAGGATGTTGGAGAGGCCTTTTCTGAAGAACTGTGTGAAGTTCTGGTCTCCCAGTTGTAGGAAGGATATTATTAAACTGGAGAGTTCAGAAAAGATTTATCAGGATGTTGGCGGGAATGGAGGGTTTGTGATATAAAAATAGACTGGAAAGACTGGGACTTATTTCAGTGGAGCATAGGAAGTTGAGGGGTGACCTTATAAAAGTTTATAGAAGTACGAGGGGCATAGAGCAGGGTGATTGACAAGGGTTATTTCCCTAGGGTGGGGGAGTGCAAACCTAGGAGGGATATTTTTAAGGTGAGGGGAGAAAGCTTTAAAATGACATGGGGGCAATTTTTTTACACAGAGAGTGGTTCATCTGTGGAAAGTGGTAGATGCAGCTATAGTTACAACATTTAAAAGACATTTGGATAAGTACATGAATAGGGAAGGTTTGGAGGGTCACGGGCCAAATGCAGGCTGGTGGGACTAGTTTAGTTTGAGATTGTGGTCAGCGTGGACTGGTTGGACCAAAGGTCTGTTTCCATGCTGTATGACTCTGTAAAGGAAGACAGATGAGTTGTTGCTTTAACCTTCTAAATGATTAATGTTATGTGGCTGTGTGTTCCTGTGTTCATGTACATCATCAGCTCAATCACACACACCTTCCACAGCAGTGTTTGGTCACTTGATGAAGCTTTATTTCTCCTCCCGTCCCCTGACCTCCAATTCCATTCTATACCAAGAATATGTACAAGTTAATCTTATCCCTAAGATCACACAAACAAATCAACTAACTCTGTACAGACCAGGAATCCAAGCAGAGTTAGTGTCAAACCAAACAACATGTGCCCACTGAACCATCAGGTGAACTTATAAAGAATAATGTATTTTCTGTCATTCACACACAGAAACAAAGCAGTGAGTTAATGGAAAAGCCACAAAGCAGTGAGTTAGTGGAAAAGCCACAAAGCAGTGAGTTAGTGGAAAATGTTGCTCAGATTGCACTGTGAGTACTGGCTATGTCACTTCTCTCTGACCATTTTAGAGACAACTAGCTTCAGCTCCACATTACTGCGAGTGTGGGGATCACAATTTTTTTTCAGTTTCCCTTTCATATACTGATGATTCTGAGGATTAAAGTTATTGCATTAAGCTTCTAGTCACCAGAGTCCTTTCGGACCTATGTAAGGGACAATTGTTAGGCAAGCTGAGGGAGGCCGCAGCACTATCTCCAGAATCATCATGACAGCATGACAGAAGGCAGCAAGATCTGCTTCCCTCTGTTCTGTCAAACTCTTCAGCTGCTTCACTCTGGGCCTAACTGTTGCACCAATGTTCCTCCTCTTGGTGTCCCAGTTCCGACATCTGGATATAAGGATGACTCCTTTTATCGTTTAGCAGGGCATTGACTGTGCAGGAGGGTGAATACTATGTATTCCAGAATGCACCCTGTCAACACAAATGGCTGCACAGACCCTAACTCCAAGACAATCAGATCTTAAGTGAGAAAACTTTGTTCTAAAGGAGTGCTCCCACTGTGCATTTGATGTGCGAGGACATTGAGGCAGGGGGCAGCCATTTGAGACAGACTGGGGCTGTGCTTAACTAATGGTAAAGGCAAAAGTTGTGGGCTAATGACAGTCCCCCGAGGCTTCTGGTTACTAGTATATTTTTCACCTTGCATGTTCTTTCTCCTGCCCCTTTACCCCATCTGTTACCACATCAAACAATGCAATCAAGTTAAACACGATTTGACTTGTACATGTCCATGCTCACTTTCCTCAATTAATCCACACTTACGAAGCCAGTGTTAATTTTGTACCATGTTTCTAAAAGCTTTCCTACTCCAAGATTTAATTGACTGGTCTCTTGGGCTTAACTCTACCCTTTTTTGATGAGAATTTGCAAATCTGCAGCCGTCTGGTGTTTGTACCTGGGGTGGATTGAGAGATTATGGCTAACACTTCCACAATTTCCTCTCTTACTTCCTGCAGTATCTTTGGAAACCTCTCATCCAATCCTGGCAATTTATCAGCTTGAAGTAATTCCCCTTTCTCAATTTTTGGCCCATCCAGTACTATGCCTTTAGAAACATTATCAGCCTTGGTAAAGGCAGCTGCAAAGTATTCACTCAGTATCTCAGCCCCAAGCCTTCTGCCTCTGGGCATAAATCTGTTTTGCTCCCTAAATAGCCCTTCCCTCATTTATCACCATTTTGTGATCAACTTATTCTTTGTGCTTCATTTTACCCAGCCCTGTGGTAGTGGTACGCATGAAAGCCAAGAAAATGTAAGAGAGTTATAGCAACCAAACTATGGATGAAATCCCCTTTATTGCAAAAATAGGCTAAATGCCTGAAAGCACCAGAAAATCATTAGCCTATCTAATGAACTGGATCCTCATAATATATTGCTGTGTCATTATATATCTGCTGCGGTGCAGCTGCTGCCTGAGATAATGCCTATTCTCAATTGCTTGCTTCCAACTCCTTAACTAGGTTTACCTTCCTCCACATTACTGGCCACTACACCCTTACTCTCTGCCACTAAAGATTCTAGGAGATCAATGTATTTACATAGCAGCACTGCTACCGTGAACCTTCTAAACATTTCTGTGTGTTAATTCATTCGGCCTAGACGTTCACGTCAGTTTCCGAGCCAAAGAGCTTTTGCCTGACTGGAGTGTTTATTTTTGGAGATTTTGGATTGGATTTTTCTAACTTTTCATCTGTCAGAAACAATGAGAGAACATATTTGGGCAGATTCTGCCAGGATTTCCATTGGAGAGACAGCACAGGCTTATAGTTTGAGATTCCACATCAAGCTACATTTTAAGGAAATTTAAGCATTGCGGTCCCTTTCTTTCAATTCATCGTTTTTGCAATTTGAATCAGCAGTAAAACTGATTGAAGTTCCTGCTATTTTGGTGAGGATGTTAGTGCTAGCATTGGAGTGTGCAATAGAAGCATGTAGGGTATGAAGATGGTGATGCCAGTCAGTCTGCAATGGTACCTTCATTGTAATGATACTGTTTTCCGCCTCAGCACTCCAGCTAACTCTGCTTTCTATGCTCCCAGATCTAAACATACAGTGCACTTTTAAAGGAATATGAAACTACTCTCAGGTTAGTTGTTTATTGATTCCTGTTCACTCTGTCTAAGCTTGGAGAAGTACCATGAGATATCTATTCCTACTGCACACCAAAGCTATATCTCACAGCTCCCCATCCATTGATACTCTGTAAGTACTCAAAGCCCTTCACATTTCAACAGAGAGGTGTACTGTGACTGCAAACTGTTGCACTCCCTGAATGTGGAGTGAGATTGTGACAAAATTCTGAACACCATTCTTCTGATTCACTAACGTCCTTTAGAGAAGGAAATCTGTCACCCTTACCTGGTCTGGCCTGATGTGTTTTTGCTGCTTCCGATAAGGGGATGGCAAAAACAGAGGTGACATCAAACTACATGTAAACTAGGAAAAAATCAGATTGGCAGTAGTAGCCTGGATGAGAAATTCACAGAATGTTTACAAGATAGGTTTTTATAGCAGCATATTTTGGAACCAACCATCTGTGGTTAAGTAAAGAAGGTAATGAAAGCATCAATTTAAGAAAAAAAAAATAACCGTGCAAACATGAGTGACAGATAGATAATTGATCAGAATATAAAGAACAGCAGAGAATGATAAACGTTAATCAGGAAAGAGAAATGGAGCACGAGAGGAAGTGAGCTAGGAATGTGAAAATGGATAGCAAGAGCTTCTACAGATACTTAACAAGGAAAAGAGTAAATAAAGTTAGCTTTAATCCTTTAAAGAGTGAGAATGGAGAGTTAACAGCGGATAATAAGGAAATGGCAGACAAAATGAACAAATACTCTGCTTTTGTCTTCGTTACAGAGGATAGAAAAGAAATTCCAGTAGCTGCTGTAAAGCAGAAGGTGCAAGGGAGGAAGGAACTTGATGAAATTACAATCACAAGGGAAGTGGTCCGGAGCAAACTGTTGGAACTGTAACTGATCAGTGGATTTCATCCTAAGATCTTAAAAGAGGTAGCTAATGAGTTAGTAGGTATATCGGTGTTAATTTTACAAAATTGTCTAGACTCAGGACAGGTTGCATCAGACTGAGAAGTAGCAAATATAACACATCTATTCATGAAGGGAAATGCAGAAAACATGAAACTATAGGCTGGGTAGCTTGACATCAGTCATGAGGATGGTGTTAGAATCGATTGTTAAAGAGATTATAGCTGCTCACATTTAAATTCAGAAGGTTATCAAGAAGAGTCAATATGGTTTTGTCAAAAAGAGAAATCAGCTTAACCAATTAACTGGAGTTCTTTGAAGAAGTAAAATGCGGTGTAGATGAAAGAGAGACGTATTTTGCATGCACTTCTAGAAGGCCTTCAATAGGTTACCATGTCAAAGGATATTGCAGAAACTAAAACTCATGATGCTGGGAGTAACATATTGACATGGATAGAAGATTGGCTGGATGGCAGAAACCAGAACTGCTGCAGAAATGGGTCTTTGTCTAAGTGGCAGGATGCAACAAGTGGAGTCTCACAGGGCTCTGGGCTGGGGCCTCAGCTTTTTACAATTTACAGCAATGACTGAGATGAGGGGGGTGAAGGCATAGTTAGCAAATCCCTTCAGTGGGGAGACTGCAGAGATCCTGAAAGACCCAGTTTCAGGCCGTGCTTTGGTGTGGGGGTCAGCATCTTGGGCTAGATGGCTGGCTAGCAACAGCAAGGGTGGGGGACAGGAGTGGGAAACCCAAGCCCTGTCCTCCTGAGAACGGATAAAGTTTCATGACCCGTGAAGTCACTGCCTCTTCCCAAGGCTGGTGTTTCAGCAATCCCTGAAATACAATGGAGGACAGATCGTTGGAATGCTGTGCACTAAGCTGCCAGCCCTCTCAGCGTGGGTATGTGCAGCATCAAGCCTGCGTGGCAGGTAACTGAGATTGCACAGCTTCAGTCTGAGCCTCCACTGAAACTGTCAGACTCTGGCTGGCTTCTACTTGTGCTGCATCAGTCACGAGATGGTACATCACAGTTGGGTTTCCTGAGTATTCCCATGCAAATGGCCACCTCTTCCATACCGGAAAGGATGGCCTCTGAGCTCTGCACAAAGCTCGGTGCCAATGGGTAACCTGCTCCTCCATGTTCCTCGACAATGGCAGTAAGCTCTCTGATAAGTGGCGCACTGCCACTGCCTCTCACTGCGTACACCAATCAGCCTCTTCCTGGATAGTTCCCCACTCGAGTGATCATGTGAGACCCTTGCACCATCACTATTGTGTGAACTCGTCCTCTCATGAGCTGGTTCCTGAGCTACCCATCCGCCACAATCTAGCAAAAGGCCATTCACACCAGATGTATCCCGTGTAGATACCACCTCCCTGCTACCCACTGAAGTGCACTTAGTGCCAAGATCAGAGTTGGTGGCTGTGAGTTGTGAGTATAAGTGATGCTGTTTTACTATCATTGGTATTTTCTTCCTCTTCCACTTCACCCAGTTGTACTACTGCCTGACCAGGAAGTCCTTGGGAATCTGAAAGGAGAAGGCGTGAGTGTTGATTGTGATGAATGGAGTAGTAGGAGGGGATAAAAAGCAAGCAATACTTCCTCAAGCCATCTGAAGCCTGAGAATCCAGAGGAAAGCCGGATATGAGATGTAGGATTAGCCAACAGTACAACATCATTAATCAGTCATTTCAACCCCTTGGCTGGCCATGGTGGGTCTTCTGTTCCATCAGAATAAGAATGTGCGGGCAGGCATGTCTCTGTCAAGTTCAGTCCTGCTGCCTGAGTAACTTCATCCTGTAAGAACGAGGAAGGTGTGTCAGTGAACGTGGGACAACCTGATGTGCTGAATAGTTGGCAGTATGTGAAAGCTCCGACATGTGGGTGTGCACATCAGGGTGGATCTAGGAATATTGACCATGAGTTGTGATTTGTGATGACAGTAAATTGGGCAGTGTGAGAGGTAGTGGTGCAGCAGGTAGAATATTAAAGATGCATTCATGAATGTTCACCATTCATATCAGTAACGGGACCTCTTGCATCCAGGTCTTTGGAGCTTCCCCCTGGAACCAACTTGTCCTATCATCTCCTCAGAGTTTGCCTGAAGGGATAGAAGATAAAGGCACAATCTCTTCAATCCTCCAGTGCTATGCCGAGGAACCTTGGAGTGTGCTCTCTGTCATTTTGTGCCAATCCCAGATCACAGTCAGTCTTACAGTGAACTGCAACAGCTGCTGGAGCCGGATACATTTCCTATTTAAGTGCTGTAGGCTGGCTTTCAGGGGGCTGGGTTAGCTGAATTCTTGTTAGTTATTATATCAGGGCTTCAGAACGCTGGAGCAACCTTGTGATGATGTCAAAGAGCTGCACCTCACACAGCATAAACAGCACAGTGACGGCGGAATTAAAACACTAAAAGAATAAACCACACCGCACAAGACTACACAAGAGTCTGGAAAGAGAAAGAGAGTTGAAACCATGTGGATAGAAGTAAATAAACAAGAGAAGTTAGTTCTTACCTTGTACAAATATAATTTCATACCTGTTAGATCTATAGTAGTATTTAGTGTTATGTTGTACATTGTATAGCACAATTTAATATTATTGTATGATAAATAGTGCACTTTGAAAACTAAGCTTAAAAACTTTCTTGACTCTGCCTTTTCCTTGACCAGTCTGTCTTGAATCCAAACTCATAACGTGACATCAAACTACATAATAAAAGACTAGTTCCTCCCAACTGTAGCCTACCTACTCGGATGGGAAGGCACTCAGCTGCTTGCTTAGCACTGGCTACATCTTGCAGTCATCTGGATGAGCAGACAGGTTGATGTTACCCGCACCAGAATAAACCAAAGATAATAGGTACTGCAGATGCTGGAGAATCAGAAATAACAAGGTGTGGGGCTGGATGAACACAGCAGGCCAAGC
>JAHRHZ010000139.1:13734370-13761255 GCA_024137785.1 Ginglymostoma cirratum | reverse complement strand
AAGGGTCTAGGCCTGAAACGTCAAGCTTTCCTGCTCCTATGATGCTGCTTGGCCTGCTGTGTTCATCCAGCTCCACACCCTGTTATCACAGAAAAAACCAATGTGCCTGAATCATGCACTTTTATTGCCATGCCCATCATTGGGCCAGAGCCAATATTTCCCCCAAACTTAATGAGCTGGAGTATTAGTTATTTTTGAATTCCTGCATCGTCTTTCAGGCTAATATCAAGAACCAGCTAAACCTTTCAGCCGAGTAGCTTCAGCAATTAAATATCTGGCTAATACTCAGAAGGCCAGGAGTTTGAATCAACCTGTCACTTAAACTTACTCGATTAAGTTAAGAGAGTTGACCATTTTCAGGTTGGCTGCCATCCAGAGTGTCACTCAGTCACACCAGAAGAGGTCAAGCTTAACAAGAAACACAAGGGGCTGTCTCAAGGAGTTTCCCCTCCCAGTGTGCAGCCCCACTGAACCGAGTCTCAGATTGCTGGACCCGCCCTATGAAATTACAGCCTTATCTCCAACTCACAATGCTGCAGAGGAATAGTACAAAATTCTAACATATTTCTTATGTCAGGAGCTCTCAGACTAGTCCATGCTGGGGGATGTAAGATGAATATCTGTGCAATGGAGTAAATATATATATGACAGAAAGCCATTGTTAAATACAGCTGAACATTAATCTTTAATTAACAATAGTTTTTTTTAAATAAGGCTGCCATGTACACATAACCATCCCTTGTTAGTCACTAAACCCCTGAAATGAACAAACTTCAATTAAAATGTGGAGTTTAGCTGCTTCAGACTCTAAACATAGAAAATGACACAAAGCACATCGTGATTCAGTGAGTGAGATTGCTGAACTTCTGGGCTGTATATTTGTAGATCTGAGAAAATGTCAGCTTAGTTATGTTGTTGTAGGTGTCATATTGGTTGGAATGTGAAACTAAGAGCCCATCTGCCAGTCCATTGGACAATTCTCAACTAAGGGAAAGCCAACCCCAACTCATTGCCAACATACTTGCTTTCCTTCTTGTTAATGTATTTTTACAGTTATTTAAATCCAGTGTTGGCCGGGCAAGATTCCCAGGTTAAAGTAAGTTTGAATGAAGCAACTGGGTGCAGTGGTTAAATTTGTTTTTAGCAGCATTGCTTGAAGTTAAAAAGGAGCAGGACTGTGTCCCAACATCCCACCTCCCCAATAACTCCCCCCACCCTCAAGCAAATCCTTTCCCAGTGTTAATTGGCCAGCCCCTCCCTCCTAACCCACAATGGTTTCCCATCGCAGGGAGATGGGAGAGACATTGTCAATCATCCCCAGCTGAAGCTGCCCACTGCTGGCTTTTTCTTCCAGCAATATTTCCAGCGAAATGCAGTTATTGATAAGATGACATTTTATCATTGAATTCAGCAGAATCTTTGCATTCACAGCATTTCTAGCTTTCTTCCTGCAGTTATAAGATTATTGCACTTCCCCACCTCCCAGTAAATGTAGCCCAACATATTCTATCAAACTCTCAGACCAAGAAATATAGGAACAGAAGTGGGCCATTCAGCCCATCAAATCTACTCTGCCATTCAATGAGGTCATGGCTGATCTGATAATCGTTCATTACACTTTCCTGCCCTTTCTCCATTGATTACCCTAACCGATTTTAGGGCTCACTACAACAAATTGGCAAATTAGGCTAAAGGATAGGACATTAGAGATGCAGTGACAGTTAATTAACGGGATGTTTCAGTATGCACTGGATACACACATTCCAAAGAGTAATACAAATTCCAAAGGATGGACCCACTATGTGTAGTTAACTAGAAATGTTAGAGACAAAATCAAACTTAAAGAAAAAACATTTTTTAAATTCATTTCTCAGGAAGTGGGTGTCACTGTCTGGCCAGTATTTGTTGCATGCCCCTAGTTGCCCCTGAGAAGGTGGTGGTGAGAAGGTGGCTGCCTCCTTGAACTGCTGCAGTCCACTGCTATGGGTTGACCCACAATGCCATTAGGGAGGGAATCCCAGGATTTTGACCCAGCGACAGTGAAAAACGGTGACATATTTCCAAGTCAGGAATGTGAGTGGCTTTGAGGGGCCCCTGCAGGTGGCGGTGTTCCTACATGTCAGCTGCCCTTGTCTTTCTAGATGGGAGTGGTTGTGGGTTTGTACAGTGCTGTCTGAGGATCTTTGGTGAATTTCTTCAGTGCATCTTGTAGATAGTACACACTGCTGTGGTGGAGGGAGTGAATGCTTTTGGATGTAGTGCCAATGAAGCGGGCTGCTTTGTCCTGGACGGTGTCAAGCTTCTTGAGTGTTGCTGGGGCTGTACCCATCCAGGCAAATGGGAAGTATTCCATCACACTCCTGACTTGTGCCTTTGGATGATAGGCAGGATTTGGGGAATCAAGAGGTGAGTTACTCGCTACAGTATTTCTAACCTCTGACCTACCCTTGTCGCCACTGTGTTTATGTGCCGAGTCCAGTTAAGCTTCTGGTCAATGGTAACCCCCAGGGTGTTGATAGTGGGGGATTCAGTGATGGTAACACCATTTAATATCAAGGGACAGGGGTTAGATTGTCTATTATTGGTGATGGTTATAGCCTGGCATTTGTGTGGCACAAATGTCACTTGCCACTTGTCAGCCCGAGCCTGAATATTGTCCAGATCTTGTTATATTTGAACGTCGACTGCTTCAGTATCCGAGGAGTCACAAATGGTGTTGAACATTTTGCAACCATCGGCGAACATCCCACTTCTGACCTTATGACGGAGGGAAGATCATTGGTGAAACAGCTGAAGATGGTTGGACCTCAGTCACTATCATGAGGAATTCCTGCAGAGATGTCCTGGAGCTGAGATGACCAATCTCCAACAATCACAACCATGTTCCCAAGTACCAAGTATGATTCTAACCGGTGGAGAGTTTGCCCACGATACCCATTGATTCCGGTTTTACTAGGGCTCCTTGATGCCACACTCAGTCAAATGCAGCCTTGATGTCAAGGGCTGTCAATCTCACCTCACCTCTGGGATTCAGCTCTTTGTGGAGTCAAGGCTGTAATGTAGTCAGGAGATAAGCAGAGCCCAACATGGGCGTCACTGAGCAGGTTATTGCTGAGCAGGTGCTGCTTGATGACACTGTTGATGAAACTTCCCATCGCTTTACTGATGATCAAGAGTAGGTTGATGGGGCAGTAATTGGTTGGCTTGGATTTGTCCTGCTTTTTATGTACAGGCCATACCAGGGAAACTTTCCACATTGTCGGGTAGATGCCAATATTGTAACAGTACTGGAACAGCTTGGTTAGGGATGCGGCAAGTTCTGGAGCACAAGTTTTCATTACTATTCCAGTTCTGAAAACAGTCACTTCACCCAAAATGCTAACTTTAATTATCTCCACAAATGCTGCCAGACTTGCTGAGCTTTTCCAGCAATTTCTATTCTTGTTTTTTCAGTACTATTGCCAAAATGTTGTCAGAGCCCCATAGCCTTTGCAGTATCCAGTGTTTCCAACTTTATATCACATGGAGTGAATGGAATTGGCTGAAGACTGGTATCTGTAATTCTGGGGACCACTGGAGGAGGCCGAGATGGATCATCTACTCGGCACTTCTGGCTGAAGATTGCTGCGAATGCTTCAGCCTCAGATTGCACTGATTTATTGGGCTCTTCCTTCGTTGAGTATGGAGATAGTTGTGGAGCCTCCTCCTCCAGTGAGTTGTTTAATTGTCCACCACCATTCATGGCTGGGTGTGGCAGGACTGCAGGGCTTAGATCTGATCTGTTGGTTGTCAGATCACTTAGCTCTGTCTCTCATTTGCTACTTGTGCTGTTGGTGTGCAAGCAGCCCTGTTGACATTTCATTTTCAGGTACGCCTGGTGCTGTTCCTGGCATGCTCTCCTGCACTCTCCATTGAACCAGGGTTAATCCCCTGGCTTGATGGTAATGGTTGAGTGGGGGATATGCCGGGCCATGAGGTTACAGATTGTGCTGGAGTACAATTCTGCTGCTGTTGATGGCTCACAGGGCCTCATGGATGCCCAGTTTCTACAAATATCTTTCAAAAGAAAAGAGTTAAAAAGTGAGCATTGGTCTGACAGAAAGTAAGATTAGAGAATTATTAATGGAAAATAAGAAAATGACATATGAATTGATTACGTATTTTGCATCAATCCTCACTGTAGAGGATAGAAGTAACATCCCAGAAGCAGCAATAAATCGGAGAATGGAAATAAGGAAGGAACTCAGGAATAATCAGGTGCTGAGTAAGCTGTTGAAGCTGTGGGCTAACAAGTGTCTGGACATTATGGACTTTTATCCAGTGACTTAAACAAAATGGTTAGTGAGATAATTAGTGCATCAGTTTTAATTTGTCAAAACTCCCTTGTTTCAGAGATGGTTCCTCTAGATTGAAAGACTGCAAATATAACTCCTTATTCAAAAAGGGAGGGAGACAGAAAGCAAAAAAACTATAAGCCAATTAGATTAATATCTGTTATGGGGAAAATGTTAGAAGCTTTTGTTAAAGAAGTTACAGACTTAGATAAGACTAAGGCAATCAGGCAGGGTCAATATAGTTTTATGAAAGAGAAATCGTGTTTGTTGTATCTATTGGTGTTCTTTGAGCAAGTAACATAAGCTGTAGATAAGGGGGAGCTGGCAGATGTACTATACTTTCATTTTCAGAAGATATTTGATAAGGTGCTACATCAAAGTTTATTGCTGAAAATAAAAGCTCTTAGTGTAGGGAGTAGCATATTCACATGGATAGAAGATTGGCTGGCTGACAGGAAGCAGAGAGTAGGCATAAATAGGGTATTTTTAAGTTGGCAAGATGTCACAACTGGTATGCTACAGTGATTGGTGTGATGACCTTAACTATTTACAGTTTATACACATTATTTAGATGAAGAGGCAAAGATATGGGTGTCATATGGCTGATAACACAAAGATGGATAAGAAAGTAGGTTGTGATGAGGACATAGGTGGCCATAAAGAAATATAGATAAGTTAAGTGATTGGTTAGAGATCTGGAAATGGACTATAATGTGGGGAAATATAAATCTGCTCATTCTGACTGGAAGAATTAAAAAGAAGAATGTTACTTAGATGGTGAGAAATCGTAGGGCACTGAGATGCAGAGGGTCCTGGGTATCCTCATGCGTGAATTGCAAAAGGTTAGTTTTCAGGTACAGCAAGTAAGTAGCAAAGCTAATAGAGTGTTATATTTTATTATAAAGGGAATTGAATACAAAAGGAGGAAGATTTCGCTTCGGTCATACAGAGGAGTAGTGAGATCACATCTGAAGTACTGTGCACACTATTGATCTGCTTATTTAAGGAAGGATATAACTGCATTGCAGGCAGTTCAGAGAAGGCATATTAGACTGATATCTGAAATGGGGGTGGAGATGGTGTCTTATGAAGAAAGGTTGGAGATGCTAAGCTTGTTAGTCACAAGAGTAAGGGATGATTTGTTTGAGACATGAGGTCTCGATTTGGAAGAGTAGCTGTGGAAAAGATGCTTCCTCTTATGTGACAATCTAAAACTGGGAGTCTGTGTTTAAAACTCAGGGCTCAATTTAAAATTGATGAATATTCTTCTTTCAGCAGGTCATAAGTGTAAAAATGCAGTGGAAGCAGAGTCTTTGAATATTTTTAAGCCGGAGGTAGATAGATTCTATGTGGGCAAGGGTATGAAAGGTTATCAGGGTAGATGAGGTTACAATCAGATGATCCATGATCTTATTGAGTGATGGAGCAGGCTCAATGAACTGAATAGCCTACTACTTCTCCTAATTAATACATTTATTTAAGTATAATGCCATATAAATTGTTACAAGTTCCTCATTTTAGACATGCTATTTGATCTATTCGCCATTGTGGAGAATTTTCTTCCAGCTTTAGGATGAGCTTCTAATCCAAATGAGCTTTCTTACCAATCTGAGCTGCTTTGAACAGGAACTAGCTTCATGTTTGATGTCAAAAGTGTATTGGTGGAAACAAACAATTTGACATTTTGCATTGTGGACACTGTCACAGCAGCAGTCAACACACACCATCTCACAATTACAAAACCCTTTCAGGCTGCAGAATCCGCTCAGTCGTATTTAAGTTTCCTATCTTATTGAAAATGTATAAATGTCGAAGTACTAAATGTTGTGCTGTCACAGCATTTGTCTTTTAACTACCAAGGTCAAGACAGCTGACCCAATAAACTCATAAATGGGAGAAATGGTGCATTAGTACTTGCTGTGTTACACAGATAAATGCCATAAATTAAAATGCAAGTGTGCGTAGAAATGTCTGATAAATTATGTATTTTTATGTCAGAATTAAATATTACTTCCTAAAAATAATAATACAGTTTTTGAATGTAAGCTGGTATTAAAACATACATAAAGCTGTAATACGTGTCTTGACTGATAAATAGTCTTACCTTGTTTCCGTAAAGAAATAATTAGGACCTATTTTAGTTATGAGCATTTTGGCTCCACAATCTCCTCAATACAACGGATTAAAAGTCAAGAAAACGCATTCTTTTAGTCCATAATAACAGCATTCATTTAAAATATGGAAAATGTAACATATGCTGTTCAGTTCCCACATATGAATGAACACATATCGTAAGCATTAATGGACTTGCTGCTGTGACATGTTGAAGAGTTCACACAGAATGATTGAATGTTGCCGCTGGACTGGGTGACTGATTTCCATCATTTCTCTTTAAAATGCCACGAGTATTGTACAATAATTACACAGAATGGCCTGAGTCTTACTGAAAGACTAAATTAGATCACAGATGGCATCGGCGATGGCTGTAAAATCCTAGAGCAACTGCCAGGTCCATCTGGTGTTGACAGTAATCATTTAAAAGGGAACGTGGTGTGAATAAGCAATGGAACAGATGCCAGTCTCACTTCCTTTCGGTCAGATGGCAGGGGAGAGATACCTGAAGATTCATGAAGAGTGGAGTCAAAAAGCAACCAGTGAAATCTAAAGGAAAGATAGTATTGGACGTCATTACATTCCCTCTGAGCCTGAAAACATCTCACAGCCTGATTAATGGGCATCGTTTACACACACGTGTTGTTGACAGACATTGGCAGTTGATATTTCACAACTGCTCAAGATCCTCATGGCACTCTCCCATCCATTTGCAGGATGATTTGGAAACACATTACAATTAGCATTGAAGGGCTGGAGCAGTGACCATGTTGTGCACAGGAAGAGCTCACAGACGGGACCAGGCTGCATCTCAGAGCTCGTCACTTAGCGATTACCTGCATCTCAGCTTGAAGCATCCCTGCCTTTCTTTTCCTATTCATGCAACCACACACCAGGAAACGTACTTCACTGCTCAGCAGCACTCGGTCATGGGGGGTGGACATCTTGCTGTACGGCAGTGTGCTATATCGATCTCACACCTACACCACATGCCAGAAACTTACACAGCAAACATACGCCATGTGCCGCAAGCGGCCAATCAGGTCTTCAGGCTGTGGGGAAGGAAGGATGGCAATTGTGAAGGGGGCAAATGTATTTGTAAGGGGTAGATAAGGTAAAGTATGGGTAATGTGTGAGGTGGTATCACCCACAGTCAGGCGCACCTTTGATTGTCATGTTGATAGAGTATGACCACACCTGGCATGGCCACCTCAAATGCCCAGGTCTGGGTAAGGTGGGTGAAGGGAAGGTGGGTGAAAGTTGGGTAGGTGCAGGTACATGTAGACAGGTTGGGTGGAATCTGGGCAGAAGCGAAGCCTATGAGTTCAAGGGGAGAGCTGCCAGGAAGGTGATCTGTATTTTTGGGGCCTCACTGACACGTAGAGCAGTAGGTTGGCAATCTCTACCTCAAGAGCATTCACTGGGACCTTCTATCAATTAAAGGTGTCAATGGCTGTGACCACATGTGAACTGCTTAGAACATAGAACACAGAACATAGAACGTAGAACAGTACAGCACATAATGTTGCGCCGACCTATTATCCTACTGTCAGATCAAACTACCCTGCATACCCTACATTTTACTATCATCCATGTGCCTATCCAAGAGTTGCTTAAATGTCCCTAATGTATCTGTATAGGATAGGTGTCTTGACCTGTGAGTGAGGGAGCTGCAGGACTCACTGAAGTGAGTGCGTTTAAAGGGGAACTACATTACAGACAGATCCCTGCACTGGGCAAGACACAGCCCTGTAGAGTCCCTGATCCCTGGCCACCCTAATGCACTGGCTCCCTGTGTGCTGTATGCTTCCTCGCCCCAAACATTTCTAACACTTCCTCCAGACCAATAGTTTTGTGCACAGAGCCCGGGGAAAGAATAAGGATATTCGATAATTGAGGCAGTGATGGCAATAGAACCTGCACCTTCTATCCACCTTGTTCCTCTCGAATTCCACAAGCTGTAGGAACCCCTCCGTACAGACATCGATCCCTGCGTGGACATGATGTGAGATCTTGTGCTGACACACTTACATTCATGGCTTCACAGAGAGATAAATAAACAGATGTTGGGCAAAACCAATTAAATTCATCCAAATCTGTTACCTTACATACAGTGTGCCACCACCCCCATCACCAAAGTGCCCCAAAAGGGATTTTTCTTTCTCTCCCTCCCACTGTGTCTCAGTGTAGTCCCTGGTTCTGCAGCTGGGGTAGAGGGAGCCTGCTTGGTCACAGAGGTTTTATTAGGTGGTCTCTGCAGGGTTTGTGCCTGGATGGCTCAGTCATACAGAGGGCCTTCTTTTCAAGGCGAGGCCTACACATGGTTCCTTTCCAGCTGGTGACCCCCAACGCCAGCCTGTCTCCTTGTGAAGGAGGAGTGGGCACCAGGATCCCCAACCCTGTCGCCAAGATTCAAGGGTTAAAGGATTAAGGAGAAGGAGTGCAGGTCTGTGCACCTCTCCTGACGGTATTGGACCCAGGTCTCCTTGGCTGTGCCGAGCTGAGGCTGTTGGGTTCCATAGCATATATGCACTGCTGCAGCTTCTGGGCAAGGACAGCCATTGCCCCCCATATTCCTGTCTGCCACTCTTGTTCCTCCCAATGTATGTGGACAAAGTCCCTGTCTCCCAAAGCCACAGGGTCCTCTCCGGCCTCGGGATGAGCAGGAGCCTGGTCTCTGACAGTTCTCCAATTACCAGAGGCCTGGGGCATTTCTTCCTCAGCTAGCTGCAGAGCTATTGCAGTGAGGTGCTCACCAGATTAGGCTCCCAAATGTTCTAAGTGTGACATCCCCACCCGAGGTGCTAATGTCTGAGGTGGTGGTATGGCGGCAGGAGGCAGCCTTTTAAATGGTTCCTCTTGAGGCCTCAGTGCTCTCGGAGATCAGGGGGACAGGGATCACGCACATCCCACTGGTAACACAAGACAAAATTGTGGCCAGTAGTATGCAATGAATGGCATTGACAATGGGGTTAATGTAAGAGTTGCAGTGGAATGAAGAGTAACAATTACTCAGGTATTATGCAGTTGGTCGGTCTGGATGCCTCAGTATCCCTGCAGGTTGTTCCTGGTCTTCTCCTGACAGGGACAGGATTCTGTCCACAAACAGTGGAGGAGTCGAATGTCAGATACCCCTCCACTCATCCAGGCCCTCTCTTGTGGGCTGTATTCCTCTAGAAAGGGAGAAAGAAGGGGACTGAGTGAGGTGAAAGTAGGTGGCTCGGCTGTTACTGTGTTAGTGATCTAGTAAGCTGGGGGGAATTGTGAGTAAATGATAGATGATTTTGCAGGAAACAGTAAGGGGGGGACAAGCATGAGCCTTGGTGGGAGGTAGTAGAGTAACAGACAGAGTGAGTGTGAGGTAGCAGACAGAAGAGTGTGGTACTTAGCCTGGCACAGAGAAGAAGGTCATTGACCTTCTCGTGGCGCTGGTAACTCTCTTTGGTGCCTGTCAACAAGTGAGACAGTTTTGGAATGCCAGTGCTAGTCCAGGTATACAGCAGCCTTTTAAATATGGTCCAAGTAGCAGGAATGCTTGTCTTTTGGCGAATATCTGGTAAGTGACAAATTCTCAGAACTCCCCATGGAAAAATGGAGCTGAAATTGGGTGAGATTGGCATCACAGGGGTACAGTAGGTAGTTAATGAGATGGGTTTGGTGAGTAAGGGAGATGTTTCCAGTTCTCATAGCTAAAAATCCTCCAAAATTATTTGACAAAACTGACAGCCAAAAAATGTAAGATTTGGTGCTTTGAAGTGTACAGGCTCCAAAGTGAGGCTCCTCTTCTTGGAAATCGAACAAAAATTCCACATTTGCCTTTCCCCTCAGTTAAAAAAAATGAAGCTCAGGTGGCCAATCCCATCAGCTGTGGATGAATATCAAATGGAGCATGTCAGAGTGTGAGATGGTCCCCGACCCCAGTTGCATTACTTTCTTGTCTCTCGTGGTTTTCAATCGGAAAATAAAGATCCAAGGGTCATCTCTGTAACTGGCCCATTTATACAGACAGAATAACTCTGCGTATGTTTGTACATGGATTATGTGCTCATTGTACAGAATCTACTGGGTCTTGCATGTAAAGGATAATCAGTCAGGGCACTAGCATTATGATGGAGATGGTTGCAGTACGTCCAGCAGCTGATCACAGGCTGAATAGGTCTGGTCCTAGTTTCAAAATCCTCTGTTGGGTAATGATCTCTTGTCCTGATTATTACCAGTGAATAGTCATAATAACACAGGACTATTGGATCATGGAATCCCACATGGAATAAAACCATTTGGGTCAAATGATATGGGTGTAAAAGACTGTATACTGCAGTATTCCTTGCCCAAATTTTCCCTCGATGTAACTAAGAAACAGTGTTAAGAAAAATCCCATACATCGCCTGATTATATCCTTGCCTCAAGGTTTATCTATTGTCCCAATCTATCTGCTTCCAGTATGAAGTTTGCATAAAGAGCCTCATTACACAACAAAATTATTCCTCAACGTTGGCTCCTTCTGTTACAGCCGTGTGTGTCGAAACTAATTATTTCACAGGCTAACCTCTCAGTAAACCTCCAACGTTCTTCATTGAGAACAAACTGCTGTTAACATCGGCTGCTGTTGTTTACCACTGGAAGGAAAGAAATGACTGAAATGAACATTTTGCATTTAAAGCTCTGAATTTTGAACTTGAAAAAGTGTATTGCTTTACACATTTTATTTACACACTTTATTAAAGGTTTCTTTAAGCATTGCACTGATAGCATGTGGTGCACTGCATTTGATAAGTGACATGCTAACTCCATTCGTAAATTATTAATAAACGGAGCTGCACCCTGAGGTAATCAAACAAACACCTCTCTTTGTTTTTTTAAGTGTTCATTTGTTACTGCATAAAAAATTAATATGAATATTTTATCAGACATGCCCTACATTGTTTTGCAGTTCATGTCATGATTACCCCTAGGTGGGCGACAGAGTGTGTCTTGTTAAAACTGCAGCTACAATACCCAAAGTAACCTGCAGGGTTGCAATGCAATGCTATGCAATGTACCAGTTCAGATTTAACAGGATAAAGGAAAGTTTGGCCAGGATTGGACCTTTTAAATTTGAATGTATTTGACCCTTAGCTAAGACAAATATATGTACAGTTAGGGGAAAGCTTTGACCTTTTTTGCATGTGTGCTGGCATCCTCTCAGATAGTGGCTCATCTGAGTAACATAGCTCTAAGCTATCAGTCAGCCTAAAGTCCATTTTATCATTACTTATAGTTTCAGCATGTTTGCTTCCTATTCATGTTCATCTTTGATTTTTAGGCTGCATTCAGCAAACTCTGCTTCAACACATTCCACATTCATTTGAGAGCTCAACTGTATATTATCCATATGCTCCATTTTAAAAGAATTTTTTAAAAATGTGCGGTCTAAATACGAAATTATATTCCCAAAGTTTGGGCCTGCAGGCTTATTGGTATGAAGGAGGAACATGAATAATGTTCCCCAGTAACTGGACACTGTCATCAAGCTACAAAGATGCTTTGCCTATCACACAAATGAGTATTGTGGTACACGAATTTCAATGGCAGTGTGATGCCTAGCATGTAGGCCACACATCACTGATGGATTGCATCAAATAGTACGTCCATTTAGCTGTTCACTAAGGAAAGGCACAGACCACATTCAACTAGCTTGCAAAAAACTCACAACAGTGAGCTATGTTTAAAAACCGAAAGAACTGCAGATGCTGGAAGTCAGAAACAAAAACAAATTTCTGGAAAAGCTCAGCAGGTCTGGCAGCATCTGTGGAGAGAAATCAGAGTTATTGTTTTGGGTCCAGTGAATCTTCCTCAGAACACCTCAGTGAAACCTTAACTCTTATTTCTCTCCACAGATGCTGCCAGGCCTGCTGAGCTTTTCCAGCAATTTCTGCTTTTGGTGGAATGCGGTATGTTTCCAGTTTTAGACAGCATTTGCTGGATAATCTTGTGTATTTGAAGAATTATGCTAACAAGCAATTTAAGATTGTCAGTCTGGATCATAGAGTAGTGCATTGGTGAGTACTAGAAGCTACATATATGGATACGCAGGCCTCTGTTCTCTATAGCCAAAACTAAAGTACACACACTGCACCTGTTTCAAATCAATAAAATGAGTAATAGGTATTCTCTGGTTCATTTCACAGGGAGCTACCTTGGCTAATCAAAGTCAACCTGCCTGGTTTAAAAGTTAAACAGAGCTTGACAGTTAACTGTCAATCATCACCAACTGGTTTATTCTTCACTGCATCACCTCTACCAATCACAGTCCATTGTCAACCAATGATCACTCTTGATTTCCCTTTGTTCAGTAATTTTTGTGAATGTCCTGATGAGAGCAAAATGAAAATGTGTCTTTCTTTTAGCAATAATGAAATTCTGAATGACCAAATGACTATTTAGAAATGTGAATATACTGCGAATTGGTTGGCAATAAGGTGTAATAATAAATTTGATAAAAGTATGCCTAGATATTAGGCAGGTAATTTTCTGCATTGATAGGTTTGAAGTAGTGCATTGTCTGTCTAATTTATATCTATATCTTGACTTTAATGAAAAGGTAAATTGAGCAGATTGTACGGCAAGTGGCTAATCTATACATTGGTGTAACTGGAAGAGGATTAAAATCAGATAAGTAAATGGCAATCAACTTCTGAGGCATCCAACATCCTCTTGAACCATGGCCTTTCGTGCTGCATTTGGTTACAGTGGTGTTAAATTAAATTCTGCTTCTGGCACTAATCGCTGCCATTTTTTTCTGGCATCAGACATCAGATCAAAAGTATGATGGCTTACTGCAAGTTACAGCTTTCCCAGTGATCAGGACTAGTCAAAAACTCAATAGTAAAATCACAAATTGTTCCTTTCAAGCTTATTAATCTTACTAGTGATCGTATTCAAAACGTTAATTCAAAAATTAATTGGCAATAACAGAATAGCAAATTTTTAAAATTGTACTTCCGGCTGTAAATGAACAGATAACTGTATAAAGTGTTAGTTAGACAACAGCCAGAGTATTGTATACAATTCCGGAATCCACATTATAGGAGGGATGTGATTGCACTGGAGAGGGTGCAGAGGAGATTTACCAGGAAGTTGCCTGGGCTGGAGAGGTTTAGTTATGAAGAGAGATTGGGCAAACTGCTGTTGTTTCCTTTGGAGTAGAGGAGACTAGGCCGGGACATAACTGACAGGCACCTTAGGCACAGTCAGCATGAAGGAACATTTCCCCTTGGTGGAAGGATCAATAACCAGGGGGCAGAGATTTAAGATAAGGGATGGGACATTCAGAGGGGATGTGAGGATTTTCTTTTTTACCCACAGGGAGGTGGGAATCTGGAACTCACTGTCTGTATGGGTAGTAGAGGCACAAACTCTCATAACATTTCAGAAGTATTCAGAGGTGCACTTGCAACGCCAAAGCATACAAGGCGAAGTGTAGGAAAATGGAATTAGAATGGTCATGTGCTTGTTTTTAACCAGTAGACTCCAATGGGCCAAAGAACCCCTGTCTGTGCTTTACAGCTCCATGACTCTATAATATGCCGCCTGAGAAAATAGTTCAGAACTATTGATTGAATCTATTCCGTGCTTCGTAAAGCCCTTACTCTCATCTTTGCTGAAAGAAGTAGACTTTGAGCAAGCAAATTTTGGAAGATAGAGAGAGACAGAGAGAGATCATGCAAGTAGCTATCAGCCTATTCAAACCTAACCTCATACATCCACTTGGAAATTCACTAAAACGCTTTACAAAACTCTAACAGTCCCAAGAAGACTGACACTAGGTCTGAATACAGGTCTATGACACGTAGTTACATTGAAAGCACAGTGAGACACAGTCTTCAAACTACTTAACCTATTGAGAAAGCAATATTCCATCAGTTGTGTGGCGATAATTCAGGATTATGAAATGCTTACAGAGGAATTGCCATTAAACTGGCAGCATCTGTTGTGAAATCTGCGCTAAATTATTTGAAAACCGATCACTTGGTGCTCACAGTGATTTGGAGATATTGTCCTTCCTCAGTTTACGGAGGGGCTCATTACCTCTTCCTCTAACTTGGACTCTTCTAAATGACCTCCTTATGTCTGGATCTTACCTGCTGTAGTGCAAAATGTAACCATTTTTGCATGCTGTGGACAGAATTTCTGATGTCCCAAAGCATCACATCTATCCCAATTCATAACATGCTCCATTGCACTATCTCGGGAGCAGCAGCTGCCATGGCAAATGGGTATCAGGAGTGAAGAGTTAGAAAGAGCACTCACTTCAGGTTACAGATGTAGACAAGTGAACACTGACTCCAATACTTTTCCAAATACCACCCCAAACACACTATTCTCAGGGCACTGGTGTCCCACCCTCACTTGTTACGTATTTTTAAGAGGTACATCTTAAACTGTTGTCTACCACTGTCCATCATGAGGCAGGATGGGATATATGACCCCATGTACACTGTAGATAAAAGTGAGCAGCCGTCCTATAATTTTTTTTTTCATTCACGGGATGAGGGCATCTCTGGCTAGGCAGCATTTATTGCCTATCCTTAATTGCCCAGAGGGCAGTTAAGAGTCAACCACATTGCTGTGGGTCTGGAGTCACATGTAGGCTAGACCAGGTAAGGATGGCAGTTTCCTTCCCTAAAAGGCATTAGTGAACCAGATGGGTTTTTCCAACAATTGACAATGGATTCACAGTCATCACTAGACTCTTACTTCCAGATATTTATTGAATTCAAATTCTACCATCTGCCATGATGTGATTTGAACCTGAATTCTTCGAACATCATCTGGGTCTCTGGATTAACAGTCCAGCGATAATACCACGAGGACATCATCTCCCCCTGATAAAGTTACACTTATTCTACATCCCTCCCAGTTACCAAAGTGTGCACACAGTCTTATGAATCAGAATCCCTACAGTGTGGAAACAGGCCCTTCGGCCCAACAAGTCCACACCAACCCTTGGAGCATCCCACCTAGACCCATCCCCCTATAACCCACACATTCATGAACACTATGGGCAATTTAGCATGGCCAATGCACCTTGCCTGCACATCTTTGGGCTGTGGGAGGAAACCGGAGCACCCGGAGGAAACCCACGCAGACACGGGGAGAATGTGCAAACTCCACACAGACAGTTACCTGAGGCTGGAATCGAACCCAGGTCCCTGGCGCTGTGAGACTACAGTGCTAACCACTGAGCTACCGTGCCACCCCATGTTCAAATAAATACCCACAATATTGTTTGACCAATTCTTCTTATATGATTGGTACATCCGCACTAAACAGAAGAAAGCCATACCCTCTACCTCTATTTCTGGAGATGGAAAAAAAGAAAATTGGTAACATAAACGTAAGGGGCAAGATGTAGGATTAGCCAGTATGTACTGAAGGGAAGAATGTGATCACTGTTTTGAATGCAGTCAGCCTGAAAGGAATAACTTGTAGGCAAAATGCCTCATCACCAGAACTTTCCAACAAGCACCAAGACGTGGTTTGGATGGTGGTGAAAAGGGCACTACCTGTGAGACCCTTCATGTATGCCTGCTAATTCTACACCACCACACGCTGCCCTCAAAGTGGCCGTAGGAGGGAAGAGACTTTCACACACCTCCTTCTGGAATGTGCCTTTGCAAAGAAGGTCTGGAGACTTTTGGACCAGGTTTGTCCCGAGCAGTTCTCTAATGCAGGCCTCTGTGCTGTATGGTCAGTTCCCCAGAATGCGCACCAAGGCTAACAATGACTGTGCCTGGAGGACCATCAACTTGGTGAAGGATGCTCTTTGGCCTGCCTGAAACTTGTTGGTCTTACAGCTCAAAGAGTTGACCTCGACTGATTGTTACTGACTGGCATATTCCATGATCCAGAAATATGTGCTGAGGGGCGCACTAAAGCTTGGAGAACCTGCCGCCAAGGCACAGTGGGGAAAGACCACTGTCAGAGGTCTTTCTGCCAAACTGTAACGAGGGTTTGTGCTGTTATCAGACCCTCTCTTTGCCTCAAATGTATGTAAATAGTATCCTGCATGAGTAAGAAATGCTTTTGGTTTTTACAACTGCAGGGAATGTCAGATTCCAATGTTTGTTTCTCCTTGATTTGCAAAGTCTATACAGAACTGCATTAGTGCCTGTGAATGTAGATAAAGATGTTTTATGAATAAAGTATATTTTTGCAATAAAAAGAAACTCATAAGCTTTTTAAGAGCTCACTGATACATAGATGGAGGGCCTAGTCAGTTTGCTGTTGGTCACTTCTACAGTCTGCAGGCATGTAGCATAGATCTAGTTACTATCTGTTAGGAGATAACAATACCTATTACCTAGTGTTAATGTATTTAACAGTCTTAAATTAAGGTAGCCAGTTATTATACCATTATGTAATGAATAGATCTTGTTACTCAAGCATGTGACTCTTCTGCCAAACACATATCAGTGATTAATCTTCATCACTTAATATTAGTAAGCTTTGTAGTCTAGGATAGGAAGAAAGGTTGGGGCAACATATCTACCTAAAGAAAATCTGATCGTAACCATGTACCAGCTACAGACATCTCTTTCGGCAATTAGACTTCATGTCAAGCGAGAATTCTTTCCATCAGTTGGAGATTTGATCTTCCTTACTCTGAGCCAATACCCTCCTGACGTGGTTATAAGGATACTTTTGCTATCCTCTTAAGTGTTTTGGCCCAGATATTCCGAAGGCCAGATAGTCATTGGAGCAGCACAGACTGGAGTTGTGCAGCAGGACCCTGTGCAATCCCAGACACAGCAGATTCTGAAGATTCCACTGGGAAATTCCTTTGCATCCAGAACCTGTCAAAATAAAAACCCGAATGTTGAAGAATTCGAACAGTACTACATCTGCTCAGTTAAAGGTGACCCAGGAAGCTAACTTTAAAATTTTAAATTTACCACCTAGCCTAATTCCTGGGTAACCATTTGGCTGAGTGACCCTTCCCCCAACTTACCACACACACGCCTCCAATTGCACATCCCCAGACAGCCCCAGGAATGCCTGACAATGACCCCCAGTGGACCAAACTTCTCCAAACTTCCACAATTCCACCCCCTCAGCCAGGGCCTGACATTGTGTGCTGCTAAATTGAATCCTCTTGTCCTGAGACTCACCCTCACCAGCCAAGCCCTTCACCCATGAGGCATAACAAATCCCTATTGCCAGCTCCACGATCTACCCCGCCAAGCCTGTCAGCCCTGACACTCCTAGCCCCATCCCTTCACCTACACTAAGCACTCCATCACTTACCTGGAACCTTATCCACTTGATATCTTACCCAACTAACACTCTAATCTCTAAAGAAACTTCCACCTTATTGCCATACTTACCTTACCTATGTAGCCTTTCTCAGCATTTGTTAAAGTGTCCGGCTTTGCTATTCGACATTTCTATCGCAGACAATTCTACCGCTCACTGACTGCTACAAAAGGGGCCATAATTTAACATCCGACAACTGATCTGTTTGAAGGGAAACTATGTTGATTTCTGATGCTCTCCTCATTTCTGGAGGAGCTGCGTTTGGAATCCTTGGCTAGAGACATGGAGCTCAGACCTAACTTAACAAAAGATGAGTGGAATGGCAATCTGACTGGAATTGCCAGGCTTCTGTTTAAAATTCATTTGGATTTTTGTTTTTATCCACTCACAGGATGAAGGCATTGCCAGCTGAGCCAGCAGTTAATGCCCAGTGGGGAGTTAAGAGTCAACAACGTTGCTGCAGGCCTGGAGACACATGTAGTCCAGACCAGGTAAGGATGGGAAAAAGAAATGAAAAGAACTGCAGATGTTGGAAATCAGAAACAAAAGCAGAAATTACTGGAAAATCTCAGCAGATCTGGCAGCATCAGTGGAGAGAAATTGGAGTTTACCTTTCAGGTCCTGTGGGCTAACTGTGGAACTTACTGGACTAACATAGTCCTGAAGGATTAACTGTGACATCCATTCTGTCCTTTCTGAGGGAGGGTCACCAGACCCAAAACATTAACTCTGTTTTTTCCTTCACAGATGCTGCCAAACCTGCTGAGCTTTTCCAGCAACTTTGTTTTTGTTCTGTCCTTTCTGGATTGGGTATTGAATTCCCAGGAAGAATCACATCGAAAACTAAGCTGAAAAACGCTGTGGCCAGAGGGCTTTATGTTATTTTGACCTTTATTATCTAGTGGCCCCAGTCTAAAAACATATTTTTTGATGGAGGACCTGATCCAATTCTTCTGTGAATCCACTGCCAACATAGTTAAATAAACAATAAAGGTATCCAAAACTCATGCAAAGAGCTATAATCTTAAGAAGTCTTAACGTATTCACTTATAATACACCATGCATTATTTTAGCAAAAGCAGTAAAACACAAAATGATGCAACAAGGAATTTCAGCATTTAGTATTGATTGTTAATATGTCACAGAATAATTTCAGGCCTTCCAGCTGATATGTGAAGAGGATAGAGCAGTGAAATAGCCAATATGTGGAGGTGAAATTCACGATAACCCCTCTGACAACGAAGGAGTAAACAAGACCTAACAATGTTTTATTCTGATCTTGTTAGTTCACATTTAATAAAAAGAAACCTCAAATAGCAGTTGTGCAGATTACGTTACATTTATGCAGCATATTACCACCTCAAATACTCTTAATATGCAGCTACTTACATTCCTATGAATATATATCCACCTTCTACAATTATTTTGGCTCTCTCCTTCTGTCCGAAATCCAGTGCCTATCAAGGAAATGTGGGTTAGAGCAATCAGCTTCTTCTGCCGCCCTTAGAGAATATACTTTAGCTTCGAGGCCTGCTACTGAATACTCAGGGGAGAAATAAATACATTCTGTAACTCTTAACAAGAGCACATTCCATTAACACAACCATTATTGCTCCATGTGGAGATCAAGATGTTTGGGAAATAAATTAGAAATTAGAAATGGTATAAATAAACGCAATCCCTGTGGGGGTATGTGCAAGTTGGCTCAGGTCATTGGAAAGCCTGAGGCTCTTTGTTTAATAGGGGGTGAAATACTAAGTGCTGGAATCTAGTCAATGCCAAAAACAATTCTCTTTCTCTCTTTTCGCTGGTCGAAGTGAAGCAAGATACTTGAGTGCTTGTTAATAATCGTGGCATTGGCAGTTGCTGCTGTGCAAATAACTATTAAATTGCTTGTAAACCAGGGGTTAATCAAAAACTATTAACCCTGTAAATACTGATCTCTTTTGCCATTCAGGGAGATTTATTTTCACCATGCATTCAATACTACTTTGTGATATATAGCTTTATTCTCCAATGTAACCCCTATCTAAACAAAACGAGTCTAATTTCTGTTTACTTTTCTCTTGAATTTTCCACTAGCGTCTCTGAAATACACAGACTGCTCACTGGAATGCAGTTCTATAGATACTGCTCAACTTCAAGTATTTTACCTCAGGAAACATGTGTATGTTTTAGGAGTGTCATTACATATTTACTTGTGGGGTGCTTCATCAGTAAACCAGATCCTACTTTCACATGGTCACAGTGGGAGCATCTCTGGATTAAAATCACTAGTAAAAATTGCTGGGTGCCTTTCCTAACCATTAAGTACAGCATCCAGGCTAATTGTTTTGTCACTATCGCCATCCTGGCCAAAGTTAGCTACTGTAATGGAAACTGGAGATAAAATCTAGTGCATTATTGCCTTGATTAGTTTGGTTAATCAAAGGGCACGGATGCTGATCCTGCAGGGCAGTCTCTAATTTAAGTTGATTTTATCCTGTACTGTCATTTCAATCCAAACAAGTCCCTGCAATGTAATAAAAACCGCGAGTGATGAAGAAACTCAGCAGGTCTGACAGTAGCTGTGAAGAGAGAAGCTGAATTAATGTTTCCAGTCCAATAAAACTCTTGTTCGGAACTTTGGGATAAATTGCTCCCAGGAGAGTTTTCTTTTTTTAAATTGCAATATTTATAATTGATGCTTGGAATTTTTTTTGCTACTATATTAGTGTAAAGGCAAGAACGTGAGATGCAGAATGCATCGAGTATTCATAATGTTTTTCCAGCAAAGAGAAAGCTATACTTTTAAATTGCAAAGCGTCTGGGAGTTATGTATAGATTATTAAATTTCAACTAATCCTTAAGTTTGTACAGGATAACCCCTGTGCCATTGGCTCCACTCCTCTAGTGGTCGTATATGTAATAATCTTCTTCTTTCAATTTCCAATGTGGCCTTTCCTTCTCTATTCCACCACCCTGCATCATATGAGGAAAACTTTGCACTTTAGCTTCTGCCAATTTCTCTCCTTGGTTTGAGAGAGAGAAATTTGTAACAATTGTGTCTTTTAAAAAGATCACCCTGTAAAGAAGGCCAAACGTTGCTCTCAAAATCTTGGCCAACACTCGTCAACAAATTCCAGCAAAGAAAATAAATTAACAGACCACTCATTGCTATTTTGGGCACTTTGCAGCTTGTTTAAAAACTGCAGCCACTTTCCTTTGAAGTAGGGCATAGCGTGTGAAGGACTTTGAGATTTTTGTTTGAAAGATATGGTTAGGTATTATGTTAATTAAATCTTTTGTTTTCTTTTGTTAGATCTTCCATTTTCTGAAGTTTAAATTTATTGACAGGTTTTTAAGACTTTTTTACAAAGCCGCTAAATGTTACAGAGTAAATTCGTATCAGCGATGAACATTTTTTCATTTTCCAGTACAGTATGCTACCTGTGACACTTTACACCTTGTTAAAGTCAACATCAGAACTTCTTTTAAGGTAACATTCAAATAATTGAAGTTGAAGTTCTCCCATGTGCCCTTATACAAACAGACATCCTGCATCTCTACTGGTGCATTCTGTAAGTCTAATTACCATCGGTCGACATTTCCCTCTTTAAATTAAAACCAGCTGAAAGGTATTAGCATGCAGCGACTAAAGTCCAATTAAGTATAAGGGAAAAGAATTTAAGTCCTTTCAAAATAGTAACTTTCCCTGGCTAAAACAAATCACTCTTCAATGTTATGTGAGCTAAACATACATGTTGCAACTAATATTTGAAGTGGGTTTTAATATTTCATGTGCTTCTGCTGTACTTGGATTATGGAATTTCGAAGCAGCATACATTTCTTTCTAAAATACCTACAATAATTACACCATGTTATACTACTTAAAGGGATGATATTAAACTTTAAAAAAAGAAAACCCTATCTTGATGGACTGCAATTATAGTTAAAGGGAAGGCATTACATTTAAAGATTGTAGTTTCATTTTGAATGAATGAATGATTTTGTTGTCACGTGTATTTTACAGTGAGAAAACAGTAAAATACAATGAAAAGCATTTCCATTGTCACCACGATCCGTTGCCATTTTGAATAGTTTTAAGAATAAGGAAAAAAAAAGAAAGATATCGCTTAAAGAGAGTAAAGTAGTCCTGAGCCAGCACATCATCAACAATACCTGCACTGCCATCCTTCCTCCACCGCCTCACTCCCAACTGCACCGGACCCACTCAACATCGAAGCCACTCTTCAGGCACCATCTGTTGCTCCTGGGCTGATTCTTCCCCACCAACACCTCACCGCCTCCTATGCCAGACCCCACCAGCATCAGAGTCACATCCCTCACTGCTGGGCCCACCTCATCGATGGTGCGGTGATGCCTTTCCACCACCTCCAGGGCTGAACCTAACCAATGACCAAGTCACTGACCCTCAGGCACCATTTTTCACCGCTGAGCCTAACTCGCCAACATTGCCTCCACCGATGTACCAACAGCCAATTCCGAAGCCAGGTCCTGATAGCTTTAATTTATGTTCTCTCATAACACAGCTACATCGACATGTATAAACAACAGGTCGTCTGATTCAAAAGTATCTGCGATTGAGGGAACAGTAGCATCGCGATTATATTACCATACAGCAGTCCAGAAGACAGGGACTAATGACTAAGTTTTACATGGAGGATGGGAAGATCAATGGCGTCGAGCTCAGTGGAAATTCAGATGAGCCCTCCTCCATGCTGCTGGCTCACCCAACTCCCATTTTACTGCTGTCTGGCTATTAGTTAACTTGCCTTCCACTTCACTGGGGAGGAAACACCACCCCACCACCCCCAAAACAGCCCCCAAGAGTTACAACTCTTAATCAAACTCAAATCCCACCATCTGACCATGGTGGGATTCAAACCCATCTCCCTATTAGCCTAGCCTCCTAGTCTAGAGACTTTACAATTACACCACCACCTCCACTACATGTCAATGCTCTTTGAAGGGTTGGCGCAGACTCGATGGGCCGAATGTCCTCTTTCCACACTGTAGAGATTCTTTGAGAGCTGCCAAAAAATCAAATGTCCAGCAATTCTTTTGACCCAGCAGCACCATGACGTGAAGTGGTCATTGCAGGGTCTGCATGACTGAAGGCAGGGAACGCAAAGACTAAGAGGATACAGAATTGGGTGTGGATCATCAGGGTGGGGAGGGGGAGGTAAAACACAAGGGGGAAGATTAACTTCAGAGCTCCAATTAGCATCGGGTGCCAGCACAGGAGACACACCCCTTAGTGTTCTATGACAGGGACTTACAACCCACCAGTGACCAAAAGAATAACCAAAACTGGAAGGGCATTGTCATAGTTGTCAGTACATGGTGTGTATCTGCAGAACCCAGGAATATAAGAAATAAGAGAAGAATAGGCTATTCAGCCTCTCAAGCCTGCCCATCATTCTACAAGATCATGGTTGATTCGTCCCAGGCCTCAACTCCTCTTTCATGCCATCTCTTCAGAGCTCTCAACTCCTCAATATTTCCAAAATCTGTCTACCTCCTCTTTGAATACTTTCCGTGATCTCACCTTTCCTGATGTGGAAGTGCCAGTGTTGGACTGGTTTGGACATCACACGACATCAAGTTACAGTCCAACAGGTTTATTTGAAAACACAAGCCTTTGGATCCTTACTCCTTCTTCAGGTAACAGCAGCAGAAGTGAGGCTCTGAAAGCTCGTGTTATCAAACAAAGCTGTTGGACTTTCTTGGGTGGAGAATTCCAGACTTTCACTCTCTTCTGAAAGGAAAAAAGAATCCTGGCATGTCAGTTTTACCCCCTCATTCTGTACCTGCATCCCTTAGTTCGGAATTCTCCAACTTGTGGGAACACCTTCTCAACATCTACCTTGTCAATCCCCCCCCAAATTCTTTTATGTTTCAATAAGATCACCCCTCCAATTTCTAAATTCTGATGAATAAAAGCCTAACCTGCCTAGTAAAACATGTAAGTCACCCCTTTCGTCCCAGGAATTAGCCCAGTGAATCTCTTGAACTGCCTCCAATGCCAATATATTCTTTCTTAAATATGAGGCCCATAACTACACACAGGGCTCCAGGTGCAGCCTCACTACACCCTACACGGGCTGTCATGAGGCACCCGTTTTTATATTCCAACCCCAATGAAATAAAGGCCAAAGTTCTATTTCTTTTCTTTTACTACTGCCAAATAGCAGTCGTGGTTATATTCCCTAGCACCTATGTGTGTGTGTAGATGCAAGACACAGTGAAAACAACAGGAGTGTGAATAACTTTATTAAAGGCCAAAATTCTATCTGTTTTCTTAATTACTTGCTGCACTTGCATGCTGATTTTTGTGTCACACCGAAGAACAGCGAGATCTCACTTTTTCAGAGTCTCTTCCATTTAAATAATAGTCTGCCTTTTGATTCTCCCCACAAAACTGCATGACCTCTGATTTTTGTAAGTTAAACTCCATCTGCCAAGTTTTTTCCCACTCTTTCAACCTATCAATATCCCCCCACAGACTCATGTCCTCATCACAATATGGTCTCACACCTATTTTTGCATCATCAGTAAATTTGGATACATTATATTCTGACCCCACCTCCAAGTTATTACCATAGATAGTAAATAACTGAAACCTTAGGATTGATCCTTGTGCGTCCATTAGTTACAGCTTTCCAATCTGAAAAAGACCCATAAATCCTAAGTCTCTGTTTTCCATGTGTTAACCAGTCCTCAATTCTTGCTAACATATTATCCCCAATATGATGAGTTCTTATCTTGCGCAGTAACCTTTTAAGTGGCACCTGATAGAGTGCCTTTTAGAAATCCAAATACCATTACATTTATGAGTTTCCCTTTATCAATGTTGCTTGTTATGTTCTCAAAGAACTCTAGAATTTTTGCCGAACATGATTTCCCTTTCACTTATCCATGTTGCCTCTGTTTGATTGCATTAAGCTCCAGGTATTTACATATGTACTGTAGCTGGGTGATATTCAGAAAATTTAAACTAACCTCGAGGAAAATGCTAAAGGAACAAAAGCCAAAATAAAACATAGGCTGCCTTATCAGTAACAAATCAAGAACAAATATTAAGTATGGGCATTTATTTAGTTACACCACTGGTGTACAGACAATGTCACTTAAAAGAACATGATAGCAGCTGCTCTGAACATTTTCACCTGTACCAATATCCCAATTTAACCTTGGCACCTTGAAACCTTATTAATTTAAACTCTACTAAAAGGTATGAATGCGTTGAACGGCAGTATGAAAGAATTGCTAAGTTCTTGTTCTGAACAGATAACCTACAAGTGTGAAGTCCAACAATGTGAGATCTGTAATTCCTTCAGGATATGGACAGCATGATGAATGTTTATTTGTGTGCTGTCATGCTTCGCTCCTTGGCAATGATTCATTTATTTGATTTATTTTATTGTCACGTGTATTTTGTTACAAAATACAATAAAATGTCTTGTTTAGTGTCACCACTCTCTAGCACCATTTTGAAACAGAGAAAGATAAATCAAAACATAGAATATAAAAGTAGAAAAATGAAGAAATAACGAAGAAGTGTTTCACTTCATAGTACTCCCTATTAAGTGCTCCATCACGGGCCATGGGCTCTTCACCTTCACTGTGCCACTGCCGCTGGAATGAAAGTGGTCACTCTTCGGTGGCATCTCGCCTTCACCAACGCCTTTGCCACTATGAGTCCCTGATGGACCTCGCTAATGCAGCGCCACCGTGTAGTGCCCCCCACCCAAACCCGACTCCACTACTGCCATGAGTCCACTTCGGGCCCACCTCAATGCAGCCGCTGCTGGTCCCGCCGGGTCTCGTACTGGCGCCTCCATGAATCTACGCTGGACACAGAAGCCACCGGGAACCCGAACGCGCTTCCACCGTAGCGGACATGAGTCGGCACTAGGACCATCTCGTCGAACAGGTAAGGTGCCGGGAACCCAAAACTGTCGGTGACGCCGCCAGCAGCAGTGTGGGTCCGTGCTGTTGGGTCCACTCGCTGCCGTCGCCACGACCGAGCTCTTCAGCAAGAGGTAAGTAAAACGAAAGAGAAAAGAGAGATTTTTTTTAAAAAAATTGGGCAGAGCTGATGAGCCGCGGGCACAGAAGCCCTACTCCACCGCCATCACACCAGGACATGTACAAAATACATGTATAAATAGACGTAAAACTTTATTGAAACCTGACACAGCTCTGTATATTTAAACTGTGCCTCCAATTTGTACCACTCCTGCCATCCTGCTCCCATGCATCTAAAATGGTTAGCCATCCATATTGTCACAGTGGTCGAGAACGCCCTCGACCGTGTCTCCCGCATTTCCCGGAACACATCCCTCACGCCCCGTCCCCGCAATAATAACCAAAAAAGAATCCCCCTCGTCCTCACATACCACCCCACCAACCTCCGGATCCAAAGCATCATCCTCCGACACTTCCGCCATCTGCAATCAGACTCCACCACCAAAGACATCTTTCCCTCCCCACCCTTATCTGCCTTCCGGAGGGACCACTCCCTCCGCGACTCCCTTGTCCGCTCCACACTCCCCTCCAGCCCCACCACACCCGGCACTTTTCCTTGTAACCGCAGGAAGTGCTACACCTGCCCCCACACCTCCTCCCTCACCCCAATCCCAGGCCCCAAGAAGACTTTCCACACCAGGCAGATGTTCACCTGCACATCTGCTAATGTGGTATACTGCATCCGCTGTACCCGTTGTGGCTTCCTCTACATCGGGGAAACCAAGCAGAGGCTTGGGGACCGCTTTGCAGAACACCTGCGCTCAGTTCGCAACAAACAACTGCACCTCCCAGTCGCGAACCATTTCAACTCCCCCTCCCATTCCTTAGATGACATGTCCATCCTTGGCCTTCTGCAATGCCACAGTGATGCCACCCGAAGGCTGCAGGAACAGCAAATCATATTCAGCCTGGGAACCCTGCAGCCCAATGGCATCAATGTGGATTTCACAAGCTTCAAAATCTCCCCTCCCCCAACCGCATCCCAAAACCAGCCCAGCTCATCTCCACCTCCCTAACCTGTTTTTCCTCTCACCTCAAGCCACACCCCCATTTCCTATCTACCAACATCATCCCGCCCCCTTGACCTGTCCGTCCTCCCTGGACTGACCT
>JAHRHZ010000139.1:13706034-13729150 GCA_024137785.1 Ginglymostoma cirratum | reverse complement strand
AAAACGTCAGCTTTCCTGCTCCTCTGATGCTGCCTGGCCTGCAGTGTTCCTCCAGCTCCACACTGTGTTATCATTTTCAATATATTTTCCTTTGAGGATCTACCCTTTATGCACCTCAGTTAGATCCCTCCCAAGTCTCCACAGCTCTAAGGAAAACAACCCCAGCATTTTGGTCTCTCTTGACAGCTGAGTCACTCCAGCCCAGGCAACATCCTGGTGAATAACTTCTGCACCATCTCTACTGTAATCACATCCTCCTTATAGTCCCTCAGATCCTCTGTACTTCCTAGAATTCCTTCTAGTCTATGTGCACTCCTTTGCTGTGTTAGTCCTTCCAAAAAGCATCACCTCACACTTTTCAGAACTGAATTCCATTTACGAGCCCATCTGACCTGCCTGTTATTATAATTCAGTTGTCTAAGGTTTTTCTCCTGCTCTTACCATGCAACCAATTTTTGTGTCATTTGAAAACTTACTGATTATAACTCCTGCATTCATATCCAGATCATTAATGTACACTGCAAACAGCAAGGGACCCAGCACTTATCACAGGTTTCCAGTCCCAAAATCACCCTTCAACTATCACCCTCTTCTTCCTGCCACTCAGCCAATTTTGGATTCAATTTGCCAAATTCCCCTGGATCCCATGGACTCCTAGCTTCTTAACCTGTCTGTGCAGGACCTTGTCAAAAGCCTTACTGAGCTCTGTGCAAACTACATCAACTGCATTACCCTCGTCCACACACCTAGTCACCTCCCCAAAAAAATTCAGATTTGTTAGATATTATCTTCCCCTTACAAAGTCATACTGACTATTCTTTATTAATCTTTGCCTGTCCAAATGGAGGTCAATGCTGTCCCTCAGAATTAAATTTCATCCAATCACTTTAAACTAAAATAGGAGTCAAATCATTTCATGATGTTGTTGTACATGACAACTGCTTCTTCTACGTCCTGTCTGATGAGAGTGCTAATAGCAGTGCTGCCAATTGCATACAACAGTACACTAAACTGGTGTTTGTCGGTCTTTAGATTGAGGCCTGAGGCAGTGTGGTATCTGCTAAACTTATGGTACCAGATGATCCAATACACATTCTGGCCAAGGTCCTATGTATGATCCAGGGTCTCTGGGAAAGGCAAAGCTTTTTCCATCACAAGCTGTGACTTAACGGCAGCAGAAAGCATTTCACTTTGTCACACCTTGTCAGTGCTACGCAAGTATCTTCCCCATCCGTGTTCTAGTAACTGGATTATTCACACAGTCCTTTGCCTGCTGCTGCTAATTGATGCTGGGCTTCTCTTTGGGTTTGCCCCTGCCCCTCTTTTCTGCAGTCAAATTTCAAGGCTGGCTTTGTCTGTCATCACTGCACTGTTCAGTCTCTGGGCGTCACTTCACACATTCGCTTGCTGCTAGTTCTGTGTGTCTGGTCAGTGTTTACCGCCATGTGGAAAGATTTGGGTCTGGGCCATTGACAGAAGGTAGTCCATTCAGTGAACAACAACAGCCTTTTTTAAGTAGAGACATTTGGTCCAGGGCATGGTAAGAGAGGACATCTCTGAAACACTCTACTCCCAGTTCCATGTGATTTCACATCATTATGACAAAACTCCTGACACACATGTTCATTTACTATTATTAGACTTAATCCTTAACTTCACAGAAAGTAACTTTGACAACTTTCCTTTTGTATGGCATTGACAAATCTGTCTAGATCATGCTCCTTTCCTGTGACATCACCAAGTGTACATCTGTGGGGACTCCATACCTTTCTGTTAGAGCAGAAAACTGGTGTTGCTGCAGTGCTTTTATCGTCAAGTATAGACTCATGCTGACCCTTGCAAACTAATTCCTCCTATCACACAAGTGTACACAGATACATCCACACACCCCAAAGCACACTACCCACAGAATAAATTTATCCTATATCCAGCTGTGCTGGAATGGCCCATTGTCCTGAAGCAGCCCAATCATACAACTGCTCAGGTCAGTAAAATGAGATTAAAATGAGCAATACAATCACTGAATGTCATGTTTGGCCACATCCAACTCATTTTGAACTAGGATGGCAGGTGAGATGCTGGGCACGCATTTCTCTGGGCTGTAGAAATTGACAGCAAAACTGTTTTTAATGCCATAAAAGAGAGAGAGAAAAAATAATATAGTGAAATGTGCCATTTGAGCATTTGTTACTCATTAGTTTACAGGCCCATCTGCTCTGATTCTAAATGCTGCCTTGTGTCTTGCCAGTTTGACCTGCACACTATGCTATTGTTCATAATGTGTAGGACTCTCGACTCTTCTGATAAGTCAAGATAACAAACAGGAAAGGTTTTCACAATGTGTAGCAAAATCATAAATGAATTCTTTATAAAATGCATTTATGATTTATGCCATATAGCATAGATGAAATCTTCCTTGCCTGTTGTTAAACAAAGATAATAGGAAAACTATGCATTCAGCTACATATTTTGCTACAGCTGTTTTAGCAAACCATATTCTATATTGTTGTTAAATCTTGAGCAATTGTGTGATGCCCACACATTCTGGATAGAATATCTCTTCGACGATGTAAAGATAGATGACAAATTTCTACAGTAACATGTAGCAAAGTTCCAGCAGTTATTCTTGGGGAAGGAGAAACTGAGTAGTTTATTTGGAATCTAGACAAGTATTTTAGTCATGGGCAATGAGCAATTTCACAACATTTTTTTTCTTATTCTGTGGGTCGCTGCTCAGCAAGGGCCCAAATTTAGGATAACGTACACAGATTAACCAAAGGGGCAGCAGAGACTGGATGGATCAAATGGGCTTCTGTGCTATAACATTCTGTACCAATCCCTTCCTAACAGCACTGTGGTGTACCTGTATCACATAGACTGCAACGCTTCAAGAAGGAGGTTCACCACACTAAACCGAGGGCAATTAGGAATGGGCGACAAATAGTAGCCTTGCCAGAAATATCCACAACACATGAATTAATTTTTAAAATTCTATGATTCCATATAATGGGCTTCAGAGTTAATTTCCAACATATTGCCTTTGAGTCAGCCAGGTCTCAACTATATGTAACTCCAGACTCACAACAATCTGATTGACTTTTAACCATCCTCTGAAATGAGCCTGCAGACCAGTTGAGTACAGTTAGGCCTGGGCCTTGCCAGTGACGCCCAGTGTAGTGAGTCAGTTAGTGCACTATGCGAATAGTTGACAAAGTCTGTTTCAAAAGAGTTTTGATGAACTGGAGGAATCAAACGAGTAACTTGAGTATAGCCCCATACAAATGACGCACATTAACTAAATCCCAGTCATTACAGAACCAAGTGGATCGACCGGGCAGTTATTCACTCCTGTCCATTCTGGGCTGAAATAGGGATGACTAAATGAAACCAATCTTCAGTCCTTCAGATCATAGATTCTGTGAAGATACTGGATGTAAAATCCTGAGGGATAAAATAGAGTTAAGATCGCTTTGTAAGCCACTGCAGCTCATAGATTCACAGAGGTCTACAGAAAATGACCCTTCACCCCATTGTGTCCACACAAAAACACCTTCTAAATACTCTAGTTCCATTTTCTGGCCTTGGTCCTTAGCCTTATATGCCTCAGCATTCCAAGTGTACATCTAAATGCTTCTTAAATGTTATGAGGGTTTCTGCCTCTACCGCCCTTATAGACAGTGAATTCCAGATTCTTACCACTGTCTGGTTGAAAAAGAGACTCAGTGGGTCAAATTAGCTCTTATGCTGTAACATTCTATACCACTCCCTTCCTAACAGTACTATGGTGTCCCCGTATCACATAGACTGCAGCGGTACAGTGAGTTCACCCTCTGGATGAAAAGGTTTTTCTTCACATCCCCTCTAAACCTCCCGCCCCTTACCTTAAATCTATCCCTCCTAGTCACTGATCCCACATAGTTTTATGCATCTCAATGATGTCCCCTGTCATTCTCCTCTGCTCTGAGGCAAACAACCCCATCTGTCAAATCTCTCTTCATAAGTGAAACTCTCCTGGTAAATCTCCTCTGTATCATCTCCAGCGTTATCACATCCTTCCTATAATGTGGATTCCAGACAGTGTTCTGTAGCTGTGGCCTACCCTATGTTTTATACAGTTTCAGTGTGACTTTCCAACTCTTAAATTGTATGCCTCAGTGAATAAAAACCAGTATCCCATTTGTCGTCTTAACCACTTTATCCACTGTCCTAATAATTTAAGTCACTGGTGGACATGCATACCAAGGTCCCTCTAATCCTTGGTGCTTCCCAGGGTCTTACTTTTCATCATGTATTCCCTTGCCTTGTTTGTCAAGCCCAAGTGCATCACCTCACACTGATCTGGATTGAATTCCATTTGCCAGTGATCAGTCCATCTGACCGTGCTGTCTATATCCTTCAGTAATCCAAGGCTCTCCTCTTCGCTATTTACCACCTCTCCAATTTTTGAACCATCCACAAACTTACTAATAAACCCTCATACGAGTCTAAATCATTCATATACACCACAAACAGCACAGGCACCAACACTGACCTTAATTGGTCCTTAATAGGCTCTACTTTTTCCCTTGTTACCCTTTTAGCATTAATGTCCCTGTAAAACAACTTGGGATTTTCCTTTCCTTACTTGCCAGCATCCTTTCATGTCCCCCCTTGCTCTCCTAATCTCCTCTTTAAGTTCCCTCTTGCACATTTTATATTCCTACAGGGCTTCCGCTGTTTTGAGCCCTCAGTACCTGCCTTAAGCCTCCCCTTTTCTCATAATCCAATGCTCTGTATCCCTTGAACTCTGTATCCAGAGTTCTCAGGATTTGATGGTCTCACCCTTTTTCCTTTATTGGAACATGATGGCCCTGTATTCTCCATATTTCCTTCTTAAATGTATCCACTGCTCTGAGACAAATTTACCTGAGAGTAACTGCTCCCAGTCCATTCTGGCCAAATCGTATCTAATCTGATTGATATTAGCCCTCCTCCCCCAGTTGAAAGCTCAGATTTCACGCCCATCCTGAACGACTGGAACTGCTCATTCTAGAGTTACGTGAACTTCAATTCTGTACAATTTTTCCTAAACAACGTTTTCAATTTTGAAAGGTTCATTGCACACCCCCAACCCCCACCAAGAAAGTATCTATCATGGTAGAAATGCTTCTCTATTGTTTTTACACAAATTATGATTTGAAAGAAGTAAATGCGTTTGCGAGTTTAAAGTTGTGTTTCTGTGACTGTGTTGCCATCAACTCTTGATGTATGATGTGCTGTATACTACTACTGGCAACTAATGGCTTTTGCTTGGTTGACAACATCTAGGACTCACTGTTTTCTGAGTCTTTAGATCTATTGCAAATACTGCTACCTACACAACCTTCTACACCCCCAGCAGGGTTAAATCAATGAGCCAGATCACCTTGTTTCACTTGAACACAGAATTGCATAAAGGCACGGCTCCTGCTGAGACTTTTTAAACAGGAACCAAGGAACATGTAGTCCTTTATTACAGAGTGCCCTCCTCTACTGTGGTGGCACAGACTGGATTGTTCTAAGGAAAGCCAGCATAGACTCAGTGAGCCAAATGGCCTCCTTCTGTGCCATAATGTAAAATCCTACTCCATGGCTTGTTTAATTTTTTAAAAAATGGAGATTCTGAAATCCTATTAACAAGTTTTGCACATATTCACAGCTGCTGGGAAACCGATTTAACAATTTCAGATCAGCTTTTCGTTATCCCAATGCACCATCACTCATTTTGACCCTCAAAATGTTACATTCTTGGCACTGCTCCCTCAAGAAAAGAAATTCCTCATCTCCTGATTATTAGTCGTTTGCTTCAATAGAATCATTTTCTTTTGCTGTTCTTCTGGCTATCAGATACAGGAATTGATTATGTGATGAACATATCATGTCTGTTGCTTTTAATTCATTCAAAATTCCCTTTTACAGTTAAAACCGTTTTTGAAAATCTCTGACCTTTGGAACGGTGGGATAATTGTTCGTACCCATATACATTAATAAGAAAATTCAAATCTCAGATACCATCGGCATACAGGTATTCTGAGAACAGTCTCACTGTGGGGAAATGCTTATGCACTGTGCATAGTTAATGAAGACTGCCTTTGTACAATCCTTCTAGAAGGTGATAAATGGAATTTTGGAAAAGAAGGTGATCATGACATATGGAAGCTAGAAATCACTTTCCCGAAAAATAACTACTGGCTCCAAACCAGCTGTGGCTCACCTGATTACGGCTAAAGGATCAGAGAGGCATTTTATCCTAGGACGTCTAAATTAACCTCTCCCACGAGATGAGGAGGTGGGCGGCTGATGTGGAGAGATGAGATTGCATTAAAATGTGACAAACTCATTTGAGCCTGATGGCTTTTTCATGTGCTTTGGATGTAATGTAATGAAACTTAACATAAAGAATCTGTCCAAAGTGTGGCAGAAAAGGAGACAGGAGGTGCAAACATAGGGTTGCTGGTGGGGGGTAGGTGCTTGGAGATGGAACTAAAAGACCTAAAAGACTGACACACAGGTTTACAATTCTCCATCACTGCCGGGCAAGAAATACTGGACCTCAGGTTCATACTGTTGCAACAGTAATAAATATTAACTAACAAATGTTAATTGCCATCGCCAGTACCCAAAACATTTCATGCTGTGAAATGTTTATTGAAAAGGAAAAAAAAAGCACTTAAAATGACAACAGTGGTCACCTGTCTACAGATTGAGACAAGCTTCATGGGACCCATGTGGAATAAACAAAACTGTCTTGTGGTACAGTACGTGTGACATTTCTTTTAATATCATTTCAAATTTAAATTTTTGAATTTTGAATTGTTGATGTATGGGTTTACTTGTGTGTCTGATGAGTTTAATGATTAATTCTTAAGTATTTCTGTAGCCATGGTGATTTATTTAAAACAGTGTGAAGGAGTTAGCTTTTAGGGTGAATAGGTTTTTGTTTACATTAGGAGGATTTACTGATGAGCAAAGTAAACAATTATGTGTCAAGGTTTCTGGTAGAGGATTCTGGAATTGTTGATTTTAAGTTTAAAGGAAACACTAACAGCTTGGTGAAAAGTTTTTTTTAGTTTAGGGCTGTCTGGTGAAGTTCTTGGAGGAAGACAGATGTATAAAGCAGTGCTCCTGAGAAAGAGAGAAGCAATTGAAACTAGATTACCTTAGAATAAGGAATGTAGTGACAGTCCCTCACCAAAAGTGTTTGGATAAAACCGTAAAGAGGTTATTTGAAACTGGGAACTTTTAAATTCTGGTGTATGAAAGTTCCAAGAAAATGCTACAAGATTTTCCAGACAAGGAGTTGAAGTCAAAGTTAACTTAAGCCAATCGAGGTGTAAGAATAAGGGATTTTGATCTCTGGTGTGACCAGTGTGATTTTCAACACCATAAAAGGGTGTTTTTGGGATCTGTAAAGGAGTATTTTGCAATTACTGGGATTATATTTTTACTGTGTGTTTCAAAACCTTTCAGGGCATATTAGATGTAATTGATTTGGTGTGTTGTATTTAATTTTCATTTATTTTGCTTATTAAACTGCAGTTTCATTGTTAAAACCAAATTAACATCGAGTATTTGTGTTTCAGTAAAATACAAACTCATTAAAACCAAACCAAAACAAAATATGATCCATCAAGCCAGGCTTCAGACTGGGATCTGACTTGACTAATAATAACATCTGCTGGATCATATAGGTCTGCAGCAAAATTGTCACTTTTGATTAAAAACATTGAAAACTGACGACCAAGCCAGCCTCGTAAATTCATATCACATTTTAATTCACACTTGTATGATAATGACACTTCAGGTCAGATGAAAGGATAATCTGCCAGTTAGCTAGCTTGGAAAGACAGTGGTTCCAGGCCCAGAAACACAAACAGAACTATATTTAACAGCTGCTTTTAAGCTGCAGTATGGAAAGAAGGAAAATTTTTAAAAATGAAGGCCTTCTCTCTCCCAGGTTTTTCATCACCATCTCAAAGAGAGCACCCAGTGAAAAAGCTACATGGGGAAACAGCCATTCATCAAGAACTCAAGCATATCGACAAAATTCACCACTGGGATATGAGTCAACCATTAAACAACTGTCATCTCAAGTTAAAAATCCAGCACCACAAGAATTTTATAAACTGTATAGCTTTGATTTTTTTCCCTTCAGCACATTTTAAGATGAGAGAAGAGAGGTTTAAAAAAGACATGAGGGGCAAATTTTAAGGGTGGTTCATGTGTGGAATGAGCTTCCTGAGGAAGTGGTGGATGTGGGTACAATTACAACGTTTAAAAGACATTTGGGTTAGTATATGACTAGGAAAAGTTTGGAGGGATATGGGCCAGGAGCAGGCAGGTGGTACTAGTTTAGTTTGGGATTAGGTTCAGTATGTACTGGTTGGACCGAAGGGTCTGTTTCTGTGCTGCATGACTCTATATTACCTGTCCTTATGTGTGTTTGATATTGTGCTTTATCATTATTCCTTGGGGTTCGTAGGTAATAAAATCCTTTTCTTTCACTCAAGAAAAAGTGGTAACTAGCTTCTTCGTTTTGATTCAATTACATTTTAATTGATGAGTACAAAAAGTGAAAACAATTTGTAGTGACCAACCAAGAGGATGTTATAAAGAAGGGAGTCAATTCCTCCTCTACACTTGACCATAACTCTCAAACGATTAGATAGCAGGTGGGAAAATTCCTTGTGGATAGTGGGAATGAAAGTCAGGTGAGATCTGAAAAAGGACAATTGATTCATAGTTCTGAGGAAGAGGCATTGGACCCAAAATGTTAACTCTGATTTTTTCACAAATACTGCCAGACCTGCTGAGTTTTTTCAGCAATTTCTGTTTTTGTTGCAATTGATTCACAATTGCCTGATTTGCATCAATGCCAAAGTCCATTTCCGTCTCTGAATTTACAATTACATCTATGAGACAATAATCTTTTTAAAAAGTACAAAAGCCCAGGTCTATCCCTTTCACAATAAGCCAGCCCCACCTTTGCCCCAAATGTCCTGATCCTTCTCGCTCCAGAAATAGAGGTATTTTCTTCTCAAATGAATTTCTTCCTCAGTAGTGTTCGCTGATCAGTTAATCCATAAACTGACTATCATTTGATCAGATGAAACCAGGCAGGAGCCAGTGAGAGAAGACCAGGTACTCTTCTAAAGGGAAGGAGCTAAGATTGATGTGATTTTTATTTGCACAATACTTGAAAATATCCTCAGAACTTGATCTCAGGTCAAACAAGTTGCGTGCTTCTGTTGTACAAAGGCACTCAATTTTTAATATCGGCTTTTTTACAATTAAAGATGTATATGATACATGATACATCATTCGTCAAACTAAATATTTTTAAATTACTCTGGCTTTCAGAACCACAGATGGTCCTGCATCAAGGATTATTTTTCTTACGGGGCCATCTCTACTCTTGGCAACTTTCGTCACAGAAAAAGAACATGTAGTAACTCCAATAAAAGATACACAGTGGAATTTTACAGGGGTCTGAGTGACCTGGGCTATGTCAAGATCTGTGGCAGTATCAGACGAGAAGTTCGATAAGGCCTAGATCAAAGTTGGGAGCATGTGATACAATTTTATGCTTTAGCAAGTGATGAGCCACAAAGTGTGGTAATTGACACTGCCTAAAAAACCATAAGATCTGGCCCATAGTCATTGAACTATTTCAGTTTTATCCAAAATTAATTTTTTGCTTCCAGTTGGGAATGAAACTTTAAGTTTTATCCATTTACTAATTAAAACTTACTTTAGCAACATATATTAGCAAAGGATCATTGGCTTTTGATTCGTAAGTGAATCTATTAGAACTGAGGCATCACACAAGCTTGTCTTGCTGGAAGGTTCTTCCAAGTATGTACTTAAATGTCAGCTTGACTCAGAGGTTGCATTCTGTCCTCTGAATCAGATGGTCGTGAGTTATAACCTTGTAAATTATGCTGATATTTCAAAGCAGTACTAAGAATTTGCTGCATTGTCTTTTAAAATAAGCTGCTAAACTATTTAGTGGGAATAATTTTAACCTTACCTCATACAGGAACCCAGATCAGGTCCTGTTTTCCACACAACCCAATTTCATTTTTGACCGATATCAGTGGAATATAAATTTGAGCAAGCTGTACAGTATACATCCTCACCATCGTTTGCACTACTTTCCATTTTCTGCACTCCTGTCTGCCATTATAGATGACTATGTAAAATTCACCCACACTATTGGAAGAAGTGCAAGGGAGGGCTTCAGATATCCTCCTGACCAACTTTTATCACTCACCTAATAACATAGAACCTTATTTACTTGTCATTTTTTTCATTTGCTTTTTTTTAAAAAGAACCTCTACAGTGTGGAAGCAGGCCTTTGGACCCATCAAGTTTACACCAACCCTCCAAACAGCATCCTGCCCAGAACCAACCCCCTGCCCTATCCCTGTAACCATGCATTTCCAAAGCACAGCCAATCGACTTAACCTGCACATCTTCAGACTGTGGGAGAAAACCAGAGCCCCCGGAGGAAACCCACACAGACACGAGGAGAACATATAAACTCCACACGGATAGGTGCCCAAGGCTGGACTCGAGCCTGGACATTTTGATGTACATTTGTCGACACAGCAGCATCTACTCTTCAGAGATATTTCAATTTGCTGCAAACTGCTTTGTGTCACTTGGAGAATGTGAAAACTATTTTACATATTTTTCTTCTTAAAGCAATTTCCTATAACGTCACACACTTTTCCAACTTTTAATTTGCAATGAACAATAGAACCATGGAATAACAATACAACACTGAAAGAAGCTATTCATCCAATGTGTTTCTACAGGCTGTCTGTTAGAGCAATCCAAAACTAATTCCGTTGGCCACACCCTTCCTCTAATAATTATCCAACTTTCCCGCAAAACAGTCTATTCAATTTAACTTATCATCGAGATAAATCACTCCAACCTCCACCATTCTCCTGTATATTTCTCCTATTCTCTCTCCTCAATTACTTTGTGATCATTTAAAACTGATGATCCCCGAACACTAGCTATCTAACCCAAGAAATTATCAAAAAATCCAAGGAATTGTGGATGCTGGAAATCAGAACCTTTCTGAAGAAGGTTCACTGGAATTGAAACATTAATTCTGCTTTATCTCCACAGATTCTGCCAGGCCTGCTGAGTTTTTCCAGCTGTTTTTGTTTTTGTTTCAGAAGAAATTGTCTTTCCCTTTTCACTGTTTCAGAATTCATCTTACTTGTAGAAAGCTCTACTAAATTTCCATTAGTTATCTCTGGTTCAGTGGAAATAAGTCTATCACCATAACTATGGCGTCTTAACCCTAACATTATTCTAAAAATGGCTTAATGTTCTCTCAGTAGCAGGGTTGCAAAGCTACATACATTACTGCATTTAGCACCTGCTCAATATTTTGTGTTGATTCGTAATTAATTCTTAAACGCGTGCACTTTATACTTCTACTTAAAAATTCTAAACTCCTCTTAGTCTTCTTATGGGATTACACAAAAAAACTGAGTTACCAGAAGTGTAGTGGGCTCACATCACTTCACATCAAACAACCTATTTCCACTTTTTCAATAACACCTTACTCAGCTCAGCTGCTGCTGAAAATCCCTTCCTGTATTTATTACCTGTAGATTTGACTGTCCCAATGCAATCTTGGTTGGCTTCCCCCATTCCTCATTCTGCAAACTTGAGGGCACTCCAAATCCTGCTGCTTGAGTCTTTTTTCTCACCAAGTCCCATTCCTTGTCACCCCTATGCTCACTGACCCATATTAACTCCCAATTACGCAATGTCTCAATTTTAAAATTCTCGTCCCTGTTTGCAAACCATCTGCTTCTGGACTTTCCTTATTGCTGTAGTCTCTTCCAACTCTTCATGTTTGGAGATTTGTGCATCCTTCCAATTCTGGTATTTTATGCACCCATGGCTTTAACTGCTCCACCATTGGTGGCCATGCCTTCTGTTGTCATTACCCTAAGATCTGCAACTCTCTTCCCTAAACCTTTCTACCTCCTCCCTTTCAGATGTGCCTTTAGCATCTCTCTTAGGCCACCTGCCCTAATAAGTCCTTGTATGACTCAGTATCACATTTGGTTTTCATAAAGGTCCAGTGAGTTTTCTTGGCGCATTTTGCTACTTAAGGGCACTCGAGAGGTAAAACATGTTGTCATTGTTATAAATAGCATCATGGAGAAAGGGAACAAACTAGATAAATTCTACATCTACTATAAATATTTATGGCTTCCCTCTAAAGCTGGAAGGCCATATACTAAATAAAAGCACAGTTATGGAAGGAAGAAGAGAATACATTACACAATGAAACAACAGATCATTTAAAAATAAAAAAAAACTTATAAACTTATCTCAAGCTGCTGTAAAAAATAAAGCCTATACAGCTGCTTCTACTAAATAATAATAGTTATTCGAAATAGACTAAATTCGGGTCTTTCTAAAATATTTTTCTTCCAGTGTCACTATAGGATTCTGAAACTAAGTACACAATTGGGATCCCATATCTAATATTCTTAGAGTTTAATATTTGAGATGAATAAAAAAGTGAACCCAATGACTGTTTTAGAATGGGTTCTTCAGGTCATCATACAACCTCAGGTCAGCGCTCTAGGTTTCTTTAAATAACATTCATTGATGATTAATACATGATGGTGAGGCTACAGATCCACATGTTGTTACATATACTAGTTCCAAATCTCCAACCTAATACGTCGTACTTCACAGCTTACCTCATAGACACATCGAAATATTCATTATACCGTATCTCTACAATGACTTCTAATCCCCATCCGTAGTAGCTACAATAATCCAATATGTGACCACATTATGTTCAGCACCATTTGCAACTCCTCCAATACTGAAACAATCCCTGTTCAAATCCAACAGGATCTGGACAGGTAGTAAGTTACATTTGTGCCACACAACTGCCAGGTAATGACCATCTCCAATGGGAAACAATCTAACCACCGCCCCTTGACATTCAATGGTGTTACCATCATTGAATACCCCACTATCAACATCCTGGAAGTTACCATTGACCAGAAACTCAACTGGACTTACCACATAAACACAGTGGCTACCAGAGCAGGCCAGAAGCTGGGAATACTGCGACGAGTAACTCACCTCCTGACTCCCCAAAGTCTGTCCACCATCTACAAGGCACAAGTTAGGAGTGTGATGGAATACTCCCACTTGCCCGGATGGGTGCAGCTCCAAACTTGACACCATGCAAGACAAACCAGCCCGCTTGATTGGCACTACATCCACAAGCATCCATTCCCTCCACCACCGACACAGTAGTGTGTACCATCTACAAGTCGTGCTGCAGAAATCTACCAAAGATCCTCAGGTAGGATCTTTCAAACCCATGACCACTTCCATCTAGAATGACAAAGGCAGCAGATACATGGGAACACTACCCTGGAACAAGACCCCTCCAGGCCACTCACCACGCTGACTTGGATCCTTCAGAGTCACTAGGTCCAAAATTTGGAATTCCTTGCCGAAGGGCATTGTGGGTCAACCTACAGCATGTGACTTCTGCGGTTCGAGAAGGAAGCTCAGCAGCCCCTTCCCAAAGGCAACTAGGGACAAGCAATAAATGCTGGCCAGCCAGCAACACCCACATCCCACAAATGAATAAAAAATACTTGTTCAATAGTTCACCATGAAACTCTTAATGCTTGACCAGATAATTATATTCATGGTTGGACAAGTGGCTGGATGCTTGTCAATGCCCCCTCTTGCTAAACTACAGTCTTCACTGGTCAGTCTCCAGCAGCACTCCTGTTCACACCTGGGTCACTTAACCTAGATTCTATCCACAAGGGTGTAAGCTCTTTGACTTCAACAAGTAAATTATGTCTCAACTGTGAGAAATGCACAAAATCTCCTCTGCACATATTTTTCAGTAGCGAAGTTCTGAGAATCCTAAGCATGAATAACCTCAAAAGAAAGCCTTTTTCATCTTATACCTTCAGACATTGTCTAGATTATGATTCAAGGGAGTGATTAAGTTCTGCCAAGTATAGACCATCTCTCAATCCCTCTCCTTCTCCTCAAACACATTTCTGCACAATGACCTGAGTGTGGTACATGCTGACAGTATATTATACTCAGCCAAACAAGAGAAGGTATAGTTATTTAATATCTTGGCAGGCACAAGTTCTTCCTCTTGAATGACTGTGCTGCCAGCTTAAGTAAAAGCCATAGCAATATTTATAGATACTTTCTTGGTCAAAGATATTATTACACACCTCTGGAGCAGGTGGGACTTGAACCCTGGCCCAAAGGTAGGAACACTACCAAAGCACCACGAGAGTCAAACACTAACATATTAATCTGCATCCTAACTGCCTTTCAACATCTCCATAAGAACAGTACCTATGAAAAAATAGCCTTTTATACTTCAAATCTACCCTGCTGAATGAAGTTACCAAATTATGAGCAGTAAGTAGATTTTCTACTGCAAATCAGTCCAAATTAAATGACTAGAATTTAAATATTCCTTACTTAAGAACTTAAACTTTGCCTCCTATTATAAGCAAGCACAACTCCATATTGTGTGCTGAGGTTTAGTGGTATCCTAGCTCTGTAGCCTTCTACAGTAAGTGCCGAAAGAGATACTGACAGGTAGGCAATTACATCTATCTGATAGAGTCTGTCCCTTTGATACTGTTGGATGCCAGGCTAAGTGAGAGTTGAAATCTATGCTTTTCATTTGCCAGGTCGCCAGGTCCCTGGCGCTGTGAGGCAGCACTGCTAACCACTGAGCCACTAGATTCTCACTTCTTGCATTGGGTACAGCCAGATGATCAAAGGTACAAAACCAACTGAAAATATTTGTTTTTCTTTCTCTTTTTTTGAAACACTTTCATTGATTTGAAACATAACAGCTTAACTACATATGATGCGTATTGCAAATAAAAATTTTATATCCAACAAGTAGATCTGCTCTGGCAGCCTCTGACAACCCAGCATGACTACAAATCTGCCAATCAGTCGCTATGCATCATTAAATCAAAAGGAAGCATTGTTTTTCCGGGGGTCTCAGGACCTTCCGTATATAAATGGCGGAAAGGACATAGCACTTGTACCCATGACAGTTCTCCAGAATCGTAGATAGTTATGGATGATCAACAATTTCTAGGCCATTATCTCCTCTGTATATATAATTCCCCTCCAAGCCACTCACCATCCTGACTTGGAAGTATATCCCCATTCCTTCACTATCACTGGGTCTCCTCTGTATATATACATGAAGTGCACACTGTGTTGTGACTGATCTCCAACTGTTGCCAGGCACAGTGCAATGCCATCTTCTGGGGAGGGTACCCAGGACTATCACACAAGTCAATTCTTCTTGAACTCACCACAGACAGCAGCACTTCCACTTCAACTCCAGCTGGTAAGAGAAATCAGCTCCACTAAGTAACATTCGGGCCACAGGCAATGACCATCTCCAATGGAAGATAATCTGATCACCGACCCTTGACATTCAATAATGTTATCGTCAGTGAACCCCCAACTATAAGCATCCTTGAGATCACCATTGACCAGAAACTCAACTGGACTCACCACATCAAAGAGATAACATGTCTCTTTGATCAGTGTGATTGCTGTATGTGGGCAGGAGTGATCCAGGAACAGGAAACATTTACTTCAGTGTTATTCCATGTGTATGGGTTAATCAAGTGCCTGTGAAACATAAGAGCTCGCAGTGGCTACAAGAGCAGGTCAAAAGCTAAGAATACTGCAGCAAGTAACCCACTTCCTGACTCCTCAAAGCTTGTCTACAGTCTACAAGGCACATGTCAGGCTGTGAAGGAATACTTCCCATTTGCCTAAATGAGTGCAGCTCCAACAACACTCAAGAAGCTTGACACCATCTCGGACAAAGCAACCCACTTGATTGGCACCACATCCAAAAGTATCCGCTCCTTCCACCACTGACGCTCAGTGGCAGCAATGTGTACTATCTATAAGATGCACTGCAGGAAGTCACCGAAGATCCTCTGACAGCACCTGCCAAAACCACGAGACCACTTCCATCTAGAAGAACAAGATCAGCAGTTACATTCAAGCACGACCACCTCCAAATTCCCCTCCAAGCCAATCACCATCCTGACTTGGAAATATATCACCGTTTCTTCACTATCACTGGGTTGAAATCCTGGAATTCCCTCCCTAAGGGAATTGTGGGTCTACCTACAGCACATGGACTGCAGCGGTTCAATAAAGCAACTCACCACACTCTCAAGGGCAACTTGGGACGAGCAAAAATTGCTGGCCAGCCTGCGACACCCATGTCCCATGAGTGAATTAAAAAGAAATTTCACCACTTACTGTATGGATTCCATTTTGTATTGTTGCATTCATTGTTCCAACTTCACTTTTGTCTATCATTGATTATTCCTGGTCCTCCTACAACTGTTGTGGGTTCTTTCAAATGCATGTTGAGCTTTTATAAACATTCTCTATTACTGTCCCCATATGAGCTAATCGTATTTTTATAGGGTCAAATGTCAATAGGAGCCCTTTAAGACGTATCATGTCTCTTTGATCAGTGTGGTTGCTGTATGTGGGCAGGAGTGAGCAAGGAACAGGAAGCATTTACTTCAATGTTATTCCATGTGTATGGGTAATTCAAACATAAAGCCTGTTAAACAAAAGAGCTTGGAGTACGCCTAAATCTGGGATCACTGTTTAAAAGTAAGAGGTCACCCATTTGAAACAGAAATAAGAATATTTTTTCTTGCAGAAACGTTTGTGAATCTTTGGAACTCCTTTCCTCAGAAGACAGTGGAAGCAGAGATTTTTTTGACTTTTTTTGTAAGGCAGAGGCACATAGATTCTTGATAAAGAATGGGGTGAAATGTTATCAGTGGTGGGCAGGAATGTGGAATGATCAGATCAGATCAGATTTCATTGAATGTCAGGAAAGGCTGAAGAGCCCTTCTCCTGCTCCTAATTCATATAGTTGTTTGTATTAATTATAACATAAAGGGGCTCAACAAGACAGGGATTTGAGGAGGGGTGTGGCAAGGTGAAGGGTCACTGGGGAAGCAGGAATCATAAAACAGTGGGAGTAATAGTGAGTAATCTCGCATGGCTTCGCAACAAGGAGCCCTCCAAAAAACGCGACAATACTGACAGCCAAAATAAAAATGTAAGATTCAGCCTGATGTCTCTGTTGGTTTTGTGACCGTGTTATGATCAGGTAAAGAGGGAGAATTGGCTCATCTCTCAGTTGGTTGCTACAAATATTTTTATTTTGTTTTTAGGGTGCAGTGATCACACTTCAACTAATACATAAGTAACAAGTCAAAAGTAAAGGAGCCAAATTACAGAGCATTTTAAAATGTACCCTCCTTTCTTGAACCTTTTATGAGTTTGAACAGTTTCTCTCTATCTATTCTGTCCAGTCCCCTCATGATTTTGAAAATGACTATGGAATCTGTCCTTAGCCCACTCCTCTCCAAAGAAAATAGCCCTAAATTCTCCAATTTTCCTCACAACTGAATTTTCTCATCCCCGGAACCATCCTTGTAAACTTCTTTTCAAAGCCCTCATATCAAATGCCTGCATTTGAGTTCAAATGCGTCTTATATTTTGTTCAGCTTCAGGTTGATCTGGTGAGCACTCTTTCAGCAGTTACACTAATTTCTGATCATAGTCTGTAATGCCTTTTTTGATTGATCTCCACATCCAGTTAACAACAGAATACTCACAGTAGCTTCCTCTGCAGGAAGGTCACTGACTATCTCTCTTGTCTGTGTCGATACTGTTCTGGAGAAGTGAAGATGCCAAAGGTATGTGCAACTATCTTTATTTAGCAAAAGGGCACCTCGAATATTATTGGAAATCTTCAGGCTTCTCCACTCCAGCTGCAGACCCTGGGAGTACACCAAGGTGTTGTGGGATTGACAGAAAGAAGCAGGCTTACTGAGGGCACTTGGGTGGCATGGATGAGGAAGGTTTGAAAGGTATTCTCAATTTCTGTAGAAATGACATTAACTGTCCAGTGTTTGTGAGTTTCTCTGTGTAGTTGCTAAATGTTTCTTCACACCATCCAGCGGCACTTTGTGGCCACAGACAAGGTTCCGTGCATGGAGATCAACGCTGAGAGCCAACTGCCCCGTCTGGAAGCAGAGATCAGGGGAGCAATGTGTGCACATGGCACTGGGTCACACTGACACGGTCATCCCTCCTCTTCCGCATCCCCTAATGTTTCACTCCCTCTGTGAGTGAAGGTGTAGCTGGCAAAGAGTTGTTCAGCAGTGGCTGTGCGAGGGAGGTGCTCAATGCTGTAGAATGGCCCAGGAGAGGGCAGACTGTGTGATCTATCTTTCATATCTTACTGTGACCCACGTTCTTTCTCTTTAAATCCCTCGTGGTCACTGTTTGCTGCAGCCCTCTCTCTCACAGGTTGAGTCACCTACCCTGTCCACTCCGAGTCTAGTTGTAACTATTTTCTGCCCCAGTCTGATTTGCATCACAGTGGAGGGGTAATAGTGAGCCAGTGACTTCCAGCCTCAGTCCGAACATACCAGTGAGCCTCCCCCTAGACATCCACATCCCCTTCCTGGTAGCCCATCCCTTTAACCCGATCGGCTTCACACTTCCTCAAGTCTCCGTGCAAACCATCTACTTACTCCTACCCCTGTGTATCCTTCCCAACAAGCCTCTGGAAATGGAGAGGACCATGCCTGGTGTCCCGCCTCCCCCACCCCCCGAAGCCAGGGTACATTTGATTTTCAATGGTACCATGATCCTCCTACATTGCACCCTTTTCCATTGCCTCCTACCTTCCAAAATCCCTGCACTCCAGCATTTCTGCTGCCCGGCGAAATCTCAGCTACATCACATGAGAAGCGCACTTTTCCCTAACCCTGACAGCAGGGTTGCTACACTTATTTGCTCAGTCTTTTCATAAAATACCTAATAGATTGCTTTAAATTATGGGTAATATCCTCATGATTTTGGACCAAGTCTTAAAGTGGGAGAGATTGCAGGTTTTTAACCATGTCTCGTTGGGATGTGAAAGCTCACTAGATCTTTCAGCAATCAGGTACTGGCTTGGTGGGTTAGCAGGTTTTCCACTGGTATCTGGACTGAGAGGGTGAAGTCCTGTCTGCCATGATGTGCCAGTCAGTGGCAGCTCCAGCACTCGGCAATCCCATCACAGAGGATGCCAAAGGTTCTGCTGGCACAACAACCTCTTCCCCCTCGTAGTCAAATTCCCAGGATGGTGGATTGACCGCAGAAAAGGTAAGCAAGTGCCATTTGGGAACATTTCACAGGATGAGAGGAGTCACAGGAAGACGGAGCAGGGAAGTGAGGGCCACATACCTCCCTGCTCAATGTCCGGACCCCTGATTGTGTTTTTATTCATTCACAGGATATGGGCGTCCAAGGGGCAGGTAAAACTCAACTGCATTGTTGTGAGTCTGGAGTCACATGTAGGCCTGACCAGGTAAGGAGAGCAGTTTCCTCTCCTAAAGGGCATTTTGGGAGTTTTCCCCTAACAATTCACAATGGCTTACAGTCACCATCAGACTTTAATTCCAGATACATATCACATTCAAATACGACCGTCTGCTTTGGCAGGATTTGAACCCAGGTCCCCACAACATTACCAGGACCTCTGGATTAATAGTCTAGTGATAATACCACTAGGTCATCACATCCCCATTGTGTACAGGTTAGTGTAAAGCTCCGCCACCAACCTGGCCTGGCATTATGGAGCAAATCTCCAATAATCAAAGTCGTCAGGGATGCCTAATAGCACATTGACCGCATCCAACACCTCAGGAGTGTCCTGTTGGCCAAAGCAGCGATTGATGAAGACCTCCAGCACCACCTCCCGTGTACTAGCACAGCCTTCAGCCACCTGAGGAAAAGGGTGTTAGAGAACAACAACATCAGACCTGACACCAAGCTCATGGTACACAGAGCTGTGGCGGTTCCCACCTTCCTATCTGGATCTGAGACAGGAGGCACCTCAAGGCACTGGGGCTGTACCACCAACGCTGCCCGTGCAAGATCCTGCAAATCCACCCAGAAGATTCCACAAAATATAGAAATGTTTCCATAAAGTGGCTACGGAAAGAAAATGCTTGCTCTCACGAAGAAGGAGAAACCAGAGGCCATCATTATTTGATAACAAGGAATTGGGACATCAGAAGATATGGGTCTTTACGCAAAGATGGGTGAGCATGTGGAGGTTGTGACCCCAGGGTATGGCTGAAGTGAAAAGTAAAGATAAAATGAAGAGAAAATTAGGCGAACATTTAAGGGCAAACATTGAGGTTAGTTTAGATTAAGAAAAATGAGACGAAGCTAGGGTGGAGCATGGGTGGGCCAAATGACTTGTTCTGAGCCTTATGTTCTGTATGACGTTATATAAACTCAGCAGTAATATGAAGTTGGCATTTTCCTAGTCCTCATAGCTCAGTATCTGTGAAACTAAAGCAAAGGACTGCAGATGCTGGCAATCTGAAATAAAAGCAGAAAAACTGGAGAAACTCAACTGGTCTGCCAGTATCTGTGGTGAGAGAATGAGTGAACATTGAGTCATATTCAACTGGAAATGATAACTCTTGTTTTTCTCTCTCTCTAAAGATGTCAGTCCTGCTGAGTTTCTCCAGCATGTCCTGCTTTTATTTCAGTTCAATACGACTCAGACAGGAGAAGGTTCTGTTCTGTGAATGAAATTAGCATTGTGGCATCTAGAGCAGAGTGAAAAACTGGTTTCTTTTCACCATAGCCATCTATCATTAGTTGAAAAAAAATCTAAATGGAACTTTAAAAATGTAAGAATAATATGGTCTGACTGTGATGGGCTCTGATGAGAAAAGGAGGCACTTTGGTTTTAAAAAATGGTTTCAGACATTTGAGAATTACTTCCCACATGCAACTCATTAGGATAGAGGAGAAAACCCTGGTCTTAAATCACCTTAATAAAGTAAAGTTGCTCCTTATCAAAGCCTGGGGTCTGGATGAGTTCTACATCTTGAAAAAATTTACAATGTTGGTTCGAAGTACGGGCTAAGGTCAGCCACAGTTGAACTTAGTCCTTGTTCATTAGATTTGAGATTGTTATTGGCCACAAGGCAGAAAGGAAGTTGATGACTTCCTCAGTGCTTGTAATAAATACTTAAAAAGACATCCTGCAATAAACAAAATATAGTCCTGCACCTAGATGGGCTGTACTGGGGTAGAGTTAATGAATGCTTACAGGGGATTAGCACATTGAAATTATGCCACATTGTACACACTAAATTGTGATTTTTTTTTCCATGTGTTATTTCTGTTCTCATTTATGAACTAAATTTGGAATACCATGGGATTCCTAAATATTTTAATAACACTTCCTACAAGATCTCACAGAAGAAATTCTATAGCAAAGGCCATCATGCTCATAGTGCGATAGCTGAAAGCCAGGCTTCCTCTGACACTGAGTCTTTTTTTTCCACACTGATGCTTTCAGCACTGAAACGCTTGATATTTCAAAGCACTATAATCACTCTAGAAATGGTTTACTTGCCCCTTTTGGAAGTTTACATTGAACTGTAAGAGATATGCAAAAATGACAGAGTCATGTTACATTTTATCCATAACATGCTTGAAAGAGATATATTTTGAATTTAATGGGGATGAATCTGGTCATTGTTGGCAGCACTAAATGGATTTATTGGGAATCAGCTGCCTGCTGTACAATTTGATATTACTTTTCAAAGGAGAACATTTGAACTTCAAGAAGCCTGCCCTCATTCTGTGGATGAATTGAATATCCAAGTCATATTCATTTCCTGTTACCACCCCATAGGAGTTTCAAGATACATTTGTTAAGACCCTCCTCTGTGTGCCAGGATATGAAGGGGCTGCATATGGGATTAGAAAGGAGGGCGGAGTATGTTAATCTTTACCATATTCGTTGCTCCCAGCAGAATATTAGCCCAATTATTTAAATGTATACCAGCTAAAGGGAAAGTTTCTGGAACAAGATAAAAGTTGTTGGAAAAGCTCAGCAGCTCTGGCAGCATCTGGAAAGGAAAACACAGAGTTAACGTTTTTACTTTTTACTTTTTTTTACAGGGCAAGTTTCCATTTGTTTGAGAATATGCATGGTTGGATCCTGGTGTGTGCTGGAATCTCAACTGTGTGCTGTGTTCTTTAGGGTGAAGGAGATGTACTTTTACTTTGTAAGAACTCAGTCTGCATCCTGAGATCTTATCACATTCCCTGAGGTGAGAAATTGGGCTTTTTGGTGTTGGCAGAGGCACGTGTGCAGTGAGAAACTTCCAGAAGCAAGCAGAGCAGGCAGATTATGAATTCAATCAACATACCAATTGCACTGTCGTTGTGGAGTTTAGCACTTCAGCTAATGCTCTCTCTTAACCTTACTCAGCTTACCATATGTTCAGTCTCAAGAAGGACCCTCCATCAATGCTGTTTTCAAGAACCATCAGCTACTTGTAGGTTATTTTGCTGGTCAATTTCCTCTGGATATTGCTGCGATTGTACAATTTAGATCTTTCTATGGTTGTTTCAAAATGTCTTTCAGGGGATGAAGGAACTTTGCTGAGTTCTGCACAAGCCAGTTGCTCCCAGACATTGGTGCATTACTAGATACTCTAGAGCTTGGAGGATAAACAGGAGCATGCAGCACAGAACAAGCCGCTACAAAAGGAGGAAAAGGAGATGCCGTCATACCAGGAGGTCATTCCCATGCAGGCAGTTTGAGGAGAAATTCACCTGCCTGAATCCCAGTGACAAAAAAACGTGAGATATCAGCATTGAAATCCGTCACCTGCTTCAGGCACAGTTGCAACATGAGCTATGAAAGTGACTCTAGCTGGGATTTTTATTTGTCACTGGCTCCTATCAGCCTTGAGCTTGAGATATTTGCCATCCCCAGTTGCATAAAGGAGGTCACTGAAGCTCTCTATTCAGTGAGTGTAAACTATACTGTATCAGAGATAAAAGGTACTGCAGATGCTGGAGAATCCGAGATAACAAGCATGGGGCTGGATGAACACAGCAGGCCAAGCAGCATCATAGGAGCAGGAAAGCTTGA
>JAHRHZ010000139.1:13689586-13702357 GCA_024137785.1 Ginglymostoma cirratum | reverse complement strand
GTGGTGAATGGGCCCTCTATGGACTCGTGGTGAATGGGCCTAGCACGGACTCGTGGTGAATGGGCACAGCACGGACTTGTGGTGAATGGGCCCTCTATGGACTCGTGGTGAATGGGCCCGGCACGGACTCGTGGTGAATGGGCCCAGCACGGACTCGTGGTGAATGGGCCCGGCACGGACTCGTGGCTTCAGAGAGTTTGGGTTTCCAGTGACTTCTGCATCGACGAGGAGGTCCTAGGGCCAACTCATGGCTGCTACAGTGGAGGTGAGTTTGGGTTCTCAATGGCATCTGTGTCTAGCGCAGATTCATGGAGGCAGAGGTAAGTTTGGACCCAGTACAGGACCCGGTGGGATCAACAGCAGCTGCATCAGTGAAGTGGGCCCGAAGCAGACTCAAGGTGACGGAGTCAAGTTTGGGCCGATATGGTACCCAGCAGCATCGGTGGCATCTGCATTGTCAAGGTCTACTGAGGACTCATAGTGGCAAAGGCCTTGTTGGGAGGTGGTGTCCAAGAGTGGCGACTTTTGTTCCAGCAACAGTGACACGGTGAAGGTGACTCAGGCCTGGCAAACAGGTGCATGGCCCAGGATGGAACACTTGACAAGAAGGACTGTAAATCATAGAATCATATTTCACAGAATCCCTACAGTGTGAAAACAGGCCTTTTGGCCCAACAAATTCACACCGACCCTCAGAGCATCCCACCCAGACCCATCCCCCTATAGCCCACCTAATCTACACATCCCTGAACACTACGGGCAATTTAGCATGGCCAGCCCACCTAGCCTGCACATCTTTGGACTGTGGTAGGAAACCGGAGCACCCGGAGGAAACCCACACAGACATGGGGAGAATGTGCAAACTCCACACAGGCAGTCGCCCGAGGGTGGAATCGAACCAGGGTCCCTGGCGCGGTGAGGCAGCCGTCCTAACGAAGTTGGACGCTTTTTATTTACTTCTTTATTCTTCTGCATTTATTTTCCATGTTTTGATTTATTTTTCTGTCTATTAAGATGGCACCAGATAGTGGCAACTCTACACACTTTTCACAGTATTATGTAACAAAATACATGTGACAATAAATAAATCAAATTAAGTGGATGTCACCATTGGTCTGGTCCCTGGATGGAGAATTGGGCTGGAAGGTAATCCTGAGGAACGGTCATAACACACCAGAAATCTATCTCAGACTTTCTGTGGATTCACGAACGGCACCTCTGCCTACCAAAACAAGAACTAAAAACATAATCTTGTTTTATTTTTGTTTAGGAAATCTCCAGAAGTCCTTTTAAAGACCATTGTCTAGGCTACACAATGCCTGGCACAACCAGGTAAATTGGTGTTCCACAGTTGCATGGAGTCCAACCTGCATACTCGAGCAGTCTTAGATAGTTTTCAGGTGATCTGCCGAAATATTGTACCAGGAAGTCCTTGAATGTCAAAGGGCAACAGAGATTCCTTGATTTTGAGCAGCCATTTTCCAGACAGTCCATGAGTAAAGAATCACCTCTTTATGTTTCAAAATTAAAGGGTTGGTGCCATGACATTCACATCCAAGAAAAAGTTTCCTCCAGTTTCTGACACGTCCTCATTGCTTGGCCTCCGTGTCCATCTGCTGAAGGAGATATATTACTGAAGGAGATAAGGCTCATTCTGCTGTCTAACCAGCATAAAGAGACTTGGATCTGAAAGACCAGTCGCCATAGTCCCACAGAACTGCTCTGTCATTACAGAGAGACAACCAATGGTGATTTAACCTAAGGCTCAGCACACCTCAGTCAAGGGGAGAAGTTAAGGAGGAGAGTCCTTCTTGGTAACTTCAGCCACTGTGTAAATTAAACCCAAACACTGTTGGTATCACTCAGCATCATAGGCCTGCCACCATGCCAACTGAACTACCAACTGAGTTACTGTAGTGATGCTCAGTGCTAGCAGCATAGGATTCCTTAGCCAAAGAGAGGAGAAAAGATAAACAGGATATATCTGTTTTTAAAATTGTGAGTAATTTAGAATTTTAGGAGTTTAGAAGAATGAGAAATGATCTCACCGAAACGTGTAGGATTTGTAGATACTTAGAGGATGAAGAAGTCTAGAACTATTGGGCAGTCTCGTGTTAAGGGGTTGGCCAGTAAGGACTAAGGTGAAAAGAAATTTCATCTCCCAGAGAATTGTGAATTTTTGGTGTCATATACCACAGAGCCTTTGGATGCTCAGTTATCGAGTATTTCCAAAGCTGACATTAACAGGCCTTTAGGATTATAAAGGAATCAAAGAATTCTGGGATCAGGAAATTTCAGCTGAAGTCAAAGATCAACCACTCTCCTGTTGAATGTCAGAACATGTTCAAGGGGCCATTATGCTGGCACACAAATTCAGTTCCTTGGCACTTTGTCCAAGTGACCATTCTTCATCTGTAACCATGGATAAGAGAAGTTGCCTAACCTTCTCTTCATTTGATGTCCAAGTATGTGTTGTTCCAGAAGGAATTAATGGGTAGTGATGAGGAATAGACTCAAAATAAAGAACTGTGGATGCTGGAAATCTGAAACAATCAGAAGCAGAAATTGCAGGAGAAACTCAGCAGGCCTGACAGCATCTGGGGAGAGAAAAACAGTATTAATGTTTCAGGTCCAGTAACCCTTCTTTTCTCTCTTACCCCTTCCTAGTTCAAATACACTGGAGCCAATTGTAGCATCCCCAATATCACCATGGCTGATTGCAGAAAACTTAGCAAAATTAGGAATGACATATAAACCTTCCAGCTTTATTTAGCTTGTTTGATACTGGGTAAGAGCATCTGTTCACTGAGAGGGCCTGGCATCAGATTCTGATTTTTTTTTGTCAAAATAGTAAAACAACCAAGAAAAGGAACTGAAGTGATCTGACCAGTTTGACTATATTTATTAATTTCATTCTGTCAGATTTAGTCACAACCCAGTCAACTAAAATTAACAGAAGCAAACCAGGAGATTCCTAAATAGAGAGTGAAAGTAGTCATGATCCCAAACTGAGGGAAAAAGAAACAAGATTGACATACCAAAAATAATTATGGCCAACTTGCTGGCCAATGTTAGGTTCAACATTTTCTTAGAGAAATTTTCAATCTATTTCCATTAATTTTAGTAAATACATTTTGAATTTGCTTCAATCCAACACTTCAAAAGTACTTCATTATAGTCTCAGCTATGGCTTAGTTGATAGAACTCTTGCCTTTGAATCTCTACTGGTTTCAATCCCACTCCTGGGCTCGAACATAAAAATCAAGTTGTCACTCTTGTACTGAGGGAATGCTGTCTTGTCAACGGTGCTTTTTTTGGATACATTGTTGCTCTGGTAGATGTAAAAGATCCCATGGTACTGTTTCAAAAAAGTGTGGAGCAGTTGTTCACAGTGTCCTGTCCATTATTTATCCCTCAATCAACATCTCAAAAGTAATTATCTCTTCATTACCACATTGCTGCCTGTAAGAGCGGAATGTGAACAAATTGACCATTCTGTTTCCTACATTTACAGCAATGACTCCACTTCAAAAAGTACTTCTTTGGCTATAAAGTGCCTCGAGTTGTCAGGTGGTAATGAAAGGCACTATATATAAATGTAAATCTTTCAAGCCTTTCTTTTACACCGTGGATTTTGACTGAATCTAATGGTATCATGGAGTGGAATTAATGAACATACGCAAATTGACTGGACATGAAATTATCTCTGTTCATGTTTCTTTACTGTCATTAATTCCATTCATTGTAGTTAGCATGCTTTGATATGCAAACAGAATTAAAGGAGTTTTAAAATGATATCAGTTTGAATAGTCTATTTGAATGCTTCAGAAGTTAAAAGAGTAATTATCATTTCTTTATATGCAACTGTGTTTGCAGCAATCCAGACCATTCTTAAATGATTGTACCCAGAATGACTTAATTTTTAAATAAAGGAGAAATGGTCTTTTGTTCTCAAACAGTCTGTATAGTCAGTTGACACAGATACTTTCTCTAACATGGTCATGCTGAGTTGCATTAATGCTTTCTCATTACACAAAGAACAAAATCATCTTTGATCTTTTATTCATTTGCAAATGACCTCTCGTTAAAATCGACTTTTTGAAACTGCTTACTCTATAAGTACAAGGCATTTGTACATTCCTTGCGACCACAAAGTGCTTTGCTCTCATATTGGTAATATGAAGTGACACTTTGCTATTTAAAGCTGTCTTCTGAGAACCAAACTTTTCCACTTTATTCGCCACTTTCAATCAGCATGTACATTAAAAGTACCAGCACACAGAACTGGTTTGGTGTACAAAAAAAACTGCAATCACAATTTGCAAAATGTGTAGTGTAAAATATTCTTAAAGGTAATTGCTACTTCTTCACTGACCAAAGAGCAGCAGAGAAGACTGCTCAGAAAATCACAGGTCTACACTTCTGAGTTTCCACTCACTTATTTAAACAGTTGGGAAATAAGGAGGGATGCTACAGGCCAGTGATCTCACAAAAGCAGTGCTTCCACCAACTGCTCTTCCTCCACTCAGAGAATCTACAATCTGAATCTATTGTGGCTGTAGCAAAATGGATCCAGAGGTTCTTCATGAGAAATTGAGACAGACAAGCGGAAAAATCAACCACCATATAGGAGATGACAGATAAGAGTTAAGATGACTGAAAGAGTTAAGTTTTATAGGAGGTTTTGAAGGTGTGAAGAGGAGATACAGGATGACTGCAGGGTTGACAAGAAAAATTGTAGATAGCAGGGCCATTGTTAGGATTTTAAACCGGATTTAAAATACTTTATTTTTCAAAAAATTATGAACAGGTGGAGAAGGTGGGGGGTTTCAATTTTCTAAAACTGTGTTTGCCCTGAGGGCGATTCCACAGTTTAAAGAGGGGCTTTGTGGAAATTTACAGAAGATGCAGGCAAATAAAAAAAACTTTAGATTCTATTTTTTTCTTACACTTCTGAAGCTGTTTCTTCTCGTCACTCTTCTAGCCCTGCTCACATTGCTATTTTCAGACTACTTTATTTGTTTGAAGCCAAGGTCTCATGTGACAGTGGCTTAGAAGTAGCCTGACCTCGCCTAAAGCTGCTTGAAGAATGGTAGAGATCCTGGCAATTAAAAGAAATATGAGTGACATTTAAGAATGTGAAAATTTGAAGCCTGGAGACATGCACAAGACAGAACAACTCACTCTCAATGTGCATGAATCTCAACGAGAAAACATAAAAGCCTCTAGGAATTGCAAACAATAATTAGCAAAACACATTCAGAAACACATACTTGTATCTAGTACATGGTGATAATAGCTAGCCTAATGCTAGAAGAGGAACAGACACTTCTGGTTAGCATTATTGTATATGGGTCTGAAAGGATTGGTAAGGATTAATACTTGATTGAATTCAGTAAGTACTATTCACTGTAATGATTGCAATGGGGACTTGGTCAGAGTAAAGAAAGAGCTGTCAGGGGATAGACTTGGGGTCAGTGTGCTCCTAACAGTCTCTGTGTTAATGCTGAACCAATTCATATAACCTGTACATAGTTACAGTCATGCAATAAATTTATATTACATGATATAAGGCCAGAAAAAAGGGGCAATTAAGAGGGCCATCAGAGAAACCTGCATATTGTAGGGGCAGAAATCTGGGAAAGTTGCTAACCAAATCATGTGAAGCAGATGAGAACTGTGCAATTGTTCATAAATCCAGATTACTCAGGGACATACTGAAATTTAAATTGCAAGATTTTTTTTAAAAATGAAGACATGCAGCAAAAGCATGACTGAGAATTTAATTTCTAAACAATGAAATTGAGTGATTGTCTGGAAGCTCTTGTGGATTACTCTCAGCCTCAAGTAAGACCCTGGAATGTCTCACCTGATGAATGTAAAGGAAGTTTCAAAGAGAAGGACTTCAAAAGGAGAAATGACTGCAAACTGAACTGTCATCCCTTATAAGTTACCTCAGACTGTGAACACATTGAGAGAAAAGACAGCAGTCTGTGAGAGACACATGTTTGTGTTTTCCCTTTTCAAGAATACATAAGAAAAAGGGATTAAAAGCCAGTTTTTCAAACCTGGTGTGCCTGAACTAATAGGTTAAAGTGTGTGCTCGAGGGTCACAGCTAAGAATAGACCTGTCCAGTCCTGTGCTGCAGGTAAAAAGCAAGAATGATTTTTTCCCTCTTTGCTAGAAGTCAGAAAGCACGTAAAACCACAGTAGAAGTGAAACAGGATAAAGTCCTTTCAGCTAACCTGCAAAGCCAAGCATCTTGAAATCAACTGCTCTACCACTAACATCAGTGTCTCCCATTTGTAACAGCTACAGCATCCCTTTGTCTACTGGTTAAATTGGGTAAGATGTGTTCATCTTCTTCTAAAAAGACCCAATTTAGCCAGTATGTTTTCTTCAAGGAAATTATTGACCAAGGCCAAACATTTTGGAATGCAGAGATTTATGTCAATGGGCATCTCTCAAATTTCAAGTTGGCACAATATCATCAGTTAACAAAACATTGGTAAGAGCCAACAGAAGTTCAGCTAAATGGTCACACCTAATGTTAAAGGTATGCTCCAAGCAGCTGTCCAACATATGGAACAACAAATACCTGAAAACACTCCATGACCATGAATGGTCATATTGAATGGCAGAGCAGGCTCAAAGGTCTGAATGGCCTACTCTTACTACCATTTTCAAAAACAAGAATTCTCTCTGCTAAGTAAAAAGGCATTTGTTGTTTGTAATTTCATTCAAAGGCTGGAAGGCATTAAACAACAAAAAGTGAAGGAAAGGCTTTTTTTCTCGACTCCATAAGCACATGATGGAACCTAAAGAAAAAGCAGAATCTCCTGAGGTTAGTTAAAATGGAAAACAAGAATTGCTCCTCACCCCAAATACGATGGAAAACTGTGACTGTAGTATTTTAACTGAAATGTTTTCCGGTGTCATCAAAAGAGAAGAGAGCTCAAATTCCTTGTGGCAACAAAGCCCGAGGTGCAATGCAAGCAAAGGGGCAGTAACTGAATAATCTACACCACTTGGCTGTATCATAACAAACAGCCAGTAAAAGCTTTTGCTACTGAATTGAGTCAAATTGTAAAAGCAGAGTGACCAACTCTAATGGTGAAGGGACAAGTTAAATCAAAATTTCTAACCTCTCCAACTTCCAAAGAAGACACTCCCGATACCAATTACAGATTTCGGATCAAAGAACAATGTATCTGCAGTTAACAAAATTGAGGCAGTGAACAAGCTGGCTTCACTGAATATTCAACGGCTGTGACGGAAGATGAAAATGTAACTTTTCAAGCAGTTGAAGTCATGAGTTTGCCTATTTCAACACAAAGCTATGTGTGGAATGAGCAAAACATTCCACTGACACAAATTAAAGATGTGGTGAATACAACTCTGCAAAGACACCACTAAGAAGAGACAAATGATGTGCAATGATTCAAAATAGTACAAAGAAAAATTGCCTGCTGTAGCCCCTGGACCACACCAACAGTGAGAAAGAATGGACGTACATCAGCCAAGCTCTTCACAAAAGAACGACAAGACGTTAAAAAGCTTTCAAATGAAGAAGAAAACAACCACAGAACTCAGACCGTCAGGAAAACAGTCAAAGTCAACTAATTCTTCCCAATACACCAGCATTCTTCCAAGACTGAAGAGAACAGGGAAAAAGGTATCTGAGTAAAATGCATTTTCCAAAGATTACGTGGTCCCTTAATTCTTTCTGCTGGAATGCACAACTTTGCACTTATATTGAAGTCCACTTGCCAATTATATATCCATTCTGCAGACTCACTCATGTCAGCCTGAATCCTGTCATGGTCCTTCTCTGCAGAGATTGTGAATCTTTGGAGCTCTTTTCCCCAGACAGCAGTGAACGCATAATTATTGAATATCTTTAAAGCAGAGGTAGGCATCAGCCATGATCTTATTGAGGGGAGGAGCACGTTTGAAGGGACAAATGACTTACTCATACTGCTAATTCATATGTTTATATGTATTAATTATACTCCCTAATTTGCAAGTTTTAAAACTTAACTTTCAATTGTTACCAAATTGTTTTTGTAAATGATGAATAACAGTGGTCCCAGTATTGATCTAAAATCACTTCCTGCCTTTTGTCAATCTGAGTAAAACTTTTATCTGTTTGCTGTTTTGTCACCAGCTTGCTATCCATTCTGCTACTTATTCTCTGAATCCACATGTTCTGACCTTGTTCTCAAGTATATTGTGTGTTGCCTATTGAAAATTCAAATATGGTAATGTACTCTGATTGACTGTTCCCATGGTAACAATGTTCACACTTTTGAAAAGTACTTCACTGATGGTAAAGCACTTTGGGTCATCCTGAGGTTGCAAAAAGTGCTGTAAAAATGCAGATCTTTCTGTCTCTTTCTTTGATGCTGGTACCAAATGTTTCCCCTACTGTTTCACATCTCTTAAGTGTTCAGATTCAAAAAGCATCCAATGAAGTAGGCTTGGCATTTACTCCAGCCCAGTGAACCTCTCGAAATGCTAATAAAGTTCTAGCCTGGCCGACATGTGTGCTACCCGTTAACAGGTTTCTTAATTTTCCGTCTGGTATCCTTGAGAACTAATTACAGCTCAGGAAGAAGGGAAGGAGCTTGGCTTGTCCATAATTACTATCCAATGAAGAAACACTTCCCATTACAGACATGTAAAATGTTACTAGTTTTATCTGCTGCCTACTCCTGCACCTGGAGGGAACGGGGTGATAAAAGAGAGGCTGTAATGCAGATGCAGAAATGCAAATTAAAAACCGTCCTGGAGAGCGCAGAAGATTAGAGTAACTCAAACGTCAGCATTATGTGATTTGATACGGGGTCTTCTGGTTTTCCCCATTTCTAATAGAGACTCCCTGTACAATATTTGCCAACTTGTTTCAGTGCGACCAGCAAATAATTGGCATTCAGAGTGTAAGCAAGCAGATGGGTGGCTTGGTTCCCACGTGGTTGCAGCATTTGCTGAGAGCAAGACACTCACACAACCCAGCTGTTGAGTGTCTCTGATGTTCTCCAGAAAAGAGTTTAGCCTTTGGCTTTGCTGCTCAGCAGTTAGTGCTAATACCCTAGCCAGCCAATGACACAGAACGGACTTAAAAGATCATCCAAAGAGAACAGCTGCACTCCAGAGGCAGAGAACTGTTAACTTTGAAGCATCACTCAGTTCCGTAGAAGTGAACTGATCCATGAGGAAAGAACAGGGGAGTAGACTTTTATGTAGTGAATGCAGGCTGGACTAGGCTTAATTATTGAATCACACTACTGACTTCTCTTTATAGCACAGGATGGCTTGGTTTGAAACCTGGTCCTGTACTGCCAGATAATTACAAGCAGTGCAAAATACTGCTTCAGAAATAAGTCATGTACCAGTCTGTAATAGCTCAGCATACATTTAGAATCATTATTAACAGCTGTCACATGTACTGCCATGGGGCCCTGTAAGGCGTGTACGGTTCATCTGGCTTCTATTCCTCTCTCGCAATTGAAATCAAACAAAACGCAGAACATAGCTCTCTTGAAACAACAATTATAAATGAAAATATGTCAAAGATGTTGGTAACAATACAACATCGCAATGGAGGCTGATGTTTGGTGAGAAAGGTAATTACACTCTAAACAAAATATCAGATTTTGTTCAGAGTGCAAAGAACTAGTTGCCTGCTATCAACACTCTCATTTTTAACATGTCCTAGGGATGTGTATCATGAATTGGTCCCCCAGTTCCCCATTATTAATGATTATTAAATACATAATAATTACACTACAAAAAAACTTTAAAGAAATCCCCTGTATCAGTACTCTAATTTATAACTTATTAATTACCAAAGATTGAAATTTCCATGGAATTTGCAACGATCATAAACAAAATCTTTGTAGATCCTATTTTTTAAATGTGCTTATGATTTGGGTGCAAATATACACCGGAAATTGGAGAACTATGTCATTATTATATGAATCAAACAGTTCATTTTGAAAGAGTCTGAGTGTGATGATTTGGAGGCACAACGAAAGCAGAAATTTTGAGACTTTGAGGAAAGATTGTGTGAAAATTGGTGATATGAAAAAAAGGTATTAATTACTTTTTTACAGTAAACTTGTGCTGGAGCTGGTAGGAACAATCCTAACACAATGTCAACTTCTTCAAATGTTAAATATATCACTCACTTTGAAACAATCAGCAGGCAGAGGAAGGTGGTGTTTGGCAACAAGTGACTTCCACTAAAAATTAGCACAGCTTATGTCCTATATTGAAAAGGATGGGTGGCCAACATTGATTCCCTTATTTTAGTGAAGGACCTGTTGCAGAGATGAATGAACATGTTCCTCAATACACCATTGCAGATTGATTAAAAGATATTTACAGAAAACATCTTATGAACAGAGGTATTTGAACGAAATCAGGAAGCGTGCCCACCAAAGGCTTTAACTGATAATGAGTATTTTCATCTTGTTTGCAAAATGTGTATATTATTTATTTATTGTAGTTTTAATATTGATTATTGCTTACAGTTCATATTGTGACCTGGTCAATATACAATTATATACCCCAATTAATATCACTGGAACAGATTTTTGGGACTGATTATATTGTTGTTTCTATGAGTTTGCTGTGCTCAAATTGGCTGTGATGTTTCCCATATTACAACAGTGGCTACACTTCAAAAGTACTTGCTTGACTATGAAACATTTTGGGTCATCCTCAGGTCATGAAAGGCTCTATATAAATGCAACTTCTATTTTTACTTTGTAAATAATGTTATTTGCTCTGAAGAGAATTTGGCAATGTAGTTCAGGACAGCATGAGCCAGTTTAGTCCCAACAGAACTTGTCTTTTTGAAGACAGAATAGAAAATAGAAATAGCGTCCAAAATATGATGGTATTACACATAGGTCTGAAAGGTTTAATTCTTCATTGAGTGTAATAAGCACCGCAGCTGTGATGATATCATGAGGACTTAACGTAGGATCTCATGAGAGACAGACCTGAAATCATGTCCTTCTAACAGTCATTGGAGTATTGTAATGAATTTTATACTGTTTTTGGCTAAGTAACCTTTATTTTCTCACCCTGATCACTCTACAGTTTACCTGTCCATAGCTACCTCCCCTCTGAGTCAGCTCTACCTGTCTCTAATGCTCACTGTCAACCTGCAACTTTTCATTGTCACTGACCAGAAGGAGAACGTCGCACACATGAATTTTGAGGAATAAAGGGGAATCTTTTGAAATCTGAACAGAATTAGATAGGATAGATGCAGGAATGATGTTCCCAATGACTGGGGAGTCCAGAACCACAGGTCACAGTCTAAGAAAAGGGGGTAGGCCTTTCAGGATAGAGATGAGAAATTTCTTCACCAGAAAGTGGTGAGCCTGTGGAATTCTCTGCCACACGAAGTGGTTGAGGCTAAAACATTGAAGAAATTTCAAGAAAGCTGTAGATACAATTCTTAGAGCTAAAGGGATCGAAGGATATGGGAAACTGGAAACGTGGTACAGAGTTGGATGGTCAACCATGATCACATTGAATGATAGATCAGGCTCGAAGGGCTGAATGGCCTACTCCTGCTACTATATACTATGTTTCTATGGAAACAATTGGACAGATCCAAACATGAGCATCTTTTTACCGAAAACAAAAACAAACGCATTCAAAACTGATAGAAGTTGAGGTTCACCCCACAATGCAATCATGACCCAATTTTTTTCACAGTTGAGGGTGTTGAGGTTGGTTGGCTCGCTGAGCTGGTTTCTTGTTTCGCAGACGTTTCGTTACCATGCTGGGTAACATCCTCAGTGCAGCCTCCGATGAAGCGTCCCACCTGGCTTTTAAACTCTGCCGTCCATTCAGATGGATTGCCTCACTTCCAGTTTTCCTTCGTAGTGGAGTGTATATGGGCTTGACTTCAATGTGTTTATTAATAGCATGCTTCATGGAGTGCCAGGCTTCTAGGAATTCTTGTGCCTATCTCTGCCTAACCTGTCCCAGGATCTTGGTGTTGGCCCAAGTGGTTCTCCTTGTCCATGTGGCTTGAGATGAGTCAGTATTGGTCATGCCTTTTTGTAGCCAGTCGGTCTTCATGTGTTCACGAGAATTCCTAGAAGCATGGCGGGGCTGGTGAGGCAGCGGTGAGAGGGGGATGGTGAGGCAGTGATGGTGAGATCGGGGCCAGTGAGGCAGTAACGGTGAGATCGGGGCCAGTTAGGCAGTGACGGTGAGATCGGGGCCGGTGAGGCAGTGACGGTGAGAGCGGGGCCGGTGAGGCGGTGGTGAGATTGGGGCCGGTGAGGCAGTGGTGGTGAGGTCGGGGCCGGTGAGGCAGTGACGGTGAGAGCGGGGCTGGTGAGGCAGTGACGGTGAGAGCATGGCCGGTGAGGCAGTAACAGTGAGATCGGGGCCGGTGACGCAGTGGTGGTGAGATAGGAGCCGGTGAGGCAGTGATGATGAGAGCGGGGCCGGTGAGGCAGTGGTGGTGAGATCGGGGCCAGTGAGGCAGTGGTGGTGAGATCAGGGCCGATGAGGCAGTGACGGTGAGAGCGGGGCCGGTGAGGCAGTAACATTGAGATCGGGGCTGGTGAGGCAGTGGCGGTGAGATCGGGGCCGGTGAGGCAGTGGCGGTGAGATCGGGGCCGGTAAGGCAGTGACGGTGAGATCGGGGCAGGTGAGGCAGTAACATTGAGATCGGGGCTGGTGAGGCAGTGGCGGTGAGATCGGGGCCGGTGAGGCAGTAACATTGAGATCGGGGC
>JAHRHZ010000139.1:13666796-13689576 GCA_024137785.1 Ginglymostoma cirratum | reverse complement strand
GGCAGTAACATTGAGATCGGGGCCGGTGAGGCAGTGGCGGTGAGATCAGGGCCGGTGAGGCTGCAGCAATTGGTAGCGAGATGGGGCCGGTGAAGTGGCGATGGTGTCCTAGTGATTGAAGTGGTGCCTGCACCATTGTGGAGATGGGACTTGGCACGCTGAGATCTGGATGTGTTTTTCTTGCTTACCTTTTGGCTCTGTTAAAGCTTTTAATTCTGGATTTTGTTACCAAGTGGGCGCCAGTGAATGGCAGCTTTATGCACTTATTGTTGTATTTAGGTATTCCTATATTTGGTAGACACGACACAATAAATAAATTTAAATCCTCAATAAAAACAAGAATAGAAGATTTTAAAACTGTGTCTTTTCTTTGTTCTTGTATTTTTGATTGTGAACTGAAATGGGAAAATAATTATATTTGAAAAACCAAGGATTACTCCAGGTTTAAAAGTGAGTAAGCTAACACTCATTATAAAGAGTGTTTACACAGTTGATGGTTCAAGCTGTATTGGACCATCTGTAGATGAACCGGAGACAAGAGTTGTGTACAAATGAAGATTCACCTGGCAACAAGTAGAATAGAATAGAAGATTCTTTTATTGTCACATGTACTCTGTTGTAGGAATACAGTGAAAAGGTTTTACAATGTCTGCCTTCTTATGGAAACATCTTAGGTACAAGTACCTCGGTACATTTCTTGGAAACAGCAGTGGAAATAAAGTAATTGCATTATATTACACAGTTGAAAAATAAGTTCAAAATAGGACATCATCAAAGGGTTGACATTACAGTAATGTAGCAAATTTCAAATAGACATTACATTGTGACAGCTCAGTGCAGGGGCTTCGCACACCAGACCCCACTCCAACAGCCGTCCCAGTTCTCTCCGTACCGGCTCAGCTGCTCCAGAGTAAGTCCCAGGACTGCCTCTGGCGTGCTGGTGTCCGCCCAGCACTCGCTGCCTGTGTGCTGCTCTGGGGCTGCTTGCAGTGTTCCAGGGCTCACTGCTCCAGGGACATGCTGCCGGCGCCTACTGCTACTCCTGGATTCACCTCCAGTGCTCAGGGGAGAGAAGAAGAAGAAAGAGGAGGGAAAAAAAGAACAGGCAGAGCAGAGGAGCTGTGGTAGGAGTATTACTCTGCCGCCATCTTGCTGGATATTCAGCTCCTTGGTCTGTGGACTAATGACCAGTTATTGATGACAAAGGCCTTCTACCTGCCGACAGCTATGTGAGTAACAGTTGAACAACTTGGGGCTATGAACAACACAGGGAGACGCCAACAGATCCCGACAGGATCAAGAGCTCTCTCTGTTCTCTGCAGTAAAAAAACACTTTAGCCCTGAAGAAAACCAGTTTATAATTTCTTCAGAAGTTGCTGGAAACTGTGACTTATAGTTAATAAGGGTGTATCAGTCATCCTGTGCCTCCTAACAACAAGTGAAAGCTTCCAGAGAAAATACATTAGAGAGTAGTGTTCTGATCAGCATAAGAATTATCTCATCAAACCCTGTAAACAGGGACCTCCCTGGACTGACCAATCTCCTCCCTACCCCCCCACCTACACTCACCTTTACTGGCTCCATCCCCGCCTCTTCGACTTGTCTGCCTCCTCTCCACCTATCCGCTCCTCTATCCATCTTCTATCCGCCTCCCCCTCTCTCCCTATTTATTTCAGAACCCTCTTCCCCTCCCCCATTTCTGATGAAGGGTCCAGGCCCGAAACGTCAAGCTTTCCTGCTCCTATGATGCTGCTTGGCCTGCTGTGTTCATCCAGCCCCACGCCTTGTTACCACTGAATTGCTTTCCCAGTTTTCCCTCCACCCATAAAACCAATGTTTTTATTGTTTTTTTTTGTGTGTGTGTGTGTGTGTGTGTGTGTGTGTGTAAGGGAGGATTCACAAGGGGGTTAGAGATTTAACTAGTAGAATTATATGCCAAAAGTTGACAATTGTATACCTGTAGCTAGAGTCTATTTAGTCGTAATAAATAGTCATTCTTGTTAAGCACAGAAACTTGATCTGTACTTTATGCCAATCTGGGTCTGAAAGACAGGCAAGTTGGAGAATTCTGCAAGTTTATGAAATATTTAACTTATGTGACAACTCTGGGGAAGATGGGGCTCAAATTCCAACAGTGAGGAATAGCAAACAGATTGCATTGGTGTGGACTCGTGCACCCACTACAAACTCCAGCTGTTCACCAACTTCACCAAAAACTTCCACCCTGCCCTCAAATTCATCTGGGCCATTTCTGACACCTCTATCCCCTCCCTAAACCTCTCCATCTCCATCTCCAGAAACCGACTCACCACCAAATCTATTTCAAACCCATTGACTCTCACAACTACCTCGACTATACTTCCTCTCACCCACCCTCCTGGAAAAATGCTATCCCATACTCCCAATTCCTCCACCTCCGCCACATCTGCTACCAGGATGAGGTGCTCTACTCCAGAACATCCCAGATATCCTCCTACTTTAGGGACCGTAATTTCTCCTCCTCTGTAATTAAGGATGCCCTGACCTGCATCTCCTCCATTTCCTGCACTGCTACCTTCAAACCCTTCCCCCAACAACTATAAGGATAGAGGCCCCTTAGTCCTCACATACCACCCCACCAGCCTCCGGATCCAACACATCATCCTCCGACATTTCCACCATCAACAATCAGATCCCACCACTAAAAAGATATTTCCTTCCCCACCTGTGCCGTTTTCCGCAGGGACTGTTCATTCCATGACTCCCTTGTCAGCTCTACACTCCCCAACAACTTTTCCACCACACCTGGTACCTTTCCCTGCAACCGCAAGAGGTACAACAGCTGCCCCTACAGCTCCCCTGTCACATCCATCCGAGGCCCCAAATAAATCCTTCCAGATACAGCAGAGATTCACCTGTACTTCGTTCAACCTGATCTATTTATCCATTGCTCCCGATGTGATCTCATCGACGTTGGGGGGACCAAACACAGACTTGGGACCATGGAGCATCTATGCTCCGCATACTACAACTAAACCGACCTTCCGGTTGCCAACCATTTTAATTCCCCTCCCAGTCCCCTGACGACATGTCCATCCTTGGCCTCTTCCATTGTCACAGTGAGGCAAAATGTAAACAAACCCTGATATTTTGCCTTGGAAGCTTACTGGCCAATGGTCTTAACATTGACTTCACCAGCTTCAAAATCCCTCCAACCCCCAGCCTTATCCCATGTCCAGACCGCACCCCCTTCTCCTGACCTGACCTAACCTAACCTGTCCATGTTCCTACTCACCCATCTGTTCCACCCTTTCAATGGACCAATCACAATAACTACCTACCTTTTTCCACCTATCACCATCTCTCCTACCCATCTCCCTGCCTGCAGCATCCTCCCTCTATTTATTTCTCGGCTCCCCTCCCCTTCCCCAGTCCTGACAAAGGGTTTTGGCCCAAAACGTTGACCTACGTGCTCCTCGGATGCTGTCTGACTTGTTGTGTTTTTCCAGTCTCACTCCTATAGACTCTGGTTTGCAGCATCTGCAGTCCTTATGGTCTCCAAAACAGAAAAATTCACTGGATACAATCATTTTGCTATTGTTTTCCTGGTCCCTGAACCTGTTTTTAATTCATTTTCAGGATAGAGGTGTCGTTGTTTGGGCCAGCATTCAAATCCCATCTCTGGTAGCCCTTGAGAAGGTGCACTCCTAAACTGCTGCAGTCCATGCGATGTAAGTACATTCACAGCCCAAAGGGAAGGAGCTCCAGGATTTTAACCCAGTGACAGTGAAGGAATGGCAGTATTGTTCCAAGACATGCTGGTATGTGGTGTGGAAAGGAATTTGCAGATGGCTGTGCTCCCATATTTCTGCTGCCCTGGTTCCCCAATGTGATACAGGTATGGGTTTGGAAGGAATTATCTGAAGACATGGGAGGGTTGTTACAGTACAACTCATTGATAATACACACTGCCACCACTGGTGGAGGGAGTGAATGTTGAACATTTTAGGTGGGATTCCACTCACCCTTGCCCTTGATACTGTTGAGCTTCTTGAGCTAAAATCCCTCTAAATTTCTTGCAGACCTTCTAGGTCCATGCGCCACAGCAGTTTTCAGACCTGGAGGTCAATGCATCGGTACATTTATTGGCCCTCTGGGAAGCTACGTGAATGTATAGGGAACATTGTTCCTGAGTGTTGTTGGAGCAGGCAAGTGGGAAATATTCCATCACACCTTGCAGGTGGTTCATTGGCTTTGTGGAGTCAGGAGGTGAGTAACCCGCCACAGAATTCCTAGTCTCTGACCTGCTCTTGTATCTGTAGTATTTATATGGGTAATCCAGTTCAGTTTCTAGTCGATGCTAACACCCAGGCTATTAATTGTAGGGGAGCCAGCAAAGGTAATACCACATCAAGGGATAATATTCAGATTCTTCCTTGTTGGATACGGTCATTACCTTGCATTTGCATGGCATGATTGATAATTGCAACTTTTTTTGTCAGGCCAGGATATAACATGCATTTGGACACAGACTGCTTCAGCATCTGAGGGGTTGTGATTGGTGCTAATCAGCCAGTATCTCCAATTCTGACCTCATGATGGAGGGACATCACTGATGAAGCAGCTGAAGATGTTGGGCCTCAAATATTACCCTGAGGAACTCCCGCAGAAATGACCTGTGGCAATTTTCCATATTGTAAGATAGATAGCAAAGTTGTAGCTGTACTAGAACAGCTCAGCCAGAGACACAGCTAGTTCTGGAGCACAAGTTTTCAACACTATTGCTGGAATGTTGTCAGGGCCCATAGCCTTTGCAGTGTCCAGAGTCTTCAGTTATTTCTTGTTATTACATGGAGTACCTATGGCTGAAGACCATCTGCTGTGACACTGGGGACCTCCAGAGGAGGCTAAAAAGGATCATGCACTCGGCATTTCTGGTTCAGGTTTGCTTGCAAATGCTTCAGTGTTAATTTTGCACTCTATGCTGAGCTCCCCTTTCGTTGAGGATGGGGGTTCTTGTGAGCCCCCTCCTCCAATGAGTTGTTTAATTGTCCACCATCATTCATGAATGGATGTGGCTGGATGTGAATCATTCTTACGCCAACATGCATTCATTACCTGTTTCTCTATAACTTACAGGCAACTTCACAGATAATTTAAATCCCGGTTTAGAATTATTTTCTCAGTAAATATGCTGAGAACAACTTTGGAAGGATTAATGTTTGTTCGCTGGTCTTTTACCTCAACAAATAAGACAGGGACACCAACTGTTGTGAAGGATAATTGTTCTGAAGGAGTTACTGTTGAAATAGCATTATGGTTCACCCCAGTCTGACGATGCCACACAGTCTTTGGATGGAGAATTAGGCAGAACAGAATGAGGTCCTGATGGAGACAAACATGTCATTGCTGGCTTCTGATTGTCCTTGTAATTATGCCTAACTAAGCAATGCAGTATATGTGTTTTGCTATCATGCATTAAACTGCACCTTGTTAATAAGACAAGTCCCTCTTCTTGCTTAGACTCAAGACGGTGGAATCTGAATTCAATAAAAATCTGGAATTAATGCTCTAATGATGATCACAAAACATTGTTGGAAAAACTCATCTTGATCATTAATGTCCTTTAGGGAAAGAAACTGCTATCTTTACCTGGCCAGGCCTACATGTGACTCCAGACCCACAGCAATGTGGTTGACTCTTAACTGCCCTCTGGGCAATTGGGAATGGGTATTAAAATGTGGGTTCAGCCAGAGACGCCAACATCGTATGAAGCTGCTCAGCCATTCTGTAGAAGGACTGTCAGCTCCCAAGGGACATTTGGGAGAGAAAAGAAAGAAATGGTGTCCCTTGGACAAATGTTCTGGGAGAATGAGAAAATAGAATTGGGGCCATCAAGATTAAAAAGTAGACTCAGCTGCAAGAGAAATAAGTCTGATTAGAAACATGAGGCTTCATTGTAAACGCTCCAGATCATCATTTGGAAGTGAAAAGTGCAATTTACGTAAGTTTTGTAGCTGCAAAGCCATGATTAGTTTGGCTGACTCAAAACAAAAATGAAAATGCATGATCAATTGATTTATGCCTGTACTATGAGGCATTTGTCAAGTGGTAGACTAAAGGAAAAGGGCATTCTGGGCACTGGGTGCTGGGGATGAGGTTGATAAAATAACTGGGAGTCACATCGCGATGCTCCTGATGCAGTTCCATCACTGCTGAAGTTCCTCAGAGACTGAACCTGAGCAGCTGTCAGAGAAGTCATCCTCCACTGCCCCAATGGGCTCTCCAGAAGGCCAGCCTGTCTGATCCTAAGATTTATCGTTTTTCTCCAAGAGCACCTCCATGTTAAGGAACACTCTGGATCCCTGATCTGCTGCAGTGCCCTCTCCTTCTGATTGGTCCAGTCTCTTCTACACATTACCCACTATCCTTTATTGGATTATGTGATCGGCACTGGTCAAGAAACTCCAAGAAAATGAGTGAGATTAAAGAAACACAGAGGAACACAGTGTCTGCATAAAATGGCACTCAATAGGATATGGACAGCGAAATGCAACTGATGTATGAATTTTCTTACAGGAATACAATAATTCCAACAACAATCCAGCCAGAAACATTGAATCAGCCCCACACAACAACTCTCTTGAACCTATATGACAATAAATTAATGAGATTTGCTCCTAAGAAGCATATCATAATATGAAATGATTTAATGCTACTCACTAATGATTACACGATCTAACATTAAAATATTGACAGTGCTAAGAATGCTCTTCACAAATACCCAAGGAGGCAGATTCACCCTGAGTGAATCGATTGGATTCATGTGTAAGTTTCAACATCTAAATTGTTTGGGCTACACACAAGACACAAAGCATTTTACATCTCTGTCAGATTCATAACTTACATCATATTAAATATTAGTGAACAACAGTAAAAATGTTCAGTGACAGAAAATACAGATGAAAGAGATTTACTCTCTCCAATGTTCTCCCCTCCATCCATGATTTACCGATGCTGGAGTACATTTCAATGGAAACCATTGTCCTCTAGTGCACCATCCAACTTTCAACAGTGGATCTTAACCCAACTCTAACTCTATCACATGCCTCATTTTATTCTCTATGTTTCTGTGTTTGGGACACCTGAATTTTACAGAAGGAGGAGCATAGCAATGCAGCCAGGAGTCTGTTGCAATTGTCAATGCTAGAGAGAATGAAGTCAAAGATGAGAATTTTTATAGCAGATAAGTGAGACAGAAGAAAAGTCAGATAATGCTATGAAGGTGGAAATAGGTAGCATCAATGAAAACTTGGATATGGACTCAAAATTTATGGGGAGGTGATGGCTTACTGGTATTATTGCAGGACTGTTAATCCAAAGACCCAGGTAGTGTCCTAGGGACCTGGGTTCGAGTCCTGCCTTGGCAGGTGGTGAAATTTGAATAAAAATATCTGGAATTAAGAGTCAAATGATGACCATGAAGACATTGCTGATTGCTGATTGTTGGACAAAACCCATCTGGTTCACTAATGTCCTTTAGGGAAGGAAACTGCCATCCTTACTTGGTCTGGCCTACATGTGACTCCAGACCCACAGCAATGTGGTTTACCCTCAACTGCCCTCTGGGCAATTAGGGATGGGGCAATAAATGCTGCCTGGTCAGCGACACCCTCATCCTGTCAATGAATAATAAAAAAATTTTATCCTGAGGTCAGATATGACAACAAATCTGACTCTGCCTCCATCAGAAATGGGGGAGGGGAAGAGGGTTCTGAAATAAATAGGGAGAGAGGGGGAGGCGGATAGAAGATGGATAGAGGAGAGTCTAAGTGGAGAGGACAAGTCAAAGAGGCGGGGATGGAGCCTGTAAAGGTGAGTGTAGGTGGGGAATTAGGGAGGAGATAGGTCAGTCCAGGGAGGACGGACAGGTCAAGGGGGGGGGGGGCGGGATGAGGTTAGTAGGTAGGAAATGGGGGTGCGGCTCCTCCTCCTCTACATCGAGGAAACCAAGCGGAGGCTTGGAGACCGCTTTGCAGAACACCTGCACTCGGTTCACAATAAACAACTGCACCTCCCAGTCGCGAACCATTTCAACTTCCCCTCCCATTCCTCAGACGATATGTCCCATCCTGGGCCTCCTGCAGTGCCACAATGATGCCACCCGAAGGCTGCAGGAACAGCAGCTCATATTCAGCTTGGGAACCCTGCAGCCCAATGGTATCAATGTGGACTTCACAAGCTTCAAAATCTCCCTTCCCCCTACCGCGTCCCAAAACCAGCGCAGCTCGTTCCCGCCTCCCTAACCTATTCTTGCTCTCACCTATCCCCTCCTCCCACCTCAAGCCACACCCCCATTTCCTACCTACTAACCTCATCCCGCCCCCTTGACCTGTCCGTCCTCCCTTGACTGACCTATCTCCTCCCTAACCCCCACCTACACTCACCTTTACTGGCTCCATCCCCGCCTCTTCGACTTGTCTGCCTCCTCTCCACCTATCCGCTCCTCTATCCATCTTCTATCCGCCTCCCCCACTCTCCCTATTTATTTTAGAACCCTTTTCCCCTCCCCCATTTCTGATGAAGGGTCTAGGCCCGAAACGTCAAGCTTTCCTGCTCCTATGATGCTGCTTGGCCTGCTGTGTTCATCCAGCTCTACACCTTGTTATCTCAGATTCTCCAGCATCTGCAGTACCTATTATCTCTGACTCTGCCTCCAGTTGTTCTCAGGAAGGGATGGAAATGATAGCTGGTGAACAAGTTATGTGACAACTACAAAAAACAGTGACCTAATTCTTTCTGATATTTAGGTGGAATAAATTGCTGCTCAACTAGCAGTCTGACAAGTTGGAGATAGTGGAAGGATCAAGGAATAATGACTTGAAAGGCTTGTTTTTCTGATGTTAATTGAGAGATAAATATTGGCCAAGACACCAGGGATATCTCCTCTCCTCTTCTTGGAAATATTACCATGGGATTTTTTTTATGTCAGTCGACAGAGATTCATTCCAACATCGGCTCCAGATGATAGCATATTAATGCCCTGGCGTGTCAGCCTTGATTTTTATGGTCAAGTCAACTCAGAGGCAAATATAGTACCACTTGAGTCAAAGCTGGCAGACTATGCTTCGGTGGTGCAGGAAGATAGACGTGAAAACTAAAGTTGTATTTTCACTTGATATCTCTGAAGGAGAGCAAGTAAGGGCAGAAGGCTAGGATAGATCATTGGGGGACATCAGAGAGTAACGATGCAAGAGTGAGAAGATAAGCTATTGCCATTGATTCTGTGACTACAACTGATTAGAGAAGAATGGAATCAGGTGAGTGCCTGGTTTCTCCTTCTGCTTCTATTCAATTGATGCTTGAGTATCCTCTTGGAGGCTTATTATCTATTGTAACCTTTTTTGGCATACTTAACAGAAGTTTTAAATACGTCTACAATCACAAAATGTTTGCATTATGCTTAACCCAGCCCAGTGTCTTATACTTTCTATGCTATTTGTTTACTTTTCTTTGAGTCAACACCCATTCTTAAGTAGTCAAGCACAGTGAACATAGATCAGTTACCAGACTCTCATAATTAAACACACAACAATCAAACATTACAGTAACTATAGCATGTTTTTGCACCAATGCAAAACTTTGCTACTTGCGTATCAGTGAGCGATCATAGCACAGGATATTGCTGTAGTTAAACTGTTCGTAAGAATATTACAGAGGGTCCCCTATTTAAGAAAGGCTGATGTCGGAGCACTAGCAATTACCAACATGATCACATACCTGGGAGGAATTTTAAAGATCCGACACGCAAACACTTCCTGTGCTTATGAAGGGCAACTTTACATTGTCCTACATTGTGTTCCCAACTTGCGTACAAATCGACTTTAGAACGGACTCGGGAAATAGAACCCGTTTGCAACAGAAGGCATTGCCCGTACTCACACACTATACAAACACAAATATGCAAATCTGTGCCCAGCAGAAAGGATATTTCTATGAGAATGATCCTTGAGATTTTCAATGGTCTTTACAAACAGCTCTTTCTTTGGTATCTTTGTCTTTCAGGATATAGGATGCAAAACAGTTTAGTGGTTGGGATATTGCCACAAAGAAACGTCAGGTATCAAATGTCCATTCCATTCACTATCTGGCTGGTGTGGGGCACCAGATCACACTGGTCTGGGAATTATGCACTAACCCATCACTAACAGCACACACATACAACTGCTCAGCCTTTGTTAGCAAAAAGAAATATATTTAAATCTCCCCTCAGTACTCAGTGTTTCAATGCAATGTTATCTCTTTGGGAGTAAATATAATGGTGTAACACTCTACTGATTTCATATCTCTCTATCTCCTAATTAACCATTGTATTTATTGTCATTGTAGTATACATCAGGTATAGATCTAGAAATTATGTGTTCTGCTTGACAAGCAAGTTAAAGTACAGTGAAAGCAATCTTCAATATCACAAGTAGTATATATCACCGCGTGCCATACATCAGCGCAGTCGGTCGATGGCTCACTACCTCGGTTAATAATTCTTTTATTTTAAGCATAGTTGCACTGATGAAATAAGACAAGCAATTTCTCTCTTAACACGCTGAAACTTTACAGATACGGTGACCTTGGTGTCCTCAGACAGGCCCTTTCCTTGCAATGTTAAATAAAATTAAGCGCCCCAATCGTTACAAAACATGTGTGGGATTTTCGTTCTTGTCAGTCAGGTATTCCTGCAGAAGGATAAAGTGTCGCTGGGTGTGTCCTTTTTACGGTGGCTTTTGTAAAACACAAGGCTCTTTCAAACTCTCACATTCATACGAACAGAAAAGGGATTGTAACAGCAGCTATACATGGGATTAATCCAAACTCCCTGAGGAATGCAGAACGTCCACAGGTAGGAGAAAGCGTGGGGGAAGGGATGTGGAAGACTAAGAATTTATAGTAAATGTACTCCGGAGAGGGTTTCTAAAATGGCACCTTAAACAGGTACTGGGGGGAATCACCAGTTAACTCCGGACACATCTTCAAAAGCTTTAAGCATGTTTTTAAGGAAGGAAACCAGGTTTTGGAATTCAAATGCAGGGACTGAATCTTGAAAATGTGACATTAAAATGTTCATAGAGTTTAAAGTTTCAAGGCTTTTAATTTTTCAAGCCCATGGCATGATGACACTCCTCATGTTCAACAACAGTGATATGAAGCACGGTGTGGCATATATTCTTTCACAGAGACAGGATTCAATGCAAAAACAGGAGATGCTGGAAATCTGAAATAAAAACAAAATGTTGGAGAAAGGTCAGGCAGGAGAGAGGAACAGTCTTAATATGTCAGGTTGCTGACCCTTCCTCAGAACTGGAAAATTGGGAGACATAACAGGGTTCACCAACGTATAGAGGCAGGAAAAGTGAAATCAGAAAGGGGAAAGAGAGAAGGATTGGATGGAAAGCAAGTGAGATAAAATGATAAAAAGGAATGATTTTGCAAGGCAAAAGGAGGTGGGACAGGAGCAATTAAGAGTCACTTGTAAGTGAGAAAATGGAAGTATGAACAATAAATTAAAAATCCAAAGGAAAGCACACACATAAAAGAATATGAGGATGGAGACTATGATGTGAAATTTAAATTCAGTGTTGAATCTGGAAGGCTGTAAAGGGTATAACTGAAATAGGACAGTAGGAGGCTGAGGCCTTGAAGCCAGAAAAGAACTGAAAATGAACATAACACTGAACGGTCACCCCAGAGCCTGTTTCTGTCCTTGTTTATCTTAACAGCCACAATTTTTGTAAGAGTTATTAGATGGCCATTTGTTGCAGAACCAATATCTAAGACCCCAACACCCACAGCCAGCCTCACTATAAGCACAGGCACAATTTTGTCCCTTCTGCTTTTGAAGAGGTAAATTCTGCTGGGGTAAATATAATTTTACATAGTAACAGCAATGCTCTGGTGCACTGTTCATATGTATCAGCCTTGACAGAGAGTTGCAGCAACCATTACAATTGAATTCATTCCCATTCTCACCCTGCATCCACAAGTAGCTTATTTTCTAGCATAGGCACTTTGGGTGAGAATCTAGTTCTGGTGCCTGGCTGACGAGGTGGTGAGAGACCCTCGCTCTGCCTCTTTTCGAGAAAACCTGCCAAACCACAAGCCAGTAAATGGAGAGATCAGCAGTGGGTTTTCACCTGAAATAAAGACCCTGACGCAGAGGTCTCACCTACTGAGAACTGCTGCCAATCACAGGCCAGCTGCTCTTAAGCTTGGCACTGCCACTGGCAAGTCCCTGGGCTGCTTTCAGAAGGATAGGCTCTGGAACGTTACATGTAAGTAATGCTGAGTCTGGGGTGTGTGGTTGTCATGTTTTCAAGGGCTGGTAAAGGGCACAGCAAGATGGCTATCCCACAGGCCCCCTCCTTCCCAAAGTCCAGTCCCTCAATCAGGCCCTGAGTCACAAGCTGGTTGCACAGTTTTAGCCACAGGCCTGCCTGCAGCTGGATTAACAATGGAATGTGGTCCTGGGGTGGTACTTTTTTGGCAACCTAAGGAACTCAGTTAGTGACAGGAGGGGAAGTTTGTCCTTTGATCTTCACGCCTCAGAACTCTGGTAGAGGTGGGAGGGCGTTGGGGTTCAGATGTGACACTACCCTGCCCTTTCCATCACCACGCTCACCACCAGAATATTTCACCTCTCAAGTGGGAGATTTTCCCCTGCTTGGGGTTTTGTGGCATTCAGTTGTTGTCCCAGTTCGTTGAAAACTAGATGTTTTACTCCATTTTATAGTTTCTGTCACAATCCAACATATTGCTACACTGTCTTTTATCAGTAAGGACAAGGTTACACTAGAGGTTGTTGGTAGCTTCACATATCTAGGCTCCACAATCACTAGCAATCTGCTGAAATCAATGTACACATTACAAAAGCTCAATGCTATGTCCAAGTTGACTAAGCGAGGTCGGAGCAACAAGAATCTGAGAACACAGCTGCAGATTTATGAAGCCGTGTCCTCAGCACATTCTTCTACACTGGAGAGACCTGAACAAAACATGCTTGGGGGGATAATAGCTCCAACATTTTCCATCTTCACTATCTCAAACTATTAAAAGAATGTGGGAAGAAATTTATATTTTAGCAAAACAGCTGCAGTGAACCTACTCACAACAATTCTGAAGAAGTGTCACTGGACCCAAAATGCTAAATCTGATTTCTCTCCCCAGATGATGCCAGACCTGCTGAGCTTTTCAAGCAATTTCTGTTTTTGTTTCTGATTTCCAGCATTAGCTGTTCTTTTGGTTTTTACCTACAACGGTTATGGATAGAATTAAATATGTTAGAGATGTGTGAACCAAGGGTGTGATGCGATGAATAGAATGAGCGCACACATTTTATTTTATAACTTTGAGTCTTTTTTGATATTGTTCAGTTCGTGTTTTGACTTAATTAAATTTTACAGAGCAAGTCCCATAATGCTGTACATATTTATGTGGAAATATTTAAATTGGTGACTTTGTTTTCTTTAAGCATAGAGCCCAATATTCACCTCACCAGACATTCACACACTTGCATACTGTCCAGCAGTTACCGCAGAATAGTGAATGGGAGAGAGAACCTTGCCAAATTTTTCCCTTCTCTGCCCAAGGGCCCATGAACTATAGCAGCAACTCTATCATCATCTCCACAGCTAAGATCTGAGAAATCAACATGGATCACACTTGAGATTTACTGATCTGTACAGCTCAGTAACAAAACAGATCATTTACCTACTAAACCATCAAGAGATGGTAACATTATAAAGAATGCTTAGCTAAGAACAGCGATTCTAGTTTTTTTTATTGCAGATGTTTAACTTACAGTTTCAGATAATTAAAAGAAACAAACCTAATGGTTAGAAATTTTACTGGTGTCAAAAAAGTATAATGGTTAAAATACATTTTTCAGTTTAAAAATGCAGATCTTTTAGACTATTTCTACTTAACACTATATAACTCCATGCAGTTATATAAAGAGGGATAAGTTTAACCTACAAATGCATACAAGCTATAAGTGATCTACATGGACCAAAATATATTTATTTAAGAGAGCTTGCATTAGTGGTAGGACAGAGAAGGAAAAGAAAAGGTGAGTTTTTTAGTTACTGAGTGGCAAAATATAATTTAGCATGGGTGGATTCACAGAGGTGTGTTGCTATCTTGCAACATAAAGATCAGATTGAGGGTATATTCTTTGTCCCCAAGTATACATGAAGTCTAAGAAATCATATTTATGATTCAGTGCTTGTTAATCTCCAACAATTTCCTTTTAATAAACTCTTCAAACAAAGTTTTATGACACATATCAGTGTAAAGCTTATTTTGTAATACATTACAGATTCGTTGCTGCTGATTGTCATGCTTTATATCTAAGAGTATTAGTTATGGCTATTTAATGAAATGTTGCCAGCAAAAACAAAATAAATTGTAATAAGTATATGTTGTAAATTTAAAATGAAACAACTGTAAATAGAATTATCTCAATAGTGAAATGCCCTGGCAACAAATTTCAAAAGAGTTGCACACAGCACAAGGTCATTTGCCACCTCTGTTTATGCTAAGTTCGTTTCTGGAGAATTTTCATTTCTGAGATATTGTGCTTTGGTAAACTTGCAAAGGACAGGCCACAGTTAAAATTGGGGTAAAAGTGTGTTTGGGGCAAAAACACCACATTAAATTTGTGATCATACTCTGCATCCCTTCTCTCTATCCACATTTAAGCTGCAGCATTCTGCAAAGAAGGACATCATATTGTTGCAGTGCCTGAGGTGTTTCGTCCAATGACAGTTTAGTACATTTCAAGTGATGCGCCCACAATGACCATTGGACTAAAACACATTCCTTGAAGAAATGAATTTTGTAACCATAATCAAGAAATTATTTCTTTCTGTATATAATCTTGACTCAAGCTTTTAAATAAATTTAACTTATTTGATCAGAAATATTATAAATGTAAAATAAAATTCATCAAAGGCTGTACCATGAAAACTCTGGAACACATAATGCAAAGTTGTACCCATTCAAATGAGCAACTTCACTTTGGCAATTTGGAAAAATTCATGCTACGGAAATATGCAAGTCAGTCATTACACAATAAGCAGCCATGAGCACCTGTGTGCAAATACATTCAATCTTTCTGTGCAAATTCTCAATTATTTCTCTGCTTTACTGCCCTATCTTTCTTTGCAATTCTATATTCACTTTGAATCTTGCTCCAATCCACAGACTTATGTGACAATGGTATAGAGGAATTCTGACCTCTCTGAAGCGGCTTCAAAGGGAGTTGCTATAGTGGAAATTAAAAAAAACTACAAAGGATTTGAGGGATTTGAAACATTGAATGTGTGCACCTGATTTACTGACTTCTAACGTATAATGAAATGCATCAATCTTTGTTCAAAAGACGTGAGGTACACACAAGGAACTGAATGCATTGTGTAGAGAAATACTTTCAATAATAGAAATGTGCATGCACTCTGTAGTGAGACTAATCAAATCGACATCACAACATTAAGGGATGGGAAATTGAAATATTAAGTGGTTTTCTCGGGGAGCAATATTACTTAAAATGCAAAGCTGCAGAATCTGGAGACAAACATTGATCTTGGCCATTCTTACATAAGAAACAAAGTTCCACTGTAATTAAAAAATCCATTAGCTCCATAGTGTTGGATGTCTTCGAGCTGGAAATATTAATATATTGCATATCGGTTCCAAGTCCTACATATTTTATATAATTATTCATGAAAATTCCTTGGATATTCATCTTTGGCTTTTTTGTCATGTGCATGTTGATCAGTGCGTTCCATGCTGCTCCTGCACAATGGCATTGACAGGCAGGATATGATGGCAACCTGACTGCTTCCAACCTTCCAAAAAATAAACAAGTCAAATGAGAGAAACAAAATGCTGACAATATATTGCATTCTAAAAGAAGCAAGCATCTAGAATGAGACATGAGAGTGGCCCTAATCCCTTCCAAAATAAACAGGCACTGTTGCTATTTAAATATTTGATACAATATTTAAGACTGCTTCTTGTTTTGGCACTTAATCTTCACCTCCTCATTAATGTGGTATTAACAACAAACATAATCCACATGCTTCTGGGTCTCCATCCACAGGGTGATGGCTGAATCATTGGAGAATCTGTGCTGTTTTACAGGGAATTGTTTTATCATCCTGGTATAACACTGCTCTCAGTGAGAGCAGATATCTTTATATATTCAAAGTGATAAACTAAAGGTCTTGAGGACATTCTCAGTGCCTGGTACTTCTATTGAATGAAAATGGAAAACCTAGAACAGTTGCTAGCACTCAAGACAAAGCACGAAGAACCACATTGCAGTTTCCTGATTTTGGCGACTAGGAACGGTTGTGTGACATTTCCGAGTGCTGTCGTTAGAACTACTGGTAGGAGATTGTGTGGTTGGTGCTCCCACGTGGTCCCCATTTAAAGTCCCTCCTAAGGATCATCCATGAAGGACTCTATAACCAGGCAATTACTCCCACTCCTTTTGAACGGGCGACTCCTTAAGCAGCATTCCAACATATTAATAAAGACATGAGCAGGCCCTTCTGATATCAAATTCGAAGTCTTGCTCAACGGATTATCTCTACATCTTAATCAGGCGTCAAAGGAATGCTGGATGAAATCCCAAATTATGCCACAGAATGAAACAATGTCAATTTTGAATTTCAGCCCATTGGGGTTTGGGAAGGTCGGGGAGGTGAGGCTGTAATGTTTCCAGTATTCATCTTTGCTTCTTGTCTCTGGCTAGTATGCAGTATGTTTTCCTTGTGCCTTCTGGATCATACCATGACATGAAATGTTGGTGTAATATGAGATGACTGTGCTAGCAATGGCAGACAGAAACTGACTGTGCAGAAACATTCCAAGCGTTCTGTGTCAGAATCTTAAAGAGGATGGACTCTGGAAAGTATCAACATCAAAGTTCATATTATCTCAATTGATGTTGCTGCAATTGCCTGAAAACTAACTAAGTCCCATGTCACTTGGCAAGTCCTGTTCTTTAAGTGCTAGAGAGAGAGATGCCTTGATGGGACACATCATTTTGTGCTTTATACTGCACAAAAGAAGAAAGAAAAGTAGAAGGAATGAAATGAATACTGTAATGATTGTAACAAGATCAGCCAGGTGGACATTATAGAATATGAGTTCCCTGATTGGGGCAGATAATCTGGTCCAATCAGGGAGCCCTGGCTGGCAGACATAAACAGGAGTGTCGGAGGTTCTGCTCACTCTGAAAACTGGGTCTGGGGAAGCTAGATCAGTGTCAAGTTCTAGGAACATGTAAATAAGGGGTGACTTGGTGACAGGATAGTGGCCTCTGTGACGCTATTTCAACTACATCTACCATTATGTCACTGAACATAGCCATAAGCCCTAGTAGATCTTCCTGGCAATGAGAAATCCACCTATAGACTGTGGGCCAGTTTTGCTATTTACTGGAAGACCACATATTTGGAGCCAATCTTGATTACATTTCCTTTCTACCCAGTACAAGAATGTAAGAAATAGGAGCTGGTGTGAGCCTGCTCCAGCATTCATTAAGATCATGGCTATTCTGATCTTAGTTTTAATTCCACTTTCCTTCCTGTTTCCCATAACTTGATTACCTTTAGGTTCAAAACACTGTCTTCAGTCTTGAATATAGTAAGTGAAACTAGGGAGAGAATAGGGCCCCTTAAAGAACAGTGTGGCTGTCTATGTGTGGAACATCAGGAGCTGGGTGAGATACTAAACAAATATTTTTCTTCAGTATTTACTGTGGAGAAGGACATGGAAGTTAGGAAACTTGGGGAAATTAATATTGATGTCTTGAAAAGAGTTCATATTACAGAAGGGGAGATGCTGGAGTTCTTAAACCACATAAAGGTAGATAAATCCTTGGGATGTGATCAGGTGTTTCCCAGAATTTTGTGGGAAACTAGGGAAGAGATTGCTGAGCGTCTTGCTGGGATATTTGTATCATCGACAGCCACGGGTGAGGTGCCAGAAGACTGGAGGTTGACTAACTTTGTGCCATATTTAAGAAAGGTGGTAAGGAAAAACCAGGGAACCATAGAATAGCGAGCGTTACATCAGTGGTGGGTAAGTTGTTGGAGGAGATTCTGAGGTACGGGATTTACATACATTTGGAGAGGCAAGGAGTGATTAGGGTTAGTCAGCATGGCTTTGTGTGTGGAAAATTGTGTCTCACTAACTTGATTGAGTTTTTTGAAGACATGACCAAGATGATTGATGAAGTCGGAGCAGTAGCCATCGTCTATATGGACTTCAGAAAAGCATTCGACAAGATTCTACACAGTAGACTGGCTAATAAGATTAGATCACATGGGGTTCAGTGGGAGCTAGCCAATTGGATATAAAATTGGCTTGAACGTAAGAAACAGAGGGTGGAGAGTTGTTTTACGGACTGGAGGCCTGTGGCCAGCAGTGTGCCGCAATGATTAGTGTAGGGTTCACTGCTTTCATCATTTACATAAATGATTTGGATGTGAATACAGGAGGTATGGTTAGTAAGTTTGCAGAAGATACCAAAATAGATGGTGCAGTGGACAGTGAAGATTATCTCAGAGTACGATGGGACCTGGGTCAGATGGGCCAATGGCAGAGGAGTGGCAAATGGAGTTTAATTTAGATAAATGTGAGGTGTTGTATTTTGGTAAGGCAAATCAGGGCAGGACTTATACAGTTAATGCTAGGGCCCTGGGGAATGTTGCTGAACAAAGAGACCCAGGAGTGGAGTACACAGTTCTTTGAAAGTAGAGTCACAGGTAGACAGGGTGGTGAAGAAGGTGATTGGCATGCTGGCCTTCATCGGTCAGAGCACTGAATATAGGAGTTGAGATGTCATGTTGCGGCTGTATGGGACATTAGTGAGGCCACTTTTGGTATACTGCATACAGTTCTGGCTTCCCGTCTACAGGAAGGATGTTGTTAAACTAGAGAGGGTACCGAAAAGATTTACAAGAATGTTGCTAGAACTACAGGATTTGAGTATTGGGAGAGGCTGAATAAGCGGGGTGCTTTTCCCTAGAGCATCGGAGGCTGAGGGGTGACTTTATAAAGGTTTATAAAATCATGAAGGGCATAGATAGGTTAAATAGCCACGGTCTTATTCCTAGGGTGGGGAAGTCCAAATTAGAGGGCACAGATTTAATGAGAGAGAAAAGATTTAAAAAGGACCTGATGGGTAACATTTTCATGATGTGTGTATGGAACAAACTGCCAGAGGAAGTGGTGGAGGTAGGTACAAATACAACATTTAAAAGGCATCCGGATGGGTATATGAGTAGGAAAAGTTTAAAGGGATATGGGCCAAATGCAGGCAAATGGGACTAGGCCAGATTGGGATGTCTGGTCCATATGGACAAATTGGGAAAGAGGACTCCAAAGATTCAAGCCTTTCTGAGGGAAGAATTTTCTCCTTATGGCATAGACATCATTTGCATTATCAAGCTCCATGTGCATCACAGACTGATGCAATGGCCTGTACTTCAAATCCTTTATTTGCGATGGGCAAAAGGAGCATTTCAATGTCACCATGCTGCTTTTTCTATTGCAGATCATGTCCTTCATGGTGACCAGAAAGTTGCTACTTCCTCCTGTGCAGCTAAAAATTGCTCGGCCCAACTGGCATATGATTCACTAAGTGCAACTTCCTCAAGCTCACTGATCATATCTGCTGGAATCTGTGACATTACAGACGTTAGTTATCGAGATGCCAGTTTGTGTGATATCACTTTCCCACAAACTATGGGTATAGCTTTAAGTCCAGCTAGCAGCCAGAGCTATTGAGCTGAACAGGAGGAAAATTTCTGAACAGAAAACCTCTGCAGAGAAATCACAAAGGACACCTGATAGTCAATGAAAGTTTTCTTAAAACCAGTTTTAAGGGAAAGCAGTGAGAGCAGTAAAAGCCCATTAGCAGCCAAGGTGATTAACTCAGGTCAAGAACCCATGAAACGAGGTTGATCTGCCAAAAGTAGATTTGATCCCTTCGAAGAAAAATTCTGAAAAACTAAGTCGTGGAGCAAATTTAAGATTTCTGGTAGTCATTTATTAGCTTTTTCACGTATTTTCACGTGTTAGAAAAATTGTCAACCAGCAAGTTAAAATATTTTAAAAGCAGGCTTAATTGAAAATTAAGAATAAGAATTGTTTTTTGAAATTGGGAGATTCAGAACCCTTTTAGTTAAGTTAGTTAAATCATTATTTTAGTAGTGTGGCTGAGAAGGACATTTATTCAGTAATTAAGATATTTTATCGAGTTTAAACTGTTAAAAAATGCATTGCGGACCAAGAAAAAGAGCTTGAGTCTGATCATATATCGAATTTGGTGTAAATATACCTCAGACATAAAGAAAAATCAGCACAGGATACATCACAGTAACCATTTTTGATGCAGCAAAAGAATCAATAAATCTTATTGATGAAAATCATTTTGAAAAAAGTTTCTACCTTAGATCTTTTAGGAATCCTTCAGCCAGTTTGGAAATGGAACAGTATCATTCATCTGTACAAAGATACCATATTGATAAAGGAAAACGGAACTTTACATGATGAGCAGCATTTCGACTAACAGAAACTTCAACTACTTTCAGTTTTAACACTACAGCAACAGTCTTTACAAGAACAAAGATTCAACAACAACTTTAATCTACAATGTATACGGCGAGAATACAAAAGGAGTGTAGTACAAGGAGGTCAAAATGCTAATAATTTTTACCCAAGTCAAGAAAATAATTAACAATTTGAAGTGCTTATCAAGAAGCACTCACTGCAACAAAATTCACAATTACCAATCTCCCTACCACAGAAAATTGAGCCATCACATCCATTTATTAGATCAGCAAATTGGAAAAGGGGAAGTGCAATTCCTAAGATTTCAAACAGCTTCTGGATTGAACAACAGATCAAATGAAGAACAGGTTAGGACATTTCTCTACTGCATGGGAAAGACAGGTCAAGTGTTACACAGACAACAGATCAAGGAGCAAGACATTATGTTTGGCTGCTTATAACTGCTTTTAAGCAATATTTACTTCAAGAAAAAATAAGAGTCATGCATGATCATTCTTCAATAGCATATACCAATTCCTAGGAGGGTCTGTAGATCGCTTCATTAGTTACCAGTGCATACTGTCTGAACCATGTAAGTATGAAAACATGCAGCAAGAGCTCATTTGCAATAAAATTCTTATTGATCTCTCAGATGAATCAGTCATTGAATTTCTCTAATCAAAAGAGGATCTTACTCGAGGACAAACAATCCAAATAGCAGTGGATGCAGAGTCTAGAAATTCTTCGAGGAGTGTTATACAGCAACAGTTCCATTTAATGCTGAACTCTACAGGGAGTGTTGACTACTTAAAACACACAGAGTATGCAATGGAGGACACAGACCGCTCACCTGAAAAATATAGTATATGTGCAACCCTCAATGCAAAATCCTAAACAATGTAATTCTCCAGTATCTTATCATAAGTGTGGTACCAAAACCTTACATCAGCAAAGACTAAACTGTCCAGTCTTATTCCAACAATTCTAGGAAAAGATGATAAGACCATAAGGGCAGAAATGAGGCCATTCGGCCCATCGAGTCTGCTCCACCATTCAATCATGGCTGATAAGTTCCTCAACCTCATTCTCCTGCTTTCTCCCCGTACCCCTTGATCCTCTTGATAATCAAGAACCTATCTATCTCAGTCTTAAATGTACTCAATGACCTGGCCTCCACAGCCTTCTGTGGCAGTGAATTCCATAGGTTCACCACTCTCTGGCTGAAGAAGTTTCTCCGTATCTCCGTTCTAAAGGGTCTTCCCTTTACTCTAAGGCTGTGCCCTCGGGTCCTAGTCTATCCCACAAATGAAAACATCTTCCCAACATCCACTCTGTCCAGGCCATTCAGTATTTTGTGAGTTGCAATTAGATCCCCCCTCATCCTTCTAAACTCCAATGAGTATACTCCCAGAATCCTCAAACATTCCTCATATGTTAAGCTTTTCATTCCTGGGACCATTCTCATGAACCTCCTCTGAACCTGCTCCAGGGCCAGTACATCTTTCCCAAGATATGGGGCCCAAAGGGTTGCTTTACAGTCATGTGCTACAGTCCAAAGGATAATCATCAAACCAAATTGTTTCCAAGCTGAACAAAAATAAAGTTTCTAGAAAAGCTCAACAGGTTTGGCAGCATCTGTGAAGGAAAAAACAGAGTTAACATTTCAGGTCCGGTGACCCTTCCTCAGAATGTTTCCAAGCTGACATTATTATTCATGTCTTGGATCAGAACTTTGAAGAACAGGTCAATTCTGCAAGGGAACATTTTTTTTCACCTGTGGAACAATTAGCTATGGACAAACAACAGATAACTCATAAAGAAGTAACACCATTGCCCAATTCAGATGCTATTCATGGAGAAGAAGAAACAACCCAGCTTCTACATACATTCCTGCAGTTACATCAATGCAAGACCCTTCAGGAAGTACTGAGATAACAAGGTGTGGAGCTGGATGAACACAGCAGGCCGAGCAGCATCAGAGGAGCAGGAAAACTTGATGTTTCGGGCCTAAACCCTTCATCAGAAATGGGGGAGGGGAAGAGGGTTCTGAAATAAATAGGGAGAGAGGGGGAGGCAGATAGAGGATGGATAGAGGAGAGGATAGGTAGAGAGGAAGCAGACAAGTCGAAGAGGCGGGGATGGAGCCAGTAAAGGTGAGTGTAGGTAGGGGGGTAGGGAGGAG
>JAHRHZ010000139.1:13612556-13664378 GCA_024137785.1 Ginglymostoma cirratum | reverse complement strand
GGTAGGGAGGAGATAGGTCAGTCCAGGGAGGACGGACAGGTCAGGGGGGCGGGATGATGTTAGTAGTAGATAGGAGATGGGGGTGGGGCTTGAGATGGGAGGAGGGGATAGGTCAGAGGATTGTCACGGTTGGGGCCAAATTGGGAAGGCTTGAATGTGGATTGTAGTCCATTGGGGATGGTCTGGTTCCGTAGGCAGATACTAAGAAAGGTGATGTGGCTGTAGTGAGAGATAAAAGGTACTGCAGATGCTGGAGAATCCGAGATAACAAGCATGGGGCTGGATGAACACAGCAGGTCAAGCAGCATCATAGGAGCAGGAAAACTCGACGTTTCGGGCCTAAACCCTTCATCAGAAATGGGGGAGGGGAAGAGGGTTCTGAAATAAATAGGGAGAGAGGGGGAGGCGGATAGAGGATGGATAGAGGAGAGGATAGGTGGAGAGGAGGCAGACAAGTCGAAGAGGCGGGGATGGAGCCAGTAAAGGTGAGTGTAGGTAGGGGGGTAGGGAGGAGATAGGTCAGTCCAGGGAGGACGGACAGGTCAAGGGGAGATTTTGAAGCTTGTGAAATCCACATTGATGCCATTGGGCTGCAGGGTTCCCAGGCTGAATATGATTTGCTGTTCCTGCAGCCTTCGGGTGGCATCACTGTGGCATTGTAGGAGGCCAAGGATGGACATGTCATCTGAGGAATGGGAGGGGGAGTTGAAATGGTTCGCGACTGGGAGGTGCAGTTGTTTGTTGCGAACTGAGCGCAGGTGTTCTGCAAAGCGGTCCCCAAGCCTCCGCTTGGTTTCCCCGATGTAGAGGAAGCCACAACGGGTACAGCGGATGCAGTATACCACATTGGCAGATATGCAGGTGAACCTCTGCCTGATGTGGAATGTCTTCTTGGGGCCTGGGATTGGGGTGAGGGAGGAGGTGTGGGGGCAGGTGTAGCACTTCCTGCGGTTACAAGGAAAAGTGCCGGGTGTGGGACGTGGTCGAGCAGTTTCAAGGCCGAAGCAGTTTCAGAACCCTCTTCCCCTCCCCCATTTCTGATGAAGGGTCTAGGCCCGAAACGTCAAGCTTTCCTGCTCCTATGATGCTGCTTGGCCTACTGTGTTCATCCAGCTCCACACCTTGTTATCTCGGATTCTCCAGCATCTGCAGTACCTTTTATCTCCTTCAGGAAGTACTACCTATTCAGGATGTGTGGTTAGGCTGCCAAATCAAATAAATCTCTGATACAATGGAAACCCAGCAGAGAAATCCAAAGCTCACCGACATTGCCTCAAGTGTTTCTATAGTGTTTTCATAGATTTTCCTGACCCATCTATCAGCACAGGTGAATCGAATAAATGACTTGGAGAGGGTGGGAGAATAAAGAATAAAATACAGTAAATGTTGTAAAAAGAATTAACTCGTTTAGAATGTATATTACTGTTAACCAATGATTATAGCAGGGCAAGGAATTATGGGAAGGGTTGTCCGGTAAGGGCTTTAGGGCCCTGAAGCAAACTTACAATGATATCCTGGAGCTCCTCTCCATAGGCCATAAATAGCACAGTATGGAAGAGGTTAGCTAAGCTTGAAGAGAAAAACACATGTAGGTCATAGTTTCTTATCAATGTGACTGTACAACTAGAGCCTGGTGTTTCTCAGATTACCAGGTGTATTTATGTACAGTGTTGATTTACACCAAACAGAGTTTTACAGAAGCCCCAGCCTGAAGACACTTGTTGACCTTGCTTCCTCCTCAACCAGATTATCTTGAGCCCAAATTCTTAGGTGTGGACATAGAAGCAAGCCATAAAGCAGAGCATACACCTGGAATACTGTGTGCAGTTTTGCTGTTCATATTTCAGGGAGGATATTGGAAGGTCAGTCAGGTTAGTTCCTGGGAGGCTGAGTAAATTGTGCATACATTCTCTGGCATTTAGAAGAATGAGAGTGATCTTGTTGAAACATACAAGATTCTGAAGTGTTCTAAAGAAGGGTCACTGCAACCGAAACATTAACTCAGCTTTCTCTCCACAGATGCTTCCAGATCTGCCGAGTTTCTCCAGCAGCTTCTGTTTTTATTTCTGATGTCCAGCATTTGCAGTTCTTTGGTTTCTAAGGTTTTGTAGGGTGTTGGCAGGGTAGACATTGAAGTTGTTTCCTCTGGATGAGGATTCTAAAATTCCTGGGTAAAGTCTCAGGACAAGGGAACAATCATTTAGGACTGAGGCGAGGAGAAACTTCCCCATTGAAAGGCTTGGAATCTTTGTAGTTTTCTACTTTAGAGGGCCACAGATAAGCCACCATTGAATAAGGCTGAGATAGATAGAGTTTTGATGTTTTGGGGAATCAAAGGGACATGGGAATGAGTGTGAAACATACTGAATGTCAGAGCACAGGCTCAATGGACTGCATGGTCTTCTCCTGTTCCTATTTCTTAAGGTCTTGTACCTCTAAATCCTTTTAGGCATTGCTTGATGATCAAACATAGTACGCTAACCAAAGTGCTACACATGAATCATGATTGATTTACTGTTGTTTAAGGCTGACACTTCTCGTTGTTTTCTCCAAAAAACAGGCAATATTGCACAATGTGGATTTCACAAGTTTCAAAATCTCCCCTCCCCCAACCGCATCCCAAAACCAGCCCATCTCCACCTCCCTAACCTGTTTTCCTCTCACCTCAAGCCACAACCCCATCTCCTATCTACTAACATCATCCCGCCCCCTTGACCTGTCCGTCCTCCCTGGACTGACCTATCTCCTCCCTACCCCCCTACCTACACTCACCTTTACTGGCTCCATCCCCGCCTCTTCGACTTGTCTGCCTCCTCTCCACCTATCCGCTCCTCTATCCATCTTCTATCCGCCTCCCCCCTCTCCCTATTTATTTTAGAACCCTTTTCCCCTCCACCATTTCTGATGAAGGGTCTCGGACCGAAACATCAAGCTTTCCTGCTCCTATGATGCTGCTTGGCCTGCTGTGTTCATCCAGCCCCCACGCCTTGTTATCTCGGATTCTCCAGCATCTGCAGTACCTTTTATCTCTAATATTGCACAACACGTCACTTGCACTCTAATTTCCCTGATTTCAGATTGGAATGACAATAAATCAATCATGTCATACTAAAGTTCTCAGTGTTTAATAGACATTCAATGATGATCAGCCAAGGTATTTTTCTGTGTCTACACACTGAGAAGCTCCTTGGAAAGAATCCTTGATGTTGGAGGTCCAATCATCTCCATCTGCTTCATCAGTAATCTCAGTTAGGAGTAGAGATGCTTGTTAATAACTCTGCAAAGTTTAATTCCATTCAGAATTGTTTCAAAGAAGGTGCCCAAGTCACCGAAAGAAGGACTTGAATATCATCCATGCTCAGGCTGACAGTGGCAGGTAATGTTTGTCACATTTAAATGCTAAGTAATGACCACCTCCACCTGCTTCTGGCTCTCCTTGCGGCAGCTTCAGTCAGTCGATGATGCCATGTATCATTTTCTTCAGCATCGTGATAGGTTTGGCCGGATTCCAAAGGCAGGGGTGTGACTGGGTCTTTGAGCCCAGAACCATGACATGGACTAAATGGACTTTGTGTTACATTCACTTTTCATCAATTTGTTTTTTTTTTCTTAATTGGGATTGTTATTCTAAACTTTCATTTCATTACTTTTCTAATTTATTACTTTGATTTTGTAGTTTTGAAGGATTGTAATGGTGGATTTTTTAATATCTTTATTTTTCTAATTGTTTGTATTCAAGAATCTGTACCTAGGTATGCTTCTGTCTAAGATGGTGCCAAAGTGGCAACTTGTAAACTTTTCACTGTTCTCATGTCAGTACATGTGACAATAAAGCTAATTCAATTCAGTTCAATTCACCTTGCCCTAACTTTCAACCTTGTGACCACTGCCAAACACTCCATTATCAACATCGACGGTTTCCCAGAACTAAAAGTTTAACTGTAGAAATTAAAGACAGAAACTGTTGTTAATGGCTCACCTCCTGATCCCTCAAAGCCTCTCCTGCGTCTCAAAGCTCAAACCAAGAGTGTGATGGAATAATCACCACTGTCCTGAGTGCGTGAAGTTGGAAGAACACTAAAGATGGTCAACATAATTCAGATAAAGGTAGTTGGTATAAATCATTTCCCTGCCATTAGACTCAATGCCCACTCCTTTCACTCATTGACTCAATGCAGATGCAGCATGCACTACCTATAAGTTGCACTGTAATGACTCACCAAGTTTATCCCAACAGCATGTCTCAGCTCTGCATCTTCTACCAGAGCAACAATACCTTGGGAACTATCATCTTCTAGAAACTCTTGAAGACATCCATCATCCAGACTTGGGCAGCTGAACAGCAGTAATGCGGACTTACATGTGAATTTTATTTTTACTTTGCTACTAGGGTCTCGGTGAAGCTGGCGAGAGAATGATTTCTCATTGCTCCTTCAACATCTCTGAGTCAAAAATCTGGGGTTTCCCATCTAACACCATCTGAGAGCATAACCACCACAAGAACTGCTGCAGTGTTCAAACAGTTCACTTTTATTTAGGTACTTTATAGCCTGCTGGACTCGACACTGAGTTCAAAAACTTCAGATTATGAACTCTGGTATCCATTTTTCTATAAACTGACCCACCTCCAATGTCAATGTTCTGTTTCCATTTCTTGCTTTCAGTCAGAGCTGACCTTTATTTTACTATTAACATCTACTCTGGATTGATGCTTTGTCTTTTTTCGCAACCATTACCACTCTCTTTGTCTTTATGTTCTTTGATTTTTCCTTCTTACCTTCTTACCTTGCCATCTTACCTTCCCTTCTGCCACACTTGCTCCAGCTGCTGAAGTTCTGAAGAAGGGTCCCGACCCGAAACGTTGACTTTCCTGCTCCTCTGATGCTGCCTGACCTGCTGTGAAGCTCCAGCTCCACACTGTGTTGACTCTGACTCCAGCATCTGCAGTTCTTGGTATCCTCATCGTAAAATACAACACATTTCTAGCTCTGTTCAGTTTTGTAGAAGAGTATAATTGGGCTTGAAATGTTAACTCTGTTTCTCTGTCCACAGATGTTGCCAGACCCACTGAATTTTCCAATACTTTCTGCTTTCTTGCAAGAGCTGTGATAGCAGGAGAAGGTTTAATGCCATTTCCTCAGAATGACTAGGCATGACCTGAAAGGCTATTTGTGTCTAGAAACGACTTCTTTCACTTTGCTTTAATATCCTTCTCCAACAAATGATTCCATGTGTGAAATAGTTCTCTTTAAATCCACTATTTACATCTAATGTTATCATTTATGAATTATACCCACTGTTGTCAACGTGAATGTCTCAAGTATATAAGAATGTCGAAGTCTTGGGCAGCATGCTCAATCACTTTTGTGTTTTAAGGGAAGAATTTCATTAGCTGCACTGTGACATTTAAGCATTTCACCAGCAGTTAGAATGTGCTTAAACTCTGCAGCATGCATTTAAGAAAACAAATGCTGCTTTATATAACTTAAAACAGTCATAGTGACAACAAGCACCTGTCACTTCAAAAATGCATCCGAAATAAGATTGAAACAAACAATATAATTTCAACCAGGCAGCAAAACTTCCCTCACACAAAATCATATATTAAGAGTTTATAGTGTATCTAGGAAGTTAAACCAAGTTGTTTAGGATCTTCCCTAAGGAGGTAGAAGTCCTGAGCCCCGGGGGGGGGAACAGTCATCCATTGGGATTTTTTTGGGGATGCCCCTTTAATTCACCTGGAGAACGGTTCCTTGTTCAATTAAAGGGGGTTGGCAGCTGTTGAAGCTGAAAGACCAATTAAAGGCCTTCCAGCAGCAACCTGTAATGAGGAACTGAGGGGGGTGTTTCAATATAGAGATGCTGTCTCACCACCATTTGTTAATTTTAAATTAAGAAGAAAACCAAGTCCACCACTTTGGGATGTGGGTTTGGGGAATCCTCCTACAGGGAATATGGCTTCTCCCTCACCTATGTGTGCCAGCATGCCCTTAGGCCCACCTGGAGTTCTGGTACCAGGCTTCCTGCTGGTGCAGGAAACTAAAGGCTAACTGGACAATCCTAGTCTTTGTCTTATAAGTGGACTTAGCAAAGGTCTTACTGAATCCAATCATTTACCAGCATAAGGGCGTGTAGACCTTTTCTATTTAACTCGTAACCACCACCATTAGAAACATCCGTGTATCCAACTGAGTAGCTACATGCAAAGCTGATTATGGGTAATGCATACCATCAAAGGGGAAGGGGGGGTGTTGTGGGGCTGGTAGGCGAACAGGAAGGGACTAAATCAAAATTGGGGTGCAGGGGGAAATAAAGCACTGTGTCCCCTGCGGTGCCCACCTCTTTCTAAAGATATTGAGAGCATTGATGGTCACCACCTGCTCCTTTTCCAAGGACACCTGGGCATGAACATAACTGCAGAAGAGGGGCAGAGAGTCAGCAGAGATGACCCCTCCACAGCCCGTTGCCTAGACCTGTTTATAGCCCTAGCAATCTTCATATAAGTGAGCTTAACAATTCAATCAGTTACCTACATAAGGCCAAATATACCTGTCAGTTCCATGCATGCCTTTGCAAAAATGGCCACCTCTGGGAATGGTTGACACTGGTATTTTAAGGTTCCATCCAACCCTATATTTACTTCTGGTGGGCCCAGTCCCATTATTCAACTCACTATACTTTGCGTATTAAACTGTACAATATGGAGCAACACCATGCAACATCAAAGTTCTGAAATGATTTACTTTTGCAAAGAATTGCTCAAGTAGTTGCTTGGTAGCCAAAAATGTGAGTATTGCTGAATAAGGAGACATGCAATCGAAACTTTTTGTCTTGAAGTCATTAGGAGAGAATCAGAAGAAAACCAAATCCTAAAGGAAACAACAATTAATATTGTATGAGAAGACTGTATTTAGTAGTTGGCAAATGTTGATAGATGAGTTGCCACAGAAAAAACTTGGTTCAAGGCATTACCATGGGGAGTGCACCAGGTAACAGCTGCCCTCCCCACTCAAGCTTTAGATTGGTTGAAAAATCAATGATGTATGGCCATATTCTTTCTGTTTGCAAAGGACAGTCCCTATGTTTGGATGCATATGGTTTCTAATGCATTGAAACGAACCTGACTACAAGCCAAGATCGATAATCTTAAATTGGTTGTTTGTGTAATTCTTAGCACAATCAGGACTGTTTTGTAAATGTTGCCCAATTCCAGAAACACGTGTAATGTTGAACGCTGTTTTTTCGAGTTTTACAAGTGCGAGCTAGTTGGTTACAGTCAGTACGCAGTCTATTGAAAGTAGCCAAAGATTAATGCTATTTGATATGTTCCTCCAGTCATTGGGATATGCAGGCCACATACTTGCAATCACAATGAAATTCATAACCCCACTATTCGTTTGTGTTTTAGATAGAAAACCTTTTTGGCTTGACTGCAGAATTTTTTTGAATAGTAGCAGCATGAAACAGCTAGTCTCATCTGCTTTACCCAGGTAATCTGAGGTAGATTGGCCACTTTCCAGGATCAAATATGCTGAGGCCCGTCCCCAAACTTGTAATATACGGCATTCAGTGAATTGATTGGAGAACGTTTTACCCCATGGGATAACTTTGATACTCTTACTTCTATCATCAAGCATTAACAATGAGCAAATGACTCAGACACTCTTCACAAAGTTACTGATGAGGACAATCTATAATTGTGGGAATTTCAATCCATATATTGACCAGTGAAGGTGGGATTGCAGTAGTAGAGAACCCATGAGTGGATTTCTGAACCATCGTGTTATGAAAAGGGAACTTGTTAGACTGTTCCATTTCAAATGTAAATTCAAGCGCAGGTTGGAGTGCATTGAAGCGTGTAAGGAAATATTTAAATGAAGGTGTAGGTTCAAAATGGCAAAGGTATCATCTGCATATTGGAAAATGCAAGGAATAGAAGGTTAAGGGTCATTCCATTGAAGGCATGTTTCTCATGGAAATCTGGGCCTAGCGGGAATCTGTAGCGATTGGAACAAGGGCCAGGTGGATCTTATTGACTATGAGATCCTTGATTGGGGTTGTTTACCTGGGCCAATCTGGGATCTCATTGTCAGTAAGATCCAGCTGGCCCTCACTCCAATCACTACAGAATCCTGTGCTAACACTGTCAATTTTGGCACGCATGGTGTCGCTAAAACTGAACTCACTGCATGAGCTGCTAAATTTAGAAGTTCAATGAATACAGATTCAGACAATAGCACCTAAATTAACAGGATGTAGCAACACAATGCAAATGTTCATGGCCTCATGAGCAGCACTAGCGAATAGGCTTGCCATATCAAATGGACACATGGACATAGTGTTCCTGTTGGTATGAAATACAAGTCCTGTATGGTCTCCTGTCGCAAACTGCATACATATAGAAAACTCATGCAGAACTACGATCTGACTTTCTTGCACCTGTCGTGATGAGTACAAGATGAAAAGCTTTAACAGCACATCTTTCTTCAGTAATTTTACAAATATTTAAAGAACAAGTAGAAGTAAAAATTTGAGAAGTTCACAATCCCAGAATGTTGATGACGCTCACTGTTTCAATTGGCAGATGTCAGTGCTGCAATCTTTAGCAATCATCTCCTTTTTGGGGTCAATTTCATGCTTTCGAAAACAATCAGGTCTTCATACATCAGACATAGCAAGTGTTAAATATGCCAAGTAAGGGTCCTTGTGCTTTACATTAGTACTATATCTCATTCTTAATCTCAGATGTAGATGGTCTAGCTATACTAGTGCCGCTATTTCCAATTTCCACACCAGCCATCCTTACAGCTTGCGTACGTCAGTCAGTTTCATAAATAATGGCCAGCTTTGTCTGCAAAATTCTGCTCAGCAAGAATTGAGTTAAGACTTGCCCAAAAGTATTTGTTATAACTAGAGGAAAAGAGAATATTTTAAAGCCAATAGTCAAGAGCTAAACCAAAGTCCCACAAGTGAAACTAGAATGCCACTGCCCACTGTGGAACTAAGCTGGATTGAGAATGGTAAATCTCAGTATAGAGTTTGTATACTGTTGGTTTCCACCCTGTTTGAACAGAAAAAGAACAAAAATCCATGATGATGTGTATATATTGCTATATAGTATATAGTATATGTGTATAAATATGATGCAGCCGTAACCATATAAAATATTCACACAAATAATACTTATGAAGCATGTACTTTTCTGAATTTTGAACTTTAATTTCCTTTGAGAATTCATATATTTTGTAGAGTTATTATGTGATTCTGTCATGTGGGAAATATACAGACATCCAAATTGTAGATATAACTGTGTAAAGAATGAGCACAGTGTTGTGTGCAGATAATTACAATCTTTGAAAGATACCTTTCTGGTTTTTTTTATGTTCACAGGATGTAGGAGTTGCTAGCCAGTCATTTATTACCCACCCCTAATTGCTCAGGGGACAGTTAAGAGTGATTGACATTGTTGTAGCTCTGGGATTATGTGTAGGCCAGACCAGTTAAGGATAGCAGACTCCCTGCTGGCATTGGTGAACCAGATGGGTTTTAGGACAATCGATGGGTCAGTTTAAGACTGGGTCACCATTAGATTAGCTTTTTATTCCAGATTTTATTGAATTCAAATCTGCCATTGTGGTAATTGAACCCACGTCCTCAGAACATTAGTTTCATGTTCTGGGCTACTATTCCAGTGACATTACCACTATGATACTGCCTTCTCTTTTTGAAAGAATAATAAACAATATCAATGAGTATTGATGAAGACAAAGAATTACGCAGAATATTTAGCGCAGAAACAGATCATTTTCCCCAGTTAGTCTTGTGTTGGTTCTTACGCATTGGCATTGATTAACCCACATTGGATTAACCAAAATTTTACGAAAATGTTGCCAGGACCAGTAGGCCTTAGTTATAGGGAGAGGTTGGCCAGGATAGGACAGTATTCCTTGGAACACAGGAGAATGAGGGGTGAAATTATTGAGGTGTATGAAATCATGAGAGGCATAGATAGGATGAATGCATACTGTCTTTTTCCAAGGGATAGGGAATGGAAAACTAGAGGGCATAGGTTTAAGGTGAGAGTGGAAAGATTTAAGAAAGACCTGAGGGTCAACTTCTTCACGTAGAGTGTGGTGCACATATGGAATGGGCTGCCGGAGAAAGTGGCTGAGGCAGGTACAATAGCAACATTTATAAAACATTTGAATAGGTACATGGATGGGAAGGGTTTAAAGGGATATGGACTAAATGTAGGCAATTGGAACTAGCTAAGTGGGCACCATGGTCAGCATGGACCAGTTTGGGCCAAAGGGCCTGTTTCCATGCTATATTACTTTATGGGTGAGTACTCATCAGGCATCTCACTTGCCTGCTGAGAAGGTGGTGAGACACCCAACCTGATCCTTCACCATATCTTCCTCAAAATAGGCAGATGGCAGCGGTAGGCATTTTGCTGAATTCAGATCCCCGGGAGTGGGGCGGGGGGACAGGGAGAGGAAGAACAACAGAAGTCCTGCCAGGCAAGAACTGTCGGCCAGGCGCCGGTGGTTCTTTCACCCTGCGACATCACCGCAAAACTCCGGCTGCTGCTGGGAGGACAACCAAGATCGCCAACAACAAAAACAAAAGTTGCTGGAAAAGCTCAGCAGGTCTGGCAGAATCTGTGAGGAGAAATCAAAGTTAACGCTTTGGGTCTGGTGACCCTTCCTCCGAAGATGGTGAGGACTTTTTAGTGGGGAGGAGGTTTTCTTGGGGTTGTGAATCACAGGGTGAGCAGGAAAGAGGGTTGGCTCTTAGCACCACACCCTTATCCTATGTCTAGATCCACAATCCCACAGAAATTAGTGTAGATCAAGGGACACCCTACCCCAGTTCCCTCTGGCTAGGTCAACTGTTATAGTGTCATACAGCACAGAAACAGACTCTTTGGTCCAACCAGTCCATGCCGAACATAATCCCAAATTAAACTAGTCCCACCCACCTGCTCCTGACCTATATCCTTGCAAACCTTTCCTATTCATATATCCATCTAAATGTCTTTTAAATGTTATAATTGTACCCACATCCACCACATCATCAGGAAGTTCATTCCACACACGAACTATCCTCTGTGTGAAAAAATTGCCTGTTATGTCTTTTCTAAATCTCTCTCCTCTCATCTTAAAATGTGCCCCCTAGTCTTGAAATTCTTATCTTAGGGAAAAAGACAACTATCATCGACTCTATCTATACCTCTCATTATTTTATAAACATCTATCAGGTCACCTTTCAACCTCCTACACTCCAGTGGGAAAAGTCCCAACCCTTACATGCTTACTTATTGACCACATAAGGGTCTCAACTGGCAATGTATAGCATTGTGGAATCAGGAAGGTGACATGATTCTGGGGCACCACCACTTCGCCTAATGACATTGCTTCCCCAGTTCCTGGTCCACTGCCCCTAGGGCCAATAATTCAGTGACTGTTTTGGCATGCACAGTGGGCAAAAGCGACCAGATGCAGGAACATCTCAGCCAGCAAAGCATTGAAAAATATCCTCCTGAGTTCCTTGATGCCATGAGGTGTGAAAATCCTGGAACGAAGCAGGATCAGGCCAAGCAGCATCAGAGGAGCAGGAAGGCTGACGTTTCAGGCCTAGACCCTTCTACAGAAAAGGGGGAGGGGAAGGGGGTTCTGAAATAAATAGGGAAAGAGGGGGAGGCGGATAGAAGATGGATAGAGGAGAAGATAGGTGGAGGGGAGACAGACAGGTCAAAGAGGCGGGGATGGAGCCAGTAAAGGTCAGTGTAGGTGGGGAGTTAGGGAGGGGATAGGTCAGTCCAGGGAGGGCGGACAGGTCAAGGGGAGGCGGGATGAGGTTAGTAGGTAGGAGATAGGGGTGGGGCTTGAGGTGGGAGGAGGGAATAGGTGGGAGGAAGGACAGGTTAGGGAGGCGGGGACAAGCTGGGCTGGTTTTGGGATGCGGTAGGGGGAGGGGAGATTTTGAAGCTTGTGAAGTTCACATTGATACCATTGGGCTGCAGGGTTCCCAAGCTGAATATAAGGTGCTGTTCCTGCAACCTTCGGGTGGCATTGTTGTGGCACTGCAGGAGGCCCAGGATGGACATGTCGTCTGAGGAATGGGAGGGGGAGTTGAAATGGTTCGCAACTGGGAGGTGAAATCTCCCCTCCCCCTACTGCATCCCAAAACCAGCCCAGCTTGTCCCTGCCTTCCTAACCTGTCCTTCCTCCCACCTATCCCCTCCTCCCACCTGAAGTCCACCCCCATCTCCTACCTACTGACCTCATCCTGCCCCCTTGACCTGTCCATCCTCCCTTGACTGACCTATCTCCTCCCTAATTCCCCACCTACACTCACCTTTACTGGCTCCATCCCCGCCTCTTTGACCTGTCTGTCTTCTCTCCACCTATCTTCTCCTCTACCCATCTTCTACCCACCTCCCCCTCTTTCCCTATTTATTTCAGAACCCCCTTCCCCTCCCCCATTTCTGAAGAAGTGTCTAGGCCCGAAACGTCAGCCTTCCTACTCCTCTGATGCTGCTTGGCCTGCTGTATTCATCCAGCTGTACACCTTGGTATCTCAGGTTCTCTAGCATCTGCAGTTCCTACTATCTCCCACAAAGCAGGATCACTCAGGATTGCCTGCCATTAGTTTGCTTTAAGCCATCGATCATTTCATTGACTTTTGTTTAGCCTTATCAGCGTATTTTTCAAACAGGGTTTGGTTTTTTATCCCCCCTGTGTCTTTGATGACTGTCCTTTTCCCCAATCCATCTTCAGTATCACACTGGAGATTCTTGCTTCCTTTTGTACAGATGGAACCAGGTGCGACATGGTCAGAATTTAATTTTAATTTGTTTTACTGACACATTGATGCTTTCTGCACTGCTTAACAATTGGATTCCCCTTCATTCTCAGTTAATCAACATCTGTCTTCCAAACTATCCTTGCTGGATTTGTATTTTCTGAACACATATGATGATGAAAATTGCATTTCTTTGTCCCAGTATAGGAAGAAAAGGACGTTTCTAGGTCTGACATGTGTAGTTACATTCTATGGTATTAGAAATCTGTTTGTTTTTAAGGTATAGAAGCAAATGCAAATGCAATTTCGGTTTTTCTAACAAAATTTAAATTGGCCAAGAAATTTATTGGTACTATGTTCAGATGCAACATTAAAAAGCTATTGTAGGAAATGGCCTCTAGAAGGGCTCTAATATTTTAAATGCAATGATTCATTTTAATGATTTATCTGGTGAAAATCATTCACATACGGTCACGGTTACTTATCTTACAGAATCAATCAAACTATAAATAAGATGGCAAATAAAACATTTAAAGGATTGTCTCTCCTTATTGCAGCCTTAATTAAAATTAATAAAAGATGAATCAAGATAGTCCAGGAACAAAATAGTGTGGAGATTCATGCAGCACAGAAGATCACTTGGCCCTCAATGCCTGTGTTGGCTCTCTGAAGGAGCTATCCAATTAGACACACTCTCCTGTTCTTTCCTCAAAATCTTGCATTACTTTGCCTTTAACAGTATTTATTTGATTTCCTTTTGAAAACAACTAAGGCATCTGTGTGCACCACCCTCTCAAGCAATGCTTTCCAGATCATAATAACTGGTTTATAGAAAGAAATCTCATTCCATGATACCCACCACCACCACTCCCCTCCACCATACCCCACCCAAGGTCTTCTTCTAATTACAATTGTAGGATTAATATCTCATGCTAATATTCCTGTCTCAGGAGTTCTGAGCCCAGGCCACTGCCGTGTTGTCTAAGCAGCAGCAATGATGGCCCGATTCCCATGTTGCTCAAACTTTTCCAGCTCAACATTGCCAAGTGCTTTTTTCCAGGATATTCCACACGTGGCTGTCACAGAATTCTGCAGCACATTGTCCATTGTGATTCTTCATTGGAGTGGAATAGAGTCTGAGGATATGCTCGGTTTGTACAGCACAAGCCATTGTTTGGTAGATTTATAGGTGTGGTCTAAATGCTAGTGCATGCATAAGTGAATGGCTGATTTAGGATAGGTGGCTAGGGTGGGTAAGATGGGTGCTGTAGTAAATGGGTGATGTTGGTAAGTGGGTGAGGGGCAGCTAAGTGAATTGGGATTTGCAAGAGCTGGTCGGTAGGTGAATTGGTACATGGGTCAGGAGACCATCTGGTCTGATCGCAGCAGTGGTCAGGTTGGGTCAGGAGAGTAACAGGACAGTTGGGAGGTATGGTCAGCTGGGAGGGACTAGTCATTGAGATATACAGCATGGAACCATCAGGTTGGATGGGTAGTTGGGTTGTCAGAGGGAGTAATTGGGGTAGGTTGGCACTGTTGTCGAGTGATCAGGGGAATAGTTGGATTATGGGTTGGTCGGCTGGGAGGTGTGATTGGCGGGGTCAGTAGAATGATTAAGGGATCAGTTGTATTTATCTATGTTAGAACGGGTTTTAAACTAACATTCAAATAAGTCCCACAGAACGGTCCAAAGTCTCGGATTCTAACTCAGAGTTGGAGACATTCAGTGGTGGGGCGGGGGGGAGGGGGTGCCAGGAAGCAGTGGCATTATGCACAGGAAATCAAAACTTCCGAGGCAGCTTCCACCCACATAGATTGAGACGCCAAGCCTTCCAGGGGGTCTTGACCCTTACCTTGTTGCAAACTGGAGCCTGGAAGACTTGGCCGCATTAATAAATTGTTTCTCCTACTTTCCCACTCCTGCCCCTCCCTCTGTAACCAAGAAACTAACTTCCTGTTTATCACCTTGTTTAAACAGAGATCTCCATCCCACTCAAGTGCCCCTTGAAAAATGACAATTAAATGATGGAAGTGGATGCGTTGAACTGAAGCACACATAGGTTAAGGAGCAAAAAAAAATCATATTGCAACAACAACATCAGTCTCTATAGAGTCAGTGATCAATCCAATTGGTACCTGCATGCAGCAAAATAATTTGTGAGCATAAGAAATAGGAGCAGGAGTAGGCCATCTGTCTGTCGAGCCTGCTCCACCATTCAGTAAGATCATAACTGATCTCTTGGTGGACACAGTTTCACTTACCTGCATTCACTATAATCCTTAATTCCTTTACTGTTCAAAAAAATCTATCTTTGCCTTAAAAACATTCAACGAGGTAGCCTCAACTGCTTCACTGGGCAGGGAATTCGACAGATCCACAACTTTTTGGTTTAAGAAGTTCCTCCCCAATTCAGCCCTAAATCTGCTCCCCCCTTATTTTGAGGCTATGCCCCCTAGTTCTAGTTTCACCTGCCAGCGGAAACTACTTCCCTGCTCCTACCTTATCTATAAACTTTTGTTAACCTCTTTCCCAAACAAAAACCTTTTCTTTCTTTCTGCCCAATCCCCCCCAAGTAGTTCTGCTAAACAAAGCCTTGAGATTGGATGTGGAACTTGACCAGAGGGTGTTTCTTGTTGTGCAGACCACAGTATTGAAGATGTACATGCCTAAGTGTGACACAGCCCCCCACTCTCAGTCTGAGCGTTATGGGTTTGGGTTGGTGGGTCGGGGGGAGGGGGAACAGGATGATTGATAGCGGAGACAGACAATGTGAGGGTAGGATTGCGCAGGACGGGCTTCGGGTTGGGAGGCGGGGGGGGCGGTGATGGTTTGTCCAATGATTGGCCGCGGTGGGCGGGCGTCCAGGAGCGGGCTCGCTGTTTGTAAAAGGGATCTCCGGGACTGGCGGTGAACACAGAAGGACAGGAATGGCGCTGAGGATTGTGTCTGCCTGAGCGAGTCAGCGGGATTTAAAGGGTGTTCGCCGGGCGCCTTGGCTTCTACTCGCCGCCAAGTTTTGTTGCATTGCATTGATGTGCAGGAAGACTCGCAAGATTTGCATTTACAAAATAAAGTGGAGTTGGGGGGTGGAGGAGGAGGAAGAATTCAAGGGGAATAAAAGCAAATCCCTCTCATTAATAGGAAATGGAAACTTTCGGGTCAATAGACAACCAGCTTCGACTGGAGAATCACAGCAGCCCAGTCGATTATTTGCACCAGAGGTACGCTAGTACTTACGAAAATACTTTCAACTCGTGGAATGATTACTTGGGGTTGAGCACTCTGGTTGGGAAGGCTGTGAACCAGGGGGGGGAAGAGCGGACTGCACCCGGCCAGGGAGCGGAAGCTACAGTCCCGGGCACCGTGCATCAGCCGCTCCCTGGAGTTCCGGGGGCTGGGGCTCTGCACCCACCACGACGCGCTGCTCGGCTCCGAGCTGGAAGGCAGTTTCTCCGACAGCTTCAGCCCTTTCTCGGCTTATCCCGCGGCCGGGGAACCCTTACCCCATCAGCCCCAGCAGCAGCGCCTGGAGCGGGAGCAAGGATGTGACTCGTCCTGGAACCGAGTGGATGTGATCATGATGGAGAACAGGAGCCATCTACAACTTGCCCACTACCAGCAACAGCCGCCTCTGCCTGCACCTCCGCCTCCTGCCGCCCACAGAACCTCCAGGGCTAAGGCCGAGCTGCAGATCTGCGTCTTCTGCAGGAACAACAACGAGTCGGTCACCCTGTACACCACCCACATCCTGAAGAGCCCTGACGGCAGGGTACTCTGCCCCATTTTGAGGCGGTACACTTGCCCCTTGTGTGGTGCCAACGGGGACAACGCGCACACCATCAAATACTGTCCACTCTCCAAGCTACAGCCCAGTATCCCAAAGCTGAAGACGAGAAATTGCGTTAGCAAGAGGGCCCGTTAATAAGGAACTATTCCCTTTTACAAACAAGGAAGGCATTGTGAACCCAATTACCCCCACTTTCCCCCCCCCCAGGCTTTGTAGACTAATATGTGGACATTTTATTAAGACAATATATTTTGAGTCTGGGAATAAACGTTTTATAGTAACTGAATGTACTCTTTGTCTAAATTTGTTTACAATCTAATGTTTCTGGTGGAATATCTAGCCCAGAAATCTACCTCAGTTATATAAAAATATATAGTTTATGGAATTAAGAGAACGCCATAATTTTCTTTTCGTTTGCAAAATCCACTACGTGCATTTCATCTTCGGAGAATTTAAGGTAACTCAGTAATTATAATGTAGAAAATGTATTTGATTTCCCCTGTTTTTGAATGTAACGTTTGCTACTTTTTAAAAGTGAAATGTAAAACAGATCTAAAGATTACTAATGAATAACTGTGCTAAACCAGTACGGGGAACCAATAAATTTTCACGTTTTAGCAGCTCCTTTTGTGTGTTTTGTTTCATTAGTGGGGGAGAGGCCAGTTCTGCAGCATCTGGCCTTGGGCTCCTTCCTGTGGACAACAGTTGAAGTGCAGACTCCACTTACCCTCAAGATAGTAATGCAAACCCCTTTTTAAAGCCCAAGGACACCAAGTACTATTGACATGTTGAACGTCGCATTTTCTTAAAATTAAAATCCGTAGCCGAACCTGCTCGATTCGCTGACGTCTACCTAGATTTTGGAAACACCAGAATGGTTTTTTTTTAAATTGCAATTTGCTATTTAGACCGGAAGAAGTGTTTGTGGTTTGGAGATCTCCACTCGTTATGAATTATATAAAATTGTGCTTTAACTGATGGAACTACTTCAAGTATATTGATTGATCGCTTTCTGTTGAAGGTTCATGATACTCGGGAGAAAATATAGAGAAAATATATTGTCCAATACAGTGGTTCTTTTAAAAAACATAGACTGGGGCAAGGTGTTCGGAGGAAGAATCGTATTGGACGAGAAATGTTAACTCTTGTTTCTCTCGCCAGGGAGATGATGTCAGACCTGCTTAGTTTCTCCAGCACTCTTTTTTAACTTCTAGAGCAGGGGAGATAGTCGTTGGACAGGACCTAGTTTTTTTTGGGGGGGGGTGTGCTCGTACCATTTTTAAAAAAGCTTCCATTTATATAGTGTAGTACCTGCTACAACCGCCAAAGTGCTTTATAGCCAAAGAAATACTTTTGAAGTGAAGTCACTTTTATTGTGGCTACTATTCTTCCTAATATATACACAATATGTTAATAACCGAATATCTCTTTGTGATGGTACTGGGTGAAACTGCTGGTCTCCTGACCAGTATTTAACTCGTGGTTCTTCTCTTACTCTCTTTCCCCTCCTCCCCACCAAGGTAAGTGCGGTGGGACTTTACTTACATCCATCTTGGTTTGTAGTATTGGGAGTAATCTGCATGAGTCCTGGCGTCGTACTTGGACTCAGCACTTTACAACACACATGACTCAGCAGGACCTCAATGATGGGTATTGGGACAACTGCTGTTTGTAATTGGCATAGAGAAAGATTTAGAAACTCAAGCTGTTACGTGTTCAAATGTCAAACTAGGTTTGGATGATGCAACATAGATTTTCAAAAAATTTAATCTGGTGGCCTGCATCTAATGAAATATGATACAATAAAATACTGCAGAGCTAGGAGGAACAAGGATGGTCTGTACAGAATGAAGTTTGAAGCTCAGCAATATTCCCTGCCTGTGTGGCATGCAATACAGCCAACGAACTGCTGAATGGCATAATTAAAAAGTGACCAGCAAATGAAAGACTACTAGATGGAATAGTAGTGGAACCTAACCATTTAAGAAATGATTAATGCCATAATGGGAAAACACACACGTTGGTAATGTGCTGGTGTTAGACTCAGGTGGATGAAGTCAGAAGTCACATGACATCACGTTATAGTCCGACAGGTTAATTTGAAATCACTGGCTTTCAAAGCGCTGCTCCTTCTCAGGTGTAGTTGTTGGGTGATGTACTAGTTTTACTGGAATGAATGAATGGCCTTATCAATAAGTATCATGTGTGGAATTGTGGTTTCAAAGCATTTCCACCATTAAAAGAGATTGAATATTTGACCTTTCCCTTTTCAGCACCACCTACTTAAAGGTATTATGCTGCATCTTTAATTTCCAAATCTGTATAGGTGTGAACATGGCTCAATGTTAGTATTCACACACAAAAAAATGTGGATTTAAGCCCTACTGCAAAAATTGGATACCTACACAGATTACATCAGTAATACTGAAGAGGTGCTGCATCATTAGAAGAGCAAAATTCTGGGCTTGTTCAGGTGGTTGTAAAGGATTCTGTACAATCAGAGTTATCCAACCATTATGTTTAAACCAATGTTAAACAAAAACTCATTATTTACTTCCTGTTTGTGGGTTATTACGGTGTATAAATTGTCACTTATTTTTCGGAATTAGTGAACATACACCAAAAGCCATTAATTGAGAAGTTCATGGGATTTCCTGAGAATGTGAAAGTTAATATATCAATGTGAATTCTTTTGTCCTTTTCTCCAAAGACAGCTTTGGATGTACCTGGGTAACCTTGGAACAAAGGTGTATGGCATTTTATGAAATAACAACCACCACAACAGGCTAGGTGAATAATGAAAATGTCTTTTTAAAAAGAATAAATTAAGCATGCTTGATGCTGTTATATTAGTGGTGCTCTTCTGTGTGAATATGTTCATAATTAAATAAAACCAGTTGTGTGAAAGCTGGAACAAGTCATTTTAAACTAGTATTGTGCCTTTAGTTCACACTTGTGAACAGTACTGTATGCAGCTCTGGTCTCTTTACCTTAAGTAGGAATAAGGGGCATTGGAAAAAAAGTTTAAGAAAAATCAAGGTCAAAAAAAAATGATACATTTAAACAGGATAGGCCAAATAGCCTTGGACTCTGTCTTCTTTCCAGGGAAGAGGATGAACATTTTGGCCTGTCAAGCCTCCTCGTCATATGTATTAACTGCTTTAAACTGTTTTCTTCCATTGACAGTTTCACCTTTAGTATATTCAATGACCCAGTCTTCATTAGTCTTTGGAATTCTCTTTCACAGAACAATGACCTCAGAAGAAATGCCTCCTTCTCTCCAATTTAGATGTGAATCCCTTTGTGTTGAAACTGCACCCCTTAGTCCTGGATTTGCAAGGAGAAATAATCTGCATCTACTGTCTGAAGCTCCCTTCAGAAGTTTGTATTTTAATAAGGTCACCTCATTCTTCTAAAGGCCAAATCTGTCCATTTCATTAATAACCTAACCTTTTCATCCCAGGAATCAACCTGGTGAACCTTCCCTGAACTACCTCCAGTATATGTCTGTTTAAAAAGACCAACCTCTATACATTACTTCAGGTATGCTCTCAACAATCCATGTACTGTTGTAACAAGATTTCCCTACTCCTACTCCATGCTCCTTACAATAAAAGGACACAAATTTTTCCACCAAAAGGGCAAGACCAGATGAATTAATGAGAGCCATTAATGAATCAAATGAGGAATTCAGGAGAATATCAACAATGTGGAACTACTATATGGAGTTATAAAGGCAAATAGGTGTAATCAGAGGAGGGTTTCTGTTGAGCAAATGAGTTATGAAAAACAATGGAAGAAGACCCAAGTGGACCATGAAAATCTGCATTGACAGTTGAATCAAACAGTGTGTTTCAACACAAGTATAAAATTTCCATTACAATTTATTGTTGTAGGGAATAGGTCTGTCTTTTGGTTTTCTTTTACATCTTCTAATTACTGCACCAGTTACTGATTTTAAAAGGGCACTAATCTTTGAAGAAGCGTCGGCAGTCTTAATTAACACATGACAATAGTTGAAAATGTTTCCTACAAGTACAAAACAAACATTATAACAGTTCTGAGAAAGGGTCACCAGACCTGAAACGTTAACTCGGTTTTTTCCCTTCACAGATGCTGCCAAACCTGCTGAGCTTTCCCAGCAACCTTGTTCCTGTTCCTGATTGACAACATCCGCAGTTCTTTTGGTTTAAACTATTTTTTTCTTTCATTAGATTTCATTATTTTCTGTCTAACCTAACATTTATTGCCCTTAAGATGGTGGTAAATTGTCTTCATGAAGCACTATGGTGGCATGGGAATTACAGGATTTTGATTCAGCAATGAAGAATGACGGTTTATATCAGGATGCTGTGTAACTTGGCTTGTTACTTGCAGTGAGGGCTGATCCATGCACATGTTGCACTGTGTTTATTCAGGTGGTCGGAGTTGCAGATTTAGAAGTTTCTGGCATAGCAGTCTTGGTGAGTGGTTTAGTAACTAGAAGATACTGAATACTCTTGAAAATGAAGCAATTATACAATAATTAACCTTAACTGGAGACTATACTTGGGAATTTCCAGTCTATATATCTTAAAAAATTGATACATGATTCCTACAGTTGGCAACAATTCAACAATTAGTGCAAGCATTTAAAAAGTGTCAGTAAGTGACATGATGAGTAATGACATGATGAGTAATGACCTTTAGCCCTTGATCAGAGTTTAATTAATTCAAGACCAATCAAATTAACTTATTCATTATAGAGCGCCATGAATAGTGAATCTGGGGAGTTCAACCTGTTAATGGCAATGGTCACAAATTGCCAATTCTGAGATCCCACAGGCATTTGTTGTGGAAGATGGCGATTGAGCAGTACCATTTCAAACTCCTCATTGTTAGTCAATTACACTAACAACCCATTTGCCAGCAGATTGATTGTGCCACTCTATTTACCCTCAAGGTAGTAGGCCTGTTTTAACTGATGCAGTCCACATGGTGGAATGTACTCGTATTTAGGCAGTAAGTGCAGGACTTACAATTACAGAAAAGCAATACATAGCTCAGGCAGAACAGTGTGTGAGGTGAAGGAGATCCTGGAACTAATAGAACTCCCGTGTATCTGCTGCCCTGGTTTGTACACCACATGACAGAACATAGAAGCACAGCAATTTACCAGTCACCTCCAAGCCACATACCATCCTTATCCGGAAGCACAGTGCTGTTTATGCACTGTCACTACCAAAAATCCTTAATGACTTGTCATCAGTATCCTCTCATGTGGCAGAGCGACGCTGCCCCTACCTCTAAGCTAGGAAGCCCAGGCTCAAGTCCCACCAGGTCTAGAGTCAGAGATATACAGCACAGAAACAGAACCTTTGGTCCAACTTGTCTATGCCAACCAGATATCCTAAATAAATCTAGTCCCATCCGCCAGCATTTAGCCCATATCCCTCTAAATCCTTCCTATTTGTATACCCATCCAGAGGCCTTTTAAATGTAATCATACCAGCCCCCACCACTTCCTCTGGCAGCTCATTCCATACACACACACCACTCTCTGCATGAAAATTTTGCCCCTTAGAAATAAAGGGGACCTTGCTCTTCTCGTCTTAAACCTATGCTCTCTATTTTTGGACACTGTGCAAGTACATCCCTAGACAGTTTGCGTAGGAAAATATCTATCCTAGTGAAGGCCTGCAGGGACATCCTGATTCAGATGATTAGCCTTCAAGTCATTCTTCACCCTTGATGACTTTAATACTTCCTTCAAGTTATTTTCAACATGCAATATTACTGATTACCTGTGCTCTCAGCTGATCAATAAGCAGGATTCCTTGTGTGTGCTGTCATTATTCTAGCCCTTTCAGAATATGCCAGGCTACTTCAATTATATGGTGTTAAATTGAACTCATCATGGTTCAGATTGGGTAGTGTATTTTTTTTTCTCCCCTTCAGACAAGACAATCCATCAGGTCACTGCCCACCCCCCCACTACTTTCTCTCCAGATGGCTACTTTTCATTTCCACTCTTAAAAGAAATAATTCAATTCTCAAACTGAAGGTATTCCATTTAAATTCTCTAGCTTACAGAGCAATGTTACTAGACTAGCAAGCAAGCTAATAGTTAATAAAAAAAATCTAAACTTCAGCTAACGAGAAGGCTCATTACTACCAAAACCAGGCATTTCAATACTATCTTTTACAAATTCCTTTGAATACATTTACTTTTTAAAAAGTCTTCATTCTCGGTTTAACAATGGTATTTAAAATGATCAAATTTGTATGTCTTTCACTTGTCAGCATCACTACACCCTCTGCTGGTGAAAAAATATTGTTGCTTGGCACTGTGAAAGAATTAGTTATTTCTTGTCTTTTCTGCGCTTGTAGTGTGGATATTTAATTTCATTGGCCAGGACAATAAGTTCGGTCTGACTAGAACTGTTCCCATGGCATGGAGGAAAAAAAATGGATTAATCTGAATGCAGTCATTTACGACAATATATCATACCAGTTTGAATGAATTAACCCCTCTGAACACACTTCTTCCATTAGAAATGTATAATGCACTGACAACCACAATTTGGCCATTCCAAAGCACAGTGACACCAACGTACAAAACAAAACAGCAATAATTCTAGGTACCTTATTTGTAAGTGTAAATGAAATAGTAAAATTGGTATCAAGAGAGTTTCAGATGAGGGTCTTCTACTCTTCCCCAGTGGAGAATGTAGCTACAGTGTATTAACTACATTTGAATGGCAGACAGGACATGCAAGTGAACGATGTAAATGTTGGAAAGTGTGATAGAAATAAATGCTCCATCAGATAAACAGGAATTTAGATATCCAAATTTTGACATTGATCTTTATCATTCCTTGAATCTATAAATATGACTAGCTAAGCACGCATCACATCTTCTGAGTATTCTGGAGATGTGGCAGCCACACAACCAGGCATTTAGAGAAGAATAAATTGGGACAACTCACTTTAGTTGGTCACTAAGTGGTAACTGCACTCAGTCGAACCAGCCAGAAAGACCACCAAACATTTATGATATATTCACCTGCAATATTTAGGGCATTTTTCAAAATAAAAAACAGACAACTAATCATTGAATTTTTTTTATTTGACCATTTTTAGCTGACTTACCAATAATAGTATGTAACAATCACTACCACAAAGACAGATTTGATAAGGAAAACCTTTATTCTAAAGATGGGAAGAAAATTAGGTCCAAATCAAGTTAATAATCAAGTGAGAGGGGATAGCAAACCTGACCAAATACTCCAAACTGCAAAGGTTTAAATAGTGCGACTTTAAAAATACACTCAATAATTCACAATGTATTATTTGTGAAGGTAGCACACATATTGGCAAGGCATGTACCGGTATCAAATAATTGGATAATAAAAGCCTTCAATCATGTCTACATCATACAGTAAGGCTACTTTATCCATATTAGCTGATAAGATTTGAAGAGAGACGTAGGCTGGCGTGTATTTCCTTTTCACATTACAGCTGCACTAGATGCTAATTGTGTTCTGTTTACTATCAAAGTCACCATAGCTTATTTAAGAAAACTGGGCAATCTTGAAAATTCAAGGTAGGCAGCTGTCATGTTTAGACTATCAAGTGAAATGTTGACAGAGTAAAGGCAAGGCTTTGACATGCAACAGATGTTTTATTTAGCAGGCTTCTATTATTTTAGCTGCATGATCGACTTGTATTAAATTTGCTGTACTAAAATAGGTACATGCGTACAGTTTAACAAATGTCAATTTTACTGGTTACTTTCAAAAAATTTAAAGAGCTTGCCACGAAGTTACTGTTATTCAGATTCAAAAGAATTCAGCTAGTTGGCCTTGGAACATCGGACATGAAGGTAAATTTAGCGGCGAACAGTAGTCCAGCCTTCTTCATCAATGACATTTTTGATACGACGAGGTGCCTCTTTGTCCTTGTCAGTTCTCCAAGTTGATTTTTCTTGGTCACTGTCCTTAAGTGGTGGACCTTTCATGGGAGTATCCTGTGCCTCTTGGTTAGCTTGGCTTTCACCATGGCGATCTTCACCACCACGTCGCCAGGTACCTGAGAACCAAATTTAATATTACACTGATGATTAGGAGATTTGGAAATTAACTTACAACGGAATAAGATTGTAACTGAAGCACAGACTTATTAGCTAGTCAAGAATCTATATTAAAAAGAAAGTCTAACTTCTGCAACAAAAAAGCCCAGAAAATACTGCAGCTGCACCCTCCCACAGACACAAAAGGAGCTTACACTTCGAACGATTTCTACATAATTTAACTTTCCTAATATCAAAACACCTCAACACCATGATCATACACTTGGATAGAGTCATGTGAAATCATATTCATGGATTATCCCACTGTAATCCATTTTATTTCCACCCCCCAATGCCACATTTCTTGCTATAATAAATCCAATGGTCAGTGCTCCTTGGAGCAGCTGTTTTCCATGCTGAGTGCTTTAATTAAGTACTTTTTATTAGGGAGTCAATAATCTAACATTTTGTATGGTTTGATTCAGTTTGCATTTCCTGAAATATTTAAACTTAAATTTTAACACCTAACCATTACTACTTTCCCCTCAGTATGCTTTGTAGGGTACACAGGACAGACTTGGTATTTTACACTGATTTCTTGAAAATACAAAAGCAAGTTCTCTCCTCCACATATCAGTGATTTGAAAAGTTGTGTGGGAAAGTAGTCTTACACAATTTTCTCTTTGCACTGCTTGAATGTTATTTGCCACATATCTGCCCAAGCCTGAATGTTATCCAGGTCTAGCTGCATATAGGCAGACTTCTTCAGTATTTAAGGAGTTACAAATAGGACTGAACACTATAAACAATGGACACTTGAAAAGGGAACACCGCTGAAAAAGCAGATGATGGGTAGGGGATATCAAAATCTGACTGAAAATCAAATGCAAAGTTTAAAAAGACCAATAATATGACTTGCCTTTAAGCCTGAAGTTAGTGTTATTCCACACAATTAAAGTTTACACACTACTCTATACAATTGGAACATTTTACATCACAGCTATTCAATCTGTCTATCATGTCTGTAATGTCTCTTGAACTCTTCAGTTCCTTAAAACCTCTAAAGTAGGCAGCTAACAAAGTTAGGCTTTACAGAAACAAAATACTGAAGATGCTGTAAATCTGAGATAAAGACAAAAACTGCTACAAATACTCATGTGAGGCAGCAACTGGGGAAGAAAGTGTTAATTTTTCAGGCTGATGACCTTTCACCAAATCACTTGAGTTTGATGCAACATATCTGACCTAATGGCATTACATGGGTACCCAAAATTTGGAGAGGTATGTATCAGTCTTCAATGTATTTTGTAGCAAACTTGCTGAAAACAGCATAAAACCAAATCCAAAGATGGCCAAACATATTCTTGCCTATTTTGTTATACAATGGGTTACCTTTGGGGCACACACATACTATTTTTCTAGTTTGGTATTTTAAAATTCCTTTAAACCAAATATGCCTCACACCATGCTTCAAAAACATTAGTTCAGGTAGCAAATTGGATATTCAATTTTTACAGCATTTTCATGGTTATGCCAACAATGGATTGTATGATAAACAGCTGCACTAAGAAAGCCCTCAAAATGAAGATGCTGAGAAATTAATTACTTCTTCTCAAAGAACTCAGTACAGTTTAAGCAAAGATTTTGTTTTTACCATCATCTCGATCACTTCGAATAGGCGCAGCGCGACGCTCTGGTTCATCTTTACGACTCTTGATGTCTCGACGTTCACGAAAATCTCTACGATCTCGATCACCATCCCTGTCATCACGTCGCTGAGTTTCTCTCCAGCTAGACTCTTCTGAGCCGCCACCACGTCTCCAAGGGCCATCATCTCTGTCTCTGTAAAAGGAGAAAATCCATTATTCAAGTTAATAAAATACAAACAGCTAGCATTCAGATAAAATTTGTTTGCCTTCATCCACAACTTTATGGCTATTTCCATGTAGACTTTTCACTTCAAAGTCAAAAATATACAACATGGTGGTCTGAAGAGTCATACTTTTCTGCAACTAGTTAGCATCTTAAGTTAGCCTTGATGATTGAACTATTGTCACTTGTTCTTAAGTGAGCACTTCTCACAACGCAGACTTTCAATTTCACTAACAACTGAGATTCCGACTAGCAAAAAAACAAGTAAAATCTTGCAAACAAACATGAACAGTTCTCTCCTCATAACTCAGCAAGTTTATCAAATAGGTGGAACTGCAGACACTTGACAGGATTAATCTGGTATCTGTGCTGAGTAAAGTAGCCTCAGCTGGAACAGCAGTAACAACACCATATTTAAATCACAGGCCTTGATATTTCCTGTTAAACAGCAGTATGCAAAGATAAGAGTTCCTGGTCCTGGTTGCCATTTGTCTAGACAGACATCGTCACCGATGAGGGAAAAACAAAGCCTTTCTGTCCACACAGATGAACAGCCTTTAGGATTTATTGTTAAAGAAATACTTGGGAATGATACCAGAGGGTATTCATTTGTACTTTAGAAAGGAGATAACTTACAGAAGGAAAAAAGTGGAATATTTCATTTTACCCAGCAGTTAAATTCCTGGCCAAAAAACAAAAACAAACATTCTAAATACTGAGAAACAGGGAAGAACGATCAGAATATACGCCTTTGCCAAGCAATCAGCATATGGCATACATCTCATTCTTACTTCAGTCGTTAAAAATGAAAGGAATCCATCAAAACAAGTAATGGAAATTTCATTAACAGAATTATCCAAAAGAAACAAGATTGTTCATAATCCTTGATTTACAAACCTAAATGCAATACGGCGATCACGATCTTGATCTCTATCCAAATCACGATCTCTGTTATCTTCAGAAGATCTAGAGTCTCTGGGTGGGGCCCAGCTTTCTTCACGTGCTTTTTCCCTTTCTCTCCATCCGCCACCTTAGATACAATTACACTTTTGCCATTATTAAGGTGCTCTACTCATAAGGGGCTAAAAGCTCCCTTGTCACTGCATTAACCTATAAAGCACTTCTCATTTAGCAAAACTTCTAACTCATGCTGAAAATTCATATTGAAACATAATTACATTTGAACATAGTGAAATTGTCTGCACTGACTCCCTTTCCAGAGGCTTGTTTCTACATAATGAGCAGGTGGAATGCAATCGCTCAAGAGGCAGGCCCACATTCCCCCACCAAAATCAAATAGGAATCGACAACCTTAAGAAAAGTTACAACCTAAATGCTTGATAATCTTGGACGTTCAAATACAAATTGTACATTTTAAAATATGTACAATAACCCAAATGCCTGTTAAGCAAAAGCACATCCAAAAAAAAAATTGTACCTGGTTTATCAAGTGGTCTCCATGGGCCAGGCCTCGAATCATCCACACGGCGGGGGCCTCGATCATCATCCCGCCAAGACCCCCTGTCATCATCACCTCGCCTGAACAGCGGACCCCGATCATCATCTCCTCTTCTAAACAATGGCTCTCTATCATCATCCCGTCTAATTCGGTCCTCCCCACGGCGGAATGCCGGCCTATCATCATCAAAGCCACGGCTTTCGCCTCGGCGCCACTCGCTAAGAAACATGACCACAAGCCAAAAAGCTATTACAAAAGAAGTTTCATAATAACCTACAAATGCCACAATTGGCTTTTCTTACAGAGGACGCAGATAGCATAAGTAGTGATCAATGAGAAGAGTCTAGGAGAACACAGCAGACTAAGTTTAGTAATTAATACAGAAAGGCGAATTGCTGCAATTCAGAAGGATAAAATAAGGTGATTTTACATGGTTGTTTTCCATTACTGAGATTAGTTTTCAATTTCAGATTTCTAGATAAATCCCAGATAAGCTGAACTTAAGATTCCATCAGAAGTTTGAATCCATGCTCCAGATCATACGCCAAAATTCTACGCACAGCTATCGATGTTGACATGCCAATCAGGGCACTGACCTCCAGTTTTGAAAGTCACTGTGCACACAGACCTTGAAGGCCTGTGCAGGCAGGAAGAAAATTAGAGGGAATGCTAACATTATCACTGTCACCATATCCTCAAATTCAGTTATGTGGCAATATTAAGAGCATCTGAAATTGTTTTTAGAATAAAAAAGGTACAGAGAGTTAGGAATATGAAAGCTCACGTTGTTAAAAGGTGGCAAAGCACGTTTTCAAATAAAACCGATGCAAGTTACGATGAACCTGTACAAATCACACATTTAGTCTTAAGTGAAGCATTTTCAATTCTAGGCAACATATTAGGTCGGATAAGGCGGCTTTAGAGTGTACAGGATAGAGTTAAGAAGTTGGTTCAATGGATGAGGGTCTTGCATTACAAGTGACATGTTGGAGAAACTGAGCTATATTTCCTTTATCAAGATTGAATAAGAGACTATACGAGAGAGGTTTCACGACAAGATGTCTAAATAGAGTAAAGAGAAGCGGATTATTCCAGCTGGCAAAAGGTCAGGAATAAATGGCACCATGAAGATAAGACTTGTTAGTCAGCAAGTTGCTATGCTGTAATAGTATTCAAAGGAAAATTACATGAGCACCTGAAGGGGAAGAATGCAGGGTTACCAGAAAAGGGCAGGGGATATCAGGCCAACTAAAATTACTCTGCAGAGTTGGCACAGGCTCAAAAAAAAATAAACAAACAAACAAATAAATAAACAAACAAACAAACAAACAAACAAACAAACAAACAAACAAACAAACAAACAAACAAACAAACAAACTTCCCTTTGATTTAGCTTTGTCAACAATTTTATGATTTTATGAACTCAGCAAATTATATTCCAATAATACTGAATCTGTTTCCATGAGATTATACAGAGAAAAAATTTATTTACAGGGAATAACTGCATACTTTTAAGAGCCAGCATTGATACAATGGGCTGAAAGGCCTGCCTGTGCTGTGCACTTTACGATCACTGACTTGGGTTTAACCACTATTTTAAATCTAACTACATACGCATCAGTTCCTCCGCGTCTCCATTCGGATTCCCTGTCTATAATACGGGAATCCCTCCAACTATCTCGTTCAGAGTCTCTGTCACTCCAGCGCTGAGATTCCTGCCAAGAGGAGAAATAAAAATAAAATAAATAACAGTTGCACCCACAAATTCTGGTTCATTCTTTCAAAACATCACTGTTTACTTTGTAATTGATTGACTCTTACTGTCCTCTGGGTAACTAGCGATGGGCAACAAACAATGGCCAAGCCAGTGCTGCCCACATCCAAGTCAAATTAAAAAACAGCAATACCTCAACAGAACAAATCCCGCTGCATGCAAAAATGATTTCAAAGCAAAATACACATGTCGTTGCAGTTGACTTACATACGTTTTAATTTTAAAAAATCTTAAAGACTATCCACCTAAAACCCCAGCTCAATGACTAATGCAGTGAAGCTTCCACTAGTTGGGAAAAGGGGCAAAATTTATCATACGTTCAAATAACGCATCTTGCAATAGACTGGTAATGAGCACAAACAATTCATCTGAAAGCAGCTAACAAGATAAAGCAGATGGCAACATTAAATATGGTTATTACAATGAACAGAACTACCTTTCTAGTCTTTGATCTTTAAAAATGATTAATACTGCATAACAATAAACACACCTCACACACAAAATTTGGATTTTAGTAATATCACTAGAAATAATCTGCATTTCTGACAAGTAGCCATAAATCTAAAGAAAAAACTGACCAATCAAGTTTACAATTGTTGCTATAGATCATGTGACTGACTTGGTTCTTAAACTCAAATTTGTTTTCTACTAACTATCAAAATGGCTTACTATTATCATTCTGCTAGAACTCTTGCCTCCCTTGAAGTGGATTACAGCAAGCAAGTCTCACATCAATAATATTCTTTAGTGAAAATTGAAGACGGTGACAAAAGCCCAAGCTACAGCATTTAGTTCTTCCAGAGGTAAACAGTGAAAATAACCTCTTCAATTCCTGAGTGAGAAGCTTTTACTTCTTACTCAAAGCAGTACATCTCATCAAAACTATGCATTTCAGGCAAAGCTCTGAATCGAACAATTGAATACCTTGCTTTCATACAGTAATCTATCACGAATGTGAGAAATGCCCATCCTGGACTATCCAATTTCCATTTTTTTCTGCTATCCCACTGAGAGCAAATCACAATCATCAAGAAATTCTGTTATGCTTCAAATAGCTCAGTAGTACAAAACAAATGCAAAGCTAACAAAAAGAAAAAATTTTAATACCTTCCGGCGAAACTGGTCTTCAGCATATTTCCTTTCTTCTTCTTTACGACGCTCGCGCTCTTCAATTTCCATTTCTCGCTGGCGTCGTTTCCTTTCGGTTTCCTCCAATTTTCTTAGTTTTTCCTGGTATTCACGCTCTTCTGCTTCTCGTTTTTCACGCTCACAGCGCTCCTTTTCTTCACGCTCTAGTAAGAAACTCCAAAAATAAGAATCTTTCTTTGCAGTCATTCACACACTTATGGTTGTGAAAACTGTACAACTACTAGTTATTCAAACCTTTTTTAAGTTTTTCTTCCTCCAATCTCTGAGCTTCCTCCTCTTTTTGTATGTAGTAGATCCTGCGTCGTTCTTCTTTGCGTTGTTTCTTTCGCTCCTCTAAACGCATTTTCCGTTCTGCGTTGAGCCTGTCTTGGAAGTTCTTTAGTTTCTCCTTTTCTCGGTACAAAACAGAATGCAACTTAAACACCACCTTTTACCTATTTCTGCTATATTCAAGTAATAAAACATTCCGCCAAGAAGCAAAAAATGCTTCAAAATCAGGTGATTTTAGATTATGTGACCAAGAATATCCTCATGTATTAACAAGTTATTGAATAAATTGCAGACCTCGTAAACAGTACGACGTGAAGCCATAAGCTTTGTTAGGAACAGGTCTTGATCGTCCATCATTCTTGACATTCGATTCTTATGCTCCAGCGCTTTCTCACGCTCGACTTTCATACTGGTAATCTGTAAATAGAAGAAGAACTTTACAAACCAGTTACACGCAAACAGATGTAATTTGCTAAATCAAAGAAAAAACTTAGACTTAGGTTACATCAAGAAATTTAAAAGAGCGAAGTGTCCAAAAATGATGCATGAAGCAAAATAAAAATCAAAAGAACAAACCCAAAAAGCATATGTATACAAATTACATCACTCACCCTTTCCTCCTCTTGAAGTTCCCACAATTCCATATCCTTTATTCGCTGTTCTTCAAATGCTTTTTTGAGTAAAGGTATTTCTTCCAATCGCTTGGCTCTTTCAAAGAAGTCAATCTGCCAACAAAATAAAAAAAACACAAGTCACAAGAGCTATCAATAGCTTTAAAATCTGTCATTCACTTGAGAAATTAGGAAAATTTTAAATCTTGTGTAGCAAGCAGCTTATGTACAGCTTAGTACATTGAGTACTACAGTCATCTGCTGGTCAAACTTAGCAGGAATATTTGTGCCGTAAATCTTTGAAAATTGCATTGAATAAAGCTATGGCCCATCAGATCTGTGTGGTCAAAAAATAAACACTTAACTATTTTAATCCCATTTTCCAGCACTTGGCCCATAGATTTGTGCATTTTGGCACTGCAAGTGTCCATTTAAATAAAAGCATCAAATTCTAGATTCCCACCACCTTCTAGGTGAAAACATTTTTCTCCACATCACCTCGAAATTTTCTGCCCTCTATCTTAAATCTATGTTCCCAGTCACTGATCCTTCCATCAAGGGGAATGTTTCTTCGTGTCTACCCTCTTCAATTTTATACATCTTAATCATGTTGGTATTGGCTTCATTATTGCACTCCTAATGATAGTCTGTCTTGGCAAATCTGAAGAATTTATTTCAGGTGAATGATGATTTAATTGGTCAAATATATTAAGAATTGCTTGTTGTAAGTCTATTACTAGAACCATTCAGCAGATTGAAATGATTTTGGTTAAAATATAAACCATTACATATCAATAAACAAAGGGAAATGAAGAGCAAACTTCTTAATGTCAGACCACATTCTCAATGACTACCTCGAAAGTATGAGTAAAATCATTAATCTGTATATTCCATTTATCTACCAGCAGCCCGACAAGCCGGAAAGACACTGGCCATTGCCAACACTGCTTAAAATAGTCACTAGTCACTTTACTGACCCATTCTGCGCCCCGCTTTCCAAAACAAGAGGACATTTAGCTTGAACTCTGGGCTTTACTATAATCTGGTAAAGAACATATGGATGATTGAGGACTCATTATCAATTCATTTTGCAATGTAAAATACCATCCTCGATCACTGAAAGAAACCTTTGCTTGTATTATGGTTATGAAGAAGACTTTAACACAGCCAGCTTGCCCTCATGACACCTTAGGTTAGCTATCACATTAGTATCAGCACTCTTACTTCATCTTACCAGACACGTTACCGTTTTCTTTTATGATAAGATAACCTATTTGCTCACCTTCTTTTCCTGATTTTTCAGACGTTCTTGAAGTTCCTTCTTTTCTTTCTCCAACTGCTCAACCTGCTTAGCCATGATAAAATCTGGATCCAGTTCTTCAAGGTTCTGAAAAATTCAAGGGATCACATCCAGATATGGCACACAAGCATATTGAACGAAAGTTATTGACACATCAATATTGCCTATAATACAGGAATCTGAAGAAACAGACAGATGCTGGTGGAAAAAAAAAGGATTAAAAAAGAACATGCATGCATTTTGCATTTCCAAATTGGACAAAGCCTTTATTCAGCAATTAGCAATTCATGTTCACTTCCTGAATTGAAGAAATGTCTCATAATAGCAGGGCTATTGAACATGACCTAATAAAAGGATTTAAAATTGTCAAAGTCTTTGAGAGTAGATTAACCTGTTTCAACATGTAGAACAGCAGAACTAGATGCCATCAATACAATTGAATAATCAAGAAATCAGTTGTGGAATTCTTAAGAAACTTTATAAAGAGAGGTGAGAACGTGGAACCCCTCGCTGCAGGGGATAATTAGGGGCAAACAGATCATTACACTGACTGGGTCATATAGGAGGACAGCAGGAGGCTTTAATGGGCCGTAAACTGGCACGGAGCACGAGTTGAAATGTCTTTTTCTCTATGTAAATGCATGTAATATTATGTCCCCAAAAAGAAAGCATTTTAGATTGGAACTAAAAAATGTTTAAGAAAGCTACTGAAACTGTATTTTACCTCAATGTCAATATCTCGAAATGCTTTAGCTCCCAGCTCAGTTTTTTTAATCTGCTCCAGTCGCTCTCGCACATGTTTCCGTTTGATATTTTCATGCTCCTGCATAAGACGTTCTTTTTCTCTCTCCTGTGCCTCTTGACGTAAACGCTCTTCTTCAGCCTTGCGAACTTTCTGAAGTTCTGCCTCTCGCAACTCCATTTCCTCTTTTTCTCGCTGAACATTCAGGCTTTCCAGGCGTTCCTTTCTCTCCTCAATAGTCTGGCGACGGGCAAGGATCCGCTGGTGTTCCTTTCTAGCATTCTTCAAATAAGCACTGACAGCTTGCTGGTGTTGCTCTTCCTTTTCATGCTAAAAAGGAAACATGGGCAGGAAAAAATTCATGAATGCAAGCTTCTAACAAACCCAAAACTCCTAATATTTAAATTCATAATGTCTCACAGCTTACTTGATTGAGACAATCAGCAACAAAGCCAGATGAACCAGGACCTTCCTGGTTTTTGCAGTTCACGTGGAGTTACCAGATCCTGGCCTAGCTGTCAGGACTTATCAACAAGACAGATCTAGTTAGAAGCCACACAACACCACGTTACAGTCCAACAGCTCTGAAAGCTTGTGATTTCAAATAAACCTGTTGGACACCTGGTGTCACGTAACTTCTGACATTGTCCACCCAGTGCAACACCGGCACCTCCACATCAGACAGATCTAATGATATTGTATATTCTTTAAGACATCAGCAAGCACGTGGCATTTATAACTACTTATTTATCTAAAACTCTGCAAAACGAATAACGAGAAGCCCAACAATGCTGCATCATCTACTTGTAGGATGCACAATCCATTTTCATTAGCTTGGAAAACTTTAACTTGTTTCCATCCTGTAATAAAGTGTAGCAACACTATTTCCAAGGCTGTGAAGTTTAACATAGAAAAACAGCGTGTTTGCAGACCAAGACGGTGCTACTTGCCCACTTAGGATCACTGGACCTGTTAGGGCATCAGTTTGCAAGATTACTTAGTCAAAATAATAATTTAAAAAAAAAAAAAACAAACAAACTTACAAGCAAATGTGTTGGCTTGACAACTTGGATAGCCTTCGCCAATGCAGCAGACATAGCAGTCAACTGACTTCTGATCTGCTCTGAAGGCATTGGCTGCAAGTAAGGACCCACTGGCGAATCTTCTCGTGGAGAATAGTTGAGATCTGAGCCAAAACTTAAAGTACGAGAAGAATGATCGATGCGAACCTAAAACAAAAATAGGGAGTTAACAATAAACATTTTAGTCAGAGTCATACAGCATGGAAACAGACCATTTGGTCCAACTTATCAATGCTGACCAGGTTTCCTAAATTGAACTAGTCCAATTTGCTTGCATTTGGCCCACATTCTTCCAAACCTTTCCTTTCATATACCTGTCCAAACGTCTCTTAAATGTTGCAATTTCTCCCATCGAGAGTGATAATTTTTTGTAGCTTTGATTGAGTTAACTTTAATCATATTTGAACCATTCCAGATCCAAGAAATGATTCACTTGAAAATTACTTGAATATATGTGAGTGGACTATAAAAAAATCCAGTTTTGGTTGGAACAGAATTAAATCCACCCCAAAGACTATTAAAACATTTGTTTAAAGGACAATTTTACTAGAAATATATTTGAGTGCAGGCAGTAATGGTATGGTCCCCAATAATCTATTAACAAATTTGAAAAACAGCACAGAACTTTCATGGTAGCTCTCCCAATCTCCAACTGTGCCTCCTAGCATGAAAGTCAACAGAACACATGGATGACTACAGGTTACAGTACAGCCAGACAAAAATTTTTCTCCAATGTGCTCAACTAACCGGTCAACAATTTCCTCTTGGGAATTAAATATCGTCCACAAGTACCCATTCAAGATTTGTAAAGTTATTAGATGCAAGTTAGATTTTTGATCTTATATTAAACGGGAGAGAATGAACTACGTGACAACAGATCTCTACAGACTTCTGGTAACGTTTACTGCGTTATCAGCAATGTAAATTCACTCAAAAAATGTGTCTACCAGAGCTTCTATCAAGTCTCTTGAAGGAGTAATTTCAGCTAATTACGAATGATGGGAAATACCTGCTTCTAATGCAAATCAATATTTAAGACTGATTTATTAAACTTCACTCCAGTAATTAAGCTCAGTATTTGAAATCCAACAGAACTAACACACCACTGCATAGGTCAATATGCAATTGTTGGTATTACCTGCAAATCACAGTGTCTGGCAGCATCAACAATGGCACGTTCCAGCTGAAAGGCATCAACAAATGGAACCAGGGAAGCCAAACGAGTAAACTCTATACTTTGATAAATCTGAGCTACCTGTGGAAACAAAAATGGTACCTTATCAATCAGGGATTGAATCAAAAAGGTTTGCATACTTTCCAGAGTCCCTGCGCAGCTTCATGGCTTTGTACTTGAGGCTGATGCATTGATTTTTTTTGCTTTAAAATCAAAACTAATTGAGGCCTACTGAAATAGGCTAAATGCATTTAAACCTATACCATTACAATTTGCCTTCATCCTCAAAAAGATAGAACAAATTTGAATTGTTGTTGAAATAATTTTAGGATGCAAGTTTGATCACTTGCATAATTGGCTAGCACCAGTGTCTCAGAGAAAACATTAAAAGGATGAAGCAAAACTTTGTAACAATTCGGCACCATGTAATTTCAAGTATTCACTCTCCTCCATACCACGGTTACAATTGCAACATCTACAAGATGCACAGTACGCAACTCCAAAGCACTTTCTAAACTCCAATCTCTTGTCTGCAAAGACAACAGCTGGAAATGCATGGGAGTAGGACGCCTCCAAGTTCTCATTTAACAAGACTATCCACATTTAGAAATATACATCTGTTCCTTCATCAGTGGACCAATTTCTGGAACTCCCTGGACATCATCATGGGAGCACCTATATCGAGTCTGGGGAGGATACAGCCTGGTGGTATTGTCACTGGATGAGGAATTCACAGGTACAGGCTAACGTTCTGGTGAAAACTGAAAAAACGGCGGATGTTGTAAATCAGGAACAAAAACAGAAGTTGCTGGATAGCTCAGCAGGTCTGGCAGCATCTGTGAAGAAAACAATTGGAGTTAACATTTCAGGTCCGGTGACCCCTCCTCAGAACTGACGGTTGCTAAGATTTTTTTTGGAGGGGTGGGGTAAAGGAATAAATGTTAGGTGGGAATAGAGCCCAAAAAATAAGGAGAACAGGTGGATAGACAATGGATGGAATAACAATCTGGCTAGGACAGTGAATAGCTGTTAATGGAGACTGTTAGACGGCTAACAATAGGTAGTGCATACAGGAAGTAGTGGCTATTTGCTCAACCAAGTTGCTAAATTTTCAGTTTTACTGTAGCACACCAAAACATCTGGGCTAGGTAATGGCCTAGTGGTGTTATCATTAGGCTATTAATCCAGAGACATAGGTAATGTTCCGAGGAACTGGGTTCAAACTCCATGGCAGATGGTGGAATCTGAATTCAACAATAATCTGGAATCAAGAGTCTAATGATGACCATAAAACCATTGCCGACTGTCAGGAAATAAAACCCATCTGGTTCACTAATGTCCTTTAGAGAAGGAAATCTACCATCCTTAACTGGTCTGGCCTACATGTGACTTGACCCACAGCAATGTGGTTGACTCTGAACTGCCCTCTGGGCAATTGGGGACGGACAATAAATGCTGGTCCAGCCAGCCGATGCCCACATCCCATGAATGAATTTAAGAAATCTGCTACATACAGAAATAGGACCTTAAAATTGCTAATAATATTTCACAAGAGATTATAAAATATTTCAACTCAGTGTTTGATACTGTTTGCAAGATGGCCACAAAACACAAAGTACAGGATAAGTATCAAATTTAAATTCTAAATTTATAAGTGACAGATTGAAATTTTATCCCCTGGATATGATTGTTAGAAACTACAAATATTCCAAAACTGCAGCTCGTGATTGTTTGATATTCCAGAACAGATGAGAATCAGTGCAACATTAAAATGCACACAGGGTTCTTGATAGGGGGGCTTAAGGCAAACGGGGCAGAAACATTTTGCTGTCCAATATACCACAAGAATAACATTTTAAAAATGCCAGCAAGACATTGTCACACGTTAGATATATCTGAACTTCAAATCTTGGTACTAAGCTTCCCGATGTAAGAGTGAACTTTCTAAACTGTTCTACGAAAACATGTACACACCTGTTGAAGGAGCCGAAGGATGGTATTATTCTGCAAATGAGGTACATAATGCTGAAGGTCAGGTTCTTTTTCTGACTGGTCTCGGACCCAGTTGAGGACCTTGAGTAGAATAAGAAAGACAAAGTTATGGCTTACATCATGTAGACCTGAATATTTATCTGGAGTATATTCATGTTTGACTGGTGATACATGATAGTGATTGAATCAGAAAAACATGATTTAATGCAATTGCCAGAAATAAAGAGCTGACCAATTCTTAACATACTGATCAAGGAAATTTCTGAATGACATTTTTTTTAAAGAAATGCTTTCATGGAATGTGGAAATCACTGGCTAGGCCAGTACTTACTGACTACCTCCAGTGGAGAGCAACCCGTTTAGTATAGGTACGCCAACGGTGCAGCTACTAAGCGAATTCCAGGGTTTTGACCTGGTGACCGTGAAAGAACAACTACGGAGTCCCAAGTCAGAATTGTACGCAATTTGGAGGGTAATGGGCAGGTGATGCTCCCATGTACCTACTGTCTTTGTCTATCTGGGTGAGAGAGATCACAGGTTTGAAAGAGGCAGTTGTTCGAACCTTGGGAAGCAGCTGTGAATCATGATAGTGCTGAATTTTTTTGGGGGGAGGTGGGGAAGACAGACAGCTGTCAAGAAGGCTGCTTTCAAGCCTCAAACACTGTTGGAGCTACACTCATTCAGACACTCTGTCCTAGCACCTCGTAGATGGTGGACAGGCTCTCAGGAGTAAGGAAAGTTACCCACAGATTTCCCATACTCTGACCTACCCTTGTAACCACAAGAATTATGTACCTGGTCCAGCTCAACTTTTGGTTAATGGTTGCATCCAAAATGCTAAAAGCAGGAGTTACCAGTGAACGTCACAGGGAGACAGTCAATTCTCTTGTTGGAGATGGTCTTTCTTGGCACTTACACAGCACAACTGTTACTTACCAGTTGTCAGTAGAAGCCAAAATGTTAAATCAGGTCTTGATGCCTTTGGGAGATGGACGTGGACTACTTTAGTGTTTAAGGAGTGAGAACAGTACAGAACATTGATGCTTGCCCACCCGCACTTCTGGCCTTTTAATGGAAGGACCAATGAAGCAGATGAAGATGCCAATTATGATCACTACAAAAGTCCTACAGCAATTACCTAGGACTGGGATGAAACCCTCTAACAACTGCCATCTTTAGTGCTGGTATCACTCCAGACTGGAGAGTTTCCCACAATTATCGCCCAAGTCCAACTCTCATTGACTTCAGTGTTGTGAAGATTCCTTGATTCCATACTCAAAACTAACGTGACGTTAAGGGCAGTCACTCACATCTGGAGTTCAACTCTTTTGCCTTGTACAAGGATCCTGACATTTTGCAGGATAGGAAATCACCTTAGTGTACTGAAGTGTATGGAGGGGACTGGCAGCTATGGTTACGTGGTTAGACCATCTGCTAATTAACCTCCAATTTTGCTCTAGCACATTAGAAATATCATTGATCTCACAAGAACACAGAGCATGACAATGAAAAGGTGCTGAAAGCCATATTACAGCAAATGGCAGTACAAAACTAGGAAGATAGGATTTGGCTATTCAGCCCTTCAAATATTCAGTTTGACACTTTATGAAAATCAAAGTCCATTTTCCCATATTCAGCTATGTTCTTTGACAGCCTTGCCAAACATATATTGACTGCCATTCTGAAAATTACAATCAACCCAAAGTAAGAACGCTTTCCAATTTCCACACCCAAAATTCAACTTTACACCTCATGCTGATTTCATCCAAGGTAATTTATGTCCATCCACCCAAAAGCATTCATTTAACCATGCAACTTTGCTTAGATGAGCTCTAACTTTCCAAACCCTGGGAGAGCTTTTAATTGGATCATAATATTAATAATTTATCTTGTATATGCAACTGATCCCTTCCAAACAGTTCAGAATACAGAACATAGAAACTTGATGTTATTTGTTACCTTAGTAACACGTCCACAAAGTTTCAGCGGGTGGAATTCTACTTCTAACCAATTATACACCCCCTTTACTTCAGGTGCAGCATGCTGCATCACATTGAAACGAACCTTTTTGTAAAAAGAAAAGCTGGTTCAGAAGGGAGACTGATATTAATCAAAGCATCAATAAACAGTTAAAAAGATTTACTCTCAAAGTTCATTAATAAAAGAATAATTAATAGAATGTTCAACTTTGATAAGAGCCAGAATAATTTCTTTAATTCATAGGAAAATTTCTCTCAATTGCACTCTACTGTGCCACACCACACAAAAACGGAAGAAGAATTCCAATGCACCAAGAACGTAAAAGATATCTCCTGCGATAACCAAGCCCCAATCTGATTTTGATCCAGTCACAAATTTTGTTAGTCGTCTCAAAACATATCAATTCCTAAAAAAATAGTTCAATAGATCCCTGCTAAATACAGGACCCCTACGCCTGAATACTCCTTGCTCACATTTCATCCTAAAATTTAAATTGGATTAAGCGAAAGTGATCATCAGGATTCTGGTCAAATAAAAACAAAGTTATGAGTTTAATTCCATTTAAAAAAGGGTGGTCAGGAGGAGCAAATGGAACAAATTGAAGAGTCAGAGGGCAAGGGAGAGCAGAAATCACAGGTTATATATCGCAGGGCAAAATGGAAGGTAATAGCTGCAGACATAGGCTCAGGATTGCTTTAAGTGGCAGAATATAGGACAGCTCTGCTGGGGAGAAGAAAGGCAAGACAATAAAATGGTTAACTGAATCGATAGTTTGAAGTTGTTGAACTCAGTCAAGTCCAGAAGGCTACAAATTGTCCAAATGAAAAATTAGTTGCTGTTCCTCACTGGACTGGAACAGCAGCCCACGACTGAAATGAAAGCAAAATGGTGTATTTAAATGGCAAGGAACCATTCTCAATTCCAAACTAACAGTCATATTGGTCTCAAGAAGCTAACTATTTCCCTTTCACTCCACAGATGCTGCTAGACCCTGAGTTTTTTTTAATTCTAGATCTCAAGCATCTGTAGTAAGTCACCTGCATTTTGCAGGTCAACAGATATTTGATACAAATTGGTGGGAGAGATCATCGTGCATCTCGATTGCAGTCGATTAGTTAGAAAAAGTTTGAGATCTACAAGAACTTTACCGGTGCTAAATGAGAAACAATTAAAATAAAAGTTGTAATTAATCTTTGAACAGGATTACTATAAAAAGTTAATAAATTAACTATTACTTACTTCACAAGTGACTTCATCACTTGAATTTTAATATAGCTTGCTCGCTCCATCTTACTAATAGCTTGAATTCCTTATCTGAATCACCTTGTCTGAAGGGGACTGGCAGCGTGGTACATCTGAATCAACCAAGCTGCTAATTAACCTTCAACTCTTATTCTGGCACATAAGAAATCTCTCAAATCTCACTAAGACTGAGAATGAGATAATGAAGCGTGCCTTATTAGAGGCAACTGTCCATTAGTTTTTTTTTTCAGCTCAAGTGAAAATACTTCTTCACAAAAGAATTTCTACATTACACAAGTCTTTTTTAAAGTCTTTCCAATTCCCAATCCTTAATTATTAAAAAAAAAAAAACTTGGTTTCTATATTAGAAGTATACTGTGGTTATGGCAGTGTAATGGTTATTTTTAGTGGATTAGTAATGCATAGACTGCAAGCTTAAATCCTCTCATAGTGGTTATTGGATTTAACTATTGTTTAAAAGACCTGAAGTGCTGACAAAAAGATATTGAACAGTCTCGAAACCAGGGCTGCTTCACTGAATTCCTTTCAGGAGGGAAACCTATAATAATTTTTACTTCATCTGGCCTATGCCATACCAACGCAACAATAAATGTTAGGGTAGGACACTGGCAGGGCTAAGAACGATTGAAAAAGGTATTACAAAATTAAAGCTTGATACACAAACTTGGGCACACTAAAAATCGTACCATGTCATTAATTAAACTTTGTCGAGTTGGAGGTGCCTGTAATCCCAACAGTGTAGCTAATCGTCGGTGCTTCTCAACAATAATACCATCCATGTCGAGCAATCGGGCAATGTCTGTCCTTTCAGGAGTTATAGGAATTGACAGAGTAGCTAAAAGCACTCTGGTAGACATCCTGTAAAGGTAGCAAATCAAAATGATACGTGAAACCAGAAATTTGTTGCAACAAAAAGATGCAGCCAAGATGAGTGCTGACCAATTAACTGCTAGCAGTTTAATTATCCTGACTACAAATTTGCTGAAACTGAATGTCGTGATTATGAAATGCAACAGCATTAATTTACGCACATTCGCGACACAGTTAACATCCTAAAAATAGGATTGACTTTGAGCGTACTCAATGCAATACTTATGGTTTTTCACAGACAAGCTTTTGGAAAGTAAATAGCAAGTTGATTATACTGTTAAAAAAGGGAGAATCAAATCTCACCTATAAGTGCAAGTCAAATTGGAAACTTTTAAGAGTTGCTATTGTAATCCAATTTAGCCATAAATTACACATTATATCCATTTGCATCTGCATTGCTTGCTGAAGCCCAAGAATTTCTCAACAGCTGATTTTAGGCAATAAGTAATGTCAAACTTATTGTAGAAAGCTTTAAAATTCACTTTTTTCTCCCTAAACAGGGAAAAAAATTGTCTTGACATTTCAACGCTCCACCCAATCGCTCATTCTCATCCTTCTAGATCATTCCGATGAAGCTCAAAAGTAAAAGGAATGGTATCTTATTTTACGAGCACGATGACAGCCTGCCAGAATTGTTCTATTTCAGACTGTAACACATACTCATTTCAACTACAGCTCTTATTCTGTTGGTGATGGTTCTGCTTTCCCTTGATTCATATTTTGTTCCATTCCTTGTCCTATTACTATCTCCTTTTACCTTTTAATGCCTTCCATCTTAAAGACTTTCATTTCCCAGTCACTTAAAACTTGTAATGTCTCTAATCATTTTTAGTTTTGACAAACATAATTGACAAACATTATGTTAGAGAGACATGGACATTTAGCCTCTCATCTTTATTTTTGATTTCCAGCTTCTACAATATTTGGCTGTGTTATTAAGGTCAACTTTCTACAATTATATTGACATAAATTTTGCCTAAAATAGGAAGCCTTATCTGTAACAGCAATCCACTCGAAGTAACTATGCCCGACCTGGACTCAGGCACCGTATCATTCATCTCTTCAAACCATGAGAAGCACCTACAAACAGATCTTGAGGTTGAGTTCACACCCTTATGGGGAAGCTGGGATCTCCTACCTGCCATTCAATGCATGTGGATAACAGCATACCAACTACAATTCACAACATTTTAGTACTGCTTCCACTTTTCAGCATAGTGTCTTCTCCCCAGTATTTCATTATAACCTAGAGCACTTGTATTCATTACTGGTTATGCAATTAAGTATTTCTGCACCTCTGCATCTCCTCTGGTGAAAGATTTTTTCGCATCTCTCTGGACAAATGGTATAGTCGGTGAAGAGTGGATGCATGAAACAGAGCATTTCCCGATTTCCAGAATACTGTGGAAACTTTATTATAGTAGTTAGCCATCAGCTGGGGTTTGGGGGGCTTCTTGGACAAAGAAAATAGCCCATGAATATCTTCTACTGCCTTGAAAGCTTCCTATTTTAAAAAAAAAACAAACATTTTATAAACAAACATTATACCAGAATCCTCAATCCAGAAATTTATCAGATGCTTTAACTCCCACATTAGTTGAAGATTTTTGAGCAAGTTGCTTCATAGTTACAAAATAGTTAAGTGTTCAATTAGGAAGAGACGATTTCAGCCCACACCTCAACCACCAGGACACAATCTTGTAGCTGGAACTAGAAATTAGACCCAATGTTGGCTCAATTTGTTACTGATACGTTCTGCAAACTAAGGTCAGTAGTAAATAAAATGTGTAACATGACTGATAAATCAGACTAATATTTGCCAGCAGTTTGTTGCATTTGTTGCTTGGCATAAGAACATGCTGTGGTCAGTTGGTGCCAACATAAAAAAAAATAATGAGTACTTCCAAATTATAAGCACGCACACTGGTATGTGCAAATATTGCCACTCCGACTGACTAACTTATTAGTAGTTTTACACAAAACAAAGTTCTGGAATTCTGAAAATCCAGAATAAAGCAAACTGCTAACTTTTTACACAGCTATCCAATCATTTCACCAAAATATTAAGTAAAAGAACCAAGCTCTCTCCATCGTTCTGTGCATGCACATTCCCTCCTCCCCATGACAGAAACAGAAGTGATATGGGGAGAGTCCAGATAAAAACCCAACAATCCCAGGAAGTGCCTCTGTCATTCAAGCTGATTACTTAAAACACTAGAATACAATTCTCTAAGTGCTTTGAGTTTGGTCCTAAATGGCTAATGGTAAGGATTAATGCAAACAAGACAATATAGAGTGAACTCTGAGCCAAATCGTGCAGATACAAGTTAAAACAAAATGTTGTTTTAAGGAGATATGTCCCTTGCTGCCTGCTATTCAATTACCTAGAAAGTAATCTGTGGGCTTTTATGTTCATATTGTAATGCTTCATCAATGCAAATGGCAGTTAAATAGGGAGTGAGCCTACCTATACACGTGACCAAAAGTTCTGACTCCCTTTATTACAGGGCACTACACAGTAACAGAAATCTGAATCCTTAAATGGTATTGATTATACTCTGAGCAACCCCAAAGTTTACAACTATGCTTTATGAAGCAAACTCGTTATGAATGATTTGATGGTATTTAATGAAGTTCAAATACTACCTGCCAAAGTTCCATACTAATTGCACTATCAAGTTGTACAAGGCGAGTCTCCAAATGCATGGACTGGCTATCAGGATTATTAAGGTTGATTGCTGTGCTTTGGTTGTGGTGTCGCTGGATCTGTCCCAAGTGTGTACGCAGGTTGTCACATAATTTGCGGAATTCTGCTTTTCGAGTGTACTGCAAGCAGAACTTAAAAGCTGGAGAAAAAAAAGTGATAATGTAGAAGCAATTCCAAAAACAAAAATTTCCAGCACTAGATGCAACAGGTTACAAATTTCAGCCATGGGCTGAAAATAGTAAACATTAGCATTCTGAATTGCCCACAGATGAGTATGGGAACAGATGCTCTTGTACATTCATCCAATTGTGGAACATTTCAGAGATTCAAGATTAAAACATATTTGCAAACACCTTGGCATATAAAATGGTTTTGTCGTAAATGGGATTAGGCAGAGCAGATAAAACGTTAGCCTAAATTCTTCAGCTGTTTAATGAGATGATATTAGCATAACATCAAGTATGAAGAGACAATCAGGAGAAACTTGTACAATGTTAAGTCTGTGGAAAACAACAGAAATTTGTAATTAAAGTAGAAATGACATCATTAAATACCTATTTGAACAATTAAAGGAAGGGAGAGAAAGTCAAGAGAAGAAAAAAGTGGGAGGGAGTAGCTGCAGATAGTCATGGGTACAGTTTAGACAAAAATCAAGGCAAAGAAACTTTACCTTGTTGAGCAATGTCATGATAAAGGCGCTCCACTTTAGAGTTGTTACGTAATAAATCCAAACATTGTCTGTAAGACTCCCAAAGAAATTTAACCCATGGAGTTAGCAGCAGACGATCTGTACGATCTTGGGTGTCCTCACCACTAACAGCACTAAGCAGCACACTGCAAATATTCAAAAAAAAAGCTTAAATACATCTTGCCACCCCAGAGATTTAGCCAATTTTCTGTGAAATTTCAACATTTGTATTGAAAGACGGTGGCAGTGCATTAGCTTAAAGACTGCAATCAAAAATACACAATAGTACTCAAAAAACCAAATTAACTTGCATTGTGGAGGCAACTAAAATGTACACTAATAAAGATTCAGGTCACAAGCCAAAAACATCCCTTCCAACCAGACTTAAATACTTTAAAGAATCAGCACAGCAAAACACTGCAGAGAACACAACATGCTAGGGTCATTAATATCACACCTGAGACTCAAAGCTGTACATAAACGTCAACCATTTTGTGAAATATTAAAAGGTTTCTTTCCCTACCAACAATGTATTTTACCATAGTATTTCCTACTGAAACTAATTACATCAAGATATCCAGTGTAATCATTGGTCAGATTCTCAGCAAATGTCCGCAAAATTAGATGCCTGAACTTCAGGAGCAACTTGGTTCTTATGCTTCAGTTCACCTAGGCTTCTTCTTTATTCAGACATTACCTGCATTCTCAACATCAACAAGTTACATGTTGATCAGTAATCCACCTCCTTGCTGATTTAGAATAAATCCTTGTTATTGTTGGTAGCAAAAAAAGTTCATGCTCTTGAAGTTCACTTTTATAGAATTCTCCAGTGTTTGTGAAAAATTCTCAACTATAATCAGATAGATCCATCACAGGATGCAATTAATTTAAAGGTGAAAGTTTCAACAACTCCATTTTTAAATGCCAAAACTGCAGACCAGCCAGTTATCTACAAATGATTTTTCTTTTTTTAAAAATCATTTTTACCTCTTGTAAAAGGCAAATAACACCAAGAAAACATTTTCAAATCCCCAACTGCGAGCAGCACTTTTTTTTCCCCACTCTCACACTGATTCAATCAGCTTGAAAGAAAACACAGCTAGCTCCATCGCCACTAAAGATGAATCCAGGACAGAACAAAGCACCACATAACTTCTCACACTCTCATCTTATGATGATCTGTAATGCACTGCCTAGAGTGATGGCATAGGTAAACAAGTACGACGTTCAAAAGGAATTTGCAGAAGTAGTTGCAGGGAAAACATCAGGGTTAGGGGTGCAGGTGCATAGCTCCTTTAAAGTGGAGTTACAGGTAGACAGGGTAGTGAAGAACACACTTTGTACGCTAGACTTCATTGGTCAGAACACGAGTATAGGAGTTAAGATGTCACACTGCGGTTGTACAGGACATTGGTGAGGCCACTTTTAGAATACTGCATACAATTCTGGTCACTCTTCTACAGGGAGGGTGCTGTTAAACTTGGAAGAGTACAGAAAAGATTTATAAGAATGTTACCGGGAATGGAGAGTTTGGAGTTATAGTGATAGATTAAGGATTTTTACCTAACAGAGACTGAAGGGTGACGTAGTAGAGGCATATAAACTCATGACAGGCACGAATAGGGTGAATAGCCAAAGTCTTTTTCCTAAGGCACAGAAGGCCAAACCTGGAGGGCATGTGTTTAATGAGGGAAAAAGATTTTAAAAGGCCGAGGAGCAAACTTTTCATGCATGTACGGGACAAGCTGCCAGAGAAAGTGGAGGAGGCAGGCAAGATTACAACATTTAAAAAGGCATCTGAATGGGTATATGAATAGGAAGTGTTTAAAGGGATACGGGCCAAATGCTGGTAAATTGGACTAGGTCAGATTGGAATGTGTGGTTGGCACAGACGAGTTGGTCTGAAGGATCTGCTTCTGTGCTGTATGATTATAAGCAAGACTATCCAAATTCCTCTTGCAGAGATCTGGCAAAAACGTGCTAACCAGTTCACCACGCATATTTCTAACTGAAGAGAAGAAGTGTGGCTTTACTCTTTCACAGGGTGTGAGTGTCACTGACTAGGCCAGCATTTATTGCCCATCCCTGCCCCAGAGGGCAGTTGAGAGTCAACCACATTGCTTAGAGTCTGGAGTCACATATAGGTCAGACCAGTTAAGGATGGCAGTTTCCTTCCCTAAAGGACAATAGTGATTCAGATGAGTTTTTCCGACAATCTTCAAATGTCATCATTAGACTCTTAGTCACAGATTTTTTTTTTGTTTTAAAAACACTGAAGTCGAATTCTACCATTTGCCATTCAAACCTGGGCCCTCAGAACATTACTTGGATCTCTGGATTAACAGTCTAGCAGTAATGCCACTATACCATTGCCTCCTCAAAATCCGTCTAATTCTGTCAACAGAAATTCATGACAGCAATTAACTCGTCAGTTTCCATCAGGTCTGACATAGCCAGCACACTTAAATCATTTCGTATCTTTAACAAAAGTATGGTAAAATAACCATGCTGTGTGAACAGATCTACAGGTTTTTAAACAGATTACTGTTGGCTTGTTGTATCATTCAATGGACATTGCAGTATTCTGTTGGTAGTGAAGTTTGATTTGCTACTTCAGGTAAATCAGCTTCAGACTATTCACTTTTACCAGTCAAGGACCTTCAGTGCAGGATGTAGACGTTAGACATTGTTGCACATCTGTTTGTGCAACTCCAAACAAGAGCAACTGACCAGCACGTTAAAACTTTTCATATCCTGCAATTTGAAAGAGACCAGAAGGATAAAACTGCCAGCAGGGAATGAAAGGCAATACCACTTTCTGGCCTTAAAAGTAAAGCACTGCCATCGTGGAATAATCAATCTAAACACCTATCAATCATCTATCACAAATTTAGCTTCAGAAATCGGCACACAGGAATAAAAAAGTCATAGAAGTCAATTCTTTCAGGCTCCAGATGCACAAGACACTGAAACCAAAACTCTTGCTGACAGCTTACCTCTCTGGAGTTTGAATATTGTCCAAGTCTTCAATATCAAGTACCATCTGCTGAGACTCTCCTTTAGCAGCTTCAGTCTTTTCCTCGGCTAACTTAAGATAAGCTCTAACCACATCCTCCAAGGACTTGATATTTACCTGTAAAAAGCAAATAAAAGAAAGAAAATGTAAGGTATCCCAGCAGAAGCGAAGCCAAACTCTCATCTAACATAAAACTGGCCAATTTGGAAGCAACCAGTGTCACACTTAAGGATTTCAGTATCCAGGAAACTGTTGAGAAAGGGGAGTTATTTCAAAAATATTGCTTTAACTCATCAAGCGTTCACATGTTTAAAAATGGCAAAAGCAATTGCCATAAACTGTGGATATTGAACTGCTTTCTGGCTTATTGCTGTAATAACGATCATATCTATTTTGCTGGTGATGCCACTAGTTGGTGGCTGGCAGGGAGTGTAGAGGTTCAACCCTTTCTGACAGCAAACAGCAGAAGATAAAACAAAAACCTAAACAGATACGGAGGTCAAGCTAAAGCAGCAAAGACAGTATTGGTCAAAATGGGAAGGGTCCATGGCAAAATGCTTATGAAATGAAGTACGAGAGAACAATCAAATTTTCTTCAAATCAAGTAATACAATCTAGCATGAAGCATATCATGTAGCTTTTATACAAAACAACTCAAGTTGTACTGTCTGAAATCGAATAGTCCTATCAGTATGCTTGGGAGATAGAAGTACATACACATGCAAATGGAAATAGTTCAGCACCATAAATGAATATTACCCAAAAAATTGTTGTTGAGTGGATAATGGGCAGTTAGAGCCAAGCACTATTTAGAGGAGCCACTGATGCAAGATTGGAAGCAGCAACTATTTTTGAACTTCAAAAAGGTAGAAAAGTGGACCAAAAAACAGACTGACATTTCATCCGAAAATAATCCACCCAGTCTCTATTTCGATTAAGACTGAAACACTAAAGTCGCAAAGCTCAGTGACTTCCAATCAAATATTTGCTGTCAGATCATGGAGCTGTGAACCTCAGTGCTGTCCAGAAAGCCAATGACACGTGAGCGGATTATGAATTTTTTGTTTTTAAAATGTAGCTTTTTATTTTGGGGCAGATAGGAGAAAATAAGGGGAGGAGAAACTGGAGTAAAAGCTTCATTTCCACTTCCTACTCAACTAGATTGGTCGAGTCAGACATCATGCAACCCTGATGCCTTGTATAACCCAGATTTCCCTATGACAAATTTATGTAGTTTCATTTACTTTAAGTTAGAGTTTATGAGTTAGTAATGGGGATTTCTGCACTGAAGTTAAGTATTTCTGTAGTAATTGTGATTCTTTTTAAAAGGAGTTTGAGCCCAAGCATTAGAATTAATGGGTTTCTGTATATATCAGGTCAAAAAATACTATTAAACAAAACTCTTGTTTGCAAGGTCAGGACAGTTCCACCCCCCGACCCCTGACCCAGCTGAAGGTAAACACCCATAACTTAGAAACTTTTTTTCTGCTGGCAACGTCTTTGGATGAAGATGGCTGTGTAGACCAGTTGGAAGTATATAACAAAACTAGACTGCCTTAGAATAATGGCTGTGTTATTCTCAGGCCAGACTTGTTGGGATAAAACCCTGAAGAAGTTACTTAAAGCTAAGTAGGTTTAAAGTTCAGGTGTACCGTAGCTTCAGAAAGTTATCTGCAGCCCCAGTCTAAAAATTAAAAAAAAAGTTAGATGTACTGAGGTTTCAGAGACAGGACACTGATGTGAGTACTGTACAAGTGGTGTTTCGGTGTAATATACAAAGTTGCTGTACCTCTTTGTTTAGTAATTAATGGGACTTTACCTTGTACAAGTTATAATAAGATGGTTTGATTTATTTTATCTTATCATCTTGCGTTATTAAATTTGTCTTAGTCTTTAAGCAAAATCTACAGTTTTGTACATGTGTGTTTCAACAAGAGACCATTGTTAGAACTGAACAAAAAAAATGAAAATTTAATACATCAAGCCATATTTTAATCTGGAATCGGGTTTATCTACAAAAACAAAGAGAAAAAAATCAGCCGAGATCATAACATGCGTTTTAGCCCATTATTTGAACTACCAGAAAAGCAACCCTCTTCTGAATTTGCATTTGCCTCATCCCACTGCCGCTGAAACCTGCACCATGACTCAAGCCTGATTTGCCCAAAACTGTACTGTTGGATCTTCTGCATTTCAATTAGTACAATCAAACTTATCCAAAAAGCACTTCACAAACCTATCCTTTTCACATTTTGCTTCTATCCTTAAACTATCCCACGGGCTCCCCACTTTTATTTTTGAAAATGTTCCTTCATTGCCTTGCCCACCCTACCTCAACCTTGCTATAGTCCTCCAACCCAGTTCACGCGCTCTCCTTTTGCCTCGAGTTCTGTCCATCGCTGCCCAAAACACCTAGTCACCCTTGCTGCATCTTTTCATGGAATCTATTTCAATTTACTTCTCTCAATTCCTATTTACTGCCCATTTTCCCTGTGGGATATGTGTAGATTGAACAGATATTAGCCAAGAGTTACATTCCTATTCACATGTAGACAGCCTTCCTACCACTGTATTTTTTAAAATGTGCACAAGGACATGAGAAACAGTAAAAATGCACATTAAAAATAAGAACAACGGTAAAATCATTAAGATTTTTAATTGTTACTCATAGAATTTATGCAATTGTTTAAAAATGCTGTTTGCAAATTTCCAATCTGCCAACTTCAGAAACATAATAAAACTTGATGGAAACGAGATAACAATTTTCATGCCAGGGCCTTTACAACGAAAAAAAAATTGTTTTTCAATCTGTGTATGCAGCATTCCTGAAGTTCAACATACCTGCTGACAGATGTTCTTGTACTGATACAACCCTTCCTTTGCTAAGTGGCTCTTGCGAAGATCCACACACAGCTCCAGGTATTTGAGCATAATTGGCTCGTGTATTTTCTGCCATGTTCGATGTTTTTTGCTTTTAATAACATCATACAACACATCAAGAGCAGGTTGTTTTTTGCCAACCTCCAAAAATTCTGCAATTAAACAGTAACATTATTAATGAAGGATCCCCAGACAAACTTGTAATAAAACATTCACTGCGTTTTAAGCAGCTCAGTGCAACCAAGCAGTCAAGATGGACAATAGAACTTTTCCATTTTGACTAACTCAATACAACATTTGTGATAACAAGCATGGGGCTGGATGAACACAGCAGGTCAAGCAGCATCA
>JAHRHZ010000139.1:13595452-13612156 GCA_024137785.1 Ginglymostoma cirratum | reverse complement strand
AAATCAGTGACAAAATTCCAATACGTCCCTTGGATGTGAAGGGACACATCCTTAGATATTAGGAGTAGCTATAGAAATAGTGGATGCACTGGTGGTAATCATCTAATAATACTTAGATTTTAGCAAGGTCCCAGAAGATTGGCAGTTTTCCAATGTAATATCTTTTTCAAATAAAGGGACAAAGACTGTAAACGAAAGGTCAATTAGCTTAACATCTGTTATTGGGAGATGTTTCAGTCTTATTGTGAAGGAGGATGTAACAGCAGAACATCCAGAAAGACATAACATCAGCAGAGTCAAGGTGGCTTCAAGAAGTGTAAACCATACCTGACAAATTTATTTGAATCCTTGGAGGTGGTAACAAGCAGGATAGGTTGGAAAAAAAAGGAGCAGTTTGGATTTCCAGAAAGCATTTGATAAGGTGTCACATGTTGGGCTCTTAAGTAGCCTAGAGTATTGGAGTATGGTTAGAGGACTGGCAAACAGAAGACAGAGCTTGGAACTGGTGGTGCTGGAGAATTCAGGATGGCAAGGAGTGCCACGGGCCACAGCTACTTATAATGGATATCAATAACTTTGATGAAGAAAGTGTACTGTTGCCAAATTTGTGGGTAACAAAAACAAGTAGGGAAGAGTCTACAGAGAGGCAAGACAGGTTAAATGAGTAGGCCAAAACTGCAGAACAAACCAGCTCAGCAAGCCAACCAACCACAACCTGAGCTACAAATCTACTCCAAAACTTTAAAAACTTGGCATTGAATAAAATATGGGGAAATGGGAGGTTATACACTGAAAGCAAGAAGAGTAGTTGGATGTTATTTAAATAGAGTGCAAAAAGCTACAGTAGAGTAACTTGAATCCTCGTGATTTTTAGACAAAATTTAAAAAAACCAACAAGTTCAACGAATCATAAGCAATGCCAAAAGTACATCAATGTTTACTTCAAAAGGAAGATAGAGGTCTTGCAAAAACTATACAAGGCACCAGACAACAATTAGGAATGTTGTGAAGAGTTCTGGACCTCTTATGTAAAAGGAAAACTAGACTGCTTCTGATGCCAGTATAGTGGCTGATCCCAGGTATCCAAAGAACAGGGAGACAACAGGGCCCCCCTAAAAGATCAACAAGGTTGTCTGTGTGGAACCACAGGAGATGGGAGTGATAGTAAATGAATATTTTATGAAGAGGAAATGGAGGCTGGGGAAATAAATATTGATGTCTTGAAAACAGTCCAGCTTACAGAAGAGGAGATGCTGGAGGTTTGAAAGACAAAAAGGTGGATAAATCTCTGGGATCTGAAGCGTATCCCAGCATATTATGGAAAGTTAGGGAAGAAATTGCAGGGGCCCCTAGCAGAAATATTTCTGTTGCCTACAGTCCCAGCTGAGGTGCTGGACTGTGGCTAATGTTGTGCCTTTTAAGTAAAGGCTACAAGGAAAAGCCTGGGAACTATATTCCCATGACTTTGACATCAGTGGTGGGTAAAAGGGCAGAAGAGACAAGATTTACATGCATCGAAAGGCAAATGAACATGGAATTTAAGTAAAACCTCCGACAAAGGTTCCACGTGGTAGACTACTCAGTAAAAAGTTACATCACATGGGATTCAGGCAGAGCTTGTCAATTGGACACAAAATTGGTTCGATGGCAGGAGACAGCAGTGTGGAGCTGGCTGGACACAGCAGGCCAGGCAGCACCAGAGCAGCAGTAAAGCTGACCTTTCAGGTCAGGACCCTTCTTCAGAAGGGGCCCGACCCGAAACATCAGCTTTCCTGCTCCTCTGATGCTGCCTGGCCTGCTGTGTTCCGCCAGCTCCACACTGTGTTATCTCCGACTCCAGCATTGGCAGTTCTTACTATCCAAGCATGGTGGAAACTTGGTTTTCGGACTACAAGCCCGAGACCAATGGCGTTCTACACAGATTTGTGCTGGGTCCACTTTTATCTGTCATTTACATCAACGATTTGGATGAGAATGTAAGAGCCATGGCTAGTAAGTTTGCGGATTACATCAAAATTGGTGGTGTAGTCAACAGTGAAGAAGGCTAAGATTACAAAGGGATCTTGATCAATTGGGTCAATGGGCTGAGCAGTGATAGGTTGAGTTTAACTTGGATAAAATGTGAGGTATTGCGCGGTGGTAAGACAAACAAGGGCAGGACTTATAAAATGAATGGGTTAAAAAAAAAAGTCCTGAAATTTCCCTAACAGCACTGTGGGTGCACCTCCATGACAGACTGCAGCAGTTCGAGAAGGTGTCTCATCATAAACTTCTCCAAAGCATAAAAATGTTGAGGTAGTTAACACCCATGTCTCATGAAATAAAAAGGAGACACCCATGCCTCTCAAAAAAGGAACCCATTATGGAAACATGTCACTGGCTGTTTGCAATCAGTTATCCCAATGCCCACAAGGAAAACGTGGCTATCTTGCCCAGAATATCTGCCGGGTTCAAACTTCATCAACCTCCATAATCTATTCATTAGAGCTACCTATTTTGACTCTGCTAGTAGATCCATCAGCACCCCTCCCTACTGTCCATTCATCCATGAACAAGTGAGTTTTGCAGACATGTAGAGAGACAATAGCAGAGTGGTAATGTCACTGCTAGTAACCCAAGGTATCCAGATTATTGATTTGGGGACATGGATTAAAATCCCATCAAGGCAGCTGAAGGAGTTTAAATCCAGATTTATTAACTGAATTTATGTCTCACTAACTGTGATCATGAAACCATTGTTGATTGTCATAAAAATTAATGTCCTTTAGGAAAGGAAATCCACCAGCCTGACCTGGGCTGGTTCACAAATATCTCAAGATCAATAGCAACATGGCTGACTCTTAATGAGCCCTCTGAAGCAGCCTCACAAGCTGCTCAGTTCAAAGACAATTAGGGATGTACAAATCCTGAAAGAATTTTGAAACTCCTCTTCAAAGGCCCCTCCTTCAGTCATTAAGTTAGAGATGAGCGAGCATTATTTTCTTGAACTCATCCACCATATCTCTCAATACCAGATCTGCCAGACTACAACAGTGCCAGAATGTAATCTTGCTGCCAAAACTACTCAATGGCAAAGACAGCCTTTTGCTTTTATTTCCATCAATAAAAACCTCCCCTAAAATCCTGTTCCTGACTTCTATCATGAAAATTAACTATCAAAATTAACAGTTTCTACTTAGTCAGCTCTGCTATGTCTCCTACTCCAGGAAAACAGCTGTCCCTTCCCATCCCATAACCCTAAACATGTATCATTTTCCTCACTTCATTCCCATGTTCATTTACTGTAGGAGGTACCCTCTTTCTGTTGATCCCATTCTCAACATTCCCTCCAGATCTTGTACGAATAAGTTCGACTACTGATACACTTCCTCTGAACACCACCACTGTTACTCCATTCAAATTTCTACCTCATTACAGCTTTTAACTGACTTAAACCAAAAATCACAAATAGCAGAGGCTACTGTTTCCTACTGATATGACTGGCCTATCCATCTTCCAAATGTCTCTCCACCACTGGCCTATTGAACAGGATTGCCCTTGCTTGCTCAGTACACTTTGTAGTTAGTATACTTCTTTTCTCCCACCCCCCCGCCACCCCTTCAACAGTTCAATGCAGTGTTTCACTTCAAGCTGGCGTTTTTGGTCACCTTCTTTGTCCCTTCTGACAATTCTTGCTCAGCTCTCTTGGCAGCAGCAGGCACACAGAGGTCTGGATCTCCCAGGAGTTCATGGTGCCACACTCTTAACAGATCAGGTGGGAAGACTCCCCAACGATGCATTCCAAAATACTGATGACGAATAAGTTAATTACACTTATGGCCTTGGAGATGTCAGAGCCAGGGTGAACTTGCTGCATTTTGTGGATGTAGATGTAGCAACTTTCTTGGACTTATTCCTCCTCCTGCTACTCGTCACAGCTTTCTTAGCACCCTTCTTAGCAAACTGTCCTTCCTTTTTCTCATCTATGGTGACAATCAACTTCTGAATTGGGTTCGTTAGGTGAGAAGGAGGGGAAGCAAAATCCAAATGAGTTAAAAATCATGCAGATCCATTCAGCACATGAAACAAACAATAGTCAAAAGGACTGCAAGTTAAACAGTGCGTGTATTTGAGACTAACGCATGGTCTATTTCATTTGTTAGCAGGAATTCCAAAACTAAGCATTCAGCACAAATCAAAAATACTTTGATTATGAAAAATACTGATTTTCTTCCAAAATTTTTAATGTATACTGGTAGACCATTGAGCACCAAGACTTTTGACAAACTTATTCATCTGAGAGAGTACCTGAGGGCAGGAGGACTTGCTTTCATTCCAGTCTGATTGTATATAGGTTCTGAAAATATGGCTAAGACCAATGTGCAGTCTGTCAGTTAGGGCAAGTGCTGCTTGAATGTTTTTCAGACATTTGTTTGCTCTTTTGAAATGCCTTGGCTTTTTTCCGCATGTTCACAATGTGTTTGGCGTCTTCCTGAATAAACTTTCTCCATTTGTTCAGTGTCAAGCTCAGGTCTTCTATGATTCAGGCAACCTGTTTAATTCCAAGCTAATCACCACAACATTTCCACACTTCTCGTCCGAGTTCCATGTTGAGAAAAGGATTAGACCTCTGGTATCAAGCATTCAAACAACATGTCCCACCCAGAAAAGCTAGTTTGAGTGTAGTGTCTCAATCCTGGACATGTTACTTGAGATGGTTTTGCTTTGAGGCTGTTTTTGCCACAGGAATTGAAGGATTTTGAAGGTACCGATGATGCTATGTCTCCAGTGTTTTCAAGCGTTAGCTTTAACTCACCCAAAATCTCTCAAGTGCATACAAGCACAAAAAACACTGCGATCCATTAAACAGGACTTTCTTTAAAAAAAAAGAAGCAACAGCACCAACCATTATACATGGCTTTTATCAGCCTCACAAAAGCCTCTGATTCCCAATTACAAAAGCTGATAGAGTCCTCTCAAATTTGGCTGACCTCAAATCTGGCCATTATCCTCTGCCTACTCTACGTTGTCATGCAAGAATTGATACTCACCAACAGAACCCCAGATCCAGCTCAATAAAAATTTGGATCAAAACAGGGCTGTGTCACTGAACCAACCAAAAGGATTTCCTCCTGTTGGTATACAAGCACTAAGATCCCATTAGCTCTAGGATTATTTGGGTATACTGATGACAAATCTCATTTTGCCATAGGCAAGCGAATATCTAGTTTGTCTCTTAGATCTAAAGTGATGACTTCACACCTCCATAATGTCTACCAACTACCACAATTTTGATTTGTTAATTCTCAGCCCTTGGTAACTTCCTGCCCTCACCAGTTACACTTTTCAAATCTATGTTGATCTGTATTGATTAGATTATACAAGTTCATTCACATAGGTACATTAGGATCCAGGAACTTCACTTAAACTGATGCTAAACTAGTGTTATTTTCTGATATCACCCTCCCATCCCCCATGAGCCCCACTAACTTGTATTATTTTTAGTACTTCCTTGCTTTTCCTGTCACATCATACAAATCTTCCCCTTCCTTTATTGGTTTCACACCCTTCCTACAGGCCTAGGAATCTTTATTGCAATTGTTATAATATAACATAATCCTTAAAATTTCCCAATTTTCTTGGCAAGATCTGCTTTAAATATATTTTAAAACCAAAATGCATTACACACCCCAGATATCACTTCCAACTCCCAGTTAATTACATAAAGCACCACCTTATCACTAACAAAATATATCCTTGCAAAATAAAGTTAGATAAGACCTAAGTGGATTAGATAAATCAAACAACTATTGCCTTAAATAGGAAAAAAAATTAGAAAAAAGGAGACCCTTTAAGATGACTGTATTCAGTATATCCAAAAGATGGTATTTTGAGATCCAATCAGCAAATAAACAAAACAAATACAATCACTAAACTGAAAGAATGCATTGTTTGGTCCGAGGACCAATAATGAAAAGGGAAAATTCAAATATTCATGAATCATCAGCATGGATTTCAACCTCAAAACAAAATTAAACATTAGATAGCACCAGATGTGCAAAAAGGTAAAGACATCTAACAACTAGTTTACTCATGCAAGAATCTAGGCTCAAAAATATAAATTAAATTTCAACTTAAGATCAGGAGAATTTTCCTTCCAGGACGATGCACAAATCCAGATACTTTTAACGTAACGAATTAAAGCAAGTGACAAGCGAAATCAATTTGTTATATTTTATATAAAAAGGAATCGCCATTAAGTTAATGAGAGGTCGAGCAACATGTGCATGAGCCACAGGCCTGGTGCAAGGCCACAGCCTCACCCTCCCCCAGGTCAGCACCACCTCAGCCGCATGGCCCAGGCCAAATCTGTCCCCTCATTAACGCCGGCCGCTTACCATTGGCTCTTTTCAGGGCGTTCTCGGGTCTCTGAAAATACGCCGGCATGGTTTCAGACTCCGCACTCCCCCCACAACCTGAACCACCACCAGCGGAGCTGCACGGCGCTGAACCGACCGCTTCAAAATGGAGGCCGGCGTCACGTGACGTACACGGCCCCTCACGTGACTCGCCCGGCGCCCGCCGGGACCTTGCACAGGCGCACTCCGACAGCAAGCCGTCCGGCACCTGCGCGCTGCGACCCACTCAAGTCCGTCCAGCTCAGTAAGTTCCACGTATGAGCATTCTGTGGACTGTGGAGAATTTAAAAAAAAGTTAGGAGCGCAGGAGAAAAAACCCAACATTTTCTGTTCCACCTTTCACGACCTCAGGTCGCAGAACCCTCGGGGCGCCAGTTTAAGACTGAGATGAGGAGGAATTTCACCTCTGAGAGGGTTGTGAGTCTTTAGAACTCCTTGCTTCAAAGAGCTCTTGAGAGCAAATTGCTTGTGTATCTTTTAAGGCTGAGGTAGATAGATTCATGATCAGTTGAGGAATCCAGGGTTACGGAGAAAGGCAGGAAAGTAAGTGTGTGGAATGTGGGATCAGCCATAATCCTTTTCAATGCTGGAGCAGGCGCAAAGGACCTAACGACCTACTCTTGTTCCTATTTCTCATTATCTTTATGGTCAATGAAATACTTCTGAAGTTTAATCTTTGTTGTCATGTAGGAATATGTTCAACAAACTCCCATCAAGAGCAACTAGACAACGACCAGACTTTTCTTTAAATATGATGTACAGATTGAGGGATAAATATTGACACTGGGTAGAAGTCTTCTGTTCTTCTCAAAATAATACTGTGGGATTTTATATATTTTCCTGTGAAAATATGAAGAGTCTCACTTTAACATATCATCTAAACAAAGCAAGGTGGCAATCCAGCTGGCTACTCACTTTATTTATTATGATTTGGAGTGGGGCTCAAACAACCCTTCTGACTCTGAGGCAAGAGCATAACCCCATCCAAATCGCAATTGCCATTGTATGCAATTAGTTTGTTAAAACAACTGATCTATTTACCATTGTTTAAACCAAAGTGTATTGCATTTATGATAAACATGGGATTAAAAATTTTTAAAAATTGCATGTCAATTATTGGAAGCATTGTTTTAAAATTTAGCCTTATAGCCAAGGAGTACCAACTTCACAAAAACATTATATGCTTTCATTATCAGCAAATAATAATGCTTACTGAGATTCCATGTTGTAGGATTATAAATGTGATTATATTACTAGACCAATAGTCCAAAGAACTGACTTCAAAAGCTGCAATGCTATATGGAGATTTGAGATCACTTTATTACAAGCTGGAAATAAAAGGCTGGCACTTGTAAAAGTGAATAGATGGTTTGGCATTAAGTAATGTTGTTTAGAGTGGGGGAATGTGGTGGACAATGCTTACTTAGTTTGACATAATGATGACTGTGGTCTTACACTGGAATGTTTAATTCTTAACCAAGCAAAGTAGTCCAATAAGGCACTCAATTATATTCAACTACTATTACAAATAAACATATAGACTTTAGTATTTCAAGAAAAGCCACACCACTGTCTTTCATAGCAATTAGTGATAAACAATGAATGTCAACATCATGTACATTCTGATGTTTTTCTTTTGAATGCAGACAAGTTTGGAAAATATTTATTTTCAGAAGTATAATTCTCTGATATTCTACAGATGAACAAGTTTATTTTCCTTAAATAATTACAATCTACGACTTCAATTTAAATAGATTGTATTGATATGTAATTATTTTCTAAGAGTATCATGCAGTAAATCTTGCTGTTTGGAATGTCAGTATGTTACATTTTTAAAAAGAGTGTGCTGATATCAATGATTTTATAAGTGAACATTATCAATTTAATTCTCCTTGAGAGAGAGCAGGTGCATAAGGGAGTGTTAGAGCTTGGTCCAGCTTATCCAACACAACCATGCAGAACAAAGAAAAATGTGGGGCATGGCAACAAAAATATGGGAAATGGTGCCATGCCCCATATCCATTATCCAATCAATGCAAACTTATCAAGGACCCTAGAAACAAATCCTGACAATAGATTACAACCCTGATTTAAAAGCACTGGCAGATAATGTGCAGTCATAGCTGTCACACTGAGACTTGATGAATAAATGACAAATCGATAATTATTTATACTTGGGTTTAGATTTATAAAGCACTAAAAATAAAATGTTTGTTTGATTTTATTCTTCGAGGTAGATCCTGGTTGCACTTAAATAGTGACATTGTCCTTAAAGGTTTGGAGATCACTGAGCTAGATTATGTAAACAAAGTGGTATCTGACCAAGCACCTATACATAAACAGCTGGTCATTTCAGTTATACTTTGTATTATTAAATAACAACAACATATTTGAATATGTAGCAGGTACGAGAAGACAATTAAATTCTGAAGAGTTCTCAGCTTCCCTTTTTTTTGGGAGCCAATGTACAAAAATGTTTCATGTTATTTCTCTGATATTTTAAACAAAATTTTAAACAGCTCATTTTGACATTGGGAATTAATGTGGGACACACTTGTCAGAATATGCTAGAAACAGTTGTTGCAATGGGACCCAATTTTTTTTGGGTGTTAATGGAACTGCAGTGTATTTTATGTTAGTGGGGACGTGATGGCCTAGTGATATTATAGGTCCACTATTAATCCAGTGACCCTGGTCATGTTCTGGCATTCTGGGTTTGAATCCTGTCAAAGTAGATGGTGAAATTTGTATTCAATAAATGTCTGCAATTAGGAGTCTAAATAATAACTCTGAAACTATTGTCAATTGTTGGAAAAACCCATCTGGTTCACTCAGAGATAATAAGAACTGCAGATGCTGGAGTCAGCTATAACACAGTGTGGAGCTGGAAGAACACAGCAGGCCAGGTAGCATCAGAGGAGCAGGAAAGTTGACATTTCAGGTCGGGACCCTTCTTCAGAAATTGCTAGAGAAGAGTCCAGACCTGAAACGTCAGCTTTCCTACTCCTCTGATGCTACCTGGCCTGCTGAGTTCCTCCAGCTCCACACTGTGTTACCATCTGGTCACTAATGTTTTTTAAGGGAAGGAAACTGCCTGGCCTACATATGACTCCAGACTCTCAGCAATGTGTTTGACAGTTAACTACCCTCTGGGCAATTAGGGATGGGGAATAAATGCTGGCCTGGCTGATGATGCCTACAACCGGTGAAGAATTTTTTTTGTGTCTTATTTACACCAATGATAGGCTTCATTTTGATTTGGAGTAGTCATTTTAAGATTACTCAAACAAAAAACAAAGTTCAAAATATCCTTTTGTTGTGAAGGCTTAGGTCCTTGAGAGTGTGTACTTTGCACATCTCTGTCCAGCGACCTCAGTCATACAGTCATAGAACTGGGCAGGAAGGAAACACATCCTTCGGACCAATTCATCCACGCTGACTAGATATCCTAAATTAATCTAGTTCCATTTGCCAGTATTTGGCCCATGTCCCTCTAAACCCTTCTTATCATATACCCATCCAGGTGCCTTTTAAATGTAGTAATTGTACCAGCCTCCACCACTTCCTCTGATAGCTCATTCCATACACTCTGTGTGAAGTCCTTACACAATCCCTTAGTGACAGCCGGACGGTTTTTAATGTGAAGCCAAAGGTCCTGAAAGATAACAGGGAGGAAATGTTGTTTGCATTTTTGATCTAAAAAATACCTCTTCCGAAATAAAAAAAAAAGCGAAAGAGTAACAGTTGTACTAAGGTTTATATTAAGTTTAGTAGCGGCAAATTAGTGACAGAACCCGCATTTTGTAAGACTGAGATGAACAGTGGTTGCACTGATAGTTACATTGTATCAGACATTGTATCAGTATAGCAGCTCAGTGATAGCTACAGTTGGCAAAGTACAGCAACAGTTTCATTTCAATCTGTAGTGATTTATTGTTCAATTCCTGTTGAAGATATATTCGGAGGGAGTGTTTCCCCATTCATTTATAGAAACGGAGCTGCTGACGCGTTGGACAGACTATGGCTGAGACGCCTCCGATGCTGAGCGTGGGGCTGGTCGGTAAGAGTCCGCAGTTAGGAATCGGGATTGTATGTACACTGACATCCTGCTCTGTCCTAACAGGGTGACGAATGATAGATGCTGCTCTCCCTTTTTTATAAGTTTATACAAGGACTACATTTCGCACATCGGCCTGTCCTTTCCCTTTGTGTATATGTGTACCAGCTTCAAGAAACATCGCGTTTAATACAGATTGCATTCAGCGGATTTTATTATTGAATTATAAACACATTCGCACGTGTCATCTACGCGTTTTGTATCCTACAGCGAAGCAGTTGATCCATCGTAAACATTCATGTTAAAAATGGGATTTCCGTGTTTCCTACTCGGTCACATGATGCAGATATATACTGAGGATTGAGGGCCTGTTCCTGCAGCTTTATCGATATCTGTTTCGTAGAGAAAACGAGACACTGCCGTGTTCAAAATCACCGTAAAACTTGGTACTAATTCGCGGAGCACTCGATTCTCCATTTCTCCCTACCGACTGCTTTGATGTCTGCCCCGACCCCAGGAATTGTACAACTCTGGTAGACGCCATCGCTCTTAAAAAAAGTGACATTCATATTTTAAAGTTGTCTTTCTCCCCTTCCCCTTCCCCTCCCCTAATGGAAAACAAACTGATTGATAAAGAACTGTACTGTAAGATTGTCACAGGTTGACTTTTATAGCTCATAACCCGGTTCAAACACTAAATCATACTTCTGTATTCACAATTTGTGGACACACTTTACAATTAAAGACACCAGAGATGTTCTGAGTCTGACTGTTTGATCCCTAGTAAGTTGTGCAGAGATAACCATTAAAGAGAGAGCTCAACATAGTTGTATAGAGTCCTTTCAGTACATTCAGTCATTCTTCCACAGAAGAGGCTATGACACTTGATTTGTTTTGATTATTGTCACATGTACAGAGATAGTGAAAGTATTATTTTGCGTGCTATCCAGTACATCACAGTAATAGAACAGAATGGAGAATACAGTGTTACAGCTACAGAGAAAGATCAACTTTAATATGTGAGAGGTCCATTCAAAAGTCTGATAAGTGGGGAAGAAGCTGTCCTTGAATCTATCAGTATATGTTTTCAAACTTCTTTATCTTTTGCCCAATGGAAGAGGGTGGAAGAGTGTATAACTGGGGTGGGAGCGGTCTTTGATTATGTTGGCTGGTTTCCCAAGAGACAAAGTCAATGGGTGGAAGGCTGGTTTGAGTGATGGACTGGGCTGTGTTCACAACTCTCTATAATTTCTTGGCATCTTGGGCAAAGCAGTTGCCATACCAAGCTGCGATGCACCCGGATAGAATGCTTTCTAATGTACATCTATAAAAATTGGTAAGAATCATTGTGGACATGCATCTAATTCTTCACAACATATTGATTTTTAAAAGTGTATCAATATGGAATGTGGAGCTGCTGCTTTAAAGGTGAATTTCATGATAGTGTTTATGTAAAATGCATTTTTACAACTGCTCTTTCATATTCTCACAATGAATGTCCTTCCTTCCTTAGAAAAAGATACAAATGGTGATGCACTGTGGGTGTGGTGCTACCCCACTGTCACAACAGAACTCCGCGAGCTGCTTTTGAGGAAATGCTGCCTTTCTGATGAAAACAATGTCCTTCACACCTTTGTCTTTGGCCAGTTTAAAAGAATCTGGTATTATATCACAACCACACAAGTCCAGGATTCCACTGCATTGTCAAAGGTATACAGCACTTTATGGATTTGTTTTAATCTGAGGACAGACATTCTTTTCTTCCTAGCTCTTAACCTCATTCTCCATGTGCTACAAACAAGCTGACCTGCTCCCAGGTTCTCACTCAGGGTGACATTAAATACATAAGAGGTAGAGCTCGCTACAGGAGAAAGTAAATTTGGAAGAGTCAGCCAGCCAGAACCATAGGTGAATCTGGTTGAAGAATGGACTTACTAGAGACTTCTGAATAGGTTGACTTCTCAACAACCTGGAGACATCAGGGACTTCTTTCGCACACAATATGCAATACATTATAAACCTGTTTAAACTTTTTTACATGTGATACACACAAAAAATCTTCATCCTTACTGCGAGTACAGTTTTGGTTTAGAGTTTGGAAGTATAGACAAAAACAACAATTTGCCCCAAAATTGCCCCCTTTGTGGAGTTATTAATTAAAATTTAGGAGTTGATCATTCGCAGCTCCTTTGTTTTTGTTATGAAAGAGGAGAAAAGGTGAAGTGTGTGCACTTACAAATAAATAGCAACTTTTCATTTTTTGACTTGTTCAATTTTGGAAAGGAAATTTTAAAAAAATCTTTGGTACACTAGCTAATAAATCTTTACTAAGCTGCTACTGAAGGCTGTCTTGTATTGCAGAAAGACAGAGTGATTCTTAAAACAATGATGTGTGGTGTCCTTCTGTTTTACCAGAACCTAATCTGGAGGACTAAAAAATTGTCTGTCAGTCAAACTGTATGTTGCATGATCCTGGATTATAGACTATGTTGTTGTTCAAAGTAACAAAGATACAGAAATTAATGTGTTTGAGCTTTTGTTACAGAACATGAAAATAGTCAGACTGAGTGAACATATAGGAGGTTCACAAAGCCAGAAGTTTAGTGGTGGCCAGGTTTTGGGATAAAGGGTGGAGTTCAAGAGCTGGAGTGCAGAGCCTTGGAAAAGTCAAACAGCTGGGTGACAAATATGTGAATAAGGTTTTCAGTGAATGAGAAGGAGGTTGGTGGTGTTGCAGCTTTTAATGATGGATAAGATTTGGTATTTCAGTAAAAATGCACATGGTAGATCCTGATGATATTGAATGGAAAATTAACCTGTGTATATCACTCATGCACAAATGTTGGTGACTTACAAGAAAAGCTGCTTGGTTAATATTTTTGTATTGATCAGAGCAACTTTAATTCTGAAAAGCCTTGAATTAAGATTTGGACAATGGAAATGTTACTTGTTCCTTCTTTTCAGAGGATGAGTGAAGGAATTAAATCAATAGGATAACTATCACAACCAAGATGTGAATCGTTTTAATGAAGACAACAAACCATTCATTCTGTGATGTCAATATTATGTAATATAGCAGCATGAATATGGAGAAATATATATTATAGCCATATTAAATTGCATTTTTAAGCTCTATTTCTCATTTGCGCAAAACTTAAGAATTGAAATACAACTATAAATGTGATAGTGATGAGCATTAAATATTAGTAATATCTTATTTTTCATTTTTACTGTAGGTGACCCATTTTTCTTTAGTTCTAACTGCCAAAGACTTTAACCCAGAGAAATATGCATCATTTGGGAGAGTATTGTGTAGGTGAGTTACAAATTCCGAAAACATGTTGCACAGTACATCAAACTATTTATGAATCTAGTTGAATGTTTTGCATGTAATGTCTTCCATGGGATATCGACATCACCGGCAATGCCAACATTTGTTGCCATCCCTGATTGCCTTTCAACTGAATGGCTTTCTAGGCAGCTATGAGTGAACCACATTACTGCAGATCTGGAGCCACATGTAAGCCAGGCCAAGCAAGGATGGTAAATTTTCTCCTTAAAGGATATTAGTGAAGCGGAGAAGTCTTTAAATCAATTGATGATAGTTTCCCAGTCATAATTACTAAGACTAACTTTACAATTGGAACATGTTTTGGCTCCTAGTCCGGTAACATTACAACTTCACCACCATCTGTGCTATTTTGCCCAGTACATTTCAAATGCTCACTGGCTCACAGCTAAAATAGTTACAACTTACCAGTTTATATGCAAAAAAACCCACAAAATATTTAAGCAACTTTTAATGAGGAAGAGAATGTTCATTTACGTAGCACTTTTTTAACCTCAGGACATCCTAAATAATAGCATTACACGTAACAAACTTTTCATAAGTGTTTCAGTGTTGGAATGTGGGAAGTATGGCAGTCAACTTGCTTAGTCTTAATAACAAGAAAGATAAAATAATGAATGAGGTAAGTTAGGCAGGATATGTCTGTCCTTGAAAGGGGATACATTGAAAACTAATTGATATTAACATCCCCTCTAGCAACAATGGCTTGGGAGAAGATTGCATATGAAAATCATGGGTGGGGGGGTGAAGAATGGTTACATAATGAAAGACACATAACCTTACCCCAATATGCTGTGCTTGCATCGCTGTTAGTTTTACTCTGACAGATTTGGGTGCATTTGTCTCCTCTGGCATAATAAGGTGAGATGCTTATTAATATAGATATTGAGCTCCTAGAATGCAATTGGGAGCCCAACTTGAAATTAACTAACTGGTTTCCCAGATGTCAGGAAACTCAGCAGTAAAGCTGAGCTCCAGGCTTTGAGAAGTAAAATGCTCCGTTGGTGTTCCTTGGGTGGAATCAAATTTCACTCTTAGGAGCAAGCTGGGAAGGATGGAGAGAGAGCGTATATTTAGGATAGAAAGCAGGGCATAGAGTTCTGTCTTGAATTCTCTGATTATGTTAGGGACATAAGATTGAGGGTGGTTCTGTGCAAAAGTCCACCATTGAGGTTCTTAAGTGGAAGGCATCCTTATGCTACACAGGTAGGTCACAAAGTAAAAGATGGCAGTCTCCTTTTGAGCTTGGGTGAGAAGGCTGTAACTGATTGGGAACCAGTGGTTATAGAGGCAAAAAATTACTGTAAGATCTTCCCCCATTGCATTCACCAATAAGCAACCCCACACACAATATACAAGGACCTGTATACCAAGTCTCAATGAGCCTCCATACCACCCTTCAGTCTTGGGCCTCCATTATCTTCACCATTCAGGACTGACTTCCGTTAGTAATGGATATCATTCCTCATGATTCTGCTGGAACCGAAGAGTAAGCCCTCTGACTGGCACCTCACAAGGAAGGGGGTGGGGTTCTTGATTCTTAAAGGAACTGAAGCACTCAATGACAGTTGCAGTTGCTGGCTTAATGGCCAGGCTGTCTGTTTTCTGAACTGCTGGTCAGGAGGCAGAGCTACAAACAAAGATGAGGTCAAATGAGCAGAACTTCCTGACCTTGCTGAATTCTTTGGTTAGAGACGAAAAAACTGCAGATGCTAAAATCCAAGATAGACAAACAGGAGGCTGGAAGAACACAGCAGTCCAGGAGCAGTCAACATTTCGGGTATTACCCTTCTTCAAGTGAGAATCACTTTTCAGAACTCAAAGGTTAATGTTTCTAAATTGCAAAGAGCAATTCTTCAACAGCTGAAGTGCTTGTTCTGCAGTTGCAGAGGAAATTCCAGGATTTTAACTAAGCAGTATATAGGATACAGAGAGCTCAATTTCAGAGTCAGAAACTTTAATCTGAAAATGGTGTTGCTCTTTGCAATTTAGAAACATTAACCTTTGAGTTCTGAAAAGTGATTCTCACTTGAAAAAGAAATCTTTCCAGATGAGAATAATTAGAATTTTTCTATAAATTTCAATAGCATGCCAGACTGAATTCTTTGACTGCTTTCCGCCTCATTCACACCATTACTGCAACCCATCATTATCAGACCATTATTTTCTGTGTACAAGTGGTACATCTATATGCAGGCTTCCTAGAGAGACAATGGAAGCAAATAGTATTGGTTCATTAAGATACAAATTAAGTAGATTTATTTAATTAAATAATGTTTTGTGGTACAGGATATGCTACTTTGAAACATGGTATGTGTTAGATGTAACCCCCTAGGGAGAACTGATAAGTTTGGATCTATGGTTCCTAATGCGATACACCATTGGAGTTTTATCTAGCTTCAAGCCTGCATCAGTTATGGACAAATTGATACTGATTGATATCATGATATGGCAACAGTATCTAAGAGTCATTTTTGTGCTGCTATCCTGTAATGCAGCTTATTATAGCTTTACAACATAGTCACTTATTCTGTTCTCTACGCACTGTATTATGCACTATAGCATTATGATATCGTGGGTTTCTGAACTGCGTGTAAAGTATCATCCAATTGTATCAATAATACATAATTGATACAACTTGGAATCAAATTGCACATGCCTGGTGATATTTTGTGTTCATTCATGGGATTTTTGTGAAATTGGCAAGACCAGCAATATTGCCTGTCCCCAAATGCCCTTGAGAAGGTGGTGGTGAATTGAGTTCTTCAACAGCTGAAGTGCTTGTTCTGCAGTTGCAGAGGAAATTCCAGGATTTTAACTAAGCAGTATATAGGATACAGAGAGCTCAATTTTAGAGTCAGAAACTTTAATCTGAAAATGGTGTTGCTCTTTGCAATTTA
>JAHRHZ010000139.1:13580436-13595442 GCA_024137785.1 Ginglymostoma cirratum | reverse complement strand
AGATGAGAATAATTAGAATTTTTCTATAAATTTCAATAGCATGCCAGTTATTAAAAACAAACATATATTTTCTTATAAATGTGATTATCAACTCCAAACATTTTAATTTTTCTGAAGGATGTACATGAAATATGGTAATCCAGCCAGGATGATGGAAGGTTACATTTCTGTTCTTACCAATGGCATTTGTCAAAGTGAAGAGAATGGGTCATTCCTGATGAAGGATTATGATGCAAGAAAAGCATATCTTGCTGGATCCATTAAAGGTAAACACAAAAAAATGTTATGCATTGAGTTATCATATTAATATAAGACTCATTTCCAAGTGTTGAGTGTGGTTGATGTAGTGATTGTAATGAGGTCAGCCAGGTGGACCTCATAGAGGATGAGTTCCCTGATTGGAGTTAATCGGGTCCAATCAGAGAGCCCTGGCTGAGAGATGTAAAAAGGAGAATCAAACTTCCTCTTCACTCTGAGAGCTGACTCTTAAGGAGCTGGACAGTATCATGGACTTGCCATGTGTAAATAAAGATAACTTAAGTGCCAGGATACCGGACTTTGTGGAGTTATTTCAGTTGATGTCAATCCTTTCCAGAGATAATGCTGTCTGTCCTAGTCTGCTCTTTCTGTTGCGTTATGGTATATGCCATGTGCATTGTCCTGGAAAACTGCAGTAACCATGAGGCTTGGGCAACATGCAATTCTTAAATGGATAGTTGGTGAGGGAAAGAGTTTGTTCCTTTCATCCACTTGTTCCTTTGCAACAAGGAATGTGGACTATATGGGAATACATTTATTTTTGAGTAAATATGGTCACTTACATTAATGCACAAACAAAAACAGAAATTGTTGGAGAAACACAACAGGTCTGGCAGCATCTGAGAAGAGAAAACAAAGTTAACGTTTCGGGTCCGATGATATTAATGTATGATCTGTTGTGAATTCAACATTTCTGTTAAATACAGTACTGTTCAACTTCCTGCCAAGCAGATGTTTAAACGATTGACATAGTAAGCTATTGTGTCAAAAACGGTAGCTTATAATTATTACAAATAATGGGACCTCTACTCCAAACATACTCTTATATCTTATTAGCACAGTTGTTACTTTTTGTACTGACTTCATTTTAACTTAATTGTTTTACAAATGATGACCTATTTTCCATTGTTAAATATCTGTTTCTGCACACAGCTTCTCTTGAAAGTAGATGAACATCAGCTGGCCTCTGGTACCTCTCACACTCACGTTCACCTAGGGATTCTACAGCATAGTGGTTAAGAATGGTTAATTCTGAATTAACCATCCAGAAACACAAGTTTAGATGCCATCATGGCAGCTATGGAATTTAACTTCAATTAATTTGGACATTTAAAAAAAAACTATCAGTATTATTGAACAATGTATTAAAAAGCTGTCAGATTCACCAATATCTTTTAAGAAAGGAAATTTGCTGCCCTTACCCAGTCTGCTGTATACCAGACACACACAGAAATGTGATTGCTTTGTAACTGTTGTCTGAAATTTTTACTCACTTGTATTCAAGAATATGGCTTACCATCACTTTTTCAAGGACTGTTAGGCAATAAATGATGACCCTCCACTTTTGCATACATCTTCATGAAAGAATATTTAAAAAATTACAATTCTTGATATAGCAGCTCAGACAGCAAGTATGACATGACCTTGGAGAACATTGTGGACTAACTCAGTTCTGACCACGCTAGGCTTCCACATATGCAAATATTTCACCACTGAAAATGGACAGCAATCCTGAGTTGTGAGCATAGTAACTGTGCCGAGAAGTACTTGTACCTCAACTCAACCCTTCACTGAAACTAGATAACTGGGTGGCACAGTGGTCAGCACTGCTGCCTCAGTGCAACGGACCTGGGTTCAATTCCAACCTGTGGTGACTGTGTGTGGAGTTTGCACACTCTCTCCCTGAGTTTGTGGGTTTCTGCTGTGTGCTCCAGTTTCATCCCACAGTCCAAAGATACGCAGGTTAGGTAGATTGGCCAAGCGAAGCTGCCCCTGAATGTGCAGGTTAGGTGGATTAGCTATGGGAAATGTGGGGCTGTAGGTCTGGACGGAATGTTTTTTGGTGGGTTGGTGCAAAATCAAAGGGGCGTATGGCCTCTATCTGCACTATAGCGTGACCTATGAACTCAACACAAATTGAAAATCATATTGGTATCAAATGATTCTTTTCAGGGTGGCTAAGATTTTTTGACCTTTAATGATAGCCTTATCTTGCACTGTGCGATATTATTGTATAAAAGTGAAACGAATTGGGAAATTTTTGTCTCCAATGAAATGCATTTTTTTTAACCAGATGTAGTAAATCAGTTTGGAATGGAAACCATTATCCTGTACACTGCACTTATTTTAAAGAAGAGGATTGTGGTCTACCACCCACGCATAGAAGCATTGCAGGAGTTTACCAGGTAAAAACAACAATGGGGTGGCACGTAGTGTTTCACTGTGTTTGCATGATATAGTCCACATCTCCTAAACTTCCTACTTTGCCTGTCATGACAACCAGACATTGATCTTTCCATTGCTTTATCTCTGCACCGTTTCCTGCAATTTTAATGGAAAATGCTGAGCCACACTAAATGTAAACATTTTAAAAATTCATTCATGTCATGTGAGTGTTATTGATTGGGCATTCATTTTTATTGCTTGTCCCTAGTTACCTTTGTGCAAGTGGCAATGAACTGTCTTCTTGAACTCCCTTCAGTCCATTCGATGTAGTTTTTGTGATAGTGCTACAACTTATCCTCTAGAAGGTAATACTGCAGAAAATGTCCTTTGCTTGTAGATCCCTAACTCTTGCGCTTGTAGAGAAGGCAGGAAGAACAGAGCAAAATCACTGGCTGTAGTTCTCTGTTCTTTAAATAAAAGTTTGTCATTTCAAGGTATGGTGACAGAGAAGTGTGACAAATATTTATTTTACTTTGTATTCCAGGACCTTGCCTACATTGGCTTGGCATAGGCAGGATTGGTCAATACTTCATCCCTATGTGCATTTAAATCAAAATGAACTAGAGGCCTTGAAGACTTGCGCTGGTAGGAATATTGTTTCTTTTTCAAATCTACAAATAAAACCAGTTTTTGCTGTGCTAGTCCTGCAATATCTAATTACAATTGGAACTTTATCACTTGATAATAAAATTCCTTTGTCTAATTCAAGGATGTATAAATTACTTGCAAATTTGCCAACTATCTAGCCATCAGCTAGCAAACACAATTGCCTTTTCCCCTATAATAGAGGGTAAATATCTTAAGTGTCTAATAACAGTTCTAAGAATTGTTTTCACTTCAACACACAGGCTACGTAGCTGGTTTCACAGACTTAAAGGTGACTGATCGCCCAGACATCTACGATGTGTTTGTGAATTTGGTGGAAAGTGAGATCGTTGTTGCACCACATGCTCAAGGTATCAATGGCACTTTAGTGCTTCACTACATTTCTTATTTCACTGTCATCTTGTTAATCCATCATCCCTTTGCTTGCTGACCTACATTGGCTGTCAGTTGAGCAATGCCTTGATTTTGAAATTCTTATCCTAGTTTCCAAATTACACAGTGACTTTGTTCCCCTCCCCCATATCTCTAACCACTTCCAGTTCTACAATGCTGCAAGATCTTTGTGCTCTTCCAATTCTAGTCTCTTGGTCATTTTTAATTTCCATAGTTGCAAACCTTATGGCAATGATTTTAGCTGACTAGGTAACCCCAAGAATCTCTCTACTTACTCAAATCTCTCTCTTCCAACAAGATATCCCTTAAAACCCACTTCTTTGACCAAACTTTTGGTCATCTGTCCTCATGTCTGCCATCCGGCTTGGTATCAAACTTTGATAGTGTTTCTGTGAAGTGAGTTATGATAGTTTACTATTTTCAAAGGTGCAAAATAAATATAGCTTGAAATTGAATGCAGTGTTGCAAATTAGATTTCATTCAATTGTAGAACTATAGACATCGATTGATGGGCCGCAAGTGGTGGTGAAGCAGGGGGCAAGTGAAATCCAGCAGGTAGCCTGTCCACAGCCTACCCAATCACTCCTGCCCCCATAATTATTTTACCAACAGCTATCAGGCAGTATGCCTTCCAGAAAGCATATTGAGATCTTTAAGTGGGCAATTAATGTCCACTTAATGACCTCAAACTACCACTACTGGGATTCAACCAGTGGTGGAAGAGGCCTACATCAGGCACCTAACCTGGAAGGTTTTCATGAGCTATTGGTAGATGGGTGAGAAAGTTCTTGGTCCTATTGGTGGGGCCTCTTAAAGTTAGATTCCATCTCTCCCATTCTCCCCGGTCCTCTCAATCACCCCAGATCCCCATTTTCCCTTCCACATTACTACATAGGGAGACCTCTGACTGATACCTCCTTAAACCAAGTGTGACAGTAGCCACCCTCTATTTTCTAATCTAGCACTTGCTGATCCAGTAAAGTGGAATTCCTGCCTTGAACCTATTATTGACCAATTTTTTTCCCCTGTAAGAGTACAGCACACATACAGGCTCTTCAGCCCACCACTTCTGCACCAACCCAGATGCCATTCTAGACTAATCCCATTTGCCTGCACCTTGCCCATATCCCTCTATCCTCTGCCTATTCATGTATCTGTCTAAATGCCTTTTAAACATTGCTATTGGAACTGCTTCGAACACCTCTCTTTACAGAGCATTCCAGGCACCTATCAACCTTTGTATAAAAAACTGACCTTGCACATCTCCTTTAAACTTTTACCCCTCACCTTAAACCTATGCCCTTTATTATTTTGACATTTAAACCCAGGGAAAGAGATTCTGATTCTCCACCCTATGCATGCCTATCATGATTTTATATACTTCTGTATATAGGTCAGCCCTCAACCTCCGATGCTATAGCGAAAACAATCCAAATTTGTCCAACCTCTCCTTATAGCTAATGCATTCCAATCCAGGCAACATTCTTGTAAGTCTCTTTTGCACTGTCTCTCCAAAGGCTGCACATCTTTCCTGTAGTGTGGCAACGAGAACTGAACACAATATCCAAATGTGGCCTAACTGAAGTTTTACACAGTTGCAACATGAGTTGCCAACTTTTACTCAATGTCCTGACCAATGAAGGCAAGCATGCCATATGTCTTCTTCACTACCTTATCGACTTGCATTGCTACCTTCAGTAAGCTGTGGACTTGCACCCGTAAGATCACTCTGTTTATCACCTCTCCTAAGGGTCCTGTCATTTGACCTCCCAAAATGCATTACTTCACACTTGTCCAGATTAAACTCTTTCTCCACTCTGCTTTCTAACTGATCTATATCCTGCTGCATCCTTTGACAACCTTCCTCACTATCCACAACTCCATCAATTTTCATGTCATCTGCAAACTTACTGATCAGGCCATCGACATTTTCATCCACATCGTTCATATATGTTACAAATAACAGAAGTCCCACCACTGATCCTTGCAGAACACAGGTCACAGACTTCCAGTCATAAAAATACCTCTCCACAACTACTTTCCGTCTTCTATGAAGAAGTCAACTTTGTATCCAATTTAACAACTCTGTGTTTCCCATGTGACTTAATCTTATGGACCAGTCTATAATGAGGGTCCTTGTCTGTTGACCCTTAAAGTCCCCTATATGGGCTCCTCCTGTACATTTTAATCAGGGTGGAGGGGAGTGGGGGCAGTCATTTCAGCCATTGGTTTCTGGTTCAGTGACATTACCAGTGTGCTACCACCTTTCTAATTCTGTAGTGACTCTTCACATGACAGATTGATTCTCAGTCTGCAGATCTTTGGGTACATAGGTCATAATCTCCCACGAAGTGATAGGATCTAGAGTGTGAATTTGCTCCCCTTTCTTCTCTGGCTCATTATTGAAGCATAAGAACTCATAGCACAATGCAACTTGCTGGACCATTGTTATCATTTTGAACGATTTCTAGCAAGCTCCTCCCAGTCAAAAATGTCAATGCTGTCATATATCAGGGAAATCTTTGGAGTGACTTTGTTGCATTTTCCTCATTACTCTCACACCTCCAGTGTTCCAGGAGATAGAGAAAAGATAACCTGACTGTACAGATAGAGTCATTCAAAATAGAAACAGGCCCTTCAGCCCACTATGTCTGTGCCGACCAACAAACACTGAACTACACAAATCCTATTTATAGCCTACTATGCCCTGACATTTTAAGTACTCATCCAGATGTTTTTTAAATGTTGCAAGAGTACCTGCCTCCACCATCCCTGTCAGGCATCACGTTCCATATTTCTATCACCTTCTCAATGAAAAAATTTTTTCTCCGATCCCCTCTGAACTACTTGCTGATCTCCTTAAAATTTGGCCCTCTGATCTTAATCAAGTCTGATTCTTACGATCTACTCTGTTTTTGCTTCTCATATATTGTATATATCCTAGTCAGATCCCCCCTCAGCCTCCTTTGTTCAAAGGAAAACAAACCCAGCCTATCGTGTCTCTCATCACACCTGAGACTTTTCATCCCAAGCAATTTCCTGGTGAATCTCCTCTGCACCGTCTCCAGTGCAATCACATCCATCTAATTGTGCGGTGACCAGAACTGCACACAGTATTCCACCTGTGGCCTAACCAATGTTTTATAAAGTTGTAACAAGACTTCCTCAATCCTATATTCTACACCCTGACTAGTGAAGGCAAGTGTCCTGTATGCCTTCTTCACCACCCTGTTTACCAGTACTGACATCTTCAGAGATTTTGTAGTTGTACACCAAGGTTCCTTTGTTCCTCAGTTCTCCCTAGGGACCCAGCATTCATTGTGTATGTCATTCCCTTAATTCACCTCCCAAAATGCATCACCTTGCAACTATTGGGATTAAATTTCATCTGCCATTGCTCTGCCCAATCTACCAGCTGATCAATAACACATTGTAATCCAAGACCATCTTTCTCACTATCAACAACACTACCAATTTTCGTGTCACCTGCAAATTTACTAATTATACCTTTTACATTCACATCCAAGTCATTAATGCATGTAACAAACAGCAAAGGTCTCAGCACCGATCCCTGTGGTAACTGCTGGTCATAGGCTTCCAATTAGAAAAAAACAACCCTCCACCATCAACTTTTGCCTCCGACTTGTAAGCCTGTTTTGGATCCAGTTTGCCAACTTGCCTTGGATCCCATGAGCTCTTACCATTTGGACCAGCCTTCCATACAGGACCCTGTCAAAGGCCTCACTGAAGTCCATGTAAACCTCATCAATTGCACCACTTTCATCAATACATTTAGTCACCTTTTTAAAAAACTCAATCAAGTTCTTCAGAGAAGATCTCCCTCTAACAAATCCATGCTGACAACCCTAATCAATCTCTGCCTTTCCAAGTGCTGATTAATCCTGTCCTTCAGAAATTTTTCCAATAATTTCCCTGCCTTTCAGCCATCTAGATATAATGTTCAGTCCATCGCAGTTGGTTTTGCATGAGTTTTATCTTGATGCTCAGACAGATGGCTTCACAATACCACTGGCATTTCTTCGATAGCCTCCCCAGTGTCCCTAGAATGGGATGGAGGTATTGCTGATGGATTTTCTTCAGTTCTTCATGTGGCTGATACACAGTCCAAGTCTCACTGCACAACAGGAGTATGGTGAGCCAACTATTGTGCACACTAGGACGTCTGTTGATCTAGAGGTCTTTGTTATGAAACCACAGTGCCAGAGTTTGTTGAGGGCTGAACTGGTGGAACTGATCTAGTGTTCAGTCTCCTTGTCACTGGCAGCCTTTAGACAGAGATGGCTATCAAGGTATAGTAAGTGTGCAACATATTCCGGCGTCTTCTTCAGCATAAATTGGAATTGACCAAGTGACGTTTACCATATGAGCTTACTTTTGCCAATATTTCAAGACAGGCTGAATCTTATGCATGCAGAGTTCAAAACGTCTGGGACAGAGTGGGCAACAGCATTGCTGTGAGCTGCGTACTGTGGTCTATGGTACTCAGTTTAATTTTGATATGGAAGCAACAGACATTAAAGAATTTTCCCTCCAAGTAGTATTTTGCACTGAACCAAGGGACAATTGATTTTGCATGAATAACAATTATCAGGTAGACTGTAAATAGTTAAATTCTTTACATTTTTCCAATGCTTACTTTGTAACTGGATACAGCAAATCAATAAAGTGAAGGTTTTGTGGCTGCAGATCTCTCACTGGTATTGGTAGTGTTTGGAGCCAGTTGAGGTTGTTGATTAAGAACAGTAAACAAGGAGCATATTGGTGGGATTTAAACATTAGTTTAAGTATGACTTTATATTTTACAGGACATTGCAATAATCTGTTATTATTAGCATAACGTTGTGCCATTTTGGATCCATGTAATATTTGGAATAACTGTTGATAAAGCAGCCTTGTGCTCAATTGCCAATAATATGTGATGTCGGTCAGAGAATTAGGATTTACACATATATGTATCCAATAGGTTAAATGTTCTATGGAGAGATTTCTTTTTGTATCATTTTAACATCCTACAACATTTCCCTGCCACACTTTGTTGGCAACACCAATTGTTGTAAATTGTCTTACTTGCCATGAACAACACGTCAGTGAGATTTGCAAACACAGGATGAAATTATTACTGGTTTTATTATTACAACTTGATGACAATAGTGAACTGTTTAACTCTCTCTCCCACAGAATCAATGACAATGGGTAAACTGCACAAGGACATTGGGCAATTCATTGTCCAATCAGCCAGTGACCCAGAGAAATCAGATGGTCAAGTGATTAAGGTGATTATTTGGCATTACGTCTCTGTCTCTTGAAGTTTAAATAGTGCACAGTGATTTTTCTGAGAGTCTTATGGTGCAACAGTAGTTTCCCTAATCAGGTCCAGCAGATGTAGGTCCATAACCTTCTGTCCTAGAAGCAGGTCATAACATCTGATCAGGTTGATAGAAAATACTTGTTTCAGGACATTCTTATAGTGCACTGGTAGTATCTTTATCTCTGAGTCAGGAAAGGCTTGGTTCAAGTCTCACTTGTTCCAGAGGTGTGTGATAACATGTCTGAACAAGTTGATGGAAAATATTGATAGTGATTGTTCTGAGGGTCTTGTGATCTGCCCTTCCCATCCATATTCTCCTGTAACTTAAGACTTTTTCCTCACTATCAACCATCCAATCTGTCTTTGTGTCAACTACAAACTTACTATCATCCTCCCACATTTTTTTCCATATCATTTATATGTATCACAAACAGAATGGCATCCAGCATTGGTCTGTGGTATGTCAGTGGATACCAGCCTGCAGTCACACAGCCTTCTGTAACCATCTACGTTCTGTCTCCTATCATAAAGACAATTTTGGATCCAATTTTACCACGTTACACTGGACTCTCATGAGCTTTTAACTTCTTTATCAGTCTCACAATGAGGGGACCATGTCAAAGGGTTTGCCCAAATTCATTATAAATTAGTTCAATTGCATCACCCTCATCTACATGCCTGATTACATTCTCAAAAATTCAATCAAATTTGTTATGTGTGATCTCCTCTTACAAAGCTAGGTTGACTGTCCTTAATCAAACCTTGCCTCTCCAAACAGAGATTAATTCTCTCCTTCAAAATCTTCACCAATAGCTTTCCTACCACTGATGTGAGACTAACCAGTCTATAATTCCCTGATTTATCTCTAACACCATTCTTGAAAAGTAGAGCCACATCAGCTGTCCTCCAGTCCTCATGTGTCACCTCCCCTGTGATAACAGAGGAATTAAAACTGTGGGTCACAGCCCCTGTAATTTTCTCCCACAGCAGCCTGGGATACATCTCATCTGCACTTGGGTATTTGTTCACTTTTAAGCTCACCAAAACCTCCAATACATCCTCCTTCTCCAAAGTGAAGACAGATGTGAAATTCTCATTTAATATTCCATCAATGTGCCCCAACTCCATGCACAGATTGTCCCTGTGGACCTTAGTGGACTGCTCTTTCCGTGGTTATCCTCTTCCCCTCGATATACTTACAGAATATTTTAGGATTCTCCCTAATCTCACCCAACCTTCTTTCCAGTGAGGTTACCTGAATGCCCCCACCCACCATACTAAACGACAAATCTTAGACACCCAAGAATGTTGTTGGTCAGAATTCAGGACAGGCCACAGCATCCCCATCATTCCAAGATTTTACTTTTTAAAAAAACCTCAAAATATAAATCTTACAAATTTCAAAGTTAGAACACTGAACCAGAGCATCCCCTCAGAGCAACTAGGGATAAGCAACAAATCATTTTAAAAGTCCCAGTAAAATGGTAGAAACAGTTCAATTTCTTGGGTTGAAGATCCAATTAGCTTGCAAGTAGATAAAGAACAAGTACAATATAAAAGCAGAATAGGGGTCTTGTGGTGTAGTGGTAGCATCCCTGCCATCAAGCCAGGAGGCCCGAGTTCAAGTCCCACCTGCTCAATAGGGGTGTAATGACATCTCTGAACAATTTGATCACAATAATATATAAAGAACGGGTTTGTCCCAAGTTATGTCTTATTGGAAGTGAACAAAATCAAGAAATGAATCTGAGTTAACTAATCGAAAAGGAAAAGCTTCAATCACATCACAGTGGATTATCTAATGACCTCTTCGATACACAAATTTAACGCGAAGGCTACAACTGCAATGGAAATTAGGCTAAGAATGCTTGGCTCTTTTTGCAGTGACGAGTTTTCCTTCTGTCTTAATTTGAGAGCCTCCTGCACCCAGTGAGACAGACAGCCCCAATAGATTCTCAACCTCTCCCCTCGCCTGGAGGCCTCATTAAACCACCAGCAGTCGTCTCTTAAGTTTTTTTTATTCATTCACAGGATGTGGGTGTCGCTGGCTATTAGCCACATTTATTGCCCATCCTTAAGTGCTCAGATGCCAGTTAAGAGTCAACGAGAGAGCAGCCCTAGGGTCTGGTAGGACTAGGGCGCCTTTTCCCCCCAACATTGACGGTGGTATCCAAGCTTTAGGGAGATTTTTACCCCCATTTTGGGGATCAGATTGCACATTGAGTTTGATCATGGGGGTGTTAGTTGACAGCAAACTCTTTATTAAACACCTACCCAGCAGAAACTGTTCAATCTGACCGGAGGTCTCTCTCTCACTCACACATATACGCACACGCGCGGGATTTACAACAACTGCGACACGGCCCCAATAAAATCGGGGAGGTATTTCTCCTCAGAACTCCTTTCGAATCCACAAACTGAAATGTTTTTTAACCACCGTCACAGCACGAGATGAAAAGCCCGTTCGTTTCAGTTTCCGGCGCCGCCTGACGGGAGTTTGACTCCGCCCTACATCGTGATAATCTGGACGGCGCCATCTTTGATCCAGGCTTAGGCCTAGTTGTGATTGTGCGCGTGCGCAGCACGTGTGTCCCCTAGCGGTGTTCGCAAGAGATGCACATTTGTTCAAAATTTGTTTTTGAGTTACAGTTTTATTCTTGAGTTTTCTTATGTCCCTCCCTTTTCTGAAGACGTTGATTCTCATGCCAATGTGCAGTTTGTCTTTTCATGTTGGCATTCATAACTGGACCATGGTATTGTTAGGTATGATGGTATGGGTGGCATCAAAACCAAGGCTAACTCTTGTCTCCCAGGAGTGATTGCTGATCATGTGGGTCAAAGCAGGACCCCTTGCTGACTTTACATAGTTCACAGAATTGAGGTCAGTTGTAAAACAGCCACTATTATCCAGCTTAGATCAGTTTCTTCAACAGTAAATAGAGAATTGACCTTCAGATCTTCCTGGTTTGTGTGACTTGTGGAGCCAACAAGAAACAGAGGGTGTAGATCTAAACAAAATTTAAAAACAAGATTCCAGACTCGTTATCCTTTGTGCTGACTTCCATTTACATGATTCCTTTCAGGACATTTCACAGAAAACAAAAGAAATCTTGGCTAATTTAGCTTCACTGGCACCAAATGAAGGGGGAAAACCCAAGATCACTCTGGAGATTCTGAAGGAGCGTCATTTTCCACCAGTGATTGAGAGCTTCCTCTATCACTTAGCGGCCGCAGAGCAAATGCTTCAGATCTGACTCTTGCTGTTTACATTGTGAAACCGAATTCTTAGACAGTATTCAGCTTAACAACTGCTTCGGGCAAATGAATAAATGATTGAAATTGAACTGGCACACAACACATTACTTGCTGGACTTCCAGAAATACAAGTTAAATATATTCTGAATTGACCTATCAGTTACAGGAATGAGTACATTTATACTTGTATACTTAAAGAATCATGCTAAATCCTTAATTAAGGAATCTACATGTAGATTCAGATTATTCTTCCCAAATTATTATGTACTTAGCTAAAGAAAAACAGTAAAAATGAATACAGGACTAACTCCTCTGGTACACCTCAAAATTCAATATGACTAATATGTTTGCATAAATTGCTGCTTTTTTTTTATATCTGGCTTGTCAAAATTGATTTTCTCTGAAATGATGCATAGGATTTAATGGACGTCTCCAGGAACTACCTGTACCAATTGCAGGGTTCCACCACAGGAAGATTATCCTCACCCTTCACAATGATCCTCCTTACCTCACTCTCACCCTGGGCCTATCTGATTGACTCTGGCTAGGTTGCCTCACTTATCTGGGTTTAGGGCCTCCTTGGCTGCTCCTGTTCCCAGGTGTCCTGGAGATATTACTGAACAATTAGCACTCTCTAATCAACTGGCTGCTCTTGGAGGTGGAACATCCATGTTGAATGCCCTGGGAACCCTGACAGTGGATGAAGTCCAACACATCTCCTGCACTTATGCCCTCACCCTCTCTTCCCTCCCACAACAGCGATTGGGTTTCCCTTGTCCTTACCTACCATCCCACCAGCATCCACATCAAGAAGATCATCGGGCGCCATTTCCGCCACCTCCAGCGAGATGACACCACTACACGTATTCCCCTCCATTGTCCACCTTTCGCAGGGACTGTTCCCTCCGGGACATCCTGGTCTACTCTTCCTTCGATCCCAACACCCCCCACAGCCCCATGGCACATTCCCCTGCAACCGCTGAAGGTGTAACACCTGCCTATTTACTTCCTCGCTCCCCACTGTCCAAAGGCCTAAACATACCTTCCCGGAGAAGCAGCACTTTACCTATTCTTCTCACAATCTAGTCTACTGCATTCGCAACTCACAATGTGGTCTCCTCTATATTGGGGAAACGATGTGTAGACTGGGTGACCCTTCGCAAAAAACCTACGTCCTGCCTGCAGAAATTACCCTGAGCTTCCAGTTGTCTGCCCTTCAACACACCCCCTGTTCCTTGGTCAACATCTCTGTCTCAGGCTTGCTGCAGTGTTCCAGCGAAGCTCAATACAAGCTGGAAGAACAACACCTCATTTTCCGCTTGGGGACCTTGCAGCCCTCTGGACTCAATATTGAGTTCAATAACTTTAGGGCCTGAATTTCCCCATGTCCTAGCCCCCTATCCCACACATCAGGCCTTGTTATCACATAGCCTGCTATTACACACTCCCTACTGTTAGCCATTAACAGTCTCCATTAACAGCTGTTCACCGTCCTAGCCAGATCATTATCCACTCCTTTGTTTAACTGTTCTTCTGTCTCTTTGGGCTCTCTCCCCAACTACCACGTACACTTTACCGCCCCACCTTGATTTATGCATATAAACCGACAGGTTCCTAGCTACAATCAGTTCTGAGGAAGGGTCACCAGAACCGAAACGTTAACTCTGATTTCTCTTCACAGATCCTGAGCTTTTCCAGCAAAGTTATGTTTTTGTTTCTGATTTACAGCATCTGCAGTTCTTTTGGTTCTTAAGCCTGATGACAGACCTGGGAAGTGCCTGCTCGGGATTAAATCCCATTGAGGCTCCTGGACGTAGCCACAGGAAATGGGGGTGGGGTTACCTCCGGCTCTGTAGACAGTGGACAGGCACATCACTGCAGCCACTAAATTCAGACTCATATCTGGACAATTATTTTGCATCCCACACAACCACAAAGAATTAATTTTCTTATTTATCTAGCTATTTATTTTTCTGTTCCCTGTTTCTCAACAGCACTTTCTGAACCAACAATCCCCACCACCTGGAGGAATAAGGACACCAAATGCATAAGGACACCACCATCTCCAAATGTCCTCCCAAGTCAGAGACCCTCCTGATTTGAACAAGTATTTCCATATTTCAGTGTTGCTGAGTCAATTTCCAGGAACTCCATACAACCGTATAGGAATACCTTTAACACATGGACTGCAGTGTTTTAGCCAGGTGACTCAAGGGCAACCAGGAAAATAAATGCTGGCCTTGATAGCAATGCTTGAGAATTTAAAAAAAAACTTGTATAAAGTTTGATGTGTATTTTGAACACAATGATTGCTACATTACAGGCAGTTTTCAATCTGATAATTTAATGGCTCATTCACATATTTCATTGGCATAATCTATATTTTTCTTCTTTCTAATGGTCATTTTCTACTTGTTATTCAGCAATCATATTACACAAACCTTTCTTTCAACTGGCTGAATCCCCATGGCAAATTTTCTATCCAATCTCACAACAGGAAAATAAATTCTTAAGCACACTCCCATGATATAGCCCTCCCAGTGTCCAACACTTAAAAATGTCGCCTTAAGTGCAATGAAGTCTGAGATGAGTTAAATATTATGGGTGGAATTTTCTAGGTGGGCTGTGGTGAGATTTGTGGCAGAGTCAGACGAGAAGTCCAGTAATACAGACTTTGACGTCAGAGCATTTTGGTCGATCTTTTCTGCTTTTGGCAAGTGGCGTGGCAAGTTTCTTGCTATGGTAGCAAGTTGCCAATTAGGAAACCCACCTGGATGTTCATAGCATCCCACCTTGTCTTGCTATTTTGTGCTTTGCCCTCTCAGCCAGCGATACCAGGCTCATTATTACTTCTAGATAACAAGGTGTGGGGCTGGATGAACACAGCAGGCCAAGCAGCATCATAGGAGCAGGAAAGCTTGACGTTTCGGGCCTAGACC
>JAHRHZ010000139.1:13529435-13580036 GCA_024137785.1 Ginglymostoma cirratum | reverse complement strand
CAGAAATCTGATGAAGGGTCTAGGTCCGAAACGTCAAGTTTTCCTGCTCCTATGATGCTGCTTGACCTGCTGTGTTCATCCAGCCCCATGCTTGTTATCTCGGATTCTCCAGCATCTGCAGTACCTTTTATCTCTGGCACAGTTGTTACTGTTGGTCCAAGTGGAGAGGTGTCCTGAGCAAGTGATTAGACAGAGCAGAGAGCATTCAGAGTTAGTGGTATCAGGGTTGGGGTTGGTAACAGCGAGTGAGGGAAGATGTTGCATGCAATAGTGAGAACAGTAAACCATACCCTTGATGAGAGACATGTACAGTAGCAGCAATAGAATGAGTGAGAGGTAGTAGGGAGAAGATGGTGGAGCTTAAACTGGCAGAATGGAGAAGTCATTGATCTCCTTATAGCACTGTGCATTCCAGTAGATGGCTAAGATATCTTTAAGCCAGCTGGCAACTTCGACAATGTTGGCATGGTCCAGTGTCATGGCCTCCACTGCCATCCCTGGGAGATGATAAAGTCCCACGTTTGCATCAATCTGTCCAGCAGGACCTCCAGATCCCTGCCTGGAAAGCAGAGTGACTATTTCCACCAGTGCCCTGTCCAGGGTAAATCTCCAGAACCGTACAGGGCAGCTCTAGACTGACAGTGTTTGTCCAGATGTAAAACTGGCTTTTAAAGATGGCACATGTACAAGGGATACCAGTAAATTCTAGGATATCTGCTGGATGGTGTGTTGTTTCAAGAGCGGCGTATGGAAAGCTGGGGCCAGAATCAGATATGAGCAATGCCATGGGACAAACGATGTAGTTAATGAGGCAGATTTAGTGAGAAATCTCTCCACAAAAAAACTCTACACAATTTGAAGTTAGCTGAAAAAAAACACACACACACAAGATTCAATCATATATTCTCTTTGGAATATAACAGCAGAGATTACAAGTGTAGCTGTGTTCACTCCGTTCTGGTATCACAGGTCCCTTTTGAAACCCAATTTTATGTTGCATTTTTTAAAATCACTCATCAGACATGCATCCAAATATCAGCTTCAGTTGATTTTTATAGTTTAGAAAAGATTGGCAATCGCAGCTGTGCTCATGACAATGAAGCTATAACCAATGTTTTTTTGTACTCCAGAGTTAAATAAAACTTCTTGATTTGTAATGAGAATATTCACTTCTACAGTGGAGCAGTTTCTTTACCTCTGGGCTTTTGTAGCCTATTGCTGTGGAGGTCAAAAGGGTACTGCTGAGTAATGAGAATGTGGGAATGGCCAAGTATTGTGGCAATTTTTGCAACTAGTATTGGGGATTGGAGTCTGGTCCTTGATAAAGATAGGTTCTATGGAACAGGAATTTATCCAATGTTGTCTTCCAATTTATAGCCTTGCTCGAACAACAAAAATCAGAACGAATCCATTGCAGCCCCATCAGTCTCATCTTTATCATAAGCAAAATGATGAAAAGGGGTATGTCAACAGTGCTATGAAGTGACTTTTTCTTATCCTTTCACACGTGGGCATCATTGGCAAGGCCAAAATGGTCACTAATCCCTAACTGCCCTTGAACTGAGTGGGTTGCTAGCCCATTTCAGAGGGCAGTAAAGAGTTAAACACATTGCCGTGGATCTTGACTGACATGTAGGCCAGGAAAAGATAGAAGGTTTTTCTTCTCTAAATGATATTAGTGAGCCAGGTGTGCTTTTATGATAATTGATTAGAGGTTAACAGTCATTATTTCTGAGACTAAATAGCTTTCAATTCCAATTCAAGTCTCACTAGCAGCTGGTATGAGGTTTAAACCCATGTCCCCAAGTGTTAGTCTCGGCTATTAGCTTATGAGTTCAGGGACAGTACTATGACACCAGTAACTTGCTTACCTTAGGTTCTGACAGGACCACACAAGTGTCAGGCAATGATCACCTCTAACGAGAGAATCTAATCATCTCCCTGTAGATATTCAATGTCATTATCATTTCTACTAACATCATCCCAGGATTGCAATCTAACAGATAGTACCTCATGAAGCTTGAGACCATCCAGGACAAAGCAGCCAAATTCCCACTTTAATCATCCACTCCCTCCCCCTCTGCTGCACTCGAGCAGAACTGAAATGGACTGGAAATGTTTTTCTGTTGATGACAGAAGGTGGAGTGAATGAAAAAGATGGGGACGGTGCCTACAGCAAAGACAAAGGGGGTGCTAAAAGTGACTGAAATGTAAAATGGCTGTTTGATGTGAAAAGGAGAAAATGGGTCCCCTCTGCTGAGAGCAAAGCCCACAAGACAAATGTGATATTAGGGGTGTGTATTCAAAATGGACAGAGGACATGGTCTGATGTTGTCAAGTGATCTGAGGTTCAGATGTACGGAAACACTATTGCAAAGAGTTAGACAGTCAGTCATGACTCAGTTTGTAGCACATCTTTCATCACAGAAACACAAGATTCTGTATTCAAGTCCTGCTACAGATCTTCAGCACAAAAACGAAGGCTGCCACTTCAGTACAAGACCGAGGAAGTGCTGCACTATCAGAGGTACAGTCTTTGGGATGATATTAGACCAAAGTTTGTGATCAGAGTAATATAAAGACTGAGGAGTTGAGAAAATACAAGATTGAGGGTCTGAATTAACATCAACAGAGATCATTGTTACTTCTTTGGCTTTTAAGAAGTCGAAGTCGCATAACTGCAAATGTGTATGTAGATTAGAAATTGTGGGTTTTTATGAAGAAGAGATAGGTGTCCCTCCCTCCAGGATAGAATGTCTCTGTTTAAGTTGGATGCTATAATACATCCAGAAAAGATGGTTAAAAATAATTTTTAGATAGGAAATAGTCTTTAGTCTTTAGAGATTGGATGTAGTAACTCATTTTAATTCTTCCATTTGTGTTAGTATTGTCAGTATAAAAAAGATTTTTGTGAATCTTGATTGGATTAAACCACTGACACAAGAGTCACTTCAAGATGAATTTACTTATTTCATCTGTTCTGGGTATTCAAACAAGAACAAGGAGCTGAATGAAAAAAACAGGAGTTTTCAATAAATAATGAAACAATTGTTGGCTTAGAAAAAAGGAAGCGTCTTTATTACCCAGTTGTGCCATGATTACTCTTTCTTTTTACTTAATTACAACTGATACAACTTAAAAATCAATAAATATCATGTTTTGGCAATCATTCACTGTACACACAGAGTTCAGCCGTCAAAGATGGAGGTGTAGAAATCTGATTTGGTCTATAACAGAGGTTTGAGGCCCATCTAGGGTTGGGCACCAGCTCTCATTAGCAAATTGACAACTATCTGTGGATACCAACCGGCTGTGCAGAAACAACTTAATGGGTTTCGACTTGATGGTGCAGCAGTTGGCTTCCCAGCAGTGGCACCAAGGTCGGTCTCAGGTTATGAAAGGAGAAAACTGATAGGGGATAACTGGGAATTATTGGAAGGGAGCTTCAAAAATTTGTTTGGTCCATGATCTGCAGATGCAAATGATCCAGCAGGTGTTTCAGTCCGACTCCCTGCATACCTATTTTTCCATGTATCACCTGCCATATTGAATGCTTAGACATACATGACCTCAATGAATTTCAAACCTTAAGGTCTCTGCACCAGAAAGGATACACATGCAAGTTCCTCAACAACTTCATGATTATGTATACTTAGCAGTGTAGGACTCAGCTACCCAAACAGGCTGGTAAGTTCTCACCTTTTGTTTGTGGTGTCATCAGGACAGAAATGAGGGCAAAATAGTATATTTTCTATTTTTATATACTTTACATACTTTCTATATATATACACTTGTATATTTTCAGGCCACAGGATGGCAGGCAAATCATGCATTGGGTGTTGTTCTTCACTACCATCCAGCGTCTTCTGCCAATGAGTGAGGTGATCACGGGCAGACAGTGCGATATTCCATGGTATCCCAAAAATGACAAGGCTCCTGTATTAAAATGTCACATTTCCAAAGGAAGTAGGGGACTGCAAGCATGGAACTGTATTGCAGCACAAGTCATTGCTTAAAGACAGGATGAAAAAATCTTGGAAATCCATCATAGATAAAGGTATTTGATCACAACTTGTCAAAAAGCAGGGACGGTGGAACTTTTCAAAAAAAAAAACTTATGTTAAAATAACTAATATTATTTAGTCAAACATTAGTTGTTACAATGTTTTACATTATTACAAATACTTATGCTTCAAATAAAATTTTGGCTGCATTTGGGTCCTGAGCTACCTGGTTTTGAATTATTGTCCATGCGTAACGAAATGTGTCCATGCGAACAATTTGACTCCAGGCACAATGCAACCTTGTTTTGTGAACTTTCTTTCACAACCCTCTGTTATAATAAAGGCTGTCTTCTGTTGTGGCCGATTGGATCAAAGGTTCAAGATTACTCCGTTTTATCTGAAACAAAATTAACAAGTAGTTTAGATTTTAAAAATAGATGCTATTTTGCATGGAGTGCAGTTTCAAATTAGCTAACTTTCACACTTGTAGCGTCCATCTCCCCCTCCAACACCAACCTGACTTGGAGATTGCTCCCTGCCAACACCCTCACGGTTATACACAAAAGCATGATGTCAGTTACTGGTATGGCAATTGTAATAGGGGAAAAAAATCAGTCAATCACGTGACATTCACAAATGCATGCTTTACCAGAGAAGTACAAAATTTGACACTTTACAGATCTTCTGTTATACTGAAATCGGTTTAAATTTTCAACCACTGAACTGCTTGCCATTGACAAATTCACCCAAAATTGTACATTCACAACCTTTCTGATCTGGAAGCCTCAACACCAATGTGATAGAGTTTATTTTGCTACATACTGAGTTACTAGATAAGCCAGAGAGTCATGGAGCTCGGAAACAGACCCTTCAATCCAACTAGTCCATGCCAATCATGTTCCCAAACTAAACTAGTCTCACCTGCCTGTATTTGGCTCATATCCCTCCAAACCTTTCCTATTCATGTACTTATCCAGATGCCTTTTAAATCTTGTAATTGTACCAGCCGCTTCCTCTAGGCTCTTTCCATAAACGCCACCCTCTGCGTGAAAAAGTTACCCCTCAGTTCCCTTTTAAATCTTTTCCCCTTTCACCTTAAACCTAAGCCCTCTAGTTTTGGACTCCTGAACCCCAGAAAAAAAGAGCTTGCCTATTCACCCTATCCATAGCCCTCATGATTTTATAAACTTCTATAACGTCACCCCTCGGTCTCTGATGCTCCAGGGAAAAAAAGCCCCAGACTATTCAGCCTGTCCCTATAGCTCAAACCCTCTAGTTCCGGCAACATCCTTGTAAATCTTTTCTGCACCCTCTCAAGTCTAACAACATCCTTACTATAGAAATGCGACCAGAACTGTATTTAGTATTCCAAAAGTTGCCTCTGCAACTTTTGTACACCCGCAAAATTACATCTCAACTCCTATACTCGATGTTCTGACCAATGAAAGCAAGTGCGCCAAACATCATCTTCACCACCCTATCTATTTGCGAATCCACTTTCAAGCAACTATGAACCTGCACCCCAAGTCTTTTGGCTCAGTGACACTCCCCAGGGCCCTACCATCAAGTGTACAAGTCCTGCCCTGGTTTGCCTTACCAAAATGCAACACCTCACATTTATCTAAATTAAACTCCGTCTGCCATTCCTGGGCCCATTGGCACAGCTGATCAAGGTCCTGCTGCATTTTGAGATAATTTTCTTCACTGTCCACCACACCAATCATTTTGGTGTCATCTGCAAACTTACTAACCATACCTCTCATATTCACATCCAAATCATTTATATAAATTTTCACTTTTAAAATTGCAAGCCTTGCTCTTCAAACTCAACTGCCCTGATCCACAGCACATCAAGTCTCCCACACCACCTCAACTCCACACAATCACAGCCTCAAAACAAAATGCTGCTCTCAAAATAATCATTTGGAATTAAGTAAAATAATATGAATTATTCTTCTTCTAACCCAGTCATCACACTTTCAATCTAGTGAGAAAAAGCACACTCTCATTTGACTGCCTCAGTCTTCAGGTATTTTTGCTCTGTCCCTATTATGGTATGCTGCTGAGACTCAAAGACATTTCTCAATATGAACTATTACAGGTTTTGCAATGGTTCTTTCTCAGAATTACTATAACTAAACATTATTTCAGGTAATTTCCTGCACTTAAAAGCTAATACATTGAATATCAAGCTGTGCAGTCTGAAACTCTGTGCTTTTTAATCTTCAGGAGTTTGAAATGATGGGTTTGAAGCAGTGCTTTCCAAACTTTTCTGTATGAGTTGCTCTCTGCAAATATTAACACTCTCATGGTGGGTAGGGGAGAGAAACAAAACAAAACATTGAAAACTGAAAATCTTTCAGGAAGTCTTTGTTAATATCAACAAAATCCAAGGAGCAACAAGTCCAAACTAGATAAATCAAGCATCAGCTATGAAAGGCAAATGCGTGCTACCTTATAGTATAATTCTGACTCTCTCGGTTGCACTCTTGCTTGAATCAGACAGTCATGGGTTGAAATCCTACTTCAAAGACTTGGGCGCAGAAGTCTTGGCTGACACTCCAGTGCAGTATTGTTGGAGTGTTGCATTCTCAGATGTGCTGACTTTTGGAGGAAACATTAAATCAAGGCCCAATCTGATATGTCAGCTGGATGTGAAAGATCCTACTGTATTATCTCAGAGCTGAAAGATATCTCCGACATGCTGGACAATACTGAATCTCAATCAACGACTTTAAAGGACAGATCATCTAGCCATTGCTGTTTGTGGGAGCTTGCTGTGCACAAATTGGCTGCTGCATTTCCATATTACACTATATTTCAAAACGTACTCAATGGCTGTAAAGACCTTTAGGATGCTGATCATAAAATATACTAGAGAATGCAATTTCCTTTTTTTTCCATTTTGTTTAAGATACAGCAAGAAACAACAGTACTGATTCAACAAATCCAGGAAAACTCAATCCTAATGAGAAATGGGAAAGAATCTGATAAGCCCACTGACATCATATCATGGGAATCCAGTTTGAAAGCCATCATGACCATTAAATGAAAACATTAATTGCAAAGACTAGTCAGAGAGCTGGCACTTCTAGCAAAATACAGAACAAAATTGGGAGTAGAATACAATACATATCTTAAACTCATTACATACCTTCCCTGTCTGAGGATACAGGCTAAAAGAAATGGGTACCATTAGTCCGAATACAATGGCTGTCATTATATGTCTAAAAGGAGCCAGAGCAAGTGGAAATCTTCTTATGAAGTTTGTCCTAGAGGAGAAAAAATATCATTGAGCACTTAACAACAATAAAAAATGTAGTTGAGAAAGTAACAAATCACAACAGGGGTATTTGTATGCACTTTGTTCCAAACAGCTACACGGGCCCCAATCTCCCACCTCCTCTTAAGTTAAGACTCTCTTGTGCACCAGTTGGGCAGTTGGTGAAAATCTTGCCCAAAAGTCAGAATGCTCCAGGCTCAGATCCCACTCCAGAGCATGAGAACAAACATCGAAGTTGATAATTCAGCAGAGTGCCATGCTTTTGAAGCTAGGGCCTTTCAGATGTGATATTAAATTGAAGCCCTGTTTGGATGCATAAAAAAAATCCCATGGTATTACTACTGTAAGCAAAGAGATATGGTTCAAAGACAGGTATATGGAATTATCTCATTGAATGATGGAACAGGCTCGAGGGACTGAATGGTGCACTCTTGTTCCTATGTTCCTATTTAAAAGAAAGCAGGGGAATTATCCAATCTCTTGATCAATATCTGTCCCTCAATGTCACAAAAAAAGCCCTAGGATATCTGGTCAATATCACCTTGCAGTTTTAGGGATCTTGCCATGCACAAATGGCTGCAAGTGTTTTCTAAAAAGTACTTAATTGGGGAGAATCCCAACATATCCTAAAAGCATATCAAGGGCAATGGGATAACCAGGGAAAGAGTAGAACCCATTAGGGTCCAAGTGGACAATCTGTGCATGGAGCCTGAGGATACAGGTAGGGTATTAAACAACTCCTTCATATCTGTCTTCACTATGGATGAGGGGGATATCGGTACTGAATCTGGGAAGAGAAATTGTGAGCTTCTTGAGCAATTTGATACAGGAATTAAGGAGGTATTAGAAGTTTCGGGGGGCTTAAAGTGGACAAATCCCTATGTGCTGTGGAAAGTAAGACAGAAAATTACAGAGGCTCTGATCCATATGTTTAATTCATCTCTGGTCACGGAAAAGGCACCAAAGTACCAGAGAATAGCTAATGTGGTTCCATTTTTCAAGATAGGTCGTAGAGAGAAATCAGGCAATTACAGAGCAGCGAGTCTAACATCAGTGGTAGGGAAACTTGGGAGAAAATTTTGAAGGAGAGAATTAATCTCCACTTTCAGAGGCAAGGTTTGATAAGGGATAGTCAGCATGGCTTTGTCAGAGAGAGGTCACGCCTAACAAATTTGATTGAATTTTGAGAGGTGGTGACTGGATGTGTACATGAGGGTAGAACAGTTGATATAATTTATATGGATTTCAGAAAAGCATTTGACAATTTCCCACAAGGGAGACTGGTAAAGAAGGTAAAAAGCACATGGGGATCCAGGGTAATTTGACAAGTTGAATCCAAAATTGTCTTCGTGGTAAGAGACAAACAGTGGTGGTAGGAAGCTGTTTGTGTAACTGGAGGCCAGTGTCTAGTAGCATATCACTGGGGTCAGTGCTTGCTCCCTTATTATTCGTGATATATATAAACGATATAGCAGAAAATGTCAGGGGGTGCCAACCAAGTTTGTGGATGACACTAAGATAGGCTGGGTGGTTGACAGTGAGGATGAAGGTCTTAGGCTACAGGAGGATATAGATGGATTGGTCAGACAGACAGGTCAGTGCAGATGCAATTTAACCCTGATAAGTGTGAGGTGATGCATTTTGGAAGAAATATTAAGAAAACAGAGTACTCATTCAATGGTCAGACTCTAGGAAGCTTAGGAGGAACAGAGGTCTTGGGGTGCTTGTCCACAGGTCCCTGAAAGTGGCAGGACAGGTTTTTATTCATTCACGGGATGTGGGTGTCACTGGCTAGCTCAATATTTATTGTTCATCCCAATTTTCCCAGAGGGCAGTTAAAAGAATCAACTACATTGCTGTGGGTCTGGAGTCACATGTAGGCCAGATCAGATAAGGACAACAGTTTCCTTCCCGAAAGAACATTAGTGAACCAGATGGGTTTTCCCAACAATCAACAATGGTTTCATGATCTTCATTAGACTCTTAATTCCAGATTTTTATTGAACTCAAATTAAACCATTTGCCGTGGCAGGCTTTGAACCCAGATTCCCTAGAACATTGTCTGGGGTTTTCTGGATTCATAAATTTACTGAGAAAACCACCAGGCCATAGGTTAATAGGGCAGTTAAGAAGGCATACAGGATACTTGCAAGTATTAGTCGTGGTATAGATTAAAGGAGCAGGGAGGTTAAGTTGGAGCTGTACAAAACTTTGGTTAGGCCACAGCTGGAGTACTGTGTGCAAGTCACACTACAGGAAAGATGTGACTGCACTGGAGGGTGTCCAGTAGGGATTCACCACGGTGTTGCCTGGGATTAGAGCAGTTTAGCTACGAACATAGGCTGGATAAACCCAGGTTGTGTTCTTCCAAGCAGAGAAAGCTGACAGGAGATCTGATTGGGCTGTATAAAGATTATGAGGGGCAGAAACAGGCTTGTTAGGAATTATCTTAGTTTCCCTTAGCTGAACAGTTAAACAATTGGTTTAGTGGGGATCTGTGGATTTTTTCTCCCCACCTGGAGGGCGATGGAAATCTAGTAGTTAAGGTTAGAAACTTCACAACCTTTAGAAAGGTACTTGGGTGAGCACTTAAAATGCATAAGATTCAAGGCTACGGACTAAGTGCTGAAAAGTTGGACTAATGTAGGTATAGAGTAGTTTTTGTCAGGGCAGACTCCAAGGGTCAAAGGGGCTCTTCTGTACTCTATGATTCATTGGCTCTGAAGCGCCTTGGGATAACTTGTGCTCAAGAAAAACATTATGAGAATGCAAGTCTTTCTTTTTACTTCTATGTCCATGCTGTTAGAAAGCTAAAATGGAGTGAAGCTGGGGAAAGATATGGAAAATTAAATAAAACACTGTTTAAGTTAATGCAGAGTTTTCATCAATTTCCAAAAACTGGAATAGTGTTTAGAGAAGAACATGGAGGCAGAACTTGGATTCAATCTGAAAGGCAATGCAAGACACTTTCTATTTCCTACCTTTGTAAATAATTGACAAGTAGGTTGGGTACAGCTACTGTAGTTCCGACTAATATTGCTCGAGAAAACGCGGTCTCTTTTATTGCCTAGATAGGAGCAAATCAACTTTGTAAAGACTGCCGCTAATCTCGAGGTCAAAGATGCAATTTGCGGTTTTAAGCCACAAATTCACTTAATTCAATCACATCCAATACATAGCAAAATGACTAGATCACTCTACACCAGAGTGGTGAGAAGTCAATAATGAGTAAAATAATTAAGATTAATCAATTAAAAACAGCATTTCCTCAGATTATAAAATATATGTGGAATTCAATCTTAGAAATTAAATTGCAAGTAGGAGTTTACATTGGTGTTACACAGCACTGTTACTGAGAATCTGATTCCCTGCTTCCATTTCAAGCTAGTTGATAAATTGGCAGCACCTCACCCATCTCCAACCTGGCTGCACCACAGTGGTGATATGCTTTGGGTGAAGCGGTGACCTTAATGACCCAAGAGAGGAGAGTAAGACATGTACTCCTCAGGGACACAAACTCCCATCCTTCAGGACTGCCCACGAATGTCACAGGCCTCCAGTCCCAAAAAACAACCCTCTGACTCCTACCTTCAAGCCAGTTTTGTATCCAATTGGCTTGCTCCCTGTGTATTCCATGTGATCTCACCTTGCTAAATAGTCTACCATGCCTGTCCCTATTGTTCTTATCAGTAATCAACCACATAGTGTGGTATTAAACCATGTGTAGGTCAGACTGTACACGTTCCATTAACAATATTTAGGGGTTTTTTTTCTGGTGTTAGCTTTAAATTTACAGAATTATGCGACAAGGTCCGAACTTATGAACTTTTATCTGTTAGTTCAGAAACATGGTCAGTATGCAGTAAGACACCTTACCTTAGTTCCAGCTAATTGTGAAACTCCTACCACATTTCCATTCTCATCCACAACTTCAACTCCTTTATCAAATTCAATGCCTCTAACTATTGTCACATTCAGAGCACATGCAATCGCTGTGACGAAAGACAGGAGTGAAATCAAAGCAGGTCTTAAAACAACTATCAAAATCAAAAACATTAAACAATATCTTATCTCATTCTATGAATCTTTCTTGAATATATATCTTAAAGTACAAGAGACAATAATAATTTATGGTTGATCAAGTCTGAAAAATTAATGGGAATACAATTTTGACTTTTTCCTCATGCTTTCTAGTAGTGATTAAAAAATAGAGGAACAGGAAAATCAAGCTTTCCCCTACTTTATGCATCTCCTCACAATCCCTGGAGTAAGACAGTGGGGAAATATAGCTACTTCATCAATTACTTTGTTGACTCTCTACACAGAAGCCAAAAGCTTGTGAAAATGCAAACAGGTGCTTGGAACTCCAATTGCTCCCTGGACCTGTAGGATAAGCTCCCCAGACCTGTAGGATAAGCTCCCCAGCTTTGTTTGTGGTGCAATGTTTCATAATAAACAGTGAGATTGAAGATTACTGTAGACAAGAAACGAAAAACCTAACTGAAACGTGAAGTTCGGAGAACGAATTCTCATTTCATACAATTGATGTGCCTTTGTGTGGTTATGGAAATTGTGCCGTTTCTATATTAAAAACTAAACTAGTATTATTATTAAGATAAGACAGGTGCAAAGCCTCCCTACTCTATTCTTTAGTATCATTATCGGGTAGTCATGGTTTAGGTGTAGTGTGAGGTACTTTTCACCAAAGTACTTTCACTTTAATCTCTTATTGCACCAATGCGCCATTCTGATAATCCTGGTGCCCTCTCTGGAGCTCCAGTTAATTGCCTACTTACCAAGTACAGGAACTGGCAGAATCTTTCTGAACACAGTATGTACTGTAGGACTGTTAGATGTGTAGCGATTCATCACAAACTGAGGGAAAACCTGATTTCAAAAAGGTTTTTTAAAAATTAGTAAAATGCTAGTATGAATAACTCCAAATGTTTGATGTACAATATACAACATGCTTAGGACTTAAGTTGGAGCTTGGGTATAAATGAACATATAAATTAGGAACAGGAGTAGGCCATTCATTGCTTGTTGTTCAGCTTTTGATAAGATTGCAGATGATCTGACCTCTACTTTCCTGTTTACTCCCAGTAAAGCTCTATTGTCTTGTTGATCAAGAATCTAGCTATCTTAGCCTTAAAAGTTTTCAACAATTATACTTTCATTGCTCTCTGGGGAAGAGATCCATAGACTCACCACCTCCAAGAGAACATATTTATCCTCAACAATGTCTTAAATGGCTAGATAGCTACAATAACTTCTGAATTCTTATTTTCCATTAGGTGATTCATGCTGCGAGTGAATGTTGATTTCAGGTGAGCACAGAAATGGACAGTGACATGTTCTGTTGCCGAACTGTGGGCCGACATTCAGTAGTGGGGCTCAACTTGGTTGAGTACTGAAGAACCATCAGCTCTAATGGAACCACATCACAGAGCAAATGAGCATCGTCAGAAGAGATTGTGCAAAAGAAAGAAGGGAAAGGTTCCACGGCTATTAGTGACAGGGGATGCAACTTTCAAAGACTAAAGCTACAAAGGAAAGAGAGTGGGTACATCTATTCCACCCGCTCAAATGCCTTCATTATATGTAAATATTTTCAATATTTTTACAAGTACTTTGTATCAATTGATAATAATTTGTGCGGCATTGAAGTTGATATGAAGTTAACAAAATAAAAGCAGTGGTAGGAGGTAGATATTAGAGAAGCATTCAACAGGAGTTCAGACTGTGCTACAGCATCTTGTCAAGTATAAAAGACAGAAAAACTGTCAATATGCACATAGTTTGTATTTTAGAACAAGTTCTTGTTGGTGCTTAAAAATAATCTAGTTTTTCTAAGTCAAGAAAAGAGACATAAAAATCACCACCACTGTTTAAAAAATGAAAACTAGATTATTTCTGAGAAGTCCAAGGTACATCTTGGGGAGGTATGGTTGCTCAGTGGTCAGCACTGCTGCCTCATCGCACAAGGGACCCGGGTTTGATTCTAGCCTCAGGCGACTGTCTGTGTGGAGTTTGCACATTCTCCCTGTGTCTTGGTGGGTTTCGTCTGGGTGCTCCAGTTTCCTCCCATAATCCAAAAATGTCCAGGTTAGGTGGATCAGCCACGCTAAATTGCTGATAGTGGCCTGGGATGTCCATGGGAAATACAGGGTTACAGGGATAGGGTGGGTGTGGGTGGGATGCTTTTCGGAGGGTCAGTGTGGACTTGATGGGCCAAACAGCCTGCTTGCACACTGTAGGGATTCTATGATTTATGTGGTGATCTCTAAACAGATACGAGTGCTGCATGGCACCATTGTTGAATCACAGTGCATAACTTTTCATAAAACACATACTATTATGATTACATACTCCCAAACATGTAGTATAGGTCGCAGCTCCAACCAAAAGGAAACCTTGTTGGAGAGAAATCTTTACATCCTAAAAAGAAACAGCATTTTAAAAAAAACATTACTTTGGTTCAAACACAAAATGCAGATACAATAATTGACATAACGTAAATTTTTCTGAAGTAGTTGAATTTTTTTTAATCAAATGTGTAGCTCTACATCCTTAGAAATGACGAGTTCAAGCTATGGGAGATCTGAAGAGACCATCATCCTGAGTCCGAAACAGTGACACAAAGTAGGTTGCTGTGTAATTAGTGTGGATTCCAAGATTTTGTTCAGGATCATTAAGTTATGTGACCCAAGTACTTTGGGCTCTTTGATATGAAATTTAATTTGAGCAATTTCAGTTTACTTCCTCCATTTTCTTGCAACTTCCATTCTTAAATATCTTTGGATTGTTTATCTGTGGAACACCTCTTGCAAGTCTGGTGCTCACACCCAGATATTAGTCAGGAATCAGTCAGTCATTGGCAATGTTGACTGAGCACAATGAACCTTGATCATACACAAGTTCACTGCCTTAGTCTCAGCCAAGTGTTTTGTGTGGTTTTGGTCTCCTTTCTAGAGGTTTGATGCAATGTATGACTTGCCAGGTTACTTAAGTGAGCAGTTAAGAGACAACTCTATTAGTGTGGAACTTCAGTCACTCTGCTTAAAGATGACAAGGCTGGACTATGATTAAGATTAGTGAACTGGTGTGATTTTTGAAATGTAAAACATTCGTAGCCAACATTTTCTGGAGCCCTTGTACACATTCATAAAAGATATATTTAACTCAAATTGAAAAGACAGACATACTTACTTTAGAGGTAGTTTTATTTCTGTTTGCCAGGTTATAACCTGCACTGTATGACTGAAAGAGGAACTATAAACAAATAAAGGAAAATAATATTAATATATTTTCTAACAGCAAGCTTGAGTGAACATTAAACAACTGAAATTCTATTACAGACAGGTGTTACAATTGTTTTAGAACCAGCAGCCCAGCGGAAAAGTGCTGTGAACGTGAAGTACTTCACTTTTGGTTTAGTATTTCTGTTAATTGGTTAAAATCGATGTCCTCAAAATTAAGAGTTCATAACTAGAGCGAGAAATTGAAAATGGTGGAAATACTCAAGTCAGGGAGCACCTGAGGAGAGATCAAACACGTTTCTTGTGTGAAGTGCCTTGGGAAAAAAAAAGCTACAGATGAACAGCATTCAAAAAAAGAATGAAACAAAAGGAACAGGTGGGAGGGCAACATCAGTCAATCGGTTAATAAAACAAAGAACTGTAGATGCTAGAGATCTGAAATAAAGATAAAAAGTAATCGCTGGAGAAACTCGGCAAGTCTGGCAGCATCTGTGGAGTTGAGAAACAGAGTTAACACTTCAAGTCCAGTGACCCTTCTTCACAGCAGTACTTACTTACCCACTCAAGTTGGAGATAAAAGATTCCTTGCTATTAATTCAAAGAAGAATTAGGGAATTATCCCTCAATAATTGTCACAAATTAAGACTATTTAGTTATCACGCTGCTATAAGATGGAGTTTGATGGGCAAAAATTAGCTGCCATGTTTCCTACATTACAATAGTGACAATACTTCAAACAAACTTTATTAGCGCAAAGCATCTTGAGTTGGCTTGCGGCCAGAGAAAACTCTAGCAACAGCACGGTGGCTCACTGGTTAGCACTGCTGCCTCATAGCACCAGGGACCTGGGTTCGATTCCAGTCTTGATGACAGTCTGTGGAGTTTGCACATTCTCCTCATATCTACATGGGTTTCCTCCCACAGTTCAAGTATGTGTAGGTTAGGTGGATTAGCCAAGCTAAATTGTCCATAGCGTGCAGGTTGGGTGGATTATCAGTGGTGGGTTGGTGCGGACTTGATGGGCTGAATGGCCTGCTTCTGCACTGTAGGGATTCTATGATTATAAATGCAAGCCTTTCATTTCTCAAATCACTGGTTCTTTAGAACTAAGTTGTCTTGAATAAATAGGGTTCTCATGGTGTGCAATTTGTTTCTTCTCTGATGTGTCAAATTGTGCAGTGTTTGATGTAAAGATGGTTGATCCAAAGGTCACTCAAAGTTTTGCCCTTCATTTTGCCTTTTACTGTAATTCTTCTCCCATTCACTTTTAAACCTTTACAATTAAAATGACTGATGAATTTGTGTGTTTGACATATAATGTCAGGTTACTTTCATCTATGACACGCACACACAAGATTAACACACACAGTTGTCCCAATTGCTAGCTTCTCACAGAAATATCACACTATTCATGCTCATTCATATATCAGAACAGTGGGAAACAAATTAGGTCCAGTCTTTACCTGCCAAAATAAAGCTGGCTTCATCCCTCTGTGAGGCAGAAGCATAGCCACAACCTGATTAAAAGCAAATTACTGTAAATAGATCATATGAAATCATACAACAGGTATGTTTTATTAAAGGTTATATACGCATATGGTGGATCAAGTTTATATCCATAGTCAAGAAAACATTTCATGAACAATCATCCGTCAACTTCAAGTTCTTTTTCCATTCAAGCTGTTTGTACATTAAAAACTTCAAACGTTAGAAGGTACTACAACATAAAAAGGCTTTGTTTGCTGCCAAGCAGCAAAGAATTTGAGAACTTGGGTCTTGTACTCATAAATATCATCTCTCCCTATGATTCAATTAATCTAACCTAAATTTTAAACTATTTTGAAATTGAACCAGTCAACTAAATATTCATGTTTTGAGTTTTAGCTCTTACCAATGGGACAGCAAGAGGTGTAAATGCTGGAAGGAGTAAAGAAAGAAAAATGGTTGATTAGAAACAAAGAAACATTTATGGCGCAGATGAGGCCATTAGACTACCTTATCTGTGCCACTACAACCTAATTCCACAGACAGTCTGTCTGTTGATTGTCTAGTTTTGGCATCTACCATATCTACAAAGTGCCTCTATTGTTCTTTTGGACAGTGTGTTCTAAATCCCATTTCCTTCTGAGTGAAACTAAATTACTTTACATATCTCTTATCTTTCTATCAAACTAACCCCAGTTTATCAACTTCTCTGCTAATGGAAACAGGTCCTTCCTCGAACTAGGCCCCTAATTTTCTTTTACACTTTAATGAAATCTCCCCACTGACTTCTCTGTTTCAAAGAAAACAACTCCTACCTACCCGCTACTTCTTCATAGCTAAAATTTGCCATTCTCTATTATCTCTATAGCCATTATATCCTTCCTGTATCGTGGTGACCAGAACTGTACGCAATACTCTAACTGCAGTCTGGTTCATTAACAAGGTACCCATAATTAGTTAGCAAATAGCACGGTTAGAGGATTTGTTAACAGATAGTGAGTATAATGGGGACATTTTCAAATTGGCAAGCAATGTACACTGAAGTGCCATAAGGGGCAGTGCTGGGGCATCAGCTATTTACAATCCACATCAATTATGTAGATATTTCACTCAACATAATTTTAGCCAAGTTTGCTGATGATGCTAAACTAGACGGAAAGGACACGAGACTGCAGAGAAATATGGACAGGCTAAATAAATAGGGAACAAAAGACAGGTGAAGTATAATGTGGAAAAGTGTGAAGTTACTCACTTTGGTTATGAGAATTGAAAATATTTCTTTTTTAAAAAAGTGTGAAACTTCTATGTGTCACATTCAGATAGACTTAACTGTGCTCATGCAAGGTACACAGAAAGTTAGATACCAAGTTCAGCAAGCAATTAGAAAGACAAATGGCATTTTGGCCTTTATTACAAGAATAAAGAAATCTTATTACAAATGTATCGGGCTTTTTCGAAATTATCATCTGGATTGCTGTGTATGGTTTCAGTTTTGATATTTAAGAGGAGAGAAATGCACTGGAGGCAGTACAGCAAAGGCTCAATAAATTAGTACAGAAACGGAAATCACTGGAGAAACTCAGCAGTCTGGCAGCTGCGGAGAAAAAACAGAATCAATGTCCGGTAATCATTCTTCAGAACTGATTGTAGCCAGGAAGAGGTGGGATATGTGTTGAAGACACAGGCTGGGACAGTAAAAGACTAAAGGATAGGAGGAAGTGGGATCCAGGGAGCACGAAAGCAAGCGAGAGAACAGCAGGGCAGACAAAGGAATGAATAATGGCGAGCTGCATAGGAAGAAAAGCTGCTAACAGGGGTCATTAGTGGGTACGATGGGTTAGCTGTGATGAAAGCATGTGATGTTTTGCGTTTAGCAGGCAGAGATTTATGTGGAATTACCAATCTAAAGCAGAATTTCAAGTAGTTAGGCTGCAACTGGCCTGGTGTGATTTACAGTAACTGGAATTTTTAACTTTTAAAACGGCAGGCAGCATACATCATAACTGGGTTTGAAATTTCCTGTGAGCACATCACAAGAAATCACTTATGATCCCGAAACAAAGAAATACAAGAAAGGAAGACCACAAATGTTGAACAAAATTCACCTGAAGCACGGAAAATTGTTGGTAACACCTCTCCAGTATCTGGATGAACCGACGACTAAGGAGACAAAAGGGTAGAGAAATGGGCATGACATTATCCACATCAATACTGGTGGAAACTGCCAAAAATGCCAAGGTTTAAAAGCCGTTAAAGAGATAGTAGGAACTGCAGATGCTGGAGAATCTGAGATAACAAGGTGTAGAGCTGGATGAACACAGCAGGCCAAGCAGCATCAGAGGAGCTGGAAGGCTGATGTTTCGGGGAGGGGAAGGGGGTTCTGAAATAAATAGGGAGAGCGGGGAAGGCAGATAGAAGAGAAGCTAGGTGGAGAGGAGACAGGCAGATCAAAGAGGCGGGGATGGAGCCAGTAAAGGTGAGTGTAGGTGGGGAGGTAGGGAGGAGATAGGTCAGTCCAGGGAGGGCGGACAGGTCAAGGGGGCGGGATGAGGTTAGTAGGTAGGAAATGGGGATGGGGCTGGAGGTGGGAGGAGGGGATAGGTGGGAGGAAGGACAGGTTAGGGAGGTGGGGACGAGCTGGGCTGGTTTTGGGATGCAGTAGGGGGAGGGGAGATTTTGAAGCTTGTGAAGTCCACGTTGATACCATTGGGCTGCAGGGTGCCCAAGCGGAATATGAGTTGCTGTTCCTGCAACCTTCGGGCAGCATCGTTGTGGCACTGCAGGAGGCCCAGGATGGACATGACGTCTGAGGAATGGGAGGGGGAGTTGAAATGGTTTGCGACTGGGAGGTGCTGTTGATGCATATCTGCTAATGTGGTATACTGCATCCGCTGTTCCCATTGTGGCCTCCTCTACACCGGGGAAACCAAGTGGAGGCTTGGGGACCGCTTTGTAGAACACCTACACTCGGTTCGCACTAAACAACTGCACCTCCCAGTCGCGAACCATTTCAACTCCCCCTCCCATTCTGCAGACGACATGTCCATCCTGGGCCTCCTGCAGTGCCACAACGATGCTGCCCGAAGGTTGCAGGAACAGCAACTCATATTCCGCTTGGGAACCCTGCAGCCCAATGGTATCAACGTGGACTTCACAAGCTTCAAAATCTCCCCTCCCCCACCGCATCCCAAAACCAGCCCAGCTTGTCCCTGCCTCCCTAACCTGTCCTTCCTCCCACCTATCCCCTCCTCCCACCTCAAGCCCCACCCCCATCTCCTCCCTACTGACCTCATCCCGCCCCCTTGACCTGTCCGTCCTCCCTGGACTGACCTATCTCCTCCCTAACCTCCCCACCTTCACTCACCTTTACTGGCTCCATCCCTGCCTCTTTGACCTATGTTCTCCCCTATCCATCTTCTATCCGCCTCCCCCCTCTCCCTATTTATTTCAGATCCCCCTTCCCCTCCCCCATTTCTGAAGAAGGGTCTAGGCCCGAAACATCAGCTTTCCAGCTCCTCTGATGCTGCTTGGCCTGCTGTGTTCATCCAGCTCTACACCTTGTTATCTAAGGTTTAAAAGCCGATTCATTGCCAAACTCCACGGTGCCTGTATTGAGAAGCAATTACATTTGCTATATTTGCTCCAACGAAATTCAAATATAAAAGACATTTCCAAGATATATAAACTCACAAAGATTTTCACAGATGACCAAGTGTTGTAACCAGCCTCTTAGAAGGAATTATGTTATCACAAAGGTTAACAGAACGTTAGCCTTCATCACAAGGAGACTGGAGTTCAAAGGGCAGCAAGTTGTTTGCACAGATACCTCATCTAGAGTATTTCCCCCAAGTACAGAAGACTGAACAATGATGTAATCCAGGTATTTAAAACCTTAAAATGATTTGATTCAAAAAACATTTATTTCCCCTAGCTTGGGAATCAAGAACAAGAGGACTGAATCTTAAAATTAAAGCAGAACTGTTTAGAAGCAAAATCAGGAAGTACTTCCTCCACCACAAAAAAGTAACAGAAATCTGAAACACACTATCTTTCCTAAAAGTGTTTAAACACTAGGGCAATTGGACTTTCCAAGATTGAGAAAGAGGCTTTTGTTAGGTATGGGCATTAAGTTAGATGAAGCAAAGGCAGGCAAATTAAACAGGAGGTATAGATCAGCCACGAACTCAGTGAGTAGTGGAGCTGAATTATGTGGTTGAATAATCTACTCAGATTTCTCTTACTTCCTGTTTCTAAACCTCAAAAATTCACTCATTTATCACTCGACCATATTTTCACCCCTTTTGTTAAGTAGTTAGATTTCAAAATAGACTATTAGTTCCCAGGAGGGCAATCTTATTTGGGTGTAGGGGTCTCTCCTGCTGACTTAGGAGTCAGTGAGAGATCCAAGGTTGCTCTTTTTCAGGAAGGTCTGCTGTATCATGATCCAATGAGGCACTGACAAGGCCAGTAGCAGGCCTGTCTTAAGGATCAAAATCCCCGATGGTGGTATTCCCACCTAGCGAGAGCCGCTGGTCAATCACAGATCAGCAGCTCCAGAAGGAGGCCCAACCGCCAAACCCACCCATGACACCAGGAGTCCCGTGATCACGGAGTAACTCAAGTCACAGATAAATTATATGGGGTGGGGGTAGTGAAAAGGTTGGGGGGGGGGGGGGGGAGTGGAAAGGGGGGGGGGGGGGGGTGGGAGCGGGCGGAGTATGTGGCGTGGATAGCTCAGTTGAATTCTCCATCTTTTGCAATATCCAGTCCTTCAAGTGAGCACCTACTGCTTTTGATCTACCCTTTCTCCCAACCACCGTAACTGGCCACTTAAGGACCTCGAGTGGCAGTGGGGCAAGAAAATCTTAGTCACAGAATCACTGTGCCCTGTGAAAGCTCAACTACCTTATGATAAATTTTGCTCACCAGAGTAAGTTTCAATGCTTGTTTAATCTGAAAGAGACAAAAAAGTAAAGATTTGCAAACCAAGTGGAGTACGTAAACACAAATCATCAAAAGTAAGTCATGTAAGTAATTATGGAATGAAAACTTGAAATTATGGATACATCTTACAGCCTCACTTACCTTTTCATTTTTCACTGTTTCTTTCAGATTTGGGAGGCTGCCCTGAAGCAGCATTTGTGCATTTTCTATTTCCTTCTGTTGAGGAATACACAAAAAGCATTTAAAACAAAAAGACAGCCCTGACACTGTGATTTGAACCAACCATCTACATCTATCCCTGACAACTTTCACTCATTAAACTCCACAGCATTTAAGTTAACGTGGTATTCTCAAATCACCTTCAGTCACCTTAACTTTTAGAATATTTTCATTCGGTGATGTGTCCACTGGCAAGACATCAGGCCCAAAGGTCTGCTCCAGTAAGTAGTTGGACATGGATTCACATCATTAGAGTCCAAAGAGGAAAGGGGAGGTGCTTTGTCACATACATCACTGCACAACGACCTGGACAAAGGTGTGTATTTCATCAAAGGCAGGAAGAAATAGGAGCAGGAAATGCCCAGGGTTAGTATCACACCTCTGGTAGCGTGAGAACAGTAAAGGCGGCAGTTTGACTGCTCCTCCCTACTGCATAAAAATGGTTAAGTAATCTACCATTTAGGCTGGACAAATAGAGGGAAGAGAAGTCTGTTCCTTTTCCATCTCTTCATCCCCTCCCCTACATGTCAATATGTAAATATAATGTAGACAGCAAGAATGAAAGACAGATCCCTTCCCTCCATTGAAGGTCACAGATAAAATTATCAGCAAGTTAGCACGGCTTGGCTAGATATGTTTGGGCATTTTTGTTTGTAAATGGCATGATATTGTTGTATGAGGAACAGTTCTAAAAGTGTTAATGCTCAAATTAAATCGGCACCACCAATTCTACTGATGTAACATTCTTGTGTGTCCGACAGAAGAAACGTTTAGAGGAACCAGATGTATCTGTACCAGCTGGCCAAGATCTTCATTATTACACCTGATCAAATGTAGTTGTACTTATTGTTTTCATGCAATAAAGCTTCTTGTTATTGAAGAACTGTGCCTCTTCTGTAGGAACATTCTATATGCACTGGTAGATCTTGGGCCTATCCAGTGATCAGTAGTTGAAGAAAAACCAAAAACCACTGGGAAGCAAACTACCATAAGTTGGCAAACACCATCAGCAGTCTTCAGTAATCTCAGATAACAAGGTGTAGAGCTGGATGAACACAGCAGTCCGAGGAGCAGGAAAGCTGACGTTTCGGGTCTAGACCCTTCGTCTAGACCCGAAACGTCAACTTTCCAGCGCCTCTGATGCTGCTTGGCCTGCTGTGTTCATCCAGCTCTACACCTTGTTATCTGAGATTCTCCAGCCTCGGCAGTTCCTACTACATCAGTAATCTCATATGATTTTCAATGAATTTCTTAACAATCTCGGGACATACTGTTCTCCCTTAAGTCTGCAAGGTAGCAATCCTGGGGCGAACAACAATTCATAGGTCTAATCATCTTCAAGCTGCTTCATAAATGGCCTTCCATCCACAGTAAGGGCAGAAGTGGGGATGTGTGAAATCATCAGTGAAAGATTCAGCACCATTCAAGCCTCCTTTGATATTGAAGCAAGTGTGTATGCAGAAGTAACAAGGCCTAGGCAATATCTACATCTGGCCTGAAAAGTGGCAAGTAACATTCACTACATAAGTGCCAGGCAATGACCACCTCTAAGAACAGAAAATCTAACCATCATCCAAGCCATTCATAGGTCTAATCATCTTCAAGCTGCTTCATAAATGGACTTCCATCCACAGTAAGGGCAGAAGTGGAGTCGTACCAGATGATTAGAGGGTGGCAAATGTTATTCCCTTGTTCAAGAAAGGGAATAGGGATAATCCTGGGAATTACAGACCAGTCAGAGTTACTTCTGTGGTGGGAAAATTATTGGAGAGGATTCTGAGGGATAGTATTTATGATTATTTGGAAAAGCTTAGAAATAGCTCACAATAGCTTTGTGAGGGGTGGGTCATGCTTCACAAGCCTTACTGAATTCTTTGAGGATGTGACAAAACACATTGATGAAGGTACAGCAGCGATGTGGTACATATGGATTTCAGCAAGACATTTGATAAGATTCCCTAAGGTAGGCTCAATCAGAAAGTAACAAGGCATGGGATTCAGGGAAATTTGGCAGCCTGGATACAGAACTGGCTGTCCAATAGAAGACAGACGGTGGTAGTAGATGGTAAGTGTTCAGCCTGGAGCTCAGTAACCAGTGGTGTTCCGCACGAATCTGTTCTGGGACCTCAGCTCTTTGTGAACTTTATAAATGACTTGGATGAGGAAGTGGAAGGGTGGGTCAGTAAGTTTGCCAATGACACGAAGGTTGGTGGAGTTGTGGATAGTGTGGATGGCTGTTGTAGGTTGCAACGGGACATTGACAGGATGCAGAGCTGGGCAACAAAGTGGCAGATGGAATTCAACCCGGACAAGTGTGAAGTGATTCATTTTGGAAGGTCAAATTTAACTACAGAATACAGGGTTAATGGCAGCATTCATGGCAGTGTGGAGGAACAGAGGATTTTGGGGTCCACATCCATAGATCTCTCAAAGTTGCCACCCAAGTTGACAGTGTTGTAAAGAAGGCGTATGGTGTGTTGCCTTTCATTGGCAGGGGAATTGAGCTTAAGAGCTGCGAGGTTATGCTGCCCCTCTATAAAACCCTGGTTAGATCACACTTGGAAATATTGTGTTCAGTTCTGGTCGCCTCATTATCGGAAGGATGTGGAAGCTCGAGAGGGTGCAGAGGAGATTTACCAGGATACTGCCTGGACTGGAGGGCAGGTCTTATGAGGAAAGGTTGAGGGACCTAGGGCTTTTCTCATTGGAGCAAAGAAGGATGGGAGATGACTTGGTAGAGGTATACAAGATGATGAGAAGCATAGATAGAGTGGATAGCCAGAGACTTTTTCCCAGGGCGGAAATGACTATCTCAAGGGGGCATAATTTTAAGGTGATTGGAGAAAGGTATAGGGGAGATGTCAGAGATAGGTTCTTTACACAGAGAGTGGTGGGTGCGTGGAATGCACTGCCAGTGGTGGTAGTGGAGTCAGATACATTAGGGACATTTAAGCGAGTCTTAAATAGGCACATGGATGATAGTAAAATGCAGGGTATGAAGAGTAGTTTGATCTTAAGAGTAGGATAATAGGTCGGCAAAAAATCATGGGCCGAAGTGCCTGTGCTGTGCTGTACTGTTATATGTTCTATTCAATAGCATTGACATCACTGAATCCTCCACTATCAATATCACGGGGTTACCACTGACCAGAAACTGAACTAACCACACAGATATTGTGGCTATGAATGCAAATCAGAGGCTAGGAATCCTGCAGTAAGTAACTCACCTTCTGACATCTATATCTGTTCACCCATCCAGAGGGCATAAATCAGGAGTGTGAGGGAATACTCCCAAGTTGCCTGGGATGGGTACAGCTCCAATAACTCAAGAAGCTTGACAGCATCCAGGACAAAGCAGCCCACTTGACTGCATCACATCCACAGACATTTGGTCCTTCCTCCATCTATGATCAGTTGCAGCAGTGTGCACTATTTACAAGATGTACTGCAGAAAATCACCACAGCTTCTTAGACAGCACCCTCCAAAGACAAGGCCACTTCCATCTAGAAGGATGAAGGCAGCAGATACGTGGGAATACCACCATCTGTTGGTTCCCCTCCAAGTCACTTGCTATCCTGACTTGGAAATAGATCACTGTTCCTTCAGTGTCACTGTGTCAAAATCTTGGAACTCGCCCTCGAATTGCATTGTGGGTGTATCTACACTAAATGGGTTGCACTGGTTTGAGAAGACTGTTCGCCAGCATTTTCTCAAGGACAACTAGAAATGATAAACAAATGCTGGCCCATCTAGCAATACCTATATCCCATGAATGAATAAAAATATTCAATGAACACAGCATAAGCCATCTCACACTTTACAAATAAAATTATGTTGCAGTTCATAGGAAATATGGACATTCCTTTGTGCTGGGTAAATGGAATGAGTGCTTAAAAAGCAGTTGAATTGTAACATTCCCACAGTGTAAACTGAACAACTTGGGGTTTTGGCCCTCAGGTGGGGATACTCAAAGTGTAACCTAGTGCTGATGCAAAAGTGAGTGATCTATCAATACTTTTGAGTTGCTGCTCAACCTAAAGTATCCACAACTGAATACCTGCCTTGTAATTAGCTTACAGGTATCCACAAGCAAAGTTTGTTTTAAAATACCTTTCCATAGATTGAGTGAAATTATGCTGAAATAGTGATGACAGAATTGGTCTTTAATCAACACTAATTCAGTATTGTTTGTAAACTTTCATTGTCATGACTTCTATTCTGCTGTTAAGTTGGATGCAATTAATGACACTGATCAAAGTGAATCAGATGCTATATTATTTTCCGTCAACATGGATGTATGTTATACAGGTTGTAATGTATTAAACTGACATAAAAAGATAGGCTAACATTTAACAAGTTTGAATCTTGGCAGAAGGCACAACCATAAAAGGTGAAGTGATTAAAATCAGGGATGTTCACAGGATTAGAAATGAAACAGTAGAGATAACGCAAAGGGTTCCAAGACTGGAAAGAGTAAAAAGATAGAAAGCACAAGGCCCAACGTTGATTTGACAATTGGAAACAGAATTTTAGCATTACCAAATATTAGAATCTGAGGCTAGGAATATTGCGGTGAGTAACTCTCTCCCCAAAGTCTATTTAACATCTACAAGGCACAAATCAGGAGTGTGTTGGGATATTCCCTGCTTGCCTGAATGGGTGCAGCTTCAAAAATACTCAAGAAAAGTGGACACCATCCAGGACAAAGGAGCCTGCTTAATTTGCACCACATCCACAAATGTCCACTGTCTCTATCACCAACGCTCAGTAGCCACAGTGTTTACTATCTACAGAACGTACTGTAGAAATTCACTCAAGATCCTTATAGAGCACCCATGACCACTTCCAACTGGAAGGACACACACCATCCGGACTTGGAAATATATTGCCATTCGTTCACTGTCATTGGGTCAAAATCCTGGAATTCCCTCCCTAATGGCATTGTGGGTCAACCTACATCACATGAAGTGCAGCAGTCCAAGATGGCAGTTCACTACCACCTTCTCAAAGGCTACTAGGGATGGGCAATAAATGGTGACCAGCCAGTGATGCCCACGTTATCAGTGAATAAGAAGAAAAATTCAAACCCCTATAGTAAAAAATACACATAATTAGTCATAACTCTACTTGTTTTTTAAATAAAACTCTGCTTACATTTGACGCTAATAATGTTGTTGGATCCAGGATATCCAGCCATTGAAGCAACCTATGAAAGAAGGGCTGCACAACACAACAAATTAAATTTAATAGATACATGAGCAAAACTAAACATATAAAACAACGACTGTAAACTACTATCAGGTTAAACATGGACAAGGAAAACTGCTATTGATGTCCAAATAACAGTCCGCACTGTTCTTTCAGTGTTATTGGGCCAAATTCCTGCAATGCCCTTCCTAACAGCATTTTGGACCACCGACACTAAATGAACTGTAGCAGTTCAAGAAGGCAGCTCACCATCACATTCTCAAGGGTAACCAGTGATGGGCAATGGATGCTGACCCAGCCAATGAAACCCACATCCCATGAGATAAAATTTAAAACATTTAAAATTTATGAACTAAAAACATTCTTCCCCATGGAAGAATATTTTTGAGCACTGTGCTAAGCTAGTTTGTTGTCAACAATTGTCAGGAACACGGTCTTTCCACAATGATTAGAAGTTTATCCTCATTTTTTTAAGCAACTCAGAAGTTAGTAAAGTTTTGTTATGTAGAAAGTTGTGAGTAATTAAGGCAGCATTCAACCAAATATCATATTGACCATGATCATAGTTTTCAGAAGCCCAGTCTTTGAAAAAAAAAACAGGGTTTAAAAATAACATTGAACAACGTGGATTGTATTAAAGACATGATGCACTGTGTTTTGATGTTGGAATATCTGACCAAAGTCAAATGTTGTCCTCATGGTGCAAGCCCACTTTGGCAGGGCATGCAATGGTTAGGATAATGATTTTGGTTGCACAGGCCAGTGATCTGGTAAGGAAAGAACAACTGCTGTTCCACTGGTCTGGGTATTCTGTTGCACATAGACATCCTCGGCAAATAAAAAGGTGGTGGTGGGCCATTGCCTCTTTGTAGCAGACATATGTTATAAAACTGGGCATCTCTGGTTATTAGATGTGGATGCCCTGGTTTGAAACAGCAAGCAGCTGAAGCATGTTAGAAGCTGAAGCAGGCCAGATAAAGACAGCAGATTTGCTTCCTTAGATTATATTTGTGAACCAGATGGGTGTTCAAGACAAGCGATGATAATCATGAAACTATCACTGAGACTAGCTTTCAATTCCAGATACATTAATTGAATCTAAACTCTATTATCTGCCATGACAGGATTTGAATACATGTCCCAGAACATTAGCCTGGTCCTCCAGATTACTGGTCCAGTGCTGACTACAGGGAGACCAGAGGGTTGGGCAGGAGAGCATGGCAGCTGAATGTGAAATGGTTGTCTCCAGAAAATGGTGAGGAACTCAAAAATGGATGACATTTTGGAGAAACATTAAACTGTTCTGCGATTCCTTAGCAAAGAAGACAGTGGCTCAGTTGTAGTTTCACTGGATATAATCCAAAGACCCAATCTATTGTTTTGGGGATAGGGGATTCGAATCCCAACGTGTCAGATTTCATCAAAGTTGTCAAACAGGCACCCACTCCCTGTCAGATCCTTCTTGCACGCAGGCAGTCTCAGCAGCCATGCATACACAACTGTGGCAATGGCAGCGAGGAAAAAAAAAATCATCACCCATTCCACCCAGAATGGGCATTTGCCATGTGGGTTAGAAGGAACATGCAATGGTTTTTAACAAGGCTCATCCTGAGCACTTCTGCAACACAGGACTCTGTGCTCAATGGATTGTTTACAGGGGAAGACATCAAGACATCAACTGCTCATGGAAAGCTATCGGTAAAAGATAACCTTTGGCCCATCAGAAACATACTGGTCTTCCACTGCAATGAACATATTTCATGCCTTTATTTTCTTCAGCAATGTGGCCTCACTTTTAATTCAAGGGTGAAATCATGACCTGCAGTAGTGGTTTAATGTTGTAGATTGATGCTTTCCAAGGTCTTGGATTACATGCTGAAGGACACCCTGAAGTTTGGTGCAATGACTGCAAAGGCTCAATGTGAATGAGGCCACGCTGTAGGACTGGCTCACCACAGCAAAATGACTAGCTAAAAGCCAGTGTTTAAAAAAAAACTGTGGGTACCGTTATGAGAAAAACTAAACAGATCAATACTGTACCATGCAATTTCTGAGTTGCACTAAAATAATAAAAACAAAATACTGTGGATGTTAGAAATCTGAAACAAATGCAGAAAATGCTGGAGAAACTCAGGAGATCTAACAACATGTGGAGAGAGCGAGTAAACATTCTGAAGAATCATATCAGACTTGAAGTGTTAATTCCATTTCTCTCTCCACAGATTCTGCCAGACCTGAATCGTGCTGAAACAAATCCTTACGAAACTTTCAAATAAAATGCATGCATTTTTGAAGCAGAGCCAAACCAGATTCTTCAGCGTGCAAGCTAAGAGAGCGGGTACAGTAGCTCAGGCTTAGAAGAGTGAACGCTGTGACTGTTGGGCTGCTATAGTGCTGGGTCAAGAGAGGGGAGTGAGATTTGTTAATGAGGAAGGTGATTTTGAATTCTTTCGAGGAAAAGGTGTCTGCTGAATGGGACAGCTGGTGCAGCTATTTAGGGACTGGTATTTCGTACTAGCATTTAGCACGTTAAAATATTTGTTGCAGTGATGGCAAATACCTGCTCCCTTCTCCACTGGCTCCAATCGACCTCCATTAGATCCCTCTGATATCCCACTTCCCTGGAGTCAGGCTTCATCCCAGAGCCTTCCCACAACCGCCATCTTGAACTGAAAGCGAGGCCACATCGCCGACGGAACTAAAGACATGAAAATTCAATCGCAATTGGGATCAAATAGACAGGGCAGAGTGCTGTTAACCTCGACATCCTCACTGAATTCCAAAATACCACGATAAATGAATAAAATTCCAAATTCGTCAAATGGAATATTTATTAGAACCAGGCGCAGCGACCCCGCGCGGCCGGGAGGAGTGGATTTACAGTTCCCCGCGCGGCCGGGAGGAGAGGGCGCAGCGACCCCGCGCGGCCGGGAGGAGAGGGCGCAGGAGTCGGAGGTGGGCAGATCGGTTGCCTCCATGCGGGTTCCGAGTGTCGGTGAGGGCCGGGCAGGCGGACAGCATGTGTAAATGAAGTGTCGGCCGGTGCGCTTCCGGAGTCGGCGCGGTGAGATCTTGGCCATGTCGTGAGGTACGCTGGGGCTCGGAAAGTGCGGCGACGGGCCGGAGGTCGGGTGTGGGGGGTTGGTGGGAAACCGGGACCCCGGGGTGCTGGCGGTGATCAGAGCCGCTGTCGGCCCTCATCACCTGCCGGCGTTTGCAGGGCACGGAGACCCCTCCCCCAGAAAGGGAGGGAGTAAAACTGTCAGGAGGAAGCAGAGATTGAGGGGAGCTGGAAAATCAGGCAAATACTGAGAGAACGAGAGAGAGAGAGAGCGTCCATGGATATGGGGGTAGTCTTCACCAAATAGAACAGGACAAAGTGAGGAAACTCAGGAAAGGGGAGGCCAAGAGAAATAGGGGATTTCTAACAATTTAAAAAATCCTATGGAATCAGTACAATCATGAAGAGAGAATGAGGGGGGGGGGAAAGCTGTTGGGATTTGAAGGAGGGGGCGAAGGTGTGGATAACATGACTCCCTGCCACTTCATCTGAGGGAAAACGAAAGGTCATTTGTTTAGAGAGAGAGATCCACTGCCAGTTCGATAAAATTGGGGGTTGGGAGGTGGGGTTGATGTTTCTGACCAGTCAGAGTGACACTTCCGAACCCATTCACAAAGTAAAGGGTGTGTGCGCGCGACACAGTCTCTAAGGTATGGTTAAGAGACCGAGCACTCAATGTGTATCTGTGCGGAAAAATCAGCCTTGTTGGCCCGCTTTTGTTAATTGCTTGCCACCGCCCGCCCCCAAACTGAGGAAAGTTAGGTTGAAGGAACTTGAAAAAAAAATCAAGTTGAGAACTGAGTGACGCGCTCCAAACGGGTGTAAACAGGTTGAGCAAGTGACCGTAAACTTGTCAGTTGGAATATAATGTCAGAAAATGTGAGGTTAAGCAATACGCAGAATGAATAGAGGAGCTGAACTTATTTAAATGAGAAAAGACTGCAGAAAACTGCAGCACAGAGTTATTTGAGTGTCCTCCTGCATGATTCACATCCAAGTTCAGCAGGGACTATGGAAGGCAAATGAAATGTTAGCCTTTATTTCAAAGGGAACAGAGGAGAAAATAGGAACATCTGATTAAAACATTACAAGGCACCAGCAAGACCACAGCTGGAATACCTTGAACAGTTAAAGTTATCTTCTATGAAATTTGTGGTGCCACTCATGAAATCTCATGTTTTAAACTTTACAAAAATGTTTTCAAAAACGAAGTCTTTGATTTTGTTGTTGACTATGTCAGTTTTATCCCAAAGAGAATATGTGCAATGTATTACTTACATCATTAGAAAAGCATAATACTGCAGATGCTGAGAACTTGAAATAAGAACCAGAATTGCTAGAAATGCTCAGGCTAGGCAGCATCTCTATTCAGTGACTTCAACCATAATCTGAATTTATAGCCCAATTTAACCCTGCTGCTTACTATTAACATCAGTTTAAGGTACCTACCCTCCTTCCATAAGGAGTTATGGAGAATGTGCCAGGAACAGTGTCAAGCATACCTTTTAAAAAAAAACATGATGTGAACGTGCAGCTGTTGGACTGGGGTGGACAAAGTCAGAAATCATGCAGCACTAGGTTATAGTCCAACAGATTTATTTGAAATCACAAGCTTTCAGAGCATAGCCCCTTCATTAGGTAAAGTGAGAGAGAAACACACAAACACAGAATTTATAAGCAGGGAGGTCAAGGGCCTCATTTAATCAGATTATAGGTCATCGCTTGTTATTTAGCTGTTGACACTTTACTCACATCGTCTGACACTTTTGATCACCTGCAGAGACTTACTATTAAACACTCCATTCACACCATTTGTATGATCTTTTTATCTCTTTGCCTAGAAATTCTGTGTTTGTGTGCTTCTCTCTCACCACCTGATGAAGGGGCTTCGCTCCAAAAGCTTGTGATTTCAAATAAACCTGTTGGACTATAACCTGGTGTTATGTGACTTCTGACTTTTTAAACAAAACCTGATGTGCTGGAGCTACAACACGGTAGACGAGGCTTGCGGTAGACCAAGCAAGGCGATGCTAAAAACAATGGGTCAGATCAGAGGTCTGCAGTGCTGCCATGTCCTTCACTTGAATGATGCTGGAGAATTAAACAATTAACTGGAAGCCGATCCTCACAAATATCCCTGTCTTCAATTGTGGGAATGCTCAGTTTCTCAGTGCAAAACATAAGTTTGAAGCCATATTCAGCCAGATATATTGCTTGAGTGCATAAAAACTGAAAGAACTGTGGATGCTGTAAATCAGGAACAAAAATTAAGTTGCTGGAAAAGCTTAGTAGGTCTGGCAGCACCTGTGAAGAAAAAAAATCAAAGTTAACGTTTCGGGTCTGGTGACCCTTCTTGAGTTCTGAGGAAGGGTCACCGGACCCGAAACATTAACTCTGATTTTTTTCTTCACAGATGCTGCCAGACCTGCTGAGCTTTTCTAACAACTTTGTTTTGTTGCTTGAGTGCATGATGTATTTCAGCCTCCTGAGATCCCCAGCGACTCAAATGCCGATTTTGTACAATGTATTTGATGTTAAGAAATGACCGAAGGCACTGGGTGCGGCAAAATCTATACTGCAGTAGACTGGCTGTAAAGCTGAAGATTTGTCTCCCTGAACTATCTGCATCCATAGCTTGGCTGTTCCAGTAAAGCTCTGACATGACATCTACCTGATAATATTTGGTTGCTTTAGTAAGGGAACAAATCCAATTCAGCAAATTACTGCCTTGCCATTCTGTTGTCACTTATCAGCAAAGTGATGTAAGATGTCATCAACAGTGCAATGAAGTGACAAGTTTTACTCAGCAAAACTTGCGAATAGATGATCGGTTTAGGTTCCACCAGTCTACTCGGCCATTGATTTCATTACAGCTTTTGTTCAAAATATGACCTAAGGTGCTGAATTCTAGAAGTGAGAGTCATATCCCATGTTGCCAAGGCAACATTTGACCTAATGTGCCATAAAGAAGCCCAAGCAAAACAGGACTGCGTGGAAATCGGGGTATATGTCTCCAATGGTTGGAGTCATGTCTAGCACAGAGGAATATGGTCATGGTTATTGGAGGTCGCTCATCTCAACATCATTGCAAGGGACCTTCAGCATAGTGCTCTAGACCCGATGATGTTCAGCTGTTTCATCATTGGTTTTCCCTCCACCATAAGATCAGGCGTTTAGGTATTTGCTGGTGATTTCCCAGTTTTTATTTGAGACACCACAGAATCTGAAGCAGTTCATAGTCAGGTTCATTAAGACTCAGACAGCATTCAGCTTGGGCTGACAAATGGCAAGTCACATTCACGTCATGCAAGTGTCAGGCAATGACCATTTCTATAAGAGCCACTAACCCTGATTCCTTCAATGCTGCTACCGTGACTGAATTGTCCACCATCAACAGCCTAGGAGTTAGCATTGTTCAGAAACTTGACTGGACTGCCATATAATTACTGTGGCTACAAAAGCAAACTCGAGGCTAGGAAATCCGCAGCCAGTGATCACCACCTGATTCTCCAAAGCCTGATCCCCATCTTCAAGGTGCAAGTCAGGAATGTGATAGAATATTCTCCACTTGCACAGATGACAGCTGGTCCAACTACATTGATGAAATTTGACACCATCTATACTTCCCGCTGCCTAGGGAAAGCAACCACATAATCAAAGATCACCTGGTCATACTCTCTTCCACCCTGTTCGGTTGGGCAGAAGATATAACAGTTTGAATACATGTACGAACACATTCAGGAACAGTTTCTTACCCAATGTTATCAGACTTTTGAACAGACCTCTCAAATGTTAATTCTGATCTCTGTCTGTCTCTCTCTGCACCTTCTCTGCTACAGTAGCCCTGTATTCTGCACTCTGTTCTGCTGCCATGATGCATGTTCTATTGTACAATTTGCCTGGATAGCATGCAAAACAACATTTTTCACTGTATCTTGGTACATGTGATGACAATACATCAAACTCAAACTCAAAATATCTGGAAAGTGACGCTCCATCCACCACCTTTAGCATTCACTCCCTTCACCATCTACATATAGTGACAGCAGTGTGTAATTATACAAATTCACCAAGGTTCCTTTGATAGCATCTTTTTATAAAGTAATTCATGGCACATTTATTGGCTATCCCTAATTGCCCAGAGGGCATCTAAGAGGCAGCCACATTGCTATGGGTCAGGAGTCACACATAGGTCAGAGTAGATAAAGATAGCAGATCCTAAAGGACATTGGTGAACCAAATGGGTTTTTCCAACAAGTGACAACAATTCAATGGTCACCATTAGCCTCTTAATACCACCATCTGCCATGGCAGGATTCAGACCTTGGTCCCGAGAACATCACCTGGGACTCTGGATTAATAGTCCAATTATAATACCATTAGGCCATTGCCCCACAGACCTTAGAAAGCCATGATCTTTATCAGGTAGGATGCTGGCAACTGGTACATTGGAACATCGCCATCTGGAAGTTCTCCTTCAAGCCACAGACCATACTGACTTGGGAACTATATCCCTGTTCCTTCACTATGGCTGAGTCAAAATCCTGGAACTCTCAAACAACAGTGTGGGTATTCCCATCCACTAAAGACTGCAGCAGTTTAAGAACATAGTTCACCATCACTTTCTGAAAGATAATTAGAAATGAGCAAGAGATGCTGCTCTTGCTAGACCGACCACCTTCTATTGGAATTGGAAAATGTTGGAGTTGTAAAAGATTTTAAGCAACTTAAAAGTTCCAGGCTGGTGGGAGGATCAATGATAGGATGGAATGCAGGAGTGATTGCATGACAAAATGGATGTTGGTGTAAGCAAAAGGCATATAAAGGAATAAAAGGTGAGTCTCAGTGATTTGTGAGTAGTAATAAAACCAAAAACTGCTGGAAGGAAAAATGGGGACTGGGGTTATTTGTGTCAGTAGATCTGGCAGCATCTGACGAGAGAGAAATGGAGTCAGTGTTTGAATCGAATATGACTATTCAGTTCTGAAGAAGAGTCATATTTGTCTTGAGGCATTAACGCTGATCTTCTCTTCATACATGTTACCAAATCTACTGAGTATTTCCAGCAATTTTGTTTTTTAATTTCAGGTTTCCAGCAAATATAGTATTATTTATATTTATACCAATGTTTATTTCTAAAACGACAGGCAAGGGTTTCCTGAATGCTTCTCCATGGAGATGCTATTCTCTTCTGTCACTTTTTTTCTATGGAAAAGAAGTTGTCTTAACCCTGATTGGCAAAATCTACGCGTAAGCTTTTAACTGGCACTGAGAATGAGATTCATTCGTCAGTCGACCTGCATCCTGTTTGCATTCCGCTTAGAAAGGACGGTTCTATCCAATTAAATGAGTATGTGTCTTTGCTGATGCGTGTTTCTGTGGCAGTGATCCTTTCACTTGGCTCGGATGGGTCATTGTGAAGGTTGGAAACCTGCTCCTCTCCAAATGTGCTTGCTTGAAGTTTTAAAATACATTTATATATAAATAAGCAAGGGCTTTGTATTACTACGATGACCTTATGTTTGTTGTCACTGAATGCGGTTGTGTTCTAGTTTGATGAAGGTGTAATACAAGAAAGAAATCGAAAATGCTGCAAGTGTGAAATTTCCAGGACACTAGACACCAAGGAGGATTTGGAAGAAAAGTTTACGTAAGTGTGAAAAGCATTAATTGAAATGGTAGGTTTGTAAAAGGCTTTTGAAGGTGGAGGAGGTTGTATGGGATTAAAAACAAAATCTAGAGGGTAAGAACATGCTGGTTAAAGACAGCCACTGAGCTGGTAGGTGGCAATTCTGTATTTGAAATGTTGTGCTTCTTTGTAAAGTTTAGACGTATGACTTTCTAAGATAACTTCCTGAAATGTGCTTTCTTTTTCTGGCATGATTCAGTTCATGTCACAGAACATTTTGATTTAATTAACCTTGTAAAGTAGGACCACTTTAAGCCACAGTGAAACTCTAATGCTCTCTGACCCAATTCTTAGCGTCACTAGAGTTGCTGTCGCAACTAGCCTATTTATAACTGAAAGGTTAACTAAGAATATAAAAGGTAATATGAGAGTTAACAGAGTTTGTAGTGAGTTTATATCAACAGATATTTTACTTATGAATGCATTAGCTTCCCATTGCAAATAATTTACTTACTCAATTATTTCGAAAGCTTTTTTAGCCCCAAACAGTTTGATCTGGATCTCCTCCTCCAGTATACCACAGTGGCTGCTCTAATTATTTATGTAAAGTAAAAACTCAATATCTGGTTTGTAGTGTGTTCACCCCAAGAGTTCATTGATGGTATGAAACCATTGCACTAAACGCATAGTCTGAATCTCTCTGAGTGCAGAACACAGGGCTGAAATACTCCTAGAATGCCTTTGAGAGCTTACCTAATGAGGAACTGAACATTGACACCAAGGTCCTACCAGTGTATTTTTTTCCTTGCTGTTAGTTGATCTGTTACAAGACTGTGACTGTTGGAGGAGGCAGAGATGCTGCTTTACACAACGACAGGCCAGGTTCTTGGCTCCTGATTGTTTACTACTGCTGGGAAAGTGTGGTTGTCTTCTGAGTAGGTCAGCTGTGCTACCCCTGCAAGGTCACCCCATCATGCCCCACATGAGCAAAAAGCACTTGAGTGAAGTATCATGGAGCACCTATAGAACTGTGTCCCAGCAGCTAAGGGCAGTCTTCAGGAGAAAAGATGGGACTGAAGGTCATTAGAATAATGGTGGAATTATTGTGGATCCAACAATCCATAGGACTTTGTGTTTCCAACCTGTAGATCAGGCTTTGTGGAATTTGAATGGTTATGTTCAATCATTATATCAGATTGATAGTCTGGAGTTTTATCCCATCACTTCAGGTAATTGGGGATATGTTTCTGAATTTCCTCATAAAACAGTCATTTGTAAATGTCACTTTTCTCAAGATTTAGGTAATGTGAAGAGTATTATCATGCATATTAAACACGTCGTAAGCCTGCTTCCTAATAGGATTACTTGTGCCTGCAATTGTGGAATAGCTAATGAAAGGAATGCCAAACTGCAATGCACTTAGTATTCCATTGACAGAGAGATTGTAAATGGAGACCCAAGGACCCATGAAGCACAAAGATTGGCGAAGACCACAGCTGGTGGGTTACAAGTGGGCACCAGGCAGTGCTTGCAGGTTCATTTTACACTTCGTTAGTTGGGAGATGGGCTTGATAGCTTGAACTTTGTTCTCGTTCTGATCTGAAGTCTTTACTGTACAAAAAGAAGTTCCCTTGCTGAATTGAGAAATCAGATATTTGTATTAGTTTCCCCAATAGATGTGTTTTTCTTTGTGGATGCTGGTAGGGATGGAGTTACAGCTTCACCATAATTAGCTCTACAGTTGAACAGCCAACTGACACCCAGCATCTTGGTTAAGAAAGTGATTATTTGAGCTGCTCAGATTGGGGACATTCCAGGTTTCATCCCATTCTGTGTTTGGTCAAGAAAGTTGTTTGCGGGAAGGAGAGATTTTCAATCTTTCTAGTTGTTATTTATTCTCCGCTTTGAGATGAAACTACCAAAATTAAATCTATATGCCCATCAATCTGTGATTGCTATTAATTGCTTTCTTAATAACTTTTCCCACTATGTCATGCTCCTTTTCTGTATCTTAGAGGGATGCCAGAAGAGTAAATGTTATGAAAATCCCACACTTATATGGTCAGTCACTTTTCTTTCCTGGTTCCTTGATGAACCAGCTTTACAATGCGATTGGGTTGTTTACAGGAGCAGGATGGAGAGACTTCACATAGAATTTATGACTGTATACTGCAATGCTGTTCTAACTTACCTTTTACTCCCCTTGAATCACTGAAAAGATTTAAAATTACCTCACTCTTTAAAGATAAAATGATTTCTGTGTAATTCACATTTTTTTTAAACAATGGCATTTATCATTGAATCCCTACTGTATGGAAACAGGACTTTTGAGCCCAACAAGTCCACACGAACCCTCAAAGCATTCCACCCAGACCCATCCGCCTATAACCCACCTAATCTACACATCCCAGAACACTATGAGCAATTTAGCATATCCAATCCACCTAACCTGCACATCTTTTGGACTGTGGGAGGAAACTGGAGCACCCGGAGGAAACCCATGCAGAAAGGGGGAGAATGTGCAAACACCACACAGACAGTCGCCCAAGGGTGGAATTGAACCTGGGTCCCTAGCACTGTGAGGCAGCAGTGCTAACTACTGAGTCACCGTGCCACCCAAAAATGTTTTTTCACAACCAAGTGTCCAATGATGAAGAAGGGTGACAGCTGACCTTCACTTAGTTGGTTATCTTTAATGCATGGGAATAGGCAGTGAGATTGTTGAACTGCCACGGATGTCTCAGACAATCCTATACTTAACTCACATCCTTAAATGCTTATTAATTAGCAAGCGTATTGGCATCAAGATGCCCCCATGGCCCCGTTTTTCTCCTCGCTCGCCTGAGTGCTGAAGACAGAAAAGTTAAAACCGTGATTGTGATCCAAAAGCATCACTGCCGTATGTAACACTGTATTAATTTGCTTTTATTCATACAGAAAGTGAGAAGTTTGGAGGGAGAAATTTGAAGATGAGAACTTTAAATCTTTGAATGCAGGACAGTTACAATTTGGGCCTTGTGGAATTGAGAGAATACAGATACAGAGGGCCAGACATGACTATGTTGGAGTAATCAAAACTGGAGGTGGGAAGCATACATGCGGGCTGGTGGCATGGGGGCTGAGGCAGGCATTGTTGTAGATGTGGAAATTAGTGGTTTTGGTGACGAGAGGGATGTGGGAAAGGAAGCAAAGTTTAGAATTGAAATTATGCACTCCCAACTGAGTCATAGGGGTTGGATAAATGCTGAAACATGTCTTCATTATTTATGGATCTCAGCAGTGTGCATTGTTCCACCAAAAGCTTCTGGGGACAGGAAAACCAAAAATACATCCTGATTCAGTTTCTAAACTAGGACATACTGAGACGTTGTCACCCTGCTCAGAGACAAGTTTGGTGATTTCTTAGGGGGAATAATTGTTTAAGAAGTTTGTTACATCTTTATCAGTCTTGAGGTGTCCACTTAGGATTTTAGGCCTGAGTGTATCTTTTACTAATAACTCTGCATTTTTTAGAACGTAGAACATAGAACATAGAACATAGAACAATACAGCGCAGAACAGGCCCTTCGGCCCTCGATGTTGCGCCGCCCTGTGAACTAATCTAAGCCCATCCCCCTGCACTATCCCATCATCATCCATATGCTTATCCATGGTTTCCTGGATGCTGACATCAGTGCAGTAATCTACAAGTAAATTCCAATAGAATTAGTCCGTACCATTGTTTTAAACGGGAATTATACCCATGATGGTCCTGCTGTTCTCAGTAGTGTTCCCTGAGAAAGGGGCAGAGTCTCTGTCTATGGCTGTGTGAAGTTGTCTTTTCAATGTGCTGGCTGAGCAAGTGTGTCAATCCACTGGGCTAACGAGTTGTAACATGGGCACTTACACTTTTCCTTTGGCTGTTCTGTAGTCTGAATCATGAGAGAGTAGTCCCGCAGCAGCTGGTGCACACTGATTACCAAGAGCATGTATTTAGCTACTCTTTTTGCTACAATAAAAGAATCTGGTTTCTTGGTTTGCAGCTCCCTCCAATGTTTGCATAGGCTAAAGTATAATGACGCTCGCATTGTCAACCTGGTCACATGTTGAGAATCTTTCACATCTCTTGCCCTGATGATTTGTCCTGAAAAAAGGTAGAAGGACAACCTTGTAGATGTCGCCATGGCTTATTGATCAATTTCCAAGAAATTTGTCACAGTTGGCAGGCAGGGTGTTGGGAGACAGTTGACAGCTTCCAAAGTATGCTGTAAATTTTAGAATTTTGTAAACCATCATCTGTAAAGTGTAAAGATTCAATCATTTTGTAAGTTGCTTCTTTTTTTTACTAATTAATTGCTTGTGCCAAAGTCACTAATTGATATTTTATGATTCAACTTTCGTCTTTGTTTAAAGCAATGAGAGGCAAACCAGCTTCACTTTGTCGTGTCTGGGATCAAGTGTTAAAACAAGGAGGGTGGCAAATGAAAGGGCAAAGGTTCAATTCAAGCTCTGTTTCAGCTTAATGTGTGACAGAATTTGTTGCATTGTCATTTTCTGAGTTAAGTTGTTTTTCTTACAGAACTTTCATAACAGGTGGAATACTGTCAAATAGATTTTATGATGCAATGATGTGTTGTCAGATTTCATTGCCTTAAGACAGAATCATGAAGCACTGGTTATATGTGTATTTATAAACTCCATACTTACCATAAAACAATTAGCAAAGCAATAGAATATTACACGAAAAAGCCAACAGTTTGTGGACAATGTATTAGAAGAAATCATGTTTGAACAACGTAGTGCCCTATTTGAAACATATCCTGCAAGTAGTGTCTCATTCTGCACAACCAAGATAAAAAAGAAACTTCACACCAAGGACATGATGAGCAAGGAGACTGACCCTTTGGTTCAGGACTGAGTTATAAGGAGTGAAGAAGCTGAGACACTTTCACCCGTGAAAGGACGGAATGCAGAGGAATTGAAGGTAATAGAGAAATGCCGCTTCAAATTAAACCACTGATAGGAGAAAGGAGCACAGTTCGAATTAACAAAAAGACAAGTTTAAGATTAAAATGAGAAGGGCTTTGGCAATTATTGGAATTTATTATCTTATTCACCCCTTTGATTTTAAAGAAAACATTGCCTCGGTTTTTGTATCCATCTATGAGCTAATCTCTTACTGTCTCTGTAACCTCCTTTTTTCTGACATGTTTTTGAAATCTTTATGCTCCTCTGATTGTAGTGTCTTTCCCATGTCTAATTCTCACTATTCCACTGTTGATGGCTGTGCCTTCAGCTGCTTTTATCTTGAGTTTTGGAATTTCCTTTCTACATCTCTTTCATTAAAATACTCCTCAAAACTTACCTTGCTGACTATGGCTGAGTGACAGAAATTTTTTTTTTGTCTTATTTCTCTGTTGCTGTTACTAGTTGGGTTGTTTTATTACAATAAATAAAGGTGCTTTCTAAATGTCATATGTTGGGTACTGGGGAAGAGCCCTGCAATCGTTTAACAAAGATTTAGGTCTGTGATTTTTGGATGAACTGAGTTAAGTTGCATAGCCTTTCTAATCTCTCTGCTGTTTTCTACTATGACTTTCACTTGTCAGTGTTTTCCCGTTTTTCCTTCTGATGCCGGTAGTCCACACTTTATTCCATTGCAAGTGGGGTCTTCATCTGTGTCCCATCCATAGTGGTAAAGATTATTTTTTGAAAAAGTTTCCTATTTCAAAACTAACTTGCAAGCCCTAATTGTCAGCTGTGCTGATATGGGAAAGGATGAAACCAAAACACTTTCACCATTATCTAAATTCATCACCTTTATACCTTGTTGAATATGGTTATGATTTCTTCAATTTTCCATTAAAAAATGTAAACTGTAGTTATTTCAATTTACACATTATTCATTTGCTAATTCTATTTTGGGAGCCTTTAAACTAGTAAAGAGTGGGTGGGAGTTTCCTAATATTATGTAGTTATGTAAAATAGTCATGAATTGGAAGGCAGGAAGTTAGAATTTGTTGGTAAAAATGATAGTGGGGAAGAGCAGTGCATGGTCCCTTTAAGAGATTGTGCTTTGTCTGTGTTTGGATGTTTACAAGTACTGTACAGAGAGCCCCAAAATTGAAACAAGTGTATCAATAGGCCTTACTAGTTGACAGGCAATACAAGTTTTATTTTGGTATCAGGACAACAAGTTTGAATTTAGCTAATTAATTTAAACCAAGCACCTAGATACAGAAAACCAATTGAATTTAAAACTGATGGCTTTGACAACCTGAAACGAATCATATAGTAAGGAATTGATGTGTCATTAGGGGTTATATATGACAAGGGTTTTTGAAAATTGGCGTGAGAGTCAACTGTCATCCGAGAGAGGAGCAAGCCTGCCATCTGAGAAATAAGCCCTGAGCTCTCACAAGAAATTGCTAAGCTTTCTAAGAAAGCACTATCTATCCAAAAATGGTACCACAGCTTTTTAGCTGAAAGTTCTCACCGAAGAAATTAGAGAAAAACATCCCTGACAGCAGAATCAGGGGAAGAAACGTGTTTGTGGTATAACGGAGAAGGCAGAGTATTCCAGAAGACACAGTCTGTGCAAATTTGGAGAGATTAAGTTTTAATTTATTGTTGTCTTTTAATTAGAGTTATATAAATGAGACTTGTGTTTATTTGAACAGCATTCCAGCAGAATTTAGGCCAATTAGGTAGTAGCTAGTAGTCTAGGGGAGAATTGTTCTGTTTGTTAGTACGTCTGTATATTTGTTCATTGTTAGGGTGAAATGAATGAATTGTTACTTGTTATTTATAAATTGGAGATCAGGGACTTTCTTTCATCTAACCACGCTTTTAACGGATTACGAGGAGTGAGGCGAGCTTCTCTGGGTGTTTCGGATTTAATTATTAGAAAGGAACCTTTATTCCCATCATAAAAGATTGGGGCTTGTGTTTTGATTTAATTATCAGAGGGGTTCGACTTTCCCCTTCTTCATAACACTAAGTAGCATTAAAAATAGAAAGACAGATGCGGATGGTTCTGAATTAGAAAAGGCAGACAAGAGCAAGTCAGAAAACAAGGTAGCTCTGAAAAATTGAAACTGGTCAAGGAGGATATCATTATCAGCCTTCTGAATGTTTCTTATTTATATATGTGTTAGATTCTGTTGGGCTGCTAAGATGCAATTAAAGTACTTTGAGTAATATCTTCTCTTCCAAAGTATATGTTCTCTTGATTTTTTTTTTATCGTGCAAGATTATCATCTTTCCCTTCAAAAAGCTAGATAATCTTTTCATTGAGGCAGAGCACAAATTAGACAAAATAGAAACCAGTGAAAGAGCATTGTGTGTAGGGGTTCTTCTTTGTTTACAGTAATGCCACTGCACTTTTGTTGTACTGCACAGTAGGCCTTAGAATCACAGAATCCTACAGCAGAGAAGTCCATTCTGTCTATTGTGCTTGTATTTTGAAAGAGCCACTCAATTGCTTCCTGCGTCCTCTGCTTTTCCCATTGCATTGTGGAAGGTAGCTTTTCAAGTAAAATCCAATTCCATATTGAACCTGCTCCCACCACCCTCCTGCTAAGCCAGGTCATTCAGAAGTTGAGGTGACCTGCTTTGTAAAATGTTTACACAGTATAATGACCTGCTTAGAAATCAGTCTAGTTCTACAAATTTCAAAGCAATCCAAAGAACTCTTGGTAACTGACTTTCAAATATTCAAATCTTGAAATCTTGGTGAGTTGAAGTAAAAGAAAATACAACAGATAAAGTCATTGTAGTGGTTTGCTCAATTTTACCCAAGCAAATACAAGTATGTTTGACTTTTAAAAACTGAGTTTTGGTAATAAGCCAGATAGTTATGCATTGGGTGACCTGAGTGGGAGAAAGAACCAATGGTAAAACAGTTACCAAGGACTGGTGTAACTCATTTAAAGAATTACCAGCAAAAGGTTATTGTAGTTTAACTTTTCATCCAGCTTTTCTCCTAAAGTTGAAGTGCTGTACTTAAATTATGAGCCCGCTGCATCTTTTTAAAGTATAAATCCAGTTGTCATTGGAACCCTAACTCACTGTTTTAGATTTTTTTTTTGTTTAAAGCCATCTGACTTTCCTGATCTTTATGCAAATATAATTTTCAACTTATAAGCAAGTTTGTGCTGCTGTCTTTGATACTTCTGGAACATTATGTGTTCCTTTATAAACTTAATAGCATAATCTTGTATGGAAAGAACATTGATAAACACAGTGAAGCCAACTAAGAGGAGGAACGAAAGCTAGCACCTACTTCATGTTATAGAACATCTTTGGATGTTTTACAAAGTGGCAGATTGGACAGGAAATAGGAATTGGGAACAGGAGTTTTGAGGAGGCATCTGAGGGGGCTGAGAGATACAGCAAGGCATGGTGAATCTCAGAATGTTTGCGTGTGTTGGCTTGAAACTTTTCCACCAAGGTGAAGGATACGGAGTAATTCAGACTTGTAGGAAAGGGCACATGTTGGGATGAAGATCTAGGGGAGGTTTTGGAAGGCTTGACTTAAATCATGAAAAGATCATGAACAGATGTGGGAATTTTGAAATTAATGGGCTGGAGCATTGGAAACCAGTTAGGTAGGATTTACCACTGTACAGATGACAAATTGTCAATATATCACAATGGCAATAAATGTTGGTCTAGCCAGTGATGTCTATATCCTATGAATGAATTAAATACAGAAGGGGTGCACCAGTAATGAAGTTGACCATTATTGAAATTTCATATCATGTTATGAATCATGTCATCACTGTCAGCCAGTCAGATGCCAACGTGAAGTTCATGTCAGTAGTGAACTGTGAACTTCTGAAAAAGTCTTGGACAGCAGTCTGGAAAATGTGCCAGCTGTGTTGCAATAATGATTGCTGTACAAATAGCATAGACAAGTCAAAGAATCAGGGAAAGACGTCATTTCATGTTTCATGTCAGGTAACGTATAATTGAATTTCAGATGTATATTACCTACTTTTTCAAGTTTGATGGACAACTGAGCCAGATTATCTGCTAGGTGGAGTGACAATGAGAATTTGGTGAAGAAATTCGCTAGTAAGTAGTACAGATAGTATGTTGCTGGATGAAAGTATGCAAGTCTATGGATATATTAAACTAAATGTATGTGTTGTGTAAGTAGGTTGACTATTATGTGAAATGATGGGCCAGTTAAGAACCATTGCCCACAATGTGGAAACTCCAAGATGATTTGTCTGTCTGAAATAACCATAAATAAAAGATCTACCTCAAATTGAGCTCAGGTTTCTAAGTTCAAGGAGTGTCTGCAGTCACTGCAGGATATGTAGGAGGTTGAGAATTCCCTGAAGTGCACTCTTCAGGAGTTGTTCATCCTGTAACTGCAGAGAATTCAGGAGAATAGTGAGTGGGTGGCAATTTGGCAAGGTAAGAATAAGTAGACAGAGCAGGAGTCCTCGGAGAGTGTGACACTTTTGGAAACCAGTTTTCAGTGCTGCATACAGGTGCCAATGACAGAATTTCAGCTGTACATAGTCAGAAGCTTTGCATGGGGCAATTGATTGGAGAGCGCAGCAAATTGTGGATATGCAATAGTCTTGGGGGAGTTGGAGGATAGATGGATAGCATTTCTGTAAGCACTAATTTGAAAGGTGCATTGTACCAGGATGAAGGCTATCGTTGAGACTTCGTAAAAGATTTTGAGGAGGATACCTGCTGCTCTGCTATCAAAGGTTCATAAGCTAATGAGCTGTGGTGATCAGGAACAAGCTGCCTGAACTGTTAGTGGCAGTAGATTCTAGTAACTTACCAAAGAGAATTGGATAAATATTTGAAGAGGAAATATAATTACATGGCTTTGGGGAATTGACTAGGGTTGGAATGAATTGGTGAATTCTTCCAAAGACCTGGCATAGGCAGAATGTGTTGAATGGTTTCCTTCTGTGGTGTATTGTTCTTAATTTTAACACCTTGTAGAAAGTAGGCTTCACTGCAAGGCTTGTTACACCAATTATCTCTTTTCTGGCTTAAATGAGCCTCACAGCCCTAAAAAAGATTGCTTCCTCTTTAAATTTTTGTGATGCAGTCTACTGGCCTATGTGCAGGATATTGCTGTCTGAGGCTATTGTGGCAGGTAAAAGAGTCTTATTTTTCTGATCCAGTGAGATTATTTTGTCTTAAATTCCCACTTCCCTCCGGCCTTAAAGAGTTGATTTATGCTGACATGCTGTCCTGCAGTTAACCAGCACCTCTGTGGTACTTGCTTGCTCTGGTATCCAGATTTTATGTAAGAGACTAAAAGCAGACTCCAACTTCTATTGCTTATCTTAAACCATGGCTCACTAACGGGAGAAGAACTTTGATTTGTGTTCTTTACTCTCTGTTGCCAGTGTCAACTATAGAGCGCCTACTATTGGTGATCAAATAACACAGAGCAGACTTGGGATTCTCACTGGTGTGCACTACCAAACCCGTAAACATAGAAACAAGGAACAAGAGTAGGCCACGCGGCTGTCATTCAATAAAATCATGCTTATCTGATTTTAACCTCAACTCTACGTTCCTGCATGCCTTGGATAATCATTCATTCCCTTGCAATGAAGAATCTATCTATCTTTGCCTTAAAAATTTGAGCATTCCCGTTTGAGGAAGGAAATTCCAGATTCTCTCTCCTTTTAAGGGAAAAAAAATCAACTTGTGCATATATCTGCTGATATCTATCCTTATTAGTCCTGTTTGTTAAAACAGACGCCATGCTCATCTGTTTTAATGTTTCTGGTATTGCTGAATTTAAGAGAGTTGAGGGTTACTTCCCATGTCCTGATGGGTATTCAACCTTCAAAAAACACCAGTAAAAGCTGCTTAAACTAGTAATTCAACTTTTTTGTGTTGTGGTAGTTAGATGCGTGCAGAATGGTTGATGTGATTCCCCACATAGCAGCTGTACTTTGAAGCTTTTCTGTCAATAACATGTGTATGAAGTGTAAATAACATGTCAGCTGTGGCACAGTTGAAAACACATTTGCCTCTAAATCTAATGGTGTTTGTTAATGTTTTACTTCAGCATTTGAGCACAATGTTTAAGGCGGACACTTCCAGCATGGAACTGAAAGAGTGCTACATTGTCCTCTGTATTCTAAGTGAAAGATTGGTGGTGCAATTTCAAGAAAACCAGGAGTGTTCTCCCCAGTGCCTTAGCTAATATTTATTCCTCAACCAACATCAGGAAATCACATAGCTTAGTCATTGTCAAAATTGCTGTTTGTGGAGCTTGTTGTGCCAGTTAGCTGCTACATTTCCTGATTTGCAATAATGAGCAGATACCTAAAATCTTATAAAATACTTTGGGATGGCCAATGGTTGTGAAAGGTGCTAAATAAGTGATCTAAAAAAAAAGTGTGAAATGCTTTGAAGGCATTTCTGAGATATAATGAAATGCAGTGCAAACATTAATTCTTTAAAGAAAAAAAAATGTTTTTTCTGAAGTGCAACTTTATTAGTGATTTATGCTTTAAAACTCTTTGGCTTTTCCCAATCCATTAATTACCAGTTGGGTTGCACAGGATAAGATGCAGTGCTATTTGAGCTGAGATCACAAGGTTAAGTGGGATCTGTCTGAGTTCAATACCAATTTCTACGTTATCACAATGCTGCAGCAATCTCTGCAGCCTGTTCCAATAAACACAATACAGTCCCCAGTCTATCACTAGAATACTGAGAGCAATTTAAAAATAATCTCCCAGGCACTGTAAGGCAAGTGAAGTGTGAAATTAGACCTACCAGATGCCTGGCTGGATGCTGCACCACTGGAAAAAATCCTGGCTATTCATTTCGAGCCGGTTTGAGCATTTGTGGCCCTTTTGTGTTTGAGTTTGTGTCATCTGAAGCGTGGCTTTTCCTGTTCAAACAAGTAGCTAAAGTCAGGAAGTCTTTATTTATTAATGTCAATTGCTGTATTAAAATTTATTGCTGTAATTAACCAGAATATTGTCTAACTGAACTCAGTAACTGACCACACTTTAACATAATAGCCGTAAGTGTTCCCCTAAGCTTAATGAATGTCCCATTTGTATACATGTACTGAAATATATTTAGATGCTCAGTAATGTTTGTGAGCAACTTGGTGCTGTCACTTAAACAATTAGGAAGAAACTTTCATCATTTCTTGTGTTATACGGTTGTTTAATCAATGAAACATTTGCATGTTACATTATCACAACTGGGGGAGGTGGTGATATGAGAACATAAGAACTAGGAGCAGGACTAGACAATTCATCCCTTCAAACCTGCCCTACCATTCAATATGATGATGGCTGGTTTCATCTTGGCCTCGTCTCCACTTTACTACCCAATCCCCATAACCTATTAACGAATTAAAAATCTGTCTGTCAGCTCCTTTAAATATACCAGTGTTCCAGAATCCACCTCACTCTGGGATTGTAAATTCCAGAGATTCATGACCCTTTGAGAGAAGTAATTTATCCTCGTTTGTTTTAAATCTTCTACCCCTTATCCTAAAACTGTGACTCCTCATTCTAGATTGCCCCACATGAGGAACCATCCTTTCTACATCTACTTTGTCAATCCCTTGTAGCATGTTACATACATCAATTATAACTCCTCTCATTTTTCTAAACTCCAGAGAGTACAGGCTTAAACTGCTCAAATTCTCTTCATAAGACAAACCCCTCCTCTCTGGAAGCAATTTAGTAAATCTCCTCTGAACTGCCTCCAATATGACTGTGTACCTCCTCGAGAAGGGGGTTCAAACTTACGCGCAGTACTCTAGGTGTGATCTCACTGGTGCCTTATGCAGTTGCAGCAACATTTCTTTATTTGTATACTCTATTCCTTTAGCAATAAATGCCAAAATTCTATTTCTTTTCAGTATTATCTGCAGTACCTGTATACTAGTTTTCTGCAATTTATACACAAGGACAACTAGATTCCTCTGCACTGAAGCACTCTGAAGTTTCTCTCCATTTAGATCATATATTTGCCTTTGTATTTCTCTGACCAAAATTGATAATCTCACGCTTATCCATGTTAAACTTCATCCGCCAAATTTTAGCCTATTCACCTAACCTAGCTATATTCATTTGTAAATTTCTTATTTCTCCATTGCAACTTACTTCCCTACCTATTTTAGTGTCATCTGCAAATTTTTGCTATCATACTTACCATCACAGTGTAATAGCATTGGACAAACCCTGATCTAATGTTCTGGGGACATGCGTTCAAGTCCCACCATGACAAATGGTGAAATTTGAATACAATTTTCTTAGAACTGGAATAAGCTAGCCTAATGACACCCATGTGATCACTGTTCAATGTTGCAAGAACCTCTGGTTCACTAATATTCTTTAGGAAAGGAAATATTCCATCCTTACCTGGTCTGGCCTCCATCTAACTCCAGATCCTCAGTAAGGTGATAGTACAGGCCTAAACTGCTCAAATTCTCTTAATAAGACAAACCCCTCCACTCTGGAAGCAATTTCGTAAATCTCCTCTGAACTGTCCTCTGAGGAATTAATGGTGGGTAATAAATATTGACCTAAAATGTGACATTGACATCCCATGAACAAATGAGAAAATATTGTGGTGGGATATTTCGAAATGATGTATAGATTTTGTTAATTTGAGTTTCTGTGTCTACAGTTATAATAGCAAATATGGCAGACATTATCTTAGCACAGCAGAAACCCTGAAACGGGCCCAGGAAGGACAATGAGGTTATTGACTGTTCAGTCCATATTTTTTGTAATGTTTGTTGCAGAAGCTGCATTGGTCAAGATGCAGAACATGCCACTTCTTTTATTGTGCCATAAGATCCTAAATATCTACCTGAATATTTGGAATAGACAATATGACCTTGTTTTAACCTCATTTGTACTTCATTTTTATTGTGATGAGTTTCTTTCTTTTTGTGAGAGTTTGACGTGTGTGAAATGGCTGCTGTGTTTCCCTATGTAACAGCAACACTTCGAACTAATTCTGCAACTAAAGTGAACAGAAGGTATAAATAGTGTGCCAGCTGTGGCTCAGTTGGAAGCACTCTTGCCTCTGAATCCAGCAGTTTTGGTGCAGAACATTTTTATTTGTGCCCCAAAATAGACATTGAATTCCAATAAGATTTTGACTCCAGTTGCACCAAGAGAAACTTCCAGCAATGTTTTAGTAGTGATCATGGTGAAGATTAATTACATTTATTCAAGACCACTGTCAGGTTTGTGGAATCCCAGGCTCCTGGATAAGCCATTTTAAAAAAAAAATTTCCTACGGTCAGACTAATGCTAAAATAAAATGTTTAATAGTAGTAGTATAACTCCTCAGTTGTCAGGAGTAGCTTTCCTCTGATGATTTACTTGTAATTAGAATGTCCTGTTATGAATATTAAAGATCAAACTTTTTCCTGCCCGGCTGTCTTCCATTTCTTCATTACTAATCTACACAATGAATAATATTTTTAAAACCTTGAATTCCTTATGTGAAGCTCAATAATGCTTGGGTTAATTTGTCAATTGTGCTGTAAAGATGATTAATAAAAGAAAACAATTAAAGTAAATCACTTCCTTGCGTTGCTGTGAATTATGCTCTGTTGCTTTCAGGTTATTGGGACAGTATTCTCTGTCCTTCGTAATAAATCAAAGGGTAGTTAGATTTCTCAGTATTTTACAGCTATAATCATGATGTACTCTATGCATATCATAGTTTATAGGAACATAGTTACACATTGAGTTCTGAGCAATGCCATGACCACAGAATGGGTATTAATCCACGTTTAGTAAAGACAACTCGGTTACCTATGAGTAATGGGTTGTGGCCAAGAATTTCATCTTGTTAGGGAGATCCAGAAGAATAATTAGACAGGTTCAAGTGAACAGTCTTGCAGTGGTTGAGAAAATCGACAATATGCAAAAAGCATTAAATGTGTTTCTTTTGTATCTTTGTATATTTGCATACTGTAGACATTGGCTGAAAAATGCCACTGGAATGTGCTTGCATTGTTAAAATGCCAAATGCTTATCAGATCCAAAATGAGTAACACTGTTTTGATATGTTAATTTCAGCTATAATAAGATTGTTTCAAGCAGGATTGGAACATGCATGACGGAGTCGAATCGTGTATTCATTATTTTGGGTCTAAAAACAGTATAGCTGAATAGTTTCTATTTATTCTGGGGGAGGAGAGGGGAACTTGTCTAGTTTGGAAATCATCACAAATGGTGTGAAAGCGTTCGGTGAGATCAGGACTAAACAACTAGTCAAAGAGGGAATTGGAAAAAAAAATGGTAAAGGTAGAAGAGATAAAAGGTACTGCAGATGCTGGAGAATCCGAGATAACAAGCATGGGGCTGGATGAACACAGCAGGTCAAGCAGCATCATAGGAGCAGGAAAACTTGACGTTTCGGGCCTAAACCCTTCATCAGAAATGGGGGAGGGGAAGAGGGTTCTGAAATAAATAGGGAGAGAGGGGGAGGCGGATAGAGGAGAGGATAGGTGGAGAGGAGGCAGACAAGTCGAAGAGGC
>JAHRHZ010000139.1:13507159-13524435 GCA_024137785.1 Ginglymostoma cirratum | reverse complement strand
TCAGCCTTCCTGCTCCTCTGATGCCGCTTGGCCTGCTGTGTTCATCCAGCTCTACACCTTGTTATCTCAGATTCTCCAGCATCTGCAGTTCCTACTATCTCTGAATCCATACTAACCTGTCTGGTTTCATGGTGCTGTGCTGTTTGAGGAACTTCTCCTAAAATAGTTCTGTTCTCCTCAGCAGTATTTTCTTTTGGATATGTATGAGGTCAGTTTTATAACAAAATTACAACCTTAGGTTGGCAATGCCAGATTGTGCATTGAGCACACTTTCAAGTTTTAAAAGTACAGACATTGCATTCAACTTTATTCCTTATCCACCTTTGCAAAGCAGGTCAGGGAGCCCTGTCTGTCTCCATTTCAAGTACTTGTTTAGGTGTCCAGATGTGTTGACCCGGCTACCGACTTATAAATATTTTCCTTGTCAGCCACTTTAAATAAATGAAGAAATTTTACGTTACAGGCAGTCCGCACTGTAATTTGCCTCTGTTTGGTATTATTTCACTTGAATGTCAAAATGTCATTCAGATTGGAAATTAATTGAGCATCACAAGATGCACATAATGTTGTTTACAGCAGTAAATACTCTGACTCATGTGGAACTATTTTGGTGTAACCTGCAACCCCTCCAGTACTGGTTTGCCAATTGAGGTCTTCAACAGGAACTCCCATTCAACATACCCCAGACCGTCTGCTGGAGCTGCACCTTGCCCATGGCCACAATGCAGCTGCTGCCCAAAAACATCCTCCTGGCCAGGGTACACAAGCCACACTCGATCTTGGTTGCCAACCAAACCCCAACCGGCCTACAGGACACCAATGCTTTGGTAATCTGGCAGCTCTCCCGAGCCCACGGGGCACCAGCAAAGTTGTAGCTTGAAAGAGCCCCAGCTTGTGGCGTGGCAATGACATCGGACCCAAAAACCCCCAACACCCTACGCTCCTCTGAGGCAGCAGTGGAAATAGCATGGCCACTGTATTGGATTGCAGCCCACAGCCATCAGAACAAAGTGGGAAAGCCGGAACAGTACATGTGGATCCATAGCCCCATCAATCTGTGAACTAAACTGACACCACAAGTGGCAGCGGCCCAGAAAGAAGGGGCGCACTGGGCGCCTGAAAAGGCACCACCATGCAGAAACCACAAGATGACCAGGAACAAGTGAGGCCCTTAGCTGGCAATCCATAACCCATCAAGCAATGGCCCTCCCTGCCACTGACCCTAAGCAGCACCATCACCATCACCATCACTACAATTAGCAGGTCCATAAGACCATAAGACATAGGAGCATAAATTAAGCCATTAGGCCCACCGAGTCTGCTCCTCCAATCAGTCATAGATGACAGGTCTCTGAACCCGTAATGCTTGATCCCCATGACAATCAAGAATGTATCTATCTCTGTCTTAAATATACTCAATGACCTGGCCTCTACAGCCTTCTGTGGCAATGAATTCCATAGATTCACCACTCTCTGGCTGAAGAAGTTTCTCCTTGTCTCTGTTCCAAAAAGGTCTTTCCTTTACTCTAAGGCTGTGCCCTCTGGTCCTAGTTTCTCCTGCTAATGGAAACATCTTCCCGACATCCACTCTGCCAAAGGCATTCAGTATTCTGTAAGTTTCAGTTAGATCCCCTCTCATCCTTCTAAACTCCATTGAGTATAGACCCAGAGCCCTCAAATGTTCCTCATACATTAAGCCTTTCATTCCTGGGATCATTCTTGTGAACCTTCCCTGGCTTCGCTCCAAGGCCAGTACATCCTTCTTGAGGTATGGGGCCTAAAAGCAACTCACAATACTCTAAATGTGATCTGACCAGAGCTTTATAAAGTCTCAGAAGTACATCCCTGCTTTTATATTCTAGTTCTGGAAATAAATGCCAATATTGTGTTTGCATTCCTAACTACCGACTCAACCTGCAAATTTATGTTAAAGAATCCTGGACTAGAACTCCCAAGTCCCTTTGCACTTCAGATTTCTGAATTTTCTCCCCATTTAGAATATAGTCCATGCCTCTATTCTTTCTATCAAAGTGCATGACCTCACATTTTCCCACGTTGTATTCCATCTGCCACTTCTTTGCCCAATCTCCTAATCTGTCCAAATCCATCTGCACCCTCCCCGCTTCCTGAATACTACCTGTCCCTCTATCTATTTTTGTATCACCTGCAAACAACCAGAATGCCCTCAGTTCCTTCATCTAGATCATTAATGTATGATGATCACTACAAGAGGGTCTATAAGTATTAATTAATATTAATTTTAATATTTATTTAAGTAGTTATTATCTTTCGTTTAAAGTACTGTATTTCAACTTAGAGTACAGGCATAATTTTTTTTTTCCTCTGCTGAGCAAGCCCCAGGAAAACCTCTCTCCAACTTGAACATTGATTCCTAGGAGATTAAAAATTGGAATTTTCATGAACACAGTCTGACTGAAGTGAAAATGCCCAGTTTTTCCAACTTGTTTGATTTCCAGAATTAGATTTATTTTGTCACAGCTCTGTTTTTCTACAATTAATTAAATTTTGAACATTGAATTTTGACCTCAAAGATTCCTAATAACTTTTGAGTAATGCGTAGATTTTTCCTCCTTAGTTCTTCGAAGCATTCGTCAGTTAATTGAAAAAATAATTTTAAACCGCCTTCTTGCTTGATGAATTAGCTGCTTAATGAAGTCATGAAACAAAGAATTCAATTTATGTAGTTTTCCCTTTTTGAAACATCTTAAAATTTGTCACACCTAATAAAATGCAGTCTACTGTGCTGCATGAAAAATACAGCAGCCAACTTGTGCATGTTAGTTCTCCCATAGAGAAGAATCACAACCTAAATCTGATATTGTTGAGGGATGAAAATTGCTAAAGACTCCAGAAAGCTGTGCATTTTCAAATAATACAATAAAATCTTTTACGTAAAGAGGAACTGGCCTCAGTTTAATGTCTGGTCTGAAAGATGCTACCTCTGACAACGCAGCACTCGCTTACTACCGGACTGAAGTTTCAGCCTAATTTACTTGTCCTTCTGTATGATGTAACTGAGTAATTATTAAACTGACCCTATTATTTCTTCAGACACATAATTAACACCTCCATCAAAGCTTGACTCAAGATCCCATTCTTGCCAGATCACACCCGACATCGCTCCACTCTTTGTGGAAATGAGCCAGACCTGACCTGACATCCTCCTCCTTGGACCACAGCTGGATCCAACCTGAGCACCTGTCCCAAAATTCTGGATCCAATCCAATACAATTCCCCCTTCTGCCGTGCTCAACCTGACATCTCCAGCCCTTCCCCCAAACACCCCAACAAAGCCGACTTGACCGAGCACCCTTGTTACAGACTTAACCCTATCCAAATCCTGGCTGGATCCACCTATGCTAAACACTGCATCGTGCAACTTGTGCTTCGGCATCCTGCCACTTCCAACTTGGCATCCTACACCCTGCACCCCACCTGCATACGCACGCACCCACACGAAAATCTGCCCTTCATACTGCCACCCTAGGAAAGTCAATGAGCACACACCAGGAGTTGAAATGGGGTTTTCTCGGTTTGTATAGTACAGTTAAAAATTGCATTTTTATTGATGATCTCCCACTTTGAAAAAGTTACATTGTGTTCCAAGTAATCATTAGCAAATTTTTGTTACTGAGAATGTTGAGTTGATAACTATCAGGTTCACAAACAAAGCATTAGCTTAATCGCAGTAGAGTGTAACAGCAGTCGGTGGGTATTTCGGGTACTTTGAATAAATCCCTGGATAGGAGGGTGAGTTTATTGCATTTGTTGAATACTTATTATGAAAAAGTCCTAATTCATAAAGAGAATTTGATCTTTTTTAAATTCACTAGAAAGCTATTTTTCGCTCTATGAAGGGAGTATGAGCTTAGTTCACAAGTTACTTTATGTGATTGATGGAAATTGCCAACCCAATATTGCGAACAAAATTTATAAGATTTTAGAGCCAAAACCTTAACAAAGAAAGTGAATTATCAATTAGGGCAGAAATCTCTGAAGTGAACCATGCTAAATGATTATACTGTACACTCTAACAGCTACTCCAGTTTATAAATTGCATGTAAGATTGAGATCCTACACCATTCATAAGTATGCCACGATGCCTCCATTAAATAATGTACAGTTTGAGCAGGAATAGTCATCGAATCCATCTTCATGTTTTTCCTGTGGTGAATGCATTTTAATTCATATAATTATGCCATATCTCTGCTGATTGGGCAATGGGAGGTCACAGTAAACAATGTACTATTTACCTGATAATTGCTATATTACAGCTCCTTCAATAACCGACCAGTTGATAGAAAACATTACGAATGTCATTCAGTGACTGTTTGCACAGCACAGAAGCATAGACAGAACTGATGAAAGGAAAATAACCTGAATTTACATAGCAACATCATCCATGAGTGCAGGATGTCCTTAGTCACATTTCAGCTACTTAAGCGACTTTTAAATGCAGCTATTATTGGGAGAACTGACAATCAGTTTGCAAACAGCAGCATCTCAGAAGCTGTCATAAGTCACATAACTAGATAATCTGTTGCAAGATAACTTTTGGCTTTTAAGAACTTCCAGGCTGTTATTTACAAAATGTCATAAGATTTTGTATGTCTAGAGACAAGGCCTCAGTTTAACATTTCATCCCCCAATAATGCGGCAAACTTTATTGTGTACTGCAGTATCTACACTGTAGCTTGAACCTTCTTCCCAAGAAATAGGAGTGATACCACTGACCCAAGGCTAACAAGTTTTGTCAGTAACTAAAGAATCAGTTGTGCAAGATTACACAAACATTAAATATTTCTAATACGAATTTTCATATCTATTATATTGAAGATTTAACTATTGTTTAAATTTGTACTTTTTAACTTCATTTGCAGTACTTGACTGTGTAAGAGATATGGCTGAGTCGGTGCTGATTACTTCTGTGATAGACCAAGCCTATTTGCCAAACTCAAGAGCACAGTTTGGCAACAGAATGAAGAATTCCAATGATGAACCAGTAAGCAAGCACATAACTGATGTGATGTAGTCTGTGATTTATATATGCTTTTAATATCACTTATTTTGTCTGAAGACTGTAACAGTTAACTTAGAGATATTTCAGGTGCCGTGGTGATTTATTACGAAACAATATGAGGAGGTTAGCTTCAGGGTTACTGGGTTTTTGTATACGTTAGGAAAGTTTATGATTGAACAAGGTAAACAATTGTGCAACAGAGTTTTTGTTAGACATTTCTGGACTTGTTTGTTGTTAAGCTGAGAGGAAACACATATAGCTTGAAAATTAAAGTTTTTTTTTTTTAACTTTCCGTCTGAGTCAGTTTTGCAGAAGTCCTTAGATGAAGATGGATGTATAAAGCAGTGCTCCTAAGAAAGGGAGAGTCAGGAACAATAGATTACCCTAGAGTCAGGGGTGTAGGCGTAGTTTGAGACTAGAAGTTTCTGGATAAAATCTTGAATAGATTATTTGAAGCTGAGAACATTTAAACTCATGTGAATGACAGTTCCAGGAAAAGGCTATTCAATCCAACATTTGCGTGAAAATAACATTAAAGTAAGACTCCTTGACAATCTTCAGATTTGTCAGTTTTTGGGTAGTCTTCCCTTCAGGCGGCCTGTCCCACTGGCTGTACCCAGAAGTCATTCCATTGATTCTTTTTAGCTGGAGGAGGGCAGCCATCCACTTTTTTTACTTGGAACTATGTTATCGTTCCCCTGCTATCACTGGTTTAAAATCATGGAACTTCCTCTCTAACACCATTGTGTTACTACCTATACCACATGGACTGTAGCAGTTCAAGAAGTTAGCTGAGCTGAGCTGCTGAAGTCATGGACCCCATTACAGAGGACCTCTATGATCACCATTAACAGCAGCAGAGTGACTTTGAGCTATTTAGAGTTGAATAAATTTGTGTCAATGGCTGTAAGCTTCAGATTAAATTTTCTAACCATACACAGTCAAATGCTTTCAATAGCTGTAGGAGAATATGTTGAATAATAATGTACTTCCCTTGACTTTCTTTTTATGCAGAGGGCTTGTTCAGAAATGTTTGTGTTGATCAACACATTCTTAAACCTGAAATCAATTTCACTAATTTCATTGTCTGCATTGTTCATCAAAATACCTTTGCGTGACTCTCCAGTTGTAATATTTTACAGGTAGAGTACAGTCCTAGTTCTGCTGTATTTCGATCTGCAGCTGCTACGGGAAAGGAGTTGCTTCTGAGCAGGAAGCGACCATTTGTTGGACGGTGCTGCCATGTGTGCTCTCCAATAAGTAGGGTAATTGTACTGATGCATTAAGCATTTGTCCTTTTAAACTTTTAAAATATCATTTAAACATTATTGTCTATTATGTATAATTTGATTAACATTTATATAATGAATATGACATATGTTTGGTTCCATCGTTTAATGAAGAGCCATACAGTTGTGCAGCATGTAAAAGACTCTTAGGTCCAACTCATCCATGCTAACCAGATCTCCTAATTTAATCTGGTCCTGTTTGCCAACATTTAGCCCATATCCCTCTAAACCCTTTCTATTCATGTACCCATCCAGGTGCCTTTTAAGTATTGTAGTTGTACCAGCCTCCACCACTTCCTCTAGTAGCTAATTCCATACACGCACCACCGTCTGTGTGGAAAAAGTTATCCCTTAGGTCCCTTTAAAATCTTTCCCCTCTCACCTTAAGCCCATGCCCTCTACATTTGGACTGTCCTACACTGGAAAAAAGACTTTGGCTTCTCACCCCATCCATGCCCCTCATGAGTTTATAAATCCTCTGTAAGATCAACCCTCAGCCTCTGATACTCCAGTGAAAACAGCCCCAGTCTATTCAGCCTCTCCCTATAGCTCAAACCCTCCAATCGGGCAACATCCCTTTTCTGAACTCTTTCAATTTTAACAACATGTTTCCTATAGCAGGGAGACCAGATTTGAATGCAGTGTTCCAAAAGTGTCCTAAACAATGAACTGCACATCCGCATCATGACATTCCAACTCCTGTACTCAATGCACTGACCAGTAAGAACAAGCATACCAAGTGTCTCCTTCACTACCCTGTCAACTTATGACTCCACCTACATGGAACTAGGAGCCTGCAGCCCTTAGTCTCTTTGTTCGGCAACACTCTCAAGGACCTTACCATTAAGTGGATAAGTCCTGCCCTGATTTGCCTTACCAAAATGCAACACCTCATACTTATCTAAATTAAACTCCATCTGCCACTCCTCATCCTATCCGATCAAGGTTCTGTTGTACTATGAGTCAACCTTCTTCACTGTCCACTACACCACCAATTTTGGTGCCATATGCAAACTTACTAACTATTCCTCCTACATTCACATCCACATCATTTATATAAATGACTAAAAGCAGTGGACCCAGCACTGATCTTTGCGGCACACTGCTGGTCATTGGCCTGTAGTCCGAAAAGCAATCCTCCACCGCCACCCTCTGTCTTCTACCTCCAAGCTAATGTTATATTCAAATAACTAGCTCTCCCTGGATTCCATGTGATCTAACCTTGCTAACAAGTCAACCATGCAGAATCTTGTCGAATGCCTTACTGAACTCCATATAGACAATGTCCGCTACTTTGCCTTCATCAGACTTATTTGTCACTTCTTCAAAGAACTCAATCAAGTTAGTGAGACATGATTTCCCATGCACAAAGCCACGTTGACTCTCCTTGATCAGTTCTTGCCTTTCCAAATACATGTAAATCCTGTCCTCAGAATCCCCTCCAACAACTTACCCTCCACTGACATTAGACTCACTGGGCTGTAGTTCCCTGGCTTTTCCTTACCACCTCACTTAAGTAATGGCACTACATTAGCCACCCTCCAGTCTTGCGGCACCTCACCCATGGCTATCGATGATACGAATATCTCAGCAAGAGGCGCAACAATCACTTCCCCAGCTTCCATTCAGATGTTTAATGATGAGCCAACAGATTTAGGTAACTTTCTTGTGACTACTAAGGCAGAATTAATCTTTCAAATTTATTGACTTTCTAGGTTTACTTTAGTTATTGTAGAGCAGAATTCCAAAGGTGGAGTTGGGAAATGAGAACACAAACAGGTTTTTTTTTGTATTCCTATAGATCTTAGAGGCTTCATATCAGTGGTCAAGGAAAGATGTTTCTATCTACCTTTTAAAGATAGTCTATAGAACAGGAGTGAAACTAATAATAAAGCTACAAATGCCCAAATAGTAAAGAAAGAATTCCTTTAGGTAAAACATGTCCTTTTTTAGAATGTTAGGAGAAGTCCATGACAATAAGTCAGAACAAAACCAAGGTTATAAGAATCTGAGAGAAAGGAAACTAAAATTGTGAAGTACCAATTGGAACATGTAGAGCAGTCTAACATGCAGTACATTTAGTGCTAGAATGATAGATTTGAACAGAATCATTGTGTGATTGCAGCACAAAAAAGAGACAATTTCCGGTACAAGAAGTGTGAAGAAAACTGCTGTTTTGGGAAGGTAGGGGAAAGGGGAGGGATAGGAGAGCAATTGAGAATAAGAGGAGACTTTTGGAAAGGCTGTCAGATACTTGGCAAATGGATGAGGTGTGGTGAACTGTGTGTTATTTTCTGCTTGTTGCTGTTTTACCACCTGTTTGTTTAAGATGCACAGAGCAATTTCATATATTAAATGTTTTTTGGTTTAAACATTTATTCTTGATTTCTTTTGATTTTCACCCTTTGGTGTAAAAAGCAGAAGCAGGGAAGTGAAGGCTTAATCTTCTATCTTATGGCTTTCTGCAGATTTTGTGTTTGCGAAGATAAGTGATAGCATCTTGCGCTCAGAATGCACCACAGCTGCATCTCTAAGTTAACTGCATTGCTTAAACTACCCATATTTTTCCCAGCAATTTTATTTTCCCTTTTTCTTTCCTGAACAATTCGACTCCTTGCTTTATATGAATCCAAGCACTTTGGAAACTCTTGGCCGAATAACTATTATTTATATTCAAACCAAGATAAACTTAGGCTGCTCAGTCAACATCTCGATTTTGTCTTCGCTTGATGTCCACACATGCACAATTACGGCAGGTTTTGGTGAATACCTTTGGGAGTCCTGGCCGACTTTCAGTTCCCTAATTCAAGGGAGTGGAAAAAATTTATAATGTTTCTAACATGTGACTGAAATCAGATAATTCGTCACCGACCAGGTGGGAAAGATCTTTCCAAGTTATGATTGACAAAATGCACTCTTTGTTGTTTACACCAACTATTTTTGTTGCTGTCTGTCTGAGATTGTTAATTTATTACCAAATTAAGGAATGTTTGAGAATGCTAGGCTCATTTCATTTAGAATCCTTATAGAGATGTTTTGCATCAGAGGAGTGTCTGGATTCTAACCCAGGTCAGAGGTGAAAGGCTAATGTGCTTAACCCAGTCTGACACTGTGTTTTAACTCACTGTTCAGAATTTTCATGCTGCAGTTACAATAAAAAGTTTGAAAGAGGTCTTTTCTTTTGGTGATTGAACAATGTTGTTTTAATAATTCTGAACATAGTGCAAAATCATGACTTCAGTCTTTCGTTTTTTGCTACTCAGGATAAACTTTTCAATACCAGCATCCCTTCTCAGGGACTACGGAATGTGATTTATATTAATGAAACGCACACCAGGTATGATCTGAATTTGTGATGAAAATTAACCAAGCAAAAAATGGAGATTTTTTTTTCTGTTTAATGAATAAGTATTTATAAGATGTATTGATCCAATTCACAATCTGGGAGCAATTATAGAATCCCATCAGTGTGGGTAGAGGCCATTTGGCTCATTGAGTCTGCACCAGTCCTCCAAAGAGCATCCCATGCTATCCCTGTAACCCCACATTTTCCATAGTCAACCTGGCCTGCACGTCCCATAACACTATGGGGCAATTTAGCATATCCAATTCACCTAACCTACACATCTTTGGACTGTGGAAGGAAACCGGAGCACCTGAAGGAAACCCACGCAGACACAGGGAAAACGTGCAAACTCCACACAGACAGTCTCCCAAGGCTGGAATCGAATCCAGGCCCCTGATATTGTGAGGTAGCAGTGCTAATCTGGACTGATATGACACCTTTCCAAAAAGCATTCATTTAGTTAAATTTTTGAGACTAATCTTAATGTTGCCTCATTCCATTTTTACAGTACTCCTTCTGAGATTACACTACTTTTAAAGATTGTGTGAGCATTGTTAGGTTCAACTCATGTCGTTTTAGTGTACATTAAGTTACCACATATGGCTTGTATGTAATTGTGCCTACAGCCCCCTGTACAGTGAAAACTCAAATGGTTAACTTGGTTAACAATACTGAGAAAAATGCATATTGAGTTGTTAAATGTACATGTTACTTAAAGTTGAAACTTATTGAAAGCACAACCAAATTGAGTTGAGCATCAAGCATCATATTAAGATTGTTCGAGTTGCTCAGCAAGTCCCAGCTTGTTTGTTGGAAAAAGCATAAATGATTTCTCTCTCCTATTATTGAATCTTTCACTTGGATGATTCAATAGCTTAAGTCAGGCCACATTTTTAAGATACATTTTAGAGCAGCATGGTGACTCAGTGGTTAGCACTGCTGCCTCCCAGTGCCAGGGACCCGGGTTTGGTTCCAGCCTTGGGCAACTGTTTGTGAAGAGTTTGCATATTATCCCCACATCTGCATGGGTTTCCACTGGGTGCTCCGGTTTCCTCCCACAGTCCAAATGTCTGTAGTTTCTAGGGATATTCAGGCTATGTGGATTAGTCATGGTAAATGTGGGGTTACAGGGATAGAGTAGGGGGTTGGTTTGGGTGGGATGCTCTTCGAGGGTCAGTGCAGGCGAATGGCCTTTTTCCATGCTGTGGAACATGTGAACATGTGACATGTGACCTTCTTAGTAACATTTGTCAGGTTATTCTATATATGTATTGTAACAGACAAATAATTTGGTGAATTTACACCTACGAATGCTAAAGTTATCATTTGGAAGGCTCTGCAATTTCTAGGCAGGTGCTTCAAATGGCGTGGCAGCCAGTATGATTATTCTTGCGTATTTCCTCATGGCCAGCTGAGAAATAATGCTATTAAAGGTCTGAAAACAGATTTCCTGTGCACCCACGTTATTAATTGGGAAATGGTGTGTGGTGCAGTGGGAGCAAAACAGAACAGACAAACAACCAACAATGGGGGGAAAAAACATGAATTGAACCAAACAACTGTCATGCATTTGTTGCCAATTACTTAACAATGTATAAGGCGAAAAGTATTTATTTAAAATTTGCGGTTCAGCAGCATTTTCATTATCTTTCCTGTTGTTAAATCAATTTCAAATCCTTGAGGCCAGAAAGAAAAAATGCTTTCTTAAGAGTGAGAGCTCTGGTGTAGTTACAATGGGGCAGTGATGAAATTATCCAACCTTTGCCATATCTTTATTTGGCGATTTAGGTATCGAGGCTGGCTTGCACGACGTCTCTGCTATGTCTTGTTTATTCAGGAACGAGATGTGCATCGTGATATGTTTCCAAGGAATGTGATTGAGAATGTTTTGAACAGTGACAGGTATGAAAAGCTTAGCTGCTTTAATTTACCAGCTGTTTTTAATAAATGATTTTCTCGATGTTCAATAATATCATGAAGACTTGTCACTATCACTATATAAATAACGGGAGCAACAATAATGAAAGAAATCCTTCAATGTGAATTGATCCTTTCTGAACCCCTAACCAAGAAAACCGCTTGTGTTGGATATGGAATATTCAGTCAGTATCATGTTTTTTTCCAAGGACGAGCACCTCCACATCAGTTTTCAAGCCAGTTCAGAGTATTATTTCTATTTCTAAGGAGCATACAAGTGTCATATTGAGGTCATCTGGGGGCAGAGAAAGAGAGAGCTCACATCTCAAGTAGAGCCATGTATGATCACGGTGGACATCTTGAACAATTTGGAAGTTTCTAGCTCTTGTCACTTTAGTTTATAAAATGGGGGTTGACTTGAAATAACATACCTTCGTAAGTAGTTTTTAAACAATTTAAGGCAAGATAATAGATCCTTTGATGGTTCTGTAAGAGCATTTAGATAATAGCGCAGTGATGATTTAGTGAAACCGGAATAGTCACTGGCATGTCACTTTACTGGTTATGGGTCTACCAGCGTGATGATTATATACTTAAACAAGTATGAAATCTTGGGTGAATTTCAATCATGTGAAAAATCAAAAACCCAAAAGAATTCCTGCTGTTGTTTTTAACCTAGATAAGCAGACAATTCTACCACAGAAACTGCTGGCAAGCTCCAATAGTTTGGCACAGTTCCTACAAAAGTTTGATCATGAGGAATCCTGGTTTTGGCTCTGCCCGTCTTGAAATGGCAACATGAATTGAGAACTTAGAGCTGGAAAAATGGATGGTGAAATCTTAGACCCAATGCAGTTACAATCAGTTCTCAAACAAAAAGTTCAAGAATTTTGCTCAAGGCCACAAAAATGTTCTCCTAAATACACATAGCTTATAGGCAAGATTTATTTTGTTCTCACATTCTAATACTGTTTCTCTAAACATGATGTGGAGATGGTGGTGGACAAAGTCAGAAGTCACACGACACCAGGTTTTGATCCAGCAGGTTTGTTTGAAATCACAAGCTTTCAGAGCACTGCTCCTTCGTGTTTTTTTTAAGCTGTTGGTACACTTCTTCTCAGTAGTCCATTTTATTCTATATGGCGATGGTTCCTCCTTTGTCTACTGGTTTGATGACGGAATGCTGCCAATGAATCTGGTGTTGACACGTCTCCTGACAGCTTGACCATACACGTCAAGACTAGGGCAGCGGCTTTCCAGAGCAGTCCAATTCAACTTTTTTCTCCTTTGGTTGCCACACGTTGGATCCCTCTGTAACCTGACGAAGGAGCATTGCTCCAAAAGCTTGTGAATTCAAATAAACCTGTTGGACAATATCCTGGTGTTGTGTGACTTCTGACTTTGTTTCACTAAAGAATACACTTTACCATTGTTATGTAGAGAGAGTGAGATAACTAGGTAGAGATTTTGTATTCATATGTAATTAATTTTGTATACATCTCCCTTGGGTATATTTGGAGGAAGATGCTGTCATTTTACTGCATGTCAGATTGCAGCAGTGAGAATCTTGCACCATCTTTCTATTAAGTCTATGGGACTTATTAACCTGGAGTTGGTGAGTTGTGAGCACTGACCCAATGCTTTAAAGCAGCTGGTTGGTCAGGGAGGATGTGAAATCATCCAGCGCCTGTGTTTGGCTGACTGCTAGTCCAGTCCTTGTAGCGACGGAGACTCAAGGAATGAAATGCACAGATTCAGGTAGTGGACCAGAATAAAGCAAAGTAATGTAACAGTGGTCTGTTTTTGGAGCAGCCTGCAGTGATCTTTTTAAGGGAGGCTGGTTAGACTATTCCACATTTGGGATCAATCAATGATATTGGTGCAGTTCACAAAAGGTGTAGGATCTCAGTTTTATGCATCAAAACGAGGCTTATGCTTGTTTCAGCTTAGCCCACTGGCTGTCTACTCTGACACCCATGTGATGATCCCCATGAGTTACTTAATCTCACCTGAGACCTGCATAAAATTCCCCTCCCCTTCTTCCAGGTGCTGATCCATACTGAAGTAGTATTCAGTGGATGCCAGCAACCCTTTTAAATTAGGTAGATTCCCGTTCTTTGTAGGTGAGTGTTCACACTTTGGGTATTTTAGACATGACACCACCAAAGTTCAGTTGCCAGCCAAGTTAGAAATAGTGGGTCATAGTTAATGATTGCTTTTCAGTCTGGAGGAAGGTTAATCATGGAGTTCCTCAGGTCCATGTTAGGTGTTCCTGATAAATATTAATAACATAGACCTTTACGTACATGGCACAATTTCAGAATTTGCAGATGATACAAAACTGAATTGTGAGAAGGATAATGTTGAACTTCAAGAAAGGACATAAGCAGGTTAGTTGAACGTGTGGACAAGTGGCAGATAAACTTTGATTCAGAGAATTGTGAAATGATTTATTTTATTTGAACTAATGTAAAAGTGCAATATAAAATAAACGACATAATTCTAAAGTGGTGTCAGAGCAGAGGGACATAGGGTTTTATATATATAAAGGATTGATGGTGGCAGGACAGGCTGAAAGTACTTAATAAATAAAACATATGGTATATTGGGCTTTTTCAATATGGGCATAACATATAAAAGCCAAGTTAAAACTATAGAAAACACTAGTTTGACGTCAACTGGAGAATTATGCCCACTTCTGGGCATTATGCTTCAGGAAGTGTATGAAGGTTTAAAAAAAGTGCAGAGAAAGTGCCAAGAATGGTTCCAGAGATGACAAACTTCAGCTGTTTAGGTTGGAGGAGTTGGAATTGTTCTCCGTGGGGAAAAGAATGGTAGGAGGTAATTTAGAACAATAAGAAACAGGAGCACCAGGGCCTCTTAAGCCTACCCAGCTGCTCAATAAGATCATGCTGATCTGTCTTGGGTCTTAACTCCTGTTTCATTCCAGTTCATCATTGTTCTCAATTCCCCAATATTTCAAATAACTGTCAACCACTTCTTCAAATTCTTTCATTGATCTCGTCTCCACAACTCTCTGGTTAGAGAATTCCTAGCATTCACCACCCTCTGAGAGAAATGTTTTCAGTTTTAAATGAGTGCCGTCTTAGTCAGTAACTATATCTCTTATTGTGATTCCCTTACTGGTGATAATAACTTCTCTGCATCTACCTTGTTAAGCCTCTTCAAAATCTTGTATGTTGCAATAAAATCATCCTTCACTGTTCAGAACGCTAATGAATAAAAGCCTAACCATTTAGCAGTCTTGACTAGTCAGTCCCTTCAGACCAGTATCAACTTAGTGAATCTCCTTTGAACTGCCTCCAATGCCAGTATATCCTTTATTAAATACAGGGATTGAAACGGTACACCTGGTACGGCCTCACAAACAACCCGTAGGTTAAAACAAGAAATCCCCTCTCCATCAATGAAGGCCAAAATTCCATTTGCCAACTAGAATGTTGTTAGGGCTGATACTTTTGCTATATTCAATGACTTTAGTAATCTTGCATTTTCATGTGAAATCAAACAAATTGTCAGACATCTAGGATGATGGAGGCCTCAGGAGGAGGCAGAAATGTATCATTCACTCAGCACTTCTGGCTAAAGGTGGTTGCAAATGCTCTACCTCCAAAAACTTTGTTGTTTGCTCTGTTGTACTGGCCTGTCTCCATCATTGAGGATACAATTTTTTTTGGAGTCATCTTCTCTTGTCAGTTATGTAATTGTTCACCACCCTTCAAAACTGGGATGTGCCAGGACTGCAGAGCTTTGATCTGATCCAAACAACATCTGAGGAGAGAGAAAAAAACAGAGTTAACGTTTCGGGTTGATGATCTTTCATCATACCCAGGAAAAATTAATTCCATGATAGATTTCAAACAAGTGCAGTCGAAGAAGATGGATAAAAAACAAAATGGAGTACGTGTAATAAAGTGGTAAATGGGAGAGATTAAATGACACCAAAAAGTTGGTGGTACAGGGTTAAGCAATGCAGTAATGAGGCAAATAAAGAAACAAAAGATGTGCATAGAAGAGGTGTGAATAGTAGAATGAAGAGCAGCTACTGTCAGAAACAGAGGGAAGAGCATGAATGAGGTCAAAATATGCAAAGAAAAGGAAACAAGATGTAGACTTTTGGGGGAGAGGGTGCAGTGGAGGGAAGGAGGGCAGTCGATGGAAGGAATGAGCAGATAGGTGGAGATGGAGCCCAGAGAGAGAATAACAGTTAGGCAGACAAGGGGATGGATGATATTTTGCCAGAGAGAAAGAAAAGCTAAAAATGGGGACCATCAGTTGGTGAAAATAGGTCGGCTATGCTAACAAAACTGTCCCTGTCATGACGCCCTGAGGTGTGGGGGTGGGTAAAGGTAAAGGAAGAAGGTGTTCAGGTTCTAAATTATTGAACTTGATATTGAGCTGCAGGGACCCAAGCAGAACATGAGATGTTGTTCTTCTAACTTGTGCTGAGCTTCATTGGAGCACTGCAGCAAGCGGAGGCAGAAATATTGGCCAGGGAACACAGTGGTGTTTTGAAGTGGCAGGCAACTGGAAACTCAGGGTCATTTTTTGCAGACAGGACTTAGGTGTTCAGCAAAGTGGTTGCCCAGTCTGCGTTTCATCTCCCCAGTGTAGACAAGCCCACAATATGAGCAGCAAATATAGTAAACTAGTTTAAGTGAAGTACAGGTAAATTGAGAGAAAGTGTGTCGGAGCCTTTCATAATGAGGACAGGGAAGGTGAACAAGTAGGTATTGGAACTCCTGCGATTGCATGTGAATGTGTCGTGGGGGGTGTTGGGAATGGAGGAGAAATGGACCAGGGTATCCCGGAGGGAGCAGTGCCTGTGGAATGCTGACAACTGAGAGGAGGGAAATGTGTCTGGTGGTGGTATCCCAAAGGAGATGGCGAAAATTACAGGAGTGCAGGAAATGAGTCAAATGTGACTAAAGGGCCCTGTCAACCCCAATGGCGGTGAATCCTTGCTTGAGGAAAAAGTTGGATTTTCCGAGGCTCCTCTGCCAATGGTGGCTTCATCAGAACAGATGCCATGAAGAAACTAGGAGACTGGATTGGAGTCTTTACAGGAAGCAGGGTGTGAGGATGTATAGTCCAGTTACCTGTGAGACTCTAGATTGCAGTGGATATTGGTGGCTAGCATATCTCCAGAAATGGAAACAGAGATTTCGTGGAAGGGAAGGGAGCAGTCAGAGATGGACCAGTTGAAGGTGAGAGCAGGCTGGAAATTTGAAACGAAATTGATAAATTTTTCAAATTCCAAATCTGAGAATAAAGCAGCACTGATGTTGTCATCGATGGACTGGAGAAAGAGTTGTGGGTGGGGGCTAGAACAGAACTGGAACAAGGAATGTTCCACGTACTCCACAAAGAGACAGGCGTAACTGTGGCCCATGCAGGGTACCCATTGCCACCCCTTTGATCTGCCGAAAGAGAGTGGAGTTAAAGGAGAAGTTGTTCAACATGAGGACGAGCTCGCCCAGGCAGAGGAGAGTGGTGGTGGAGAGCTCTAAGATTATTTTAGAGATAGTAGGAACTGCAGATGCTGGAGAATCTGAGATAACAAGGTGTAGAGCTGGATGAACACAGCAGGCCAAGCAGCATCAGAGAAGCAGGAAAGCTTGACGTTTCGGGCCTAGACCCTTCTTCAGAAAGGGTCTAGGCC
>JAHRHZ010000139.1:13479457-13506759 GCA_024137785.1 Ginglymostoma cirratum | reverse complement strand
AGACTATCCTGATGGCGAATTGACGTGCAGAGGGTTTGCACGTCCTTGGTGAAGAGGACTGGAAATTCTGAAATTTTTGTGAAGGTCAGAAAAATCATGAAGGTAAGTGGGAAGGGACTGGACAAGGGGAGAAAAAAGTCAAGCTGAGGTAGAAAGAAAGCATTCTGCAATACATTCGCACACTCTGCATTTGGCCTACCCAGTGTCGAGCAGATTACATTATGAGCAGTGCATACAATATACTAATTGAAAGAAGTACAAGTAATCACTGTTACAGCCAGAAACCACAGGAGGTAAGGAAAGGAGGAGGAGGTTAAAGGGCACTTACATTGAAATGTAAGGGAAAAAAGGGGGTGTAATGGGGTGTTTAAGGAATGAGCCAGACTGTGGAGGGAACGTTCCATTCAGAATGCTGAGATTAGAGAAGAGGGGAAGTTGTGTTTGGTGGTGGCATCATGCTTCAGGTAGCAAAACTGAATATGGAACGTGGGGACAAGGGGAACTTTGGAGGAAAAGGTGAGAGCAGAAATGTCATAGATAGAATGCAGGATGCAGGGCCCTGTCAAATATATTGATGGGAATCCTAAATTGAGGAAAATCAGAAATATTAATGTGGAAGTCTTAAATCCTTAGAACATATATCATAAAGAGTTAGAAACTAGGAAAATGGATTGGTGTTCTTACAGGAAGCGATGTATAAGGACTTGTATAGTTGAGCTGGCTGAGTACGTCAGTGGGCTTGTAGTGAATATTTGTTGATAGACTGTCCTCAGAAATAGAGATAGAGAAGTCGAGGAACTGAACAGTTGCAGAAAATTTGTGCAAAGGTGAGAGAGGAACGGACATTTGAAGGAATGTTGGTGATGTTTTCCATCAGACATCAGCACTGATATCATCAATGTATTGGAAAAAGTGGTGAAAATGGTTGGAGTAGGTGTGGAGAAGGGAAGGGAAGAAAGAAAGGCAGGGAGAGAAGGCCAAGGAGCTCTGCAACCAAACATGTTCTAGATATCCAACAACATATCCAAATACCGTAGAGTATTTACAATGCAATGAAAATGTTCATGAAATTTAAATGTCGCTTTAGGCACTCGTATTTCTCAGTGTAATGTGAGCATGAAAATTGCTTTTGTACAGCTTAATCACAAGTGTTGGCAATACCATTTTTAAATAGTAGAGTAGAGCATTGTTATTTGGAAATGTACAGTTTTTTTAAAAAAGAAATTAATTCTGTGAACTTTTGGCTAGAGTGCAAAAGGCTGTTATGGATACAGTAGCTGAAAGAATGCCTGTGGAAACTCTTGCCCAGCCAGAGCCCAAAGCTGTGAGTAAAGTAAAGAGAAAAGCTCGAGGAATCCTTCAGCAGATGGTGGCCAATATTTCACCTGTTGTGATCAGGTAATTGAGACAGTAACAAAAGCATTGCTTTTGCCAGTTTTCATTTGTAATTTAATGTAGACATTTAAAATAATGTTTAAACTATCTGGATTAATTTTCCTGTCATATTCCATTGAAAGTGGCTATTTGGGTGGGCATCTGATCTGAAAGATTGCGCCTTGACAATGCAGTCCACTGATGTGGCAGCTCCTGTCGTAGGCCAAAATGCTTGACTGAGAGTTTCAAGTTTGGATTTCACATTCGGGCAAGAATTCTGCCAAGTGAACCAAGCTGACAAACAATCTTCTAAGCTCTGAATTCTGGTAGAGATATAGAAGTTACTGTTCCTTTGGGCAGATAATGTCTGGGTAACAAACAGGTTGATTACCACCCTTTTGCTTTCGCAGCTGTTAAACTGAAGGTAACAATGGCTGCAACAGAATGCTTCATAGTAGTGTGATTTGACAGTTTACTCTAATCTTGTCCTCTAGTAATGTATGTGGCAAACCATTTTTCAGGAATGGATTCAAAGTCATGAGCTGATCAAACAGGCTTGTTCTACCATGCGTATCATAAATTCATGCCATTGTTACACTTTATTTTATTTCTTTTCATGCTTTTCTTCCTGTTGTGTTTCTTCTCTCCTCCCATCCACCCCCTCTATCATCATATCATTTGATACTTGGAAGGTCATTGTGATAAAAATTCTATTAATTGCACAAAATCACAATATTGCCAACATAAGCAGAAAGCAGTGACACAACAGATCCTAATCCTGCTAGATCATATACTGTTCTCATCTGTTCCCTCAGAGAAAACAAATAGATTTATAATCAGTAACCAGCTGAGAGCTTCTTATAATTTATCAGAAGTCTGTTCAGATTTCTCTTGCTGGCTTGTTACACAAATACTTTGAAACTGGATTGTGCAAAGGTCCCATTTCTGATTAGTGCTGAGTTAGTTGATCAGTCAGAACAGTAATAGAGGGTCTTAGCTGTCCTGGAAGGCTGACCAACTGTCCCAGATTTTATGGGACCACCCCAGATTGATTGAGGCTGTTTATTCTTTTGAATGTTGTACATTCTGTAAGGATCATGACAGCCCACTTGTAAAACTTTGGCAGCAACCCCTGCCCTCTGCCATGCTGAGCTATGGCAGGAACCACCGTCTTCCTCTCACCTACCCCCCTCCCTGGCTGTTCTGGCTATGTTTCAATTTCACAATAAAATATTTTCCATGCTCAAATCATTTAACATTTGCATTTTCCATCAGTCGCTGTACAGAACCGCAATTAATGTCGCAAGATTTTTGCTTCAGGTTCGCTGGAGAGAAGGGAAATAAAAAAGGGTAATTTGCATCCAATAAACATTTGTGTAAATAACCTTTTTTTTTAAGACTAACAGGTTGGGTGCTGCTAAAACTGTTCAATGGATTTTTTTGGAGCATTCAGATTCACAAAGGGCAGCTGGAAATGGTTAAAAAAGCTGCAGCAGAGGTAAGCAATTATAAATAAGTGCAAACTTAATGAAGTGCAGTGTACTTGAGTAGGAAATTATATCTGCTTTGCTTGTTAGTTGCTAAGAGTAGAGTGAGAATGATAAGGGTGACTACCTGTTGTGTTGGGAAACACCTGGATCCTGTGTGGTGCCTTCTGATGAATTGTTTACCTTTGCTCACTTGCTCTATGTGGAATCAATAGACATTTAGCATGTTGTTGCTCAGGTATCCAGTTGGCATGAGTTGCTGATGATGCTGTAATACTTCAAATCTACTTATTGCTCGCTGAGCTTTAGCATCCCTAGAGACAAGTAGTTCAAAGGCCTGACACCAGTCTTTGAGTGTTTCCTTTGGATTCAGAACCCTTGAAAATGCCGAACGTTAAGCTTACTTTGAAAAAGCTCAGCTTTTTCTCATTTGATACTTTTCTAGTAAAACTATGAACCTATAACACCTGTCATCATAAAAATATCACTCAGAAAATACCTGTGTATTAATTAGCAACCAATGTTCATTTCTCAACAGTCCAAATTTTAACTCCTAACTTATTGCCCTAAGGTCATGATTATGGATATAATTAGAAGTGGGTTGCTAATAGATGCATAATTGAATAGTGAGCTGACTAGGCAGGCTCATGACCTAAATACTTTTTATCTGATGCTGATCTGAGAAGCCTTTGCTAGGAAGGAGGAAATTTAAGTAACTTGAAGAAATAAGAGGATTAATTTGAGGGTGATTTCTGCAGTTTCCTTAGTAGCATTTTTTTTGTTGAAATGTCCTTTTTTTCCCAAATACTTAGATAGTGTAATATAATTTTTTTGTCACGTGTTCTGATTGGCTCAGGAATGGGTAGATACTTTTAATCAACCTGTTCAGACATGATATGATACACCTATGGAGTGGGTGGAATTTGAATCTGGACCCTCTTGCCCAGAGGCAGTCATACTACTGTTAAACCACAAGATCTCCTGCAGGAGTATGTGTGCTGGGTGAGACTTAAGTCATCTTGGTTGTCAATGATGCTGTCTTCAGATCAAATTATATGTGATGTTCTTGTGTAACGTGCGTTATTTTCCTTACCTCTTGGCCTCCTCCATTGCGCAGTGCTTGATATAAAGTTGCACTGTTTTGATTTCCAAGGCACACTGTGTACTATTTAAAGTTGCATATCAGTGCAATACCAAAGTGTTAGCTCCATTATTTTCCTTTGCTAATTTGGAATGTTACTAAGAAGTTTCTCAACTGAAATGCAGCCTCAGCACTGCCGTGGCCATACCCTTGCCAACTAAGAACAAAGAAAATCTGAGCGAACGCCAGCAGTCTTTTTCAGGTTGGGGAATGGTGGTTGTGAGTAATGTTTTGGTGGAGAAGAGAGAGAGAGAGAGAGAGAGAAAGATTACAACCAAGAAGTGCAATAAGACTAAGCAATTTGAATTTTAATAAAGCAATCCCAATGAAACAATATTGGCAGCTCAGTAGCATTGTCTGAATTTCAAAAATCTTGTTGTTTAACTTAATACATTGAGTTACCATAAAGTGAAAGGAAGTATTCTGCATTGAGCTATGAAGAGCAAAGTCTAGCTGTTTATATTTAGCTTGTGACAGTGTTAATTTAAGCATTACAAATACTCTAACCTAAGAAGGTGAAGTCATATTGTAACTAGTCCTCCAATTCTGTGAGGATCCTGGCACAAAACACTATTCGATGGTAACCAGCATTGTTCCAAACCTGATTCATCCTTTGAATACAAGTTATATTCATTTGTGTAAAAGTGCTTTGGGAGTAGTCAGTTAAATTAAAAGTGATTGATTCCCATGGCTGGTAAATTGTGTGGCATTGGATACTGAGCGTACTTTCACATTCTAATCTAATTGAGGTATTTAAATAACATTCTAAATTAAGAGCAATGCTTGAATGGCTTTTAACCATTGTTTAAATTTACTTTTAAATTAAATTAGTCTCAATTTACATTTTAAATTAATTTAGTCTCAATTTCTTCCTCTCTCAAATCATGTTTATTTCATTTGCTTTTTCTTTGCTGGGCTACTTTGTTGCTGATCGTAGATCACATTAACTGTAGTAGTTGAGTATCTAACTGATTTCAGGAGGTGCTCATTAACTGGGGACTGACTTGGACTCCTATAAATATTTTTAATCAATCTGTTGAGACACATTATGACACACCTTTGGAGCAAGTGGGACTTGAACCCGAGTTGGGATAGGGATACTACAACTGCTCCACTTGCGCTGCAATATATATATAGGGATGAAGGGGGCTCTATGGTGCATTAGTAGAGGCCCTACTTCTGGGCTAACTGGTCTTGGCTCAAGTTTCACCTGTTCCAAAGATATTGTATCATGTCTGGATAGGCTAATTAGTAATATCTATAGGGGGTTTAAGTGGTCCTGTGGCACAATGGTAGAGTACCTGCCTCTGAGCCTCAGAGGTGTCATTAGCACATCTGACCATGTCAATTAAAAATAATTGGTTGCCTTATATAGAAACATATTGAAACTTGTTGGGTTTAGAAGTGAATATTTGCAATGCATGTCTCTGTAAACCGAAAGCTTTTATGTCTATAGACATTAGGCTCCAGTACTGTCCTCACATCTGTCTGTTTGAAAGAGAACAACATGTACTTTATGTTTGTACTTGATTGATCACACTCTCAAATCTCATTTGTAACTTGTTAATAGGATTTATCCTTGGCATGTTCAATAGTATAATTATTGTCCTTTACTAAAAGGGATGTTATATGAAGAATTGTTGACGTAGAGAAATAGGTATAAAGGATTTGTGGGTTGTTAATACTCATCTGCAGCTTGAAGTGAGATTTTAAAAGCTTGAATTAATTTGCCTACATGCTGTCTTTAATATGCTGTGTATATATTGTGTTGCAGATCTCCTTGCTGTTTGTGTGATGATATTGTAATTGAAAAAATAGGAACTCTGATATTACTGCAAGCTTATGTTCAAGGCAATTGTGGCAAAATAAGATGTACTACTAATTGTCATGGATCTAGTTTATTGTTACAATGGATAAAATAAACGAAGGATGAATATATTGCATGACATAGATTTTTGTATCCACTTTTATTCAGCTTTTATTTGATTAAGTTTTTGCCTATTATTGAGAGTTTCCTCAAATAAAAGTTTCTAGTCCATTAATCTTCTCTTTTCTGCTTTCTCTACAGCAGAATGTCCCGTTGATCTTTCTGCCAGTTCACAAATCTCATATTGATTATCTGCTGCTCACTTTCATTCTGTTCTGTCATAATATCAAAGCACCGCATATTGCTGCTGGGAATAATCTGAATATCCCAATTTTTAGGTGAGTCAAGTTGATCCAAAGATATTTCCCTTCATCTACTTGGTCCCTGCTGGCACAGACCCACCAGACAGCTCATTGTACGTCTGAATCTGATGAGACACTTGCTATTAGATTTTGCTTATAGATATGTTTGTTTCAAAGCTCCAAAAAAATTCACGCAAAGGAATTTAAAAACATGAAGTTTTGTTTAGTAGGTCATAGAAACAGAATTAGGTGCAGCAAGTAATTAAGAAGGCAAATGGAATTTTGGTCTTTATTGCTCAGGGGTTGCTGCAATAGAAATACAGAAGTCTTGTTGCAACTGTATAGGATATTAGCGAGGCCACACTTGGCGTAACGGTGTGCAGTTTTAGTCCCCGTATTTAGATAAAAGAATATACCAGCATTGGAACAATTCTAAAGGGAGTCACTGGCATGATTCCTGTGATGCAGAGGTTCACTTATAGAGACGGCTAACAGGTTAGAAGAGTGAGGGATAACCTTTTTTTTTCTTTATTCATTCACGGGATGAGGACGTCACTGGCTAGGCAGCATTTATTCTCCATCCCTAATTGCCCAGAGCGCAGTTAAGAGTCAACCACATTGTTGTGGGTCTGGATTCACATGTAGGCCAGACCAGGTAAGGATGGCAGTTTCCTTCCCTAAAGGACATTAGTTAACCAGATGGGTTTATCCGACAATTAGCAATGGATTCACGGTCATCATTAGATTCTTAATTCCAGATATCTTTATTGAATTCAAATTCCACCATCTGCCATGGTGGGATTCGAACCTGGGTCTCCAGAACACTATCTGGGTCTCTGGATTAATAGTCTAGCGATAATACCAGTAGGCTGTTGCTTCCCTGAAACATACTTTACCTTATTGAAACATACAAGATTCTGAGGGGACTTGACAGATTAAATGTTGAGAAGATATTTCCATTCGTGAGGAATTTTAAACTAGGAGATATAGTTATGTACTAAGGGGACACTCATTTAAGTGAGATGCAAAGTAATTTCTAAGGGTGGTAACTGTCTGGAATTTTCTACCCTAGAGATTTGTGGAGGCAAGATGATTGAAAATGTTTAGAGGAGGTGGATACATTTTTGGTATGTTGAGATGTTGTGGGCTATGCGTAGCAAGCACAAAAGAGCAGTTGAGGTCTGGGACAGATTAACTGTAATCTTGTTGAATTGTGGGTTTGGTTTCAGGGACTGAATGACCTACTCCTACTCCTGTTTCTTATATTCTTATATAATGTCAGTTGGTGTTTAACAAAACAATAAATACTTTAATTTAAAAGTAGCAATAATAGATATGAAAAAAAGAGCAAGACATTGGAATTAAAAAGACAAATCTGCCACAGTTAACAACATAGAGCAGCCTGAAAGGGATGAAATATCTACTGTTCTTCCCTTATCCATAATTTTGAGACGGAGAGAAGTTATTTTGAGTTTAACTAATTTTTTTTAAAAGAAAATCCTTGGTGAGAAAAATGTCCATGATACCCCATGGGAATAGCAGGATGGCTCGGCGGTTAGCACTGTTGCTTCACAGTGCCAGGGACCCAGTTCAATTCCAGCCTTTGGTGACTGTCTATGTGGAGTTCGTATGTTTTCCACGGGTTTCCTCTGGGTGCTCCGGTTTCCTCCTATAGTCCAAAGATGTGCAGGTTAGGTGGATTGGCCATGCTGTAGTGTCCACCGATATACAGTCTCGGTGGGTAAGCCATGATAAATACAGGGTTATGGGGATGGAGAAGTGGTGGGGATGCTCCTTGACTGATTGGTGCAGTCTCAATTAGCTGAATGGCCTCTATCTGCAGTGCAGGGATTCTATGATTAAAACCTAAATTTTAATTACACTATTTAATTAAACAAGTTGGAATGGATCAGTACCCTTTGAACTTTAGTATTTTCTTTGATATTAAATTCTCCGTTCTTTGTAAACTCAGGGTTCTGTGGACGTGTTTGAGCAGTTGATGAAGTTATTGATGAATGTGTGTTCGCAGCCTTAGATTACTTTTTTTTACGAATTGACATTCTTACAAAACAAATTCAGAAGAGTTTTTGTTGTGGAAAAGGGAAATATGATGCCGGGGCAGTGGCTTCTATGTTCGAGGCTCAGTTTAAAGTTTGTTGTTGGAAGAATGTATTTGTAGCTTTAGACTGCATCTTATTCATGTCTCTTAGCATTGATTGCAGCAGTGTTTAAGTAGCAAATCTGTTGTGTGACACTACAATAAATCAAAGATGTTAGGTGATTGTCTGATTTACTGGTCTAGCCTGGTGACTTGTTTTAAAATATAAACCTTTAAAATTGCATGTAACTATATGATTATAAGTGAAAACAACTATTCTGACACTGCATAATGGAAAAAATGCAGCTTTAAATTGAAGCTGCAAAGATCTTCAACTGCTCAGGAGTCTTTAGCTGCCTGAAAAATTCAAGTTATTGATCTGTCACAGCTCATTTGTCGTGGACCTTCTGATTTACCTGTTTTAAGATGGTGCCTGTTGATTTTTCAGCACTCTCATAAGAAAACTAGGTGGCTTCTTCATCCGTCGAAAGTTGGATATTGGTGCAGATGGACGAAAGGATGTTCTGTATAGAGCCGTCCTACGTGTGGTATGTTTTGATGTGAATAGTAGAGAGTTGAAGCAAATTCTTGAAAGAATTAGCAGTGTATATACACTGTGACGCTGCTGTAATGGGATCTCATGACTGCTGTTATAAGTGGATCGTTTGCGTTGATTTCTCTTTCACTGCACTGTGTAGTTCTATTGTTTTTTCAATACAAAGTGGAATTTAATGCCTATCTGTGTGCAAAGTCTTGGGGGAAGTTTTTTTTTGTTGCATTAATTTGTGTTATTGGCATTCCCACAGATTGAAGTATACTTTTAATCCAGACATAAACTGAATTTAAGGTGTTGCCTGGCAGTCCACTCTATGAAAAAGAAGTTTCTGAACATGAATTTTGACATTTTTAGTGCTGGTGAAAGATTTGACCCTTATTATCTAGAATTTCCTGGGTGTGTGCTTGGCCAGTGATGCTCAACATCCCATAAAAGAATATAAAAAACGTTCCACTAGCCCATGACCGAACATCTAGTATATCAGTAATTTTTTATTGCTGGAATTAGTTCTTTCAGAATATATCAAACTATAAGTTCAAAAATGAAAGGTGCAAGGGATTGTTGGAAGGCCAGTCAATAGTGTATGAGTAAGTAATTATACATCTGGTCTATTTTTATTTGAATGTTATCTGTTCCATTTTGTAGTACATTGGGGAACTTCTCCGCCAGCGGCAATTTATGGAAATATTTGTGGAAGGCACACGGTCTCGGAGTGGTAAACCATACATGGCCATGACGGGCCTTCTTTCTATTGTGGTCGATAGCCTTTATGAAAACACTGTTACCGATGTTATGATTATTCCAGTGGGAATCTCATATGACCGGATCATCGAAGGCAATTACAACAGTGAACAGCTGGTGAGTAGCATTATGCTGTTTTGATTATAGTCAGGAGTGCATTTGCAGATTTTTTTTTTTAAACTTTACTATGGTGTTGGCTGAAAATGAAAACATTTATTACAGGTTGTTTAATACAAATGATGCAGTATTGCATCATGGTAGAAAGAAACATCTGTTCCCACTGTACCACTCATTTCTTACAAAACTTTAACCATTAATCTTATAGAGAATGCGTACCCAAGAGAAATATCAGCGAAGTTTGACAGCTGTTTAAATATTCACTGTTAAACATGTATGTTAGTTCACTATATATGTAGATCTAACTACTGTTGATTATTCCCTTCCAGTGCATTTGTCCGAGTCTTTTAAATTGGGAAGTGGGTGAATTGCTTAATTTTACGAACTAATGGGAGCCAAATCTATTGTCATAATTTTGAAGACAGAGAACTACCTGGTAGACTTTGCAGCATTTATTAGTTTTTTGGCAAGCAACCTGCAATGTTCTTTTAAACTAAAAGTTTAGTAACTGGTTCAATCCTGAATTATGTATCCTGAAATATGTAAATAAAAGTGCTATTTTCCAGGGAAAGCCTAAAAAGAAAGAGAGTCTTTGGGGTGTTGCACAAGGAGTCTTCAGAATGCTTCGTAAAAACTTTGGCTGTGTCCGAGTAGACTTTGGACAGCCTTTTTCTATTAAGGTGAGTGACAAAACTAGACAGTCTCCCGCATACAGCCCTTTAAAAATGTGATCTATTCAATATTGTCAAACTAGCTATTCCACAGACTGATTTATTCTTGCTATGACCTGAAATGTATAAATTGTTATTCATTTTCCATTTAGGAGTGCCAAAACTGCAATGCAGTTGAAATACATGGCTTACAATACAAAACATAAAAGGGTTGTGAGATATGAAAGAACATGGCTGATGTTCTCAGAACCCAAAGCAAGATCACTAAGAATATTGTTTTTTTTTCCCTCTACATTGATCATTGCGTTGTTGCACAATTTTGGATCCTCTGAATACCTGGAAAGAAACTTGAGCCCCTCCTGTATCTCGACAGTGCTCCCTGTGCTTTCACCAACTAGTTTGTTCTTTCTTGTGAATGTTGCCTTAAGGGTTAAGCTTTTGTTTATTGCTAGAATAAACCACCTTATTGCCATTGTTTTGGCATGTCTTGGCCATCAACTTTTTAAAAGTAAGTGCTTCAAAATTATGCTATTCAAATAGTGATGTTCACTTTAAATTTCCTTGCTATTCTAATTTAAAAATAAGTCCACTTAAAAGGTGCCAGGATTGCTGTTAGTGGAAGTGAAGGAAGTAATATAATTTTTCATACTACAGGAGTATATTGATGCTCAAAGGAACCGTCCATTGCCTGCTGCTGTCTCCCTTGAGGAGATCCTCCTTCCGAATATTATCTCTGATAGGTAAGATTTATGATAATAAAGGCAGGAATTTATGGTACTTGATTGTTGAAATGAAACCAATTGTACACTCGTGTAGGTTGTTGCAATGGCAGCCTCTAGTCAAAAACGCACAGTAGTCCATTGCCTCTAGAGGGAGGCAATGGCCTAAGAACAAAGAAAATTACAGCACAGGAACAGGCCCTTCAGCTCTCCAAACCTGCACCGATGCAGATCCTCTACCTAAACCTGTTGCCTATTTTCCAAGGATTCGTATCCCTGTGCTCCCTGCCCATTCATGTATCTGCCTAGATACATCTTAAATGACGCTATCGTGCCTGCCTCTACCACTTCCGCTGGCAATGCGTTCCAGGCACCCACCACCCTCTGCGTAAAGAACTTTCCGCGCATATCTCCCTTAAACTTTTCTCCTCTCACCTTGAAATCGTGACCCCTAGTTGTATTATCGCTGGACTGTTAATCCAGAGACCCAGATAACAACATTCTGGGAACAAGGTTTGAATCCTGCCATGGCATATGGTGGAATTTGCATTCAATAAATATCCAGAATTAAGGGTCTAATGATGACCGTGAATCCATTGTTGATTGTTGAAAAAACCCATCTGGTTCAGTAATGTCTTTTAGGGAAGGAAGCTGCTATCCTTACCTGGTCTGGCCCACATGTGACTCCAGATCCACAGCAAAGTGGTTGACTCTTAACTGGTGTCTGGGCAATTAGGGACAGCATAAATGCTGCCTAGCCAGCAACACCCTCATCCCATGAATGAATAAAGGAAAATAAAATCAAAAGATGTGATTACCATCAACTCCTTGAACTGTGGTCCTGCCTCCCACTCCAACAAACTGGCTTGCCTATGGAGATATTGTTTTTAGACTGCAAATGAAATGCACAGGTCTACCCATATCAGACCAGCAAGCAGGATTATTCCCATTGGCCTGCACAAACTGCTATTGATGAAAGTGGGCCTGTTTGGAAATGGTGAGTTTTTGCAAAGGACTTTAAAAACTACACTATAATTCAAGTTAGCATAGTAGGAATTTTCCTAGAGGAGCTTCAGGATCGGATATGTCCCTAATCAGCCTGTTCAAAGATGTTGTTACACATTTACGGAGCAGGATTAGGGACAGTACCATGCACCACAACAGTCCCTCTGAGATATTTTAATCAACTTGTCCAGATATAACCATGGAGTGGGTGGGAATTGAATCCAAGCCCTTTGGCTGGAAAGTAGTGACACCACAACTGTGCCACAGGAGCCCTCAGGTTCAGATTCAGTGATATAAATACTGATTTGCTACAGATGGTGCCTCTGAAATTGGTAGCAGGTGACTCTACTTCTTACTGCTTCTGCAGCAACATGATTGAGAAAGGTTTTTCATCCAGGATTTGTTGCCTCTGAAAGTTATTTTATGCTGGAAGCTAATGTATGGTGCCATTTCATTTCTCCCCGGTGCATTTTGATTTAATTCCTTATTCCTCAAATGAATGCCATACACTAGCCAGGCAATCTGTTTCCAGGCCTCTTCTGGTGTTTTTAAAATTATATAACCTTTATTTTTCCTCATCTACCTGTTCAGAGATGTTATTATATACCTCTAGAGCAGGTGGGACTTGAACCCAGAGGTAGGGAATACTACCAGTATGCCACAGGAGGGGCCCTTCCACTACTAGTGTTGATCTGTAGCTCCAACACAAGGAAATTTTACTTTTACTTGCTGTGTCCTTAGGGTTGTTTGACTCAGATTGGGAATTAAGTCTGTGGGGAGTTACAGGTGTGAATCTGTGAGCTAATCTCATTATATCACCCTACATGGGACCTCTATTGTTGCAGTTCTGTGCTGCATTAATTAACAGTCTCAGAAGGATTTTTCAGAAACATCAATTGTTTTTGAATGGTAGTTTGTTCAACCTTCCAAGAAATGATTGTACTATTAAAACTTTGCACCATTATGAGAGAAAGTACTCGTGAAATGAGGCTTACAAAGAGCTAAAAGACAATTTTTGCGTAAAAACATAATTTACACTTTAATCTATGTTGTTTTGGGTTCCTCTTTGATCATTGGTATTTGATCTGCTTCAGTGTTTTCATAATTTTCTGTTTTATCTTAAATAACAATATAGTAGTTTTTTCATTGATACGTTATTCCACTCTGCTCTGTATTTTTCCATACAGACCGGGCCTTGATTATGCTGATCCTGATCAGGTTCCAATTATAAATGCCAGAGATTTTTCAGATGAACAATACAGGCGTCAACTGATTTCCAATGTGGCTAAACATGCATTATTCAGTAGGTGTACACTGTAATCATTTGAATATTGATGTTATTTGGAACTTTCAAATTATACTTGCTGTCTGTTTACCTGAAATAAAATAAAATGCTATTTTATGAATCAGCAATGCAAAGAAAAATTGTAGTTAAATATATAGAAATAGAACTTCCTACCACATTTTTGTAGTTGAGTTGAATAGCATAAATGTAAACGAGGGAATTCCAGATAAATTCACAAGGGTGAAGGAATGCTGTAGTAGGATATATTGAAACTGTTAGATGGTAGAACTGGAGGAGTATCCTTCAGCCTTAACTGGCATGGACCAATTGAGTCGAATGGTCTGCTTCTGACCTCTTAATTTTTATGTGATGCTATAATACAGTAGCCACTGTCAGGCAAGGTAGCAGTGGCTATTCTATAATTGACCTGTTGGACAAGTGAGTGATATTCAGTAGTTCCCTTCATATTTGCTGTTCTCAGTCTACATGGGATGGTAAAGGATCAGACTCAGCTCATCATGCATGTGACCATCTCTCAGTTGAACAGCTTTCTGAAGTACACCCTGTCAGTTCAGGCACAGGTAGTTCACTAAAGTATTAGCAAGATATTAGTACCTGTTATGTTTCAGTATATTTCATTGCCTACATAAATGGAAGAAAAAAACATGCAAATTTAATTTGATTTCTTTCCAAATTATTTGAGGGGGAATATTTTGCCATCTTCCTAATTTTTCCTCCTTCTAGTCTTCTTTAAAAATTAAAATCAGCAAATCTTTCGGTCATTACTCATCCTGGTTTCTTTTTAGAAAGAAACTTGTAGCAAATACATTTAAGAATATTCTGTAGACGTTGATCATGAATTTGTTGATCAGTGTATAAATTGTCTACAAATTGATTTAGGCATTGTATTTATACTTCATTGTTTGATTCATAAATTCCAGCTGCCAGTAGATGTTCTGCTGTGATGTCCACTCACATTGTTGCATGTTTGCTGCTTTACAGGCACAGAAAGGTGAGAGCTTTTCATTTGTGAGCCATGTATTGAGGATGACAAGTGCTACCATGTGCAAAAGATACAAGTGTTATTAAGTATGTTACTTTGGAGGACTTTAGTCCAACTGCAGAGATAAGTGTGTGCAGATGGATGACTTTGAAATTGCGTATCACATGCCCTTAAATTACTTGGACTAAATCTTTGTCATTTCTATGTGTAAGCTTTACAAGTGGGAACATAAACTGGAGATGGCAACATCTTCAAGTTCCCTATTTGCCACCAGCAATGTTGAATTTTGCAGACACACAAAATAAATCAGACTGTCACGCAAAAAGTTTGTTCATGTGTGGAGTCTAGTAATTGTACATACATTTGCTAAAAATGTCAGAAAGTAAATATGCATGCGCAATGAAGGGCTGCATTTTTTAAAAAATAAAACTTTGATATTTTGAAGTAAGTTAGAATACATCAGGTAATTCTAATATCTGCCTTATTCCATTTACAATAAGATTCTTTGCAGTTTGCAACTGTAGTCCTGCATCCAGTAGAATAGAGTGCTTCATGATTGTCATTGGCAAACTTTACAGGCATTACCAATCACAATCCAGCCACACATTACAGAATCATAGAATTTTACAGTGAAGAAGGATGCCATTCAACCCATCATGTCTGTATGTGATTCCTGAATCACTAGCTACCCAGCTAGTCCCACCCTCTAGCCCTATCCACGTACCCCTTCTCAATTTGTTACTTTCAAATATATAATGCCAGCTCTATTTTATAATCTTATGGAATCAACCTCCACCATCGGAATCAACCTCCACCACTCTCCCAGACAGAGCATTCCAAATCCTGACAACTCTGATTAAAGAAGTTTCTCCTCATCTCACTCCTAGCTCTGTTGCTGACAATCTTGAAATTGTGATCCCTAGCTACTGACTTACCAAGTAGTGGAAACAGAATATTGTTCTGTTGTTCATAATTTTGAACACCTCAACAAATTCACCTTGTAATCTTCTCTGCTCCATTAATTAAATCAATTAATAATTATACTTGTATTATTAGCAAATCCTGCATTAGATAGCTGAAAAGAAAGTACAGATTTTTTTTTAATATCTCTTTGAAATATCAGCATTGCATATGCAGAATAGGTATTATAATGAGAGGTTGAGTGAAATTTTTGTTTCATAAGCATCGTGACCCAAGTAACAATTGTGGAACATCTCATGTATGACTCTGTGATTGTAAGGAACACTGAGTCTGTGTAAAAAATGTTGGTCAGGCCACAGCTAGAGTATTGTGTGCCATTGTGGAATCCACATTATTAGGAGCAATGTGATAGCTTAAGGAGAGTGCAGAGGAGAATGTTATCTGGGCTTGCGAGTTTCACTAATGTGGATAGACTGGGGTTGTTACCCTGAAAGCAGAGGAGACTGGCGGGAGATATGATTGAAATGTATAAAATTATGAGAAGCATAGATGGAGTAGACAGGAAGGCACTTTTCCCCGGGCGGAGGGATCAATGACCAGCGGACATGAAGGTAAGGGACAGGAGGTTTTGAGGGGTTATGAGAAAAAATGTTTTCATGCAGACAGTGGTGGAAGTCAGGAATTTACTGCCTGTAAGTGTGGTAGAACCGAGACCCCTCGTAACATTTAAAAAGAACTCGGGTGCACTTGTGATGCTGAGGCATACATGACTATGAGCCAAGGGCTGGAAAATGGTATTAGAATAATGGGGAACTTGTTCTTAACTGCGAACTTGTTGAGTCAAAGGGACTTTTTCTGTTCTGTAAACCTGTTTGACTGCGTGTGAACTATAGACCTGTTTCATAATTGAGTAAAGATTTGCACCACTCTCCAGTATTCCTTATTACTTCGTGGGTTGTTTCTTGGAAAGTTGGAGGGAGTTCAAAGCAGAAATTGGAGAATTTTAACTCCCACTTGAAGCGACTCAGTGTAATTAACACAAGGAGTGTTTGAGACTGGTAAACATGAGTTACTTAGATTTTAGCTTCTCTCATAGAGCTGCTCTTTCATTAGAGAGAGAGAGAGAGCTGACTGGTAGTAGTTTGATCTTAGGTTTACCATGCCTCAGGGAAGGGGAGCTGTTGAGAAGGCAGGACCTTCATGGTAACCTCAGCCAGTATGGGAAGATGAACCCATACGGGGTATTATTTTGCACTGCAAACTAACTGAACTAACCATCCCCTACTGTGTAAAGTAGTTTTACTGTCTTGTTATAGTGATTCCCCAGTTAAAGGAGCAAAATCATCAAAATTGGGAATGCAGCAGCCCTTTGTTAAGTTACTTGTGTGATTTTTAATCTGATTTGCCTGCTCTCTCTAAAATAGATTGCATCCCCTTCATGAACAAAAACTAAGTTTGCTGGAAAAGCTCAGCAGGTCTGGCAGCATCTATGAAGAAATAAACAGAGTTAACGTTTCAGGTCTGGTGCTGTTAACTCTGTTTTTTCCTTCACAGATGCTGCCAGACCTGCTGAGTTTTTCCAGCAACTTTGTTTTTGTTCCTGATTTACAGCATCCGCAGTTCTTTCATTTTTTATTTTGCATCCCCTTCATAATGTGTTTGGTAAGGTCTTGACTTAATTAGAGACTTATTTTTCCCGACTCCTTGCTCTTATTCAGGGTGTCCATTTATCAAAGTTGGTGGAAGATTTCTTCTGTATGAAGGAGGTGGTGTTAGCTCGGGATTTTGATTTGGGCTTCTCTGGAAATTCTGAAGACGTTGTTATGCATGCACTGCATTTACTGGGAGAATGTGTCAATGTCAGAAGCTCCCGTCGCAATAGTGAGTTCTTTATTGCTCCAACCACAACAATTCCAGCATTGTTTGAGCTGAATTTCTACAGCAATGGTATTTTCCAAGTTTTTCTCACCGAAGCAATACTTGGTAAGTGCTAAATTTCAAAGCATCAGCACTAGATGGCAGTTAGCTGCATCTTCTATTCATTGATTGCTTTGAATTAATTTCCAGTTAATCTACTTAGACAAGCATAATATTCGAGCCTTGTACAAGCTACAAAACAAATGATCAAATTGGAAAATCTCAATGAGTCTTGGTAATAGTGTAAAGTATATTTAAAATATGTATGTTTCTGAATTTGATGGAAAATTATTGGGGTGAAGTTTGATTCCGCAATTACATACCCATTAAAGCAATAATAATGAAAAGTGTGAAATATATTTCTATAGCCAATTTCCTTCATTTTTTTCAAACAATTCAATTAGTTCACCTTTTATGGAAATCTTTCTCAGGCTTAATGCAAAGAGTGAAGGAATTGGACGAATTGGAAATTCTTTCAAAGCTACCTCACAAGAATAATTGGCTGAATTACCTCCCCTTGTACTCATAGCTCAATCCCTTCATCACAAGTATCATCAGAATGAAAGGTTTGTCCAAGACCAAAAGCAATGTGGATCCTTGAAATTATTTTTCAGAGGTGTGTGGGTGTAGAGGTTTGGACATTAAGGGAATATGACTGTAGTTCGGGAAGCTAGAATTTATGATCAGGAATTATACTGAATAGCAGCGGAGGCTTAAGGTGAAGTGGCCTACTTCTGTTCCTATTTTTATGTTCACACGTCTGATGTTGACATTGCTGTCTGCGTCAGCATTTATTTCCCATCAGTGGTTGCCCTTGAGAAGGTAGCTGTCTTCTTGAACTGCTGCCATCCATGTACTGTAGTTAAACCTACAATGCTGTTAGAGACAGAATTCCAGGATTTTGTGCCAATGACACCAAAGGAATGCGAGTATATTTCCAAGTCAGGATGGTGAGTGGCTTAGAAAGGAAGTTGCGGGTGGTGGTGTTCCCAAGTATCTGCTGCCCTTGAACCATAAGACATTGGAGCAGAATTAGGCTATTCAACCCATTGAATCTGCTGCGCCATTCAACCATAGCACATATATTTCTCAACCCCGTTCTCTGCCTTCTCCCCATAATCATTGATTCTCTTAGCAGAACCTGTCTTTTTCTGTCTTAAATACACGTACTGACTTGGTCTCCATGGCCCTCTGTGGCAGAATTCCACAGATTCACCACCTTATGGTTGAAGAAATTCCTCCTCATCTCAGTTCTAAAGGGCCCTAGTCTCTCCTATTATTGGAGCCATCTTCTCCACGTCCATTCTATCCAAGCCTGTCAGTATTCTGTAAGTTTCAATCAGATCCCCCTCAATCTTCTAAACTCCATCAGATACAGACCTAGAATCCTCATTCATTCCTGAAATGACAAGCCCTTCATCCTTGGGATTATTCTTAGTAAACCCCTGTGGACCCGCTCCATGGCCTGCATGTCCTTCCTTAGATTTGGGGCCCAAAACTGCACAAATGCAGCCTGCTGAGAGCCTTCTACTGCAGCAGCTGTACATCGCTGCTGTTGTATTCTAAGCCCCTTGAAATGAATGCTAACATTACATTTGGCTTCCTAACTGCCAACTAACCTGGATGCCAACCTTAAGAGAATCCTGAATCAGGACTCCCTTTATTTTTCAGATTTCCAAAACTTTCCCCATTTAGAAAATAATCTGTCCTTCTATTATTCCTACCAAAGTGTATCACCTCACACTTGCTCACATTGTATTCCATCTGCCTCTTCTTTGCCCACTCTCCATCCTATCCAAGTCCTTCTGCATCCTCCCCACATTCTCAATACTACCTGCCCCTCCACCTATCTTTGTCTCATCTACAAACATAGCAACAATGCCCTCAGTTCCTTTGTCCAGATCGTTCATGTCTAACTGGAATGGTTGTAGTCCCAACACACACACCTGCGGAACTCCAGTAGTCACCGACTGCCATCCTGAAAAAGATCCCTTTATCCCTACTCTGCCTTCTGCCAGTAAGCCAATTTCTATCCACACCAATACCTTGCCCCTAACACCACCTAGGTGGTAATGGTCATGGATTTGTAAGGCACTGCCTAAGAACTTTGGTGAATTTCTGCAGTGCATCTTGTAGATGCTACACACTGCTGCTCCTTAACATTGGTGGTGGATATTTGAGGATGTGGTGCTGATCAAGTGGGTTGTTTTATCTTGGATTGTGTCAGGTTTTTTGAGTATTGTTGGAGCTGCACTCAAGTGGGGAGCATTCTAATGCACTCCTGATTTGTGCCTTGTGGACAGGCTTTGGGTAGTCAAGAGGTGAGTTACTCACTGCAGAATTCGTAGCCTCTGACCTATTCATGTAGTCGGTATGTTTGTATGGCTGACCCAGTTGAGTTTCTAGTCAATGGTAACTCCAGGATGTTTTTTAGTGGAGGATTCAGTAACGATATGCCATTGAATGTCAAAGGGCAGTGGTTAGGTTGTCTCTTATGGGAGATGCTCATTGCCTGACATTTGTGTGGCACGAACGTTAGTTATCGCTTGTTGGCCCAAGCCTCGATATTATCCGGACTTGGACAATTGGACATGGACTGCTTCTGACCTTATGATGGAGGGAAAATCATTGACGAAGCAGCTGAAGATGGTTGGGCTTAGGACACTATCCTGAGGAACTCCTGCAGAGATGTCCTGCAGCTGACATGACTGACCTCCAACAACCATAGCCATCTTCCTTTGTGCCAGGTATGACTTCAACTGGTTGAGATTTTCCCTCTGATTCCAGTTGACTCCAATTTTGCTAGGGCTCCTGGATGCCACACACATAACACCATATGTTCTTGCCCTCCTAAACTGAGCACAGTGCATTTCAATTGAGGTCTGACCAATGTGTCTTTGCAAAAATGGAAAGAAAGTAGCCTTTTATCACTAGACTGTTGGAGTTTAGTTGATAAACGTATTTTTCAACTTAATTAACTAGAGTAATATATAAAAGCAGCATTAGGTTTTTCAGCATACAATTTCCAATGGGTTCACTTCCATTTGTCAGTGTTTGTGCCGCACATCAGTTTATTTTGGCAATGTGAAATGGAATGAAAATTGATATATGCTTTGTTTCTTTTTATGATAACATAAAGTTTCTGAGGCAACCTAGGAAATGTCTTTCAATATAATTTTTTAGGACTGAACAATTAGCAGTTTCACTGTCCTATTTCTAGCCAATTCTCATTCTTTCTTTCACTGTATTTCAGCCTGTTCTCTGTATGCTATTCTGAAGGAGAAGATCATAGAACCAGGCCAGATGGAGCTAACAGTCAGCCAAGAAAGACTTATTCGCACAGCAGCTAGTCTGTGCCACCTCCTTTCCAATGAAGTGACAGTGGCCTTGGTAAGTGCAAATGAGCTGCATAAGCCTTCCTATCTAATTGATGTCTGTGGAGATTTCAATAATTTTGGAATAATAGACAAATTGTGATGAGTCTGGAATAATTAGAATAAGATGTGAAACTTAGAATTTTTAATAAAATGTATCTGTTTTGATCACAATGTGAATCATTTATAGTGTATTAAATATAAATTTATCTCACCCTTTCCATTTCTGTTTGTAGCCCTGCCAGACTCTCTACCAGGTTTTCCATGATGCTGTTGGAAAGTTTATTCAGTATGGCATCCTGATGGTGGCAGAGGTGAGCCAACAATTGACTAGACTTTTAAATGTATGAGCAACTACATCATTTGTAAATTTTCAACCACATGTATGAAGTGACATAAGTTGTCTAAAGAAACTACCCAAGTCTCTTTTTTTTCTTTCTCTGCTTGTGGTAATTCTTCGGGAAACAATGAGGTTATGTTTACACGAAATCAGGTTGAACCACAGAAGAAAACATTAAAGATGCCATAATCTTGATTTGCTTTGACCTGATAATATATATAACGTTAGTTCCTGTGGCAAGTTTCTTGAATTTTTGGCTATGATTCTCAAACGGAACCTGTAAACAATTACTTTTTTAACTATCCAGAATTAGATCATAGATTACAGAATCCCTACAGTGTGGAAACAGGCCCTTTTGGCCCAACAATCCCACGCCAACCCTTGGAGCATCCCACCCAGACCCATCCCCCTAAACCCACCTAAGCTGCACATCCCTGGGCACTATGGGCAATTTAGCATGGCCAATCCACCTAACCTGCACATCTTTGTTCTGTGGGAGGAAACTGGGGTATCCAGAGGAAACCCACGCAGACACGGGAAGAATGTGCAAACTCCACACAGACAATTGCCCAAGGGTGGAATTGAACCTGGGTCCCTGGCTCTGTGAGGCAGCAGTGCTAACCACTGTGCCACCGTTAGAAGTTAGAAGATTATTCTCAGTTCCTTAAAATGTTGCTGATCTAAATCCCACACCGAGAGTAAACTGCTGAAACTCCCACTATAGTGTTCTGGTGGACTTTTAATTCTAAACTACCCCAGCAACATAAACTTGTTCACTTACTTTCTTTCTGAATTTTTGTTATTGTAATTTATCGTACCCTTTAGGCAAGGTGGCTCGTAAGTCATTCTGTTGCAATTCAATTATTTTTACATAGATGTTAGATACTGTCAGAAAGATAGGTTTGCATGTATATAAAACCATTACACAATATACAGGCTTTGACCCTATTGTCCACTTTTAAGGTTACACCCCCAGGATGACTACATAAACTGTTCTACTGTTTGTTTGAGGCTTGATCTCACTGCTCCTCTGTCTCTCGCACACTTACATGCGTGCGCATGTAACCCCATCCAGTCAGTTAAGACTTAAGTCATCCGAGGTAGTATCAATTAGAACTTTCAATTGTCGTTCAGTTCTTGAGGTAACCATATTGTTCCATGTCAGCATTTTGCTTACACAGATGTATATATCTTTGGTATTCAATTGTTATAATGCAGTGCAGTGTTAACCATACATAACTCATGTATTTTTCAAATCATAACTAAGTCTTTGATGATCAAATCTTCAGGAGGATCTGAGCCCCAGTCCAACAGAGGAAACATGGGCTAATAAATATCCAGATGGTTTATCATGGAGAAGTGATGAAGAGGATGACAGTGATTATGGGGAAGAACAGAGAGATCGTTATCTAAAGGTGTTGTATTACAAAATCATTTAGACTTTATCAGATTATATGATTTCAGCAGTTTCATCCTCAATTGCAGTATAGTGTGGTTTGGCACTCAAAAGTTGAGTGTATATGCACTAGCTGTGTGATTACTGTTATAAAACAAGCAGTGCTTTTTATGATGCGTCATTTGATGCTGGAAATATACAAAAAGTTTTATGTCCTTACCTCAGTAATGTTTGATAATCAACATCAGTGGAATTGATTGATCTCTCCAAAAATTGTTACTTAATTCTCCAGTCTGTTTGGTCTATGCAAAATGCATGAAGTGGTCCCTGCTCATCATCTTGATTGATTTTCTATTCAGTGCTACTGCCATATACGGGCAACATCAGATGGTTGAAATCAGGATTATTGACTATACTGTAAAGTGTTGGAAATCACTCACATAATTGCCCAATAATTGAGCAATAATGCCCAAAATCAACTAGTACATTAAGATATTGTGTTTACAAACACAACTTATTCTAAAACTTAACTGTTCTAGGTGAGCCAATCTCAGGATCATCAGGAGCTCATCACCTTCCTACAGAGACTGTTGGGCCCTTTGTTGGAGGCTTACTTTGCAGCTGCTGTTTTTATTCAAAGCTTTACAGCTCCAGTTGAAGGTGGGTTTTACTGAGGACTTGTGGTTATGATTTTTTTAAACAAATACATTCATTCATGAGCTAAGTCAGCATTTCTTTTTCAGTCTTAATTCAACATCATTTGAGGTTTATTTATTAAAATTAATTTTTGTTGTGGCCAAGAACCTAAACTTTACAATCTATTATTTTTCTAAATACAAAAAGCAATAGAATAGAGTAAAATAACACATAGATGTTTAGATTTATGTATTGAGATCAGTAGCTTGAAGCTGTTATTAGATCTGTCTGCAGGTAGCAAATAACAAGGCTTGGGGTTTGGCAGTGATCCCTCTAAAGAAGGGCAGAGTTGATCGTGATTGTTCTGGACTGCATCTAAACCATAATCATATAGAACATTTGATTTTAAATGGTAACCAGGGCCAAGAATGACTTGGCAAACCTCTTAACACTTCTGATGTCTCCATGTTGCCGCTTTGTGACTCTCCTTGATCACAGAGGTACCCCGTATTCCAGTACAGGATGACTGAAGTTGTGTAATTGGCCTTGAGAAGTTAGTAGTAAGCTGCCTTTTATAGCTGCTGCAGTGTATGTGGTGTAAGCCAATCCACGATGGTGTTAGATAGGGAGTCCGAGCATTTTGACCCCTGATGAGGAGGAACAATAGTATATCTCCAAACCAAAGTGGTGTGAAACTTGGAAGGGGACTTTAGCGATGGTGTGTTCTTAAATGCCCTTGTCCCAGGTGGTAAAGATTGCAGTTTGAGAGGTGCTGTTGAGGAAGCCTTGGTAGGTTGCTCCTGTGCATTTTGTAAGTGTTGTACATTGCTGCCATGATGCACCAGTGATGGAGGGTGTTTAACTTTTAAGATGATAGATGAAATGTTGATTAGCTGGGCAGCTTTGTTCTGAGTATTGTTGGTGCGATACTGATCCAGGCATGTGGGAAATATTCCCTTCCACTGTCATCTCTTACATGGTCACGGTGGAGAGGAGTTAAGGAGTGATTTACTGCAGAATTCCCAACCTTTGACCTATTCTTGTATTTTCAGTATTAATGTCACTGGTCCAGTTATGATTCTGATCAAAGGTGGCTGACTGCAAATTAGAGTCTTTCAATTTATCATTGAATAAGCAAACAGCTTTCATGGATGTAAATCAAGTGAACTTTTATAAAGAAAATATGAACTTTTATTGATGTGGTTATCAGGGTCCTTACAAATGTACAGAGATCCTGGCAAAGCACCAGGAGTGCTCTCAAGTTTTAGAAATATTATAATGGATTTGTAAAAAATTGTTCACAGCAAGTGGGCACTGCTGGCTAGGTCAACACTTGTTGCCCATTCCTAATTGCCCTGTTGAAGGTGGTGGTGACTGCTTTCTTGAACCGCTGCAGTCCTTGGTATGTAGCGCTGTTAGGAAGAGTTTCAGGATCTTCGAACAGGTAAACAGTTGTGCGTCAGGATGAGAGATAAAAGGTACTGCAGATGCTGGAGAATCCGAGATAACGAGCATGGGGCTGGATGTGCGGCTGGATGACATGTCTTTTGGAGGAAATCTTGCAGTTGGTGGTGTTCCAATACATTAGCCGTTTTATCATTCTAGGTGATAGATTTGGAAGATACTGTCAAAAGTGTCTTGCTGAATATTGCAGTGCATCTTGTAGATGGTACAAACAGCTGCCATTGTGTATCAGTGGTGAATGGGTAAATGTTGATGGTGGTGAATGTAATAAGAGTCAAGTAGGCTGCTTTGTCCTGAGTGTTGTCAAACTTCTTGATCTCTGCTGGACCTGCATTCTTCCAGGCAAGTGGAGGGTATTCCATCACTCTCCTAAGTTTTTTGTATTGTAGATGGTAGACAGGCATTGGGAACAGGAGGTGAGTTACTTGCCACAGAATTCCTGGCCTCTGATCTGCTCTTGCAGCCATAGTTGGTTGTGTTTAATTTCTCGTAAGTGTTAACCCCCATGATGTTGATAGTGATATTCAGCTTTGATAGTGTCTTTGAACAATAGGGTCGGTAGGTGGAGGTGTGGCCATTGGTGAACAGTCAGATTATCTTTTGTTGAAGCGATCCTAGACCATAGCACCATAAGAAATAGCAACAGGAGTAGGCCATTCAGACCCCAAGCCTGCTCCACCACTCAAGAGGATCACGCTTGGTCTGAAACTACTCGCTTCCACTTTTCTACCCTTTCCCCATAACCCTTGATTCCCCTATTGATCGTGAATCTATCTATCTCAGCCTTAAATATACACAAGGACTCTGCCTACACTGCTGTCTGTGACAAAAAGTTCCAAAGACTCTCAGCCCTCTGAAAGAAGAAATTCCTCCTCATCTCAGTCTTAAATTGGCAACTCTTAATTCTGAGACTATGCAATTCTGGTTCTAGAATCTCCCATGAGGGAAAATATCCTCCCAGCATTTACCCCTTCAAGCCCCTTAAAAATCCTATGCAATTCAATGAGATTACCTCTTATTCTTCTAAACTTCAATGAGTAGAGTCCCAACCTGTGTAATCTTTGCTCATAAAACAATTCCTCAGCACGAGGGATCATCCTAGTGAACTTTCCCTTAACTGCCTCCAATGAAATGGTTCCCCAGAAATGTAACCATCATTTTTTTAGTCCAAATCTGGATGTTGTTGCTGCTGCTTCAGTATCTGAGAGGTGGTGAATGCTGCTGAACATTGAGCAATCATAGTGGAGATCCCAACTTCTGACCTTCTGCTGGTAGAAGGTCATTAATAAAGCAGCAGATGATGTTTTGGTTGAGAACACTATACTGCAGTGATATCCTTAGAATGAGATGATTGATCTCCAGCAACCACAATTATGTTTGTTTGTATTCAGTATGACTCCAACCAGCAGAGAGGTCCCCTCGATTCCCATTGACTCCATGTTTTGCTCAGGCTCTTTGACGTACTTAGTCAAATGTTGCCTTAATATCACAGACAATCACCCTTACTTAACCTCAGGAGTCCAGTTCTCTTTTCCATATTTGAACTAGGGCATAATTAATTCAGGACCTGAATGGCACTCACCAAACTGAGTGTCAGTGAGCAGATTTTCAATTTTCAAAACAAGTCATAAAATCAAACCTATTAACTGGAAATGAATCTTTGAATGAAAATATGTTTTGATCATTATTTGGTCAGTATACTGGTATAATAGCTGTTCTCTTTGTTCAGCCTGGTCACCAGCTGTGTCAAATAATTTCTCAAAATTCAACACTAAACTGTAACTGCTTTTGTTAGTGTTTCTCCATATCAATAATCAGTTTATAAAAGAGTTATATGTGTATTTTTCTTTCCTTTTCAAACAGTAGTTTATTCATCAGTTGAATGTGTTTGATAGAATGCTTCACAAAATAAGGGAGAAACAAAATGCAATCTAATAGTCTGCAATAATCTGTTTTTATGTGTAAATGGCAATGTTATAGTTTTCAGAAATATGTTATTGTTTTTCAGAAGCTGAATACATTAGCAAGTTTCACAAGTATCTGTTATCCAGAACAGAAATGAAGGTTGCAGTATTTGGTGAGTTCTGAACAAATACATTATGTTGCTATCATCCCAACTTAAATCCTTTTTACACAGAGTGACTAAACTGCGTCCAGGAACTTCTAAAGTAAATGATTATTATTCATTTCTGCACATTTTTAAGATCAATCCTAATCTTTCTGATGATTTGTATTTGCCTGTTTATAAAAATACTATTACACTTTATAAACAAAACCAGAATTAGCTGATTAAGCTTTGGTTTAACATTTAACCCATGAATCAGCGTGTCTAGCAATACAGTGTTCGCTTAGTACTGATATAAACCATTAACCCAGATTTTGTGTTCAAATACTAGAGTTAGACTTAAACCAAAGCTTCCTGAGTCTGTGGCTAAAGTAAACTGCCTGGTGCATGGTTGATAAATTCTAATCATCACCCTGTGGGGGCAAACAAAAGTCAAAATTATTTTGGACAAAAGAACACAGAAGACAGTCATCTGTTGACTTGCAACAAGAACATGTTCCCACCAATTTACATGCTATCCCAAGTGACAGTGTTTTTAACCATTTAACGCTAATTAACACAGACAATAATTTGATTTTGTAGTCTTAACCAAAAGAAGTCAGCATAAACTGCTCCATGTTCTCAGTAGAGTAATACATGCTGCATATCATTGTACAAGACAACTAGAATATACATTTGATAATACATATTAACTTGATAAGATCATGGCTGACACCACCCCAAGGCCTCCTACCCTCCCTCGACCTCTTCATCTCCAACTGCCGTCGAGACATCAATCGCCTCAACCTCTCTACCCCTCTCAAACACTCCAACCTCTCCCCCG
>JAHRHZ010000139.1:10262217-10304355 GCA_024137785.1 Ginglymostoma cirratum | reverse complement strand
ATGTTGCCAGTGTAGAAAATGATGTTTCATAAACATTTATCGTAGGATAAATCCAGGGGGAGCTAGCCATTCGGATATAAAATTGTCTTGAAGGCAGGGGACAGACGTAATGGTAGAGGGTTGTTTTTTGTATTGGAGGATTGTGACCGGCCAGGATCAGTGCTGGGTCGACTGCTTTTTGTTATTTATGTAAATGATTTCAATGTGAATCTAGGAGGTATGGTTAGTGTAAGGGCTGCCCATGACAGATCGGCACAAAATGCCCATGATGAACTCTGCAGCTGGACATGGTTGACAGTAAGTAGAGAGCCTTGGGAAAATGTTTTCTTCGTGTAGCCTCAGCAAGTCGAACAAAAGCAAGACTGTTCAATCAAGGTTACTGGCTGGGATAGAATGTACAGCTGCAATTTCTTATATGGATAAGAACATGTTACACTAAGTAGTTGTTTATTTTGAATTATTTAATCAACCTGTTACAATATTAACCGTAGGTTTTAGTTAAGATTCTTCTGATAATCATAGATGTAGATTCCATAGTATCTATAGATCCCCATATATATGAAAAATCACCAAAAGAAAGCATTCAGGCTTTAGCAGTGCACCCCCTCCCCTTATCATTAAAGTCTGTGAAAACTTCATGACCATGGATGGACACCAGCCTGTCTATCTCTTTAAGATGCTGTACCAGAGACCCAATTACGGAGGGACATCATGATGTCACTGACCAATTGTATCAAAGTGGGGCGGGGTGGGGAGGTGCATGTGCCCTCTAAGTTTTAACTGTACACAGTCTGAAGCCTTTCTGTGCCTTACTGTGAAGACAATCTGAAGCTGTATTGAAATTGTACCAAAATAAAGTTGTACTTAAATCTATCACCGGGCTCGGACTCTCATTAGAAAATACGAGATCTAACAATTTGGAGCTGCGAACAGAGTCGCTGGCGGAATAAAGGACTAAGTCTTGGATAATCAATATATACTGGGGAAAGAACACCTCCTTTTAAAAGGTCTTGGTCGATTGTCTAAATTTGGTCTATCCTCCACACGCTTTTGAAATTCTCCAAATGATATACGGCTCAAGGTCCCTTAACAGACGTTAACTTGGCAGAGAAAATAATACCTCTGGTCCCCCCGCCCCAGCAAAGAAAATAATATCTCAGCCCCACCCCAACCCCCAGCTATATCACTGGCCATGACTAAGGACCCATTTAAACTGATAGTCATAAGTAATAATGGCCGTGGAAAAGAAACAAGAACTCCCCATAACAACTAGGGGTTGGCAGGCCCCACCTGGTCTTATTTTATTAGTTCACAGGATGAGAGCGTTGCTGAATTGGCCAGTGTTGATTGCCCATCCCTAATTGCCCAGAGGGCAGTTAAGAGTCAACCACATTGCTGTGGGTCTGGAGTCACATGTAGACAAGACCAGGTAAGGATGGCAGTTTCCTTCCATAAAGGACATTAGTGAACCAGATGGGTTTTTCTTGACAATCAACAATGGATTTATGGTCATCATTAGACTCTTAATACCACTAGGCCATTGCTTCCCCCATATATTGGAAGATGAAAATTTATAGAACTTGACTGAATATATAGGACAACAATTCAACCTACCTACAACCTCTGTGGAAATCAAGAAATAGTACAATACCTCCATGGGACAATGGTCCCTGGATGATATTGAAAAGGTCTAGGGATAAATGACCTTTACAAAAGAGAAAGAACGAGTAAGATATTCCCTCATCCTAATGGGACAGGTCTGACAATGGAATGAGATAATACAAATGTCAAGTCATGACAGAAAAAAAAAAGATCTGAAAAGCCAATCAAAGGCCATTTGTGAGAAATTGAAATGCATCAAAAAGATCCTGGAAGAACTGGAGGAAATCCCCTGACGAAAGAATCCACATCATCAACCAACCCCTCCTAACTCTACGGACCACGCAATGTAAAACCCAGCCCCAGCAAAATAATACCAAAAAAGGTGGGAATGAAAACCTGGGAATAACTGGAATGGCTGATGGGTACTTTGATGTACACTTTGAGAGACAAAATCTTTGGTTAGCAGCTATGTATCACAGCCGAGATTTACGGAGTTAAACTCCCTAATTTTGACAACTCTGGAATTTGAACATCTCATTCTCTTTACAAGCAAGGAACAAACAGCTGTGGTTGTGTAAAGCAAAAATCAGGGATGAAATGTTGATTTAAAAATTTGGTTCGTAAAATTTGGTAAAAATTTACCTCTTGGAATTTTCTCTGTGTTGTGTTTAGACTGAGGAAAGCATTTTGGGTAAATTTTAATTTCAGAAATTATCACATTTGGAATTTCATTCTTTAACCAGAGGGAACTTCCAAATATTGTTTTAATATGAGTGAAATTTTAATGCTGGATGGTAAGATTTGCTCATTGTAAATGTAATTCAGTGTGAAGGTTTCCAAGTGATAGGAAAATTGGAATTTTGGACATGTAATTCTCTTTGAGCAATGAGTTTTTTTTAAAAAAATAAGAATCTAACAAATGAGGTGGGCTTTTCCTTTGTTAATTATAACACATTTACTTCCTTACAGGAGGAAGAGAGACCATTGACGTAATTATATCCAGGAATTTTCATCCCACACTCTAAACCAGCAGTAATTCTCATTTTACTAATTAACCCATTCTCTTTGAAGTGGTATGGATTGATACTTTTATCCCCCAGATACTGAAGGCTTTCACCAATGACTGTGAACTTCTGAACCTGTTTGCAGACTTTCAACGTTGCAACACAGTGATGGATGAGGCAACCTCAACCCATCAAGCCATTCATTAACAACACATTCTAGCATCGGAGAAGTACTGTGAAAATATTAAAATATTTTGGGTATCAGGAATTTCAATGCAAAAAAAATTGTTAGTTTCTTTGAGGGAGTAAACAGAATTTTGAATTTGGACAAATTTACATAGCAGATAAATCAAATATCTAGAACTATTATCAGGTAACTTGAAAAATGTGGATCATCATGGCAAGTGGAACAAAACAACAGGATGATGAAACAAAAGCTTGCTAAGCACCACCGAGAGGGAATGGAGTTGGAGGAACACAGCAGACTTGGCAGCAGCAGAGGAGCAGGAAAGTTGATGTTTCGGGTCGGGACCCTTCTTCAGAAAAGGGTAGGGGGTAGGGAGCTGGGAAATAAATAGAGAGAGGAGGGGTGGGGCTGGGAAACATAGGTGGGATCGTGATTGGTGAGTGCAGGTAGGCAGTGGTAGGGATTGGGCAGTGAGAAGGGTGGGGCAGATAGGTGTCACCCTTTTTTACGCTTGTCTAGTACATGACACTGGTCCAGACAGTGCAGAGCCAGCTCCTAGAGTGAGCCGAACCTCTGACACTCCTGTTTATATCTGTCAGCCAGGATTGGACCAGGTTAACAGTCCCAACCAGGGAATTCATATTCAATAAATCCATCTGGCTGACCCCATTCTACTCACTACGTCATCTCCATTAACTTCCCAATTATTGGTGATTTACTTCAGTTAACTTTCTTCAGATCCTGTTCCTGATCCTCTGCTAGTTTCTTTGGGATTCCTGGTAAGCTATTCTCCTTTTCTGCTGTGAATGCTGAAGCAAAATAATCATTCAGCTGGTCCACTATTTTCCCACGATCATTGACAATATGCCAACACTCAGCCTTCGTGGGCCAATTGTATTCTTAGCCAGTGGCTCTACTTTTATATATTTATAAAATCTTTTCTTCCTGTCTTTTATGTCCATTACAAGTTTCCTATTGTAATGTTTGTTAGCTGCTCTTGTAATTCGCTTTGTGGCCCTTTGTTGGTCTTTGTATTTGTCCCATTCTGTGAATATATACTGTTCTTTGCATTTTGATAAGCCTTTTCTTTTAATTTTACATTTTCCCTTACCTCCTTCGATGTCCATTGCTGTTTTTTTTTGTGAGCTTTCCTTCTCATGGATATAAAATATTTCTAAATAGCATTCATTGTTTCTTTGAACATCCTCCACTGTTCCCTCCACATTGTTTGCAATAAACATTATTTTCCTTCGGCTGCAAGCTGGGTTTGCTCCAAAATTTCCTTAGGCACAGGCTGTGACTAACATAATGTACAAAATTCTAAAATACAGCAGATTCTGTTCAAATCTCAGCATATTCATGATGTTATTGTCCCTGTTTACATCAACAAGACAATTCTGAACTCATAAAATATGACCAAATCAAAGCCATGTCTCAATTTCTACTCCCCTAAGCCCATCTCAGGCGTTATGTTTATTTGTGTCTCAACACTAAAGGGTAGCACTTTCTGCATATATACATTAGCAGTTGCTTCCAGCATCAGAGTGTTAGCTGCTGGCATTAAAATCAGAAGTTGGCTTCATATGGATTAACAATACAGTTCAAATTACCTGTTCTGAAGTCTGTGCAGTCCTTAAACAACTTCTTAAATGTATTCCAGTTGTGATTATCCATTATTCCTTCTGTCAAGCATCCTCTGGTGAATGTATGAGATGAAGACTCGTCATGGGCCTATTTCTATAAATGAGATTCTGAACTTTTCATGAATTTAAACTGGGGAATTAATTGTAATATCTTTTGGTTGGAAATCAACATAAAATACTTCACATAAGACACCTAAGAAAAATATTATTACTTCATGCAATATTTAAACCAATGTCCCTAGGAACATATGAACAGGACTAGATAACTTTATCCCCACAATGACTGATGTGATTCCACTCATGAAATCTATTGATTTCTGTCTTGAACATACTTAATGATTGAGCTTCCACAGCCTTCTGGGGTAGACAATTCCAAATATTTTCCACCCTCCAAGTGAAGAAATTCCTCCTTATTTCAGTCTGCTTATTCTAGGATTATGTTCCTTGGTTTTAGAGTCAGCGGTCAGGAGAAACATCTTGCGTACATCCACTCTGACAATTCCTGAGAATATCTTCAAAATAATACTTCAAACCTATTGGAAATGCAGACACAGTTTCCTTGATCTCCCGTCAAAGACAACTTTGCTATCCTAGGATTAAGCTGATTGACCTCTGCTGCCCTCCCTCTATCAAAAGTATATCCTTCCTTGGATAAGGAAATCAAAACTGTACACAGAACTCCAGGTGAGGTCTCACCTAGGTTTTATACAACTGCAGTAAGATGTCTTTACTCCGGCACTCAAATCCCTTTATGATGAAGGCCAATAGACCTCTTGCCATCCCTATTGCATGCTGCATCTGCGTGCAAGCTTTTAGTGGCACATGGACAAGGGCACTCAGATCACTTTGGACACCTGCATTTCCCAACCTGTCACTGTTTAAGAAGTATACTACCTTTCTTCCTTTCTACCAAAGTGAATAAATTCAGACTCACTCACAATATATTCCAACTGCCATGTCGCAGCCCATTTACTTAGTCTGTCGAAATCTTCTTGAAATCACCCTTCATCTTCTTCACAACTTATGTTCACATCCAGTTTATGTGGGTGTCATCAGCAATTTGGAAATATTTGGTCCTCACATCATGTTATTAGTATAGGCTGTGAACAGTTGTGGATCTGCCATTGATCCTTTTAGCGCCCCATTAGTGACAGTATGTCATCCTGAGAGTGATCTGTTCATTCCAACTCTTTGCTTTCTGTTAATCAATTCTCAATTCATACTGATCTATTGTCCCCAGTTCCATCTGTTCTTTCTTATTTACTATTCTCTTGCGCGGGACCATATCAAAAGCCTCTGAAAATCCAAACATACCACATCTGCTGGTTCTCCTTTATCAATGTTACTAGTAAGCCCTCAAAAGACTCCAGCAAGTTTTTCAAAGATAGCTTCCTTTTCATAAATCAATGTCGACTCTGCCCAATTTTGCCAACCTTTTCTAAATTTCTTGTTATAACATTTTCCCGACTGTCTGTAGATCTTAATTTTATCTTTTTTGCCCTTTTTAAATAGTGGGGCTATGTTTATTACTTTCCAGTTTGCAAGAACCTTTCCAGAACCTATGGAGGTTTGAAATGTAATAACCACTCCTCTCTCAAACCACTTCCTTCATCACTCTAGAATTAAGCTAATCTGGTCCAGTGGACTTATCAACTTTCAATTCAGTTAACTTTTCAAGTACGAACTTTTTACAAATGCTATCTGTTTTGTTCAGTTCCTCAGTTTCATAAGTCCTTTGGTTGTCTGGTTTTATTTCCGGATGATTATTTGCATCTTCTTCTTTGATGACTTGTCAGATCCAATTCCCAGACACTGACCCAGTTAACAATCAACTTCTACTAGCTGTTTGAACATAATACTCTTTCAAGTATTATGTTCACTGTGTCCATTGGAACACCTTTAATCAGGAATCAGTCTACAAAAATGTCAATCAGCATTAATTGGTGCATTGTCCGTTGCAATTACTCCATGAATCAGAGACCACGTGCCAACAAATAAACAATTTCTAGTCGTGCTTTATAAATGTTGGTTTTGCCTATGATCTGATCTTCTCGCAAAATGTCCTGTTGAGTGAAAGATAAAAAGCTTTGACAAAATGTTCCTTTTTCAGCAATTCTAATAGAACAGATTTAGGCAAGGCAATCAAAAATCATAAGAACTGTGACAGCTTCATAAAGTGGAAGCTTTTTCTGATGATTAGTAATGAAAGGACATGGATTTAAGGAAATTGTTGATGGGTGGGACAGTGACATCATGTATTGAAGGGGTAAAATTTACTGTGATGGAGGCTAGAGAGTACGCAATTCAGATTAAATAAATTGATCTTTCAAATTAGGAAGCAGCTGAATAGGCTCGGGCTGTTTTCCCTGGAGTATCAGAGGCTGAGGTGTGACTTTGTAGAGGTTTATAAAATCATGAGGGACATGGATAATGTGAATAGTCAAGTTCTTTTCCCTGGGGTAGGCGTAATCAGAACTAGAAGGCATAGGTTTAAGGTGAGAAAGGAAAGATTTAAAAGGGACCTAAGGGACAACTTTTTCACGCAGAGGATAATGCACGTATGGAATGAACGGCCAGAGGAAGTGGTGGAGGCTAGTACGATTACAACATTTAAAAGGCATCTGGATGGGTATATGACTAGGGAGGGTTTGGGGGGATACGGGCCAAATGCTGGCAAATGGGACTAGATTTATGCAGGATACCTGGTCGGCATGGATGAGTGGACTGAGGGATCTGTTTCCGTGCTGCATATCTCTATGGTTCTATGCCCCTATACTAAGCCTCCAGGCCTGGCCTCACAAACTCGTTTGCTTTGTTCCTTTTCTTTTACCACAAGCTTTCTCAAAGACTACAAGTCATTTTCAACTCTGCAATTTAAATTGATAGAATAATAAAAAATAAAAATAATGAAAAGACAGCCAGGGTTCTAACATGCCTCCACCCTCAAAACATGAAACACCATTTTAAAAGAAAATGCATTTCATTACAATGGTAGTAACACTGAAGCAACAAAAAAAAGCCATTCATTCCTTCTGTCACCAGATTCTTATTCATCATTCAACTTTCTTGGTCATGTTCTTAATTTCATGAGAGATTATATTCATGATAAAGCATCAGTAATTACATTTTCTTTCCTGGAAAATATGTAATTTTTATGTTAAAATGCTGCAGATCTAAACTCCATCTGAACAACCTTGGAGTGTTATCTTTCAGTTGTTTCATGAATTTCAAAGGATTATGGAGTAATGTTTCAAAGTCTCTAGTTCAGAAATAAACTTCGAAACATTGAGGAGCGGATAACCCAGCCAATGCTTCCTTTTGCATTACTGAAGTGTGCCTGGGGCATTTTCAAATCCAAATGGCAGAACATGACATTGGTGTAATCCGTTAAGTGTGAAATGCAGAAATTTTCTTGGCTCCTGTTAGCAGTGCTTGCTTATATCCTTTTAACAAATCAATTTTAGATAAGAGGAGTGCACTATCAATGGGATCGTTTAGTCTGGGAATAGGGTATGAGTGCATCTTTGTGACTGAATTCACTTTCCTGTAGTCTGTACATAATGAAATTATATCTACAAATTATTATCAAATTAGGAACTATTACCGCAGGAGAACTCCAAACACTCTGACTTGATTTGATCAATTCATTCTCCAACACGTACTGAATTTCCTTTGTTACTTTGGCTCATTTCTCTGGATTTAGCCAATGAGGATTTTATTTCATTGTGTCTGAATTACCAACGTCCACATCATGCTTACTTAACATGTTGCATTCAAATGTATTTTTGCAAGCCTTTTTGTATTTTCCGAACAATCTCACCATATCTCTCTGTTGAGCTGTCTCCAGATACAATAATGCAGAGTCTAAATTTTCAAATATCTCCGAATTTGTTAATCTAAGAAGAGGAAGATTCACCTTGAGAATTGTCCAATTCTTTTTGGATGTCATTCTTCTTTCTCATATCCTCTTCAACTACACTCGTTAGAGTCAGAGAGTCATACGGCATGGAAATAGATCCTTCGATCCAACCAATCCGTGCCAAATATAATGTTAAACTAAACTAGTCCCACCTGCCCCTCCTTGGCCCATATCCCTCCAAACATTTGTTATTCATGTACTTATCTAAATGTCTTTTAAACATTGCAGCTGCACTCACATCCACCACTTCTCCTGGAAGTTCATTCCACATCTGAAACACTCTCTGTGCAAAAAAAGTTTCCCCTCATATCTTTTTTAAACATTTCTCCTCTTACCTTCAAAATATGCCCCCAGTCTTGAAATCTTCAACCCATAGGGAAAAGACACCTGCCATTCACCTTATCTATATCCCTCATGATTTTATAAACCTCAGTAAAGTCACCCCTTAACCTCCTATGTTCCAGATAAAAATATCCCAGCCTATCCAGCCTCTCCTTATAATTCAAACTATCCATTCCTGGCAACATCCTGATAACTCATTACTGAACCCTCTCTAGTTTAATAATACTTGACATTACTTGACACATCTGTAGATTCTCATCGTCTTCTCTATGACAGTACTATTTTAACATGTTCACATGTCACAACTGATTATTTTTCTTATGCTTAGGACTATCAATTAAATATGTAATTGACTAACACTTTTAATTGCTTTGTAGGGACCACTGAATTTTGCTTTTAATGGATCACCTTGCAAAGGTAACAGTACCAAAACTTCAGAGATAACAAGGTGTGGAGCTGGATGAACACAGCAGGCCAAGCAGCATCAAAGGAGCCGGAAAGCTTGATGTTTCGGGCCTGGACCCTTCTTCAGAAAAAAAGAAGAAGGGTCTAGGTCCAAAACATCAGCTTTCCTGCTCCTGCTTGGCCTGCTGTGTTCATCCAGCTCTCCACCTTGTTATCTCAGATTCTCCAGCATCTGCAGTTCCCACTCTCTCTCCAGACACCGTGTAGTTTACATGATCCACTTGCCACATTTTCTGACGACGAAGCCAGTTCCATTGCCTGTTTGAAGTCCAGATGGCTCTCGGTGTGTAGCCATTTTTGCATGATGATGTCATTAATCCCCCATCCCAAACAGTCTCTCAACATCTCATTCAGGGTTAACCCAAAATCACATGCCTCTGCCAGTCATCTTAACCCCGTCAAAATCCCGATAAGGATTCCCCTGTTCTCCAATAGCTGAATAAAACCGATGGCATCTCGGAATTAGAGGAGGCTTGGGGTCATAATATTCCTTAAATAGACCCATTAACTCTTGAAAGGTTTTAGTAATCTGGCGCCTCATGGAACGTTAGGCCCTTAATAATCTGATCACTAGAGTTAGCGACCACCAAGTGCAAAGGAATGCTTAGGAATGTGCTCAGAATTGTAATACGGCACGTAACATCAGATTCAAAATAGTATCAATACTGGGGATGTTTCACTGTCAGACTGTGGCTTGCAGGACTGGGGCTGGAGACCTCTCACCATCGACTGGGGTTAGTGAGACCGGATCCATGGAAACTGAAGTGGAGCTCCAAGTGCTAGTGTCACCCATAAGCCCTGATAGGCAGAAGGCAGTGAGACTCAGTTGTTAAATATGTCTAAAGTAGTTTAGGCTAATACAGCCATTCATTAGTTTGCATATATCTAAATTAGATTAAGCTAATAAATTTGTGGCATATCAAATTGCACGTGACTTCTTGTATTCACTTTGATCAGACATTAAAGAATTCATTCAGCACTTTCAGCCTGACAATATGGTGACTCAGCATCAGATTTTGTTTTACGATGTTCCTATTAAGCACTTGTGATGCTTTATTACATCAAAGGCACGATATAAATGTAAATTGTTATTGTTACAATGTCTGCAGGAAGCCATGATCCTTTGGTTGACAACTCATCATAATGGCCATAAGGTGGCACTGCGATCACACAGTGTGGAGCCGGATGAACGCAACAGGCCAGACAGCATCAGAGGAGCAGGAAAGTTGACGTTTCGGGTCTGGACCCTTCAGAAATTTGGGAAAGAGGGAAGGGAGCTCCAAAATAGAGAGAGATGAGGGCTGGGGAAGGTAGGTGGGATGGTGATAGGTGAGTGCATGTGGGCAGTGGTGGGGATTGGTCAATGAGGTGGGAGGAACGGATAAATGGGAGAGAAGATGGACAGATGGTGTCAGGTCAAGGAGGGGAGAGGGAGGGTTGGTCATAGGATGAGGCCAAGGGTGGGGAGATTTTGAAACTGGTGAAGTCCGCATTCAGGCCATCCGGCTGTAGGCTCCCGAGGCAGAATATGAAGTGCTGCTCCTCCAGTTTCCAGGTGGCATCATTGTGACACTGGAGGAGGCCCAGGATGGACATGTCATCCAGGGAGTGGGAGGGGAAGTTGAAATAGTTCGCAACTGGAAGGCATTGCAGGTGCTCAACAAAATGGTCTCCGAGCCTCTGCTTGGTCTTAGCGATGTAGAGGAGGCCACATCAGGAGCAGTGGATGCAATACACCACATTAGCAGATGTGCAGGTGAACCCCTGTCTAATGTGGAAGGTTTGGTTCCTTGAATGGAGGTGAGGGGGGAGGTGTAGGGGCAGGTGTAGCACTTCCTGCAGTTGCAGGGAAAAGTACCGGGGGTGGTGGGGCTAGTGGGGAATGTGGAATGGACGAGGGAGTTGGGAGAGAGCCTTCCCTATAGGAGGCAGATAGGGGTGGGAAATATATCTTTGGTTGTGGGGTCGGATTGTAGGTGGCAGAAGTAGTGGAGAATGATACGTTGGATGCGGAGGTTAGTGGGGTGACATGTGAGGACAAGGGGGACTCTGTTTTTATTGCGGGGAGGGGATGTGAGGGCAGAGGTGTGGGAAACGCAAGAGATGCAGTCGAGGGCATTTTCAACCACTGTGGAGGAAGATGTTGCGGTCCTTGAAAAACGAGGACATCTGGGATGTTGGACAGTGGAACGCCCCATCATGGGAGCAGATACGGCAGAAGCAGAGGAACTGGGAGTAAGGGATCGAATTCTTGCAGGAGGGTGAGAGGAGGTATAGTCTAGGTAGTTGTGGGAGTCGGTGGTTTTGAAATAGACGTCGGTTTCAAGGCGGTCACCAGAGATGGAGACAGAGAGTTCCAGGAAGGAGAGAGAGGTATCAGAGATGGTCCACGTGAACTTAAGGTTGGGGTGAAAGGTGTTGGTAAAGTTGATGAACTGTCCAAGCTCCTTGTGGGAGCACGTGGCAGCGCCGATACAGTTATCAATGTCGTTGAGGAAGAGGTGGGGGATAGACCAGTGTAACTATGGGAGTGGGACTGTTCCATGTATCCTACAAAGAGGCAGGCATAGCTTGGGCCCATGCGGGTACCCATGGCCACCCCCTTAGTCTGTAGGAAGTGGGAGGAGTTAAAGGAGAAGTTGTTAAGGGTAAGGACAAGTTCAGTTAAGTGGGTAAGGCCGTCAGTGGAGGGGGACTGGTCAGGCCTGCGAGACAGGAAGAAGCGGAAGGCTTTTAGGCCATCTGTATGGGGAATGAAAGTGTATAGGGATTGGACATCCATGGTGAAGATGAGGTGTTGGGGGCCAGGGAATTGGAAGTCTTGGAGGAGGTGGAGGGCATGGGTGGTGTCCCGGACATAGGTGGGGAGTTCCTGGACCTGGGTGGAGAAAATAGAGTCAAGATAAGTGGAGATAAATTCGGTGGGGCAGGTGCAGGCAGAGACAATGGGTTGGCCGGGGTAATCAGGTTTATGGATTTTGGGAAGGAGATAGAAGCGGGTGGTGCGGGGTTGGGGAACAATGAGGATAGACGCTATGGGTGGGAGGTCACCTGAGGTGATAAGGTTATGGATGGTCTGGGAGATGATGGTTTGGTGTTCAGGGAAGGGGTCATGATCGAGAGGGTGGTAGGAGGAGGTGTCAGAGAGTTGGCGCCTGGCCTCAGGGATGCAGAGGTCAGTGCACCGTACTACAACTGCACCTCCCTTATCTGTGGGTTTGATAGTGAGGTTAGGGTTGGAGCAGAAGGAGCGGGAGGGCTGCATGTTTTGTCAGGGAGGGGTTGGAGTGAGTGAGAGGGCTGGAGAGGTTGACGCAATTGATGTCGCGATGGCAGTTGGAAATGAAGAGGTCGAGGGAGGGTAGGAGGTCTTGGGGTGGTGTCCAGGAGGAGGGGGTGTGTTGGAGGCAGGAGATGGGGTCTGTAGAGGGTGGGTTAGACTCCCGGTTAAAGAAATAGGCACGGACGCGGAGGCAGGGGGAAAACTGTTCGATGTCCAGGTGTGAATGGTATTCATTGATGTGTGGGCAGAGAGGAATGAAATTGAGTCCATTACTGAGGGTTGACCATTTCATCCTCAGTGAGATGGAGGTCTGGGGGGATGGTGAAGACCCGGCAGAACTTGGGGCTGGGATTGGGTGTAGAGCTGGTGGCTGGGTTGGACCTAGCTGTGGGGGTGGAGTTAGTGGCGACGTCAGCAATGGGTGGATGAACCAAAAAAACCTTCCACATCAGACAGAGGTTCACCTGCACATCCACTTATGTGGTATACTGCATCCGCTGCTCCTGATGTGGCCTCCTCTACATCGGTGAGACCAAGCAGAGGATCGGAGACCATTTTGGAGACCATCTGTGCTCTGTTCGCGACCTTCCAGTTGCAAACCATTTCAACTCCCCCGCCCACTCCCTGGGTGACTTGTCCACCCTGGGCCTCCTCCAGTGTCACGATGATGCCACCCAAAAGCTGCAGGAACAGTACCTCATATTCCGCCTAGGGATCCTACAACCCAATGGTCTCAATGTGGACTTTACTAGCTTCAAAATCACCCCACCCCCAGCCTCCGTTGTCTCTCCCACCTATCTGCTCCTCCCACCTCACTGACCAATCCCCACCACTGTCTACCTGCACTCACCTATTGCCATCCCACCTACCTTCCCCAACTCCACCCCTCCTCTCTCTATTTATTTCAGAGCTCCCTTCACCCTCCCCGATTTCTGAAGAAGGGTCCCGACCCAAAACGTCAACTTTCCTGCTCCTCTGATGCTGCCTGGCCTGCTGTGTTGCTCTAGCTCCACACTGTGTTGTCTCTGACTCCAGCATCTGCAGTTCTTGCTATTTCCATCAGGTGGCACTGCAATAGTTTCCCAATGTCCAGCTGATGGCTGTCCTGTAATAATTGTGGAGGAATCGGTGTTGGATTGGGGTGGACAAGGTCAAAAATCACATGACACCAGGTTATAGTCCAACAGGCTTATTTGAAATCGCAAGCTTTAGGAGTGATGCCCCTTCGACAGGGACAGTAAAAAAGGGCACACAGACACAGGGTTTGTCAGCAGAGAGACCAAAGGATCATACAACTGGTGTGAGTGGAGTGAGCAAACATAAAATGGCTGATGGTGAACTCTGTTAGAAAGGAGACACAAGTTTCGATTGATTAAGACGTAAATTCCAGAATCTGTTTTAAGTCACTGCCCTGACATAATTAAAGGTTTTATCAGTGTCTGCCTAACTTTCCAAACTTCAATCAGGCAGCGACACAAAAGGTGACGTCTCAGGTCAGGCACTGAATTGTAGGTGTGCGACCTCATTCAGAAACTGTCTCTGAGTTTTAATCTGGAATCAAGCTGGTTTTATTCTGAAAGCAGGAATTTCTTAATTGTCACACTGACTGATTGTGACTATAAATTGTGTGTTTTTTGAAAAAAATAGAATGTATCTACAAATAGACAAACATCTTGGATGAAATGATTCACCCCGTGGATTTGTGTGTGTGTGTGTGTGTGTATGTGTGAGGGAGAGAGGTAGAATGAGAGAGGGGTGATGCCGTCAAGACAGGACAGTAAGAAAGATTTTACAGGTATAGAACACTGTGGTGGCATCAACTGTAGTGCAAAATGAACCCAAGATCATGGGATCAGGCCGTCTTCATGGGTATGGAACTGTCAGTCTCTGCTCGGCAATTCTGTGCTGTTGTGTTTTCCAAAGTCCACCTTGGAGGACACTTACCTGAAGATCGGAGGCTGAATGCTCTTGACCACTGAAGTGTTCCCCGTCTGGGAGGGAACATCCCTGTCTGTCAATTGTTGGGTGGTGCCCATTCATCCGTTGTCATAGTATCTGCTTGTTTTGACCAATATGCCATGCCTCAGGGCATCCTTGCTTGCAGCATATGAGATGGACAACATTGGCCAAGTCACATGAGTATCTGCCACGTACATGGTGGGTGATGTGCCCACATGTGATGGTCGTATCCTTGTGGATGATCTGACGATGTCTTGCAATGTTTGCCATGGCAAGGTTGTGTGGTGTGTGGTAGATGTTGTCCTGAAGGCTGGGTAGTTTGCAGTAAACAATAGTCCATTTAAGGACATTGTTTGAAGGCAAGAAGTGGAGATGTAGGGATGACCTTGGCAAGATACTCTTTGTCATCATTGACATGTTGAAGGCTGCGAAGAACATGGAGTAGTTTCTCCGCTCCAGGGGAAGTACTGGATGACGCAGGGTACCCTATCGGTTGTATCCTGTGTCTATCTTCAGAGGAAGTCATTGCAGTTTTTCGCTATGGCATGTCGGAACAGGTGATCGATGAGTTGAGCATCTTATCCACTTCTTATGAGGGCATCCTTCAACACCTTCAGGTGTCTTTCGCGTTCCTTCTCAGATCCTGTGTACGTGCAGGGCTTATCCATAGGGGATGGCTTTTTTAATATGTTTACGGTGGACAGTAGAGAAGTGCAGCATCGGGAGACTATCCGTGGGCTTGCGGTAGAGTGAGGTAGTGAAGTGTCTGTCCCTGATGGAGATGCGTGTGTCCATGAATGAGACTGATTCTAAAGAGTAGTCCATGGAAAGTCTGATGGTGGGATGAAACTTGTTGATATTCCGATGTAGTTGTTTCAGTGATTTCTCACTATAAGTCCAAAGGAAGAAAATGTCATCAATGTATCTGGTGTATAGCGTTGGTAGGAGGTCCTGTGCAGCAAAGAAGTCTTGTTCGAACTTATGCATGGAAGTGTTGGAACATTGGGTTGTAAATTTGGTCTCCATGGCTGTTTCATGAAGAACTGGTTGTTGAAAGTGAAAACATTGTGCGCGAGGATGAAATGGATGAGTTGTAGGACGATGTCTGGAAATTGGCAGTTCGTGGTATGGAGTACCGAGGCTGTTGCAGTGATGCTGTCATCGTGGGGGATACTGGTGCAGAGTGCCAAAATGTCCATTATGATGAAGAATGTTCTTGGTCCGACTGGTCCTTGGGTGCTGAGTTTCTAAAAGAAATCTGTAGTGTCGCGACAGAAGCTGGAGGTTCCCTGCACAATGGGTTTCAAGATGCCCTCAACATAGCCAGAGAGGTTCTCACACAGGGTCCCATTGCCTGATACAATGGGACGTCCAGGTGTGTTGCCTTTGTGTATCTTTGGAAGGCAGTAGAAGTCCCCAACGCGAGAAGTACACGGGAGACAATGCTCAACTCATCGATCATCAGTTCCGACATGTCACAGTGAAAAACCGCAATGACCTCCTCAGAAGATGGACACAGGATAAGACTGATAGGTTACCCTTCATCGTCCAGTACTTCCTCAGAGCAGAGAAACTACGCCATGTTCTTTGCAGCCTTCAACATGTCATTGACAATGTTGAACATCTTGCCAAGATTTTCCCTACACCTCCACTTCTCGTCTTCAAACAACCACTGAACCTTAAGCAGACCATTGTTCACAGCAACTACCCAGCCTTCAGGAGAACATCTACCACAACACCATACAACCCTGCCATGGCAACCTCTGCAAGACATTGCCAGTCATCGACATGGATACCACAATCACACGTGGGAACCCACCCACCCGTGTACATGCAGATACTCATGTGACTCGGCCAATGTTGTCTATCTCATATGCTGCAGGCAAGGATACCCTGAGGCATGGCATATGGGCGAGACCATGCAGATGCTACGAAAACGGATGAATGGGCACTGTGCAACAATTGCCAAACAGGACTGCTCCCTCCCAGTTGGGGAACACTTCAGCAGTCAAGGGCATTTACACACCAATCTTTGGGTAAGCGTCCTCCAAGGCGGCCTTCGGGATACGCAACATTGGAGAATTGCCGAGTAGAGACTGATAGCCAAGTTCCGTACCCATGAAGACGGCCTGAACCCGTGATCTTGGGTTCATTTTGCGCTGCAGTTGACCCCACCACAGTGTTCTGTATCTGTAAAATCTTTCTTACTGTCCTGTTTTGACAACATCACCTCTCTCACACTCTGCCTCTCTCTCACACACACACACACAAACACACACAGACATAAATCCATGGGGTGAATCATTTCATCCAAGATGTTTGTCTATTTGCAGATACATTCTACTTCTTTCCAAAAAACACACAATTTATAGTCACAGTCAGTCAGTGTGACATTTTATAAATTCCTGCTTTCAGAATAAAACCAGCCTGATTCCTGATTAAAACTCAGTGATAGATTCTGAATGAGGTCGCACACCTACAATTCAGTGCCTGACCTGAGATGTCACCTTTTGTGTCGCTGCCTGATTGAAGTTTGGAAAGTTAGGCAGACACTGATAAAACCTTTAATTATGTCAGGGCAGTGTCTTAAAACAGATTCTGGAATTTGCGTCTTAATCAATCGAAACTTGTGTCTCCTTTCTAACAGAGTTCACCATCAGCCATTTTATGTTTGCTCACTCCACTCACACCAGTTGTATGATCCTTTGGTCTCTCTGCTGATAAACCCTGTGTCTGTGTGCACTCTCTTACTGTCCCTGTCGAAGGGGCAGCACTATGAAAGCTTGTGATTTCAAATAAGCCTGTTGGACTATAACCTGGTGTCATGTGATTTTTTACCTTGTAATAATTGAAAATGCTTCAAGTTTCCATCAAGTGTCTCCAGGGCTCCCACTGCTGGTGATACTGTGCAATGTCTGCCTTCCATCACCAGATTCTTCCAAATGATCTTGCTGCTGCTGGCTTTTAGCTTCCACTTCCTGAGTGTCTGGCTCCAAGTTCTTACCTGTTTTATCAAAAACTAAATTAGAAAAAGGACCAATTCCAGCTTCTCCTGCCTGTAGTGCCAGCTCCTGGCCTGTGGATTTTAGGCAGGCCCAGGTTTATTTCCTGGAGTGTGCCAACTTTTTTGTCCTGGACTCTTCAGGTCACTATTGTAAACAACTTCAGGAGAGAATAATTCACCGCAGTATGAAACAAGACCAAAATCTGCTTGTTTAATTTTCTTTGAACATTTCCATTTATGGCTAGCATCTGAAATGCACTGTATGAAAGTGTGGTGGCAGCAGTTTTAGTCAGGAAAAGGGTAAGTCACGATAAGCCCACTTATTTGTTTCTGGGAGATGACTGGCAGGGAGTTTAACCTGAAGGTTAGCAATTTTAACCCCATTGCAAAGCCTCTTCTAAGGCTGCCTTCCTTGAAGAAGTTACCCTCCTTCCTCTGGAAAGACCTCAATGGATCTCTCTCCCACTGTACTGGCTCCATCCCTGCCTCTTTGACCTGTCTGTCTCCTCTCCACCTACCTGCTCCTTTATCCATCTTCCATTTGCCTCCCCTCCTCTCTCTCTCTATTTATTTCAGAATCCCCTTCCCCTCCCCCATTTCTGAAGAAGGGTTCAGACCTGAAATGTCAGCTTTCCTGCTCCTCTAATGCTGCTTAGCCTGCTATGTTCATCCAGCTCTACACCTTGTTATCTAAGAGAGGAGATATGAGTTTTTTTCTTTAATTTGCTGAGAAATAGGCTTAAGAATGCAGTCCTGGTGGGAAGTCCTGTATGTACACATAGGTGCACTGATCTTTGAAAGTGGCTGTATCAAAAGATGTTATTGATTGGAGTGGGATCAAATAAAGTCAGCTGTACTGGATCCCTATATCCCGACCATTAGGTTCGAGTATTGATTTCACCAGGATTATTTCGACAAGAACAATGCTGAAACATATGATGGATGTGGGATTGGTATATGAAGAGAGACTGGGTTGCATCAGACTATATTCATTGGAGTTTAGAAGAATAAGGGGATCTGATAGAAACCTATGAAATTTTAACAGGACTTTACAGGGTAAATGCAGGAAACATGTTCCTGACCAGAGAGCCCAGAACCATGGTTAACAGTCTCTGGATAGGGGGTAGACCATTTAGGACTGAGATAAGGAGAAATTTCTTCTTCTCACCACTGAAAGTAGTGAGTCTGTGGAATTCTCTGTGACAGTAAGTGGTCGAGCCCAAAATGTTAAATGTTTTCAAGAAGTTGGATCTAGTACTTAGGACTAAAAGAATCAAAGGTATGAGGCAAACTTTGGTACAGATACTGAGTTAGACTATTCCATTTGTTCAAGGCCAAAAACAAATCTGGAAGATAAAGGTGTTATGACGGAAATTATAAGCCCCAGACATCCAATAGTTCGCTTATCATCACGGCATGGTAAGTTGTTCTTAAGCTATCCAAAAAATGAAGTCAGATGGACAAAATCCACTATGTTCACAGGATGGGGTTTCCTTTCTTAAGGATGGCAATGTCACCTGTCATTGTTTGACAGAATATTTTCAATAACTCCTTAAATTGTGAATCCATATGGCATTGTGGCTTAAGTCCTTTGTCCTGAAGGCATTTGAATACAGCATGGACCTTCTAGCTTCTTCCTCAATTGTGCCCCCCATGTATCAATTTGTCATCCATATGGTATATGACATGTTCTAAACCTTACAATATATTAGATATAGTCTGCTGAAAAACCTTTTGGGCTGAGGTAATGTCAAATGGCAGCCTATTGAATTAAAATCTCCCAAAGAGAGTCGTAAATATAGGAGCAGTTCTTGATTGCTTCCCTAATGGCACCTACCAAAACTCACTATTGCCACTAAGTTTACTAAACATTCTACTTTAAAAATTTTGGCTAAACTCTCGTTGACTGCATACAAAGGGCAGATTTCAGCACTACCACCACATTGAGCTACTAGGTTAATATATCTTCTTTTGGACCCATTGGGTTTGGGTAAAGTCCCAAATACCACTCAGATGGTTTGGTTATGTTGGAAGTGCTCATTTGGAAATTTCTTCAAATAGCTTCTGAATTTGATCCTTTCTGGATGTTTAGAAACGTTACAGCTTAACATCCTTCGTTATTGTTTTGACTGCTGAATTTGCCTAATCCTGTGAACAATTTAGGTTATCCCACCTCAAATGAACTTTTACTCTCGGGCTTTCCCGGTTATTTGATCTTTTGAGTAATGCCAACGGTTAAGCATGTTTTCTCAATCGAGTTTCTTGATTATTAATTATTTTTGCATTCTCTACTATCTGTCAACTTTCATGTTGCAATGTTACATGTAACATATCTTTAAAAATGAGAGTTATACCTTCTGCATATAAGTAGCCTCATGTCTGTAGCATGTAGCTTCTGTTTCTCAGCCATGGTATTTGTTCTCATAAGATAGTGAGACCCGTCCCTGTACCAAGTTACAAATTAACATGATGAAGATTGCCATGATCTATCTATGTCAATGCTGCAGCGTCAGTATTAACTTAGTGACCCTTGACTTTGTTACTGTAGCCACGATTAGTGGTGTCCACTCATGATGGTAGTAATGCTCACTATGAATGGTAAGTGCTCCTTTTTAATGTGCATTCTTCTCAACCTGGTCTTTGTTGCAGTTAATTTATTATTTTTACACTTTCCTGCAAGGACTAATAACTTTAATCACTGAATTCTTGATACAGTCATTTCCCTGGCTGCTGAACCTTGAATCGGGACTGTCCACACAGATTCTTCTTCTCAAGAGTGACTTCTTTAATCTCTCACTGGCTCACCCACACTCTTTCCTGCATTCCTTACCAGCTGTGAGGTGAGGATTTTAGCTTTCAGTGCTGTGTTTGCCTTGCCATTCCTTATTGTCGAAGAGACTAGATTAAATCACACACCAAAGGCCCAGACTCCGAGGCAAAGAGATTTTATTCATGATATCACGGAGAGTCAACGCTGATGAAAGGTCAGGTCCGAAGACTCGGACAAGCACAAAAAAGAAGCAGAATTTATACAGTGGTACAAACAAGTTAAAACAAACTGCAATTGTATTCTGGATAGAGGAGCAGATAGGTGGAGAGAAGACGGACAGGTCAAGGAGACTGGGATGGAGCCAGTAAAGGTGAGTGTAGGTAGGGATAACAAGGTGTAGAGCTGGATGAACACAGTAGGCCAAGCAGCATCAGAGGTGCAGGACTTGAAACGTCAGCCTTCCTGCTCCTCTGATGCTGCTTGGCCTGCTGTGTTCATCCAGCTCTACACCTTGTTATCTCAGGTTCTCCAGCATCTGCAGTTCCTACTATCTCTGTAGGTAGGGAGTTGGGAAAAGAATCCCCCTCGTCCTCACGTACCACCCCACCAACCTCCGAATCCAATGCATCATCCTCCGACACTTCTGCCATCGCAATCTGACCCCACCACCAAAGACATTTTTCCCTCCCCACCCTTGTCTGCTTTCCAGAGGGACCACTCCCTCCATGACTCCCTTGTCCGCTCCACACTCCCCTCCAGCCCCACCACACCCGGCACTTTTCCCTGCAACTGCAGGAAGTGCTACACCTGCCCCCACACCTCCTCCCTCACCCCAATCCCAGGCCCCAAGAAGACTTTCCACATCAAGCAGATGTTCACCTGCACATCAGCTAATGTGGTATACTGCATCCACTGTACCCATTGTGGCCTCCTCTACATCAGGGAAACCAAGCGGAGGCTTGGGGACTGCTTTGCAGAACACCTGCACTCAGTTTGCAATAAACAACTGCACCTCCCAGTCGCGAACCATTTCAACTCCCCCTCCCATTCCTCAGAAGACATGTCCATCCTGGGCCTCCTGCAGTGCCACAGTGATGCCACCTGAAGGCTGCAGGAACAGCAACTCATATTCAGCTTGGGAACCCTGCAGCCCAATGGTATCAATGTGGATTTCACATGCTTCAAAATCTCCCCTCCCTCAACCGCATCCCAAAACCAGCCCAGCTTGTCCCCGCCTCCCTAACCTGTTCTTCCTCTCACTTATCCCCTCCTACCACCTCAAGCCGCACCCCCATCTCCTACCTACTAACCTCATCCCGCCCCCTTGACCTGTCCGTCCTCCCTGGACTGACCTATCTCCTCCCTACCACCCCACCTACACTCACCTTTACTGGCTCCATCCCCGCCTCTTTGACTTGTCTGTCTCCTCTCCACCTATCTTCTCCTCTATCCATCTTCTATCTGCCTCCCCCTCTCTCCCTATTTATTTCAGAAGCCACTTCCCCTCCCCCATTTCTGATGAAGGGTCTCGGCCCGAAACGTCAAGCTTTCCTGCTCCTATGATGCTGCTTGGCCTGCTCTGTTCATCCAGCTCTACACCTTGTTATCTGGGATGAGGGTTGGTCGGTGAGGAGAGAGGGGCGGGTAGTTGGGAGTGAAGACGGACAGGCCAAGGAGGCAGGGATGAGGCTAGTAGGTGGGAAGTGGGGGTGGGGGTTGGTCAGTGAGGTGGAGCAGAGGATAGGTGGGAGAAAAGACGGACAGGTCAAGGAGGCGGGGACGAAATGGGCTGGTCTTGGGATGAGGTCGGGGGTGGGGAGATTTTGAAGCTTGTGAAGTCCACATCGAGACCAGTGGGCTGCAGGGTTCCCAGGGGGAATATGAGGTGCTGTTCCTCCAGCCTTTGGGTGGCATCGTTTTTGTGGCACTGATGTGTAGCATCCCCCCTTTTCCTACATACCCTTGCCCATGCGCTAGGTGGGCAAGTGCATGGAGGAGCCCCTTTGGGCAGACCACCCTGCCATTGGGGTGTCTCCATAGATTATCAGAATCCTGTATACAACAATCCTGAACCCAGTTTAATTTTTCTTGTTCACTGGCCTCTTCCTGGGCCAGTACTGCAACCACCAAATCAATGGCCTGGGGCAATTTTTGGCATATGAAAGAGGAAACAACCATTGCTTGGGATAGAGCAGCTGTCTTAGCCGTTCCATCTGTGGTGGCGTTGCCTAGCGAGACTTCATCTTGCGCTTGTGTGTGCGCCTTGCACTTTATCATGGCTAACCTACAGGGGAAGATAATGGCTCAGAGTAAGTTACCTATCAGGGTAGCATGCCGAATGGGCTTACCAGAGGAGGTGATAAATCTGCGGTGCTGCCACAAGGTTCCAAAATCTTGCGCCACTCCGAATGCATACCGCTAATCGGTGTAGATATTCGCAGTCCGACCCTCAGCGAGAACACAAGCACAGGTGAGCGCAAACAGCTCGGCTGCTTGCATGGAGGTGCAAGGTGGCAGAGAAAAGGCTTCCAGTAATTCAGAAGGGGTGACGACTGCATACCCAGCCAGTGTGGCGGTGTCATAGGCCTGTAAGAGGAACCATCGGCGAAATGCACCAAATCGGGAATGTCCAGGGGTGTGGATTGTAAGTCAGGGCGGGGAGACGTGACAGAATCAATGACCTGCAGGCAGTCGTGCTCGCTTTCATCTGCCTCCCCACTGTCAGGGAGAAGGGTGGCAGGGTTTAACGAGGGTGCTGGCCTAAAGGAAATGTTTGGTTTGGACAACAGCATGACCTCGTACCCAATGTGGCAGGCAGTGGTGAAATGTTGTGTCGCTGCTAAACTTAGACACAGTAGGACTGCATGAGGGGCCAAAATCACACACTTATGGTGCAAAACAATAGGATTCAATTTTTTCCAAAATTATGGCAGTGGCGGCAACAGCTCATAGACAACCAGGGAATGCTTCTAACAACGGGAGGAAAATGAGCTGAGTAGTTTGCTACCGGTCGCTTGAGTCCGCTGTGCTCCTGGGTCAGAATGCAACTTGCAAACCTCTCCTTTTCGCTGACATAGAGGGCAAAGGGCTTGTTGTAATCCCCAAGGCGGGAGCTTGAATCAGGGCTGTTTTGAGCTCCCTTAATGCTTGTTGCCACTCTTCAGTCCAGTCTATTTCTGTTGGTTGCCCCCGCAATGTAGTCTGCCGCAGCACAGCATCCATTCACTGATATTCAGGTATCCATTGTCTGCAATAGGTCACCATACCGAGAAAGGACAGCATTTCTTTTTGTGTCACGGGTCTGGGTGCCTTCAATATCTCCTCGACCTTCTCTGGTCCCAGTCGGCGCATACCATTCTCGAGAATGAAGCCCAAGTATCGCACTGAGGGCTGGCACAGATGTAGTTTTGGAGCAGGGACCAGGTGTCCTCTATCGGCCAGTTGACACAGCATCGCCACATTGTCACATTGACAGGCATCACAGTCGTGGGAGGCAATCAATGAATCATCGGCATATTGCACTACAGTACTATCGCTGAGCAATGATAGCTCAAGGAGGTCCGTTCAGATTGCGGAGGCATATACGGCCGAGCTCGCAGTGTAGCCTTGGGGAAGCTGGGGCCATGTCTACTGTCTGCCATTGTAGGTAAATGCAAAGAGATCTTGGCTGGAGAGGAATAGAAAAGAAGGCTGAGCAGAGGTCAATGACTGTGTAACAAGACGAATCGGGGGGCAGGGAGGACAGAATCACATCGGTGTCAGGGACTACGGGGGTGATGGATTTTACAACCTGGTTGATGGCGTGTAGTTCCTGGACAAAGTCCTTCCGTCCAGGTTTTGTGTTTAGGCAGTATGGGAGTGTTGCAGGGGCTATGGGTCGGGCGCAAAACGCCCTGAGCAAGTCGCGCCTCGATGACCGGCCTTATCCCCTCCTCTGCCTCTCCTTTGACAAACGGTACTGTTTAATCAAGGGCAGGGCAGCCCCCCGGCCCGAACATTCACCCGATGTGGCGGGGCCGAGAGGACCAGGCCAGTGTGGTTTTTGTGCAGTGCCCGCATGGAGAAAGGGACAGTCTGCAGGAAGAGAGGAAAAAACAAGTCTACCGAGGGGGGTGGCTGAAATTGACAGAATGTCACTACCCATTTCCCAGGCAGTATTCTAATACAGCCCGAGTGGGCCGAAAGGACATCAATCAGTACAATCCCAAAAGCCTCAGGAGGTACCTTTTCGATACGCAGAGGATTTTCCTTACCTTAACACTTTACCATAGGGCCAATCTGTTTAGGAGTCGCAGGGGCCTTTACAGCCAAGGTGATATGAGGGACTGACTCGGGACCCATTTCAAACAAGGAACCCTGGGTATGAGTCACATCAGTCGCTGCTCCCAGTCCCAAGGAGCTGAAATAAATCTTTCCCCCAAAGCAAAGGGGACCAGACATATCTAAGAAAGGTATAGCTTTTCTAGCGTAGTTGTTGGACTCAGAATTTTTGAAAAATAAGGCCGTGCAATGGGTCTTAGTAAGTAATCTACTGGTGAAAAGCAAATGATGTAAATAGTGCAGGAACTCATCACTCCAATCTGCAAAGGCTGCAGCTAAGCGCACCAGCATTTTCTCAAGAGGGTTGTTCCGTAGGTGCCAACAGCCATTTCAGATTTCAGAGCTTCCGTTCCTTTGAGAGGCATGCTATAGACTTGTGGAACTGAATGTTCGGGCAATTCGAGAAATAGTTCCTGCTGAGTGCAGTGAATCGAGGCCCCTAACTTACAAAGTGCTTGGCGTCCTAATAAGCTCACCGGGGAATGTTTGGCAATGATAAAGGTCTCACGCCCACTATGATTCCCATTTTGTATAAGCACAGGATGGGACAGGGGATGAACCATAGGAATTCCAGCTGCTCCTACGGTAGAAATCTGTTTTGGACGACAGGGTAATTCCACAGAACAGGGCACAGACATGCAGGAACCAATTAGAAAGTTTACTCGTCTCCCTTTTATTTCTATTTCTGCCATTGGGTCCTCCCAGGGAGAAGGAGATAATCTGTAGCCTGTATTGCTGCCCCTCCGTGGCACCTGTATTGTCCCTGAGGGAAAGGCTTGTTGAGCGAAAAAGGGACACTCTGTTTCTGATCTACTCTGTGGATCCCTTCCACCCTGTTGCGGCAGTCCCTGGCCCAATGGCCTTTCTGCCCGCATTGCCAGCAGACATCCTGCTCTCTGTGTCTTCTCTACCATCTCCGGCCCCGATCACCATTATGGGGCTTTCGTTGGTTACCTCTGTTCCCTCCAGATTTAAACTGCTGGACAAATTGGCCTTTAAACTCACTTGATTTCTTTGTAAACAAGCCTCGCCTATCCATCTTGGTCAAAGACACAATAATCTTGTTCCATCCCTGCTGCTGCCAGGTCAGGTTAGCCAATTGAAAGGCATGTGCAGTATTAGGATCAAGGCAGTTTAAAAGGATTTGTATGGCTAGGGGTCCATGTTGCTCAATCCACCTGCCGAGGATTCCCAAGTATCCTTAAACGGCAAACGAATCCATGACCTCGGGCCAGGAAGTCACATCTATAATAGCACGTCCCTGGGCAGGGGGTTGTAAATCTGACATGTTTGGACCAGCCAATTGTGAAACAGAATGGGCTTTTTTAGAGGATTCGGGGCTTCATTTATCATACTTCGGACTTCCAAGGGGGGCCCAGGGTCGCAAAACAGCTACTTCTCCTTCCAACATACGGGGATATTATTTAACCATACTACTAACGGGTACATCAGAGTCACTATAGGGAGTGCAATCCTGCTTTGTGGTGGTCCTACTCCTTGTCTGGACCCCTTCTATGCCCAAAGTACTGGCCAGGGACGAAGAGATCCCCAGCGCAGGGAGCTGGGGAGGTTGAGGGTCATTATAAGGAGGCAGATGGTCCCTGTGGGCAGCTGTCAACAGAATATCATCCATAACCTGATCCTTGTTTTCCTCAATCTGTTCTAATTTTGGATATATTCCCGCAGCAGGAGAACTCTCCAATTTTGGGTATATTCCTACATCACATTTCTCTAATTTTGGGTGTAGTCCCACGGCAGGGCCACTGGCCTTATTACCCTTTTCGATCTCATTACTTTTGTCTTTGTTGGTTTTCGGAGGCAGTTGATGTTTCGCCACCTCCAGCCATTTATCAAAGCAGGAAATCAGATAATTGTAATCTCAATTGGGATCCCTGTTTCCCGCTTCTGTCTCACTTTTCCAAAATTGTATCTTTTTCAAGTCAAATGTACCTCTGTAAGGCCAATCCCCGTGAGACCACCCATACAAATCACTTGGAAACGTAACAAGAGTACCTGCTGGCGCCAGTTTCTAGCCAAACCTCATCAGCGGCTGATCCTGGAGGGACAAATGGGTCCGGTCTAGGCCCGAAACGTCAAGCTTTCCGGCTCCATTGATGCTGCTTGACCTGCTGTGTTCATCCAGCTCCACACCTTGTTATCCCCAAGCACCTTTCTTAGTTTTTCGATTTCCTTAATCTTTTTTATGGTTTCCTTCTTCATCTTTACGGGGAACTCTTCCACCTCGGGCTTCTTGGCTTCTTTTCACATTCTTTTGCCCATCGTCTTTAACAATTCCCACTTACCAAGGGATCAAACTCTGAATTCAAATGAACGTTAATACTTTATAGTTACATATCTTAACTCTATGTATTCTTATGTTCTACTTCACCCTTTCCCAACCGCGAGATCTCTTTGTATCTCAGTCCTCAAAGTCTCCTTAATTCTTCCTTTTGTCTCAATAGTTCATGTATAATAACCTGAGGATTTCTGTCTCCCACACGTGGTCTTGCCCGTCCTACCTCTCCGGTCTCCTCAAGATCGGATCAGGGTGGCTCAATGTGGGTCACCGGCCGGGGAAACTTGAATCCCTCTCTCACTTCCCTTTTTTATCAATTTGTTCGTATCCCGTATATATACCCATATAATATATATAGATAGGGATCCTGCTGGCTATGCCATATTGTCGAAGAGACTAGATTAACTCACATACCAAAGGCCCAGCCTTCGAGGCAAAGAGATTTTATTCATGATATCACGGAGAGTCAACGCTGACAAAAGGTCAGGTCCGAAGACACCGACAAGCACAAAAAAGAAGCAGAATTTATACAGTGGTACAAACAGGTTAAAACAAACTGCAATTGTACTGTGTTTTAGGAAGGCAAGGTCGTTACTTAGGCGACCAGACATACATCAATTGAATGCGGTGAAGATAGGAGTGTACAGATGCTGCGAGCCCTGACTTTTTGCTATCTGTCCTGCATGACTTCTCAGGCTAGGGAAAGGCAAGTTGCAGTTACAGCAATATGCAGTGTTTCATAAAGGTAAAGCTTCCCTACTTCATGCTCCTAGTCATGTATGATTTTAACTCATTACTACTCAGCCTAAATTAAATAGTCTCGACATACAAGTATTCCACACTTATATATTATATGTTATGGATAAATAGATAGATAGACAGATGGATAGTAGATAGACAGATAGATAGACAGATAGACAGGTAGATAGATAGATAGATAGATAGACAGGTAGATAGATAGACAGATAGATAGATAATTATTCCTTGTCTGTTCAAACACTTGCAGCCATTGACTAACTGCCTGAATGATCTCAAAGTGGTAATATTTTTTAAAGTGGCTCAACTCACTTGCATTTTGAAACTCTTTCTCCTGCATTAAATGGATTTTGTTCATTTTTGTTTCCTCAAGCTATTTAAGTAATAATCCCACCACTGATCACCATACTGTTTGTCTTGCAGAGTCAACCACTATTAGCTAATGTTTGGGGTGAAATGCTGCACCAATCCTTCTTTCTCTACTGGACTTTGTTTTGTTAGCAGTGGTAGAGGGTGAAATGCTAGTGCATCGTAACAAAAACAGGCACTTGTCTTGATGAGTAGACATAATTCATTGCGTGACAGTGATAGGAATATTGGCTAGATGGGGATAATTACCGAGGCTATCAGGAACCAGAGATGACACATTTGACCGCATCGGGATTTCAAGCTGGACTCCCTCAATCTCCACCTGACACTGATGACATAATCAACTTGAATGGAGCTTAATGCAGTCTCCAACATTACTTTTTTCAGCACTATTATCTCATACACTTATCATGATGCAATGTGGAGGCTGAAGCTGCTGCTTAAAAAAATGATCAATCATGATATCAGAGCTGAAGAGGTATTACAATAGGAAGGGCTGAACAGATTGGGGCTTTTGTCTCCTACAGCAAAGACTGAAAGGTGACCCGATGGAGGACTTTAAATTTCTGAAAGGATCCATAATTATCACAGTCCAGAAGTGCCCATTCGTAGTGATGATGTTACCATTTGTGAGTAAGACCAAAAGTAGGGGTCATGAATATAAGATAGCCAGTAATAAATGTCATAAGAGGTTTGGGTAAAACCTCTTTAACCAGACAGTGGTGAGAATGTGCAACTTATGACCACGACTGCAGTTTAAATGAACACTGTGAATTCTCTTAAAGGGAGTCTAGATAAAGTGATGAGGGAGATAGGAAAAGCAGGGACTTCACTGCTGCATTATCGAAGAAAACTTTGATGAACTATATAAGGACTGATTAGGACAAGTGAGGGGATGGTGGGGGTCATTAGGGTTAAAGCATGCACAGGGTGGACCACAGAGCACAATCTGTGAGTGAGTTAAAATCTCTCAATGAGCCCACTCCTTTTGTTGGTTCATCTGCCCTTCTGTGCAACTTAATTGACTGCTTCATATCAACACTGTCTCTCGTGGTTCTCGATTTCAACATGCCCAACTATTAGTTGGTAGTGTAACAAATTGGGGATGTGTTACAGGAACTGGGGAGGTTGTTTGTCCTGAGGACATGATAGCACATCCAAGAACAAGGCGAAGAAAGGAGGGATATATGATCACCCTCACACTGGTTTCATCCCTTGGTCCCACTGTTGTGATCATAACAAATTACAGTCCAATTAACATTACAGCAGCATTCAGGAAACTGCAAACCTTTATTAAAGGAAGTGGTAACAAGGCATTTGGAAAACCATGTCATGAACTCCAGAGTCAATTGTTTTTACGAAGGGGTGAAGTGTCTATGACAGATCTATGATCTAGGATTTATTTAAAGAAAGTCATGTTCAGGTTGTAAAGGACATTGGTGAGGCCTCTTCTGGAATACTATGTCCGTTTCTGGTTGCCCAGTTATCGGAATTAAGCTGGAGAGGGTTCAGAAGAGATTTACCAGGATGTTGCTGGGTATGGAGGGTTTGATTATAGGGATAGGATGGATAAGCTGGGACTTTTATCACTGAAGTGTAGGAGGTTGAGGGGTGACATTATACAGGTTTATAAAATCATGAGGAGTATAGATAATATGAATGATAAGGGTTTTTTCCCTAGGGTGGGGGAGTTCAAGACTTAAGGTGGGAGGAGAAAGATTTAAAAAAGACATGGGGGCAACTTTATTACACAGAGAGTGGTTCATATGTGGTATGAATTTCCAGAGGAAATGGTGGAGGTGGGCATAGTTACAACATTTGAAAGACATTTGGAGAAGTACATGAATAGGAAAGATTTGGAGGGATATGGGCCAGGAGCAGGCAGGTGGGACTAGTTTAGTTTGGGATTATGTTCGGCATGGACCAAAGGGCCTGTTTCCATGCAGTATGACTCTATGTAACTAGTTCGGAAGGTTTACACCAAACAAGTGTATGTTGGATATTTAACAGATATAAGAGTCACCACAAAATTGTTGCACAAGATAATGGCTCATGGTTTAGAGAGTAAGATTAGGATAAATGCAGGATTGGTTATAGGACAGGATGAGGGATAGACAGTAAAAACAGAAAGAACTGCGGATGCTGTAAATCAGGGACAAAAACAAAATTGCTGGAAAAGCTCAGCAGGTCTGGCAGCATCTGTGAAGGAAAAACAGAGTTAACGTTCCGGGTCAGGTGATCCTTCCTCAGAACACCAGGGATATCAGGGAAAAACAGGGCACTTTCAGATTGACAGGCTTTAACTACCAGTGCTGGTGCCTCTGTTATTTACAATCTATATTAATAACAGATGAAGGGGCAGAGTTGATGTATCCATATTTGCTGATGAAATAAAGTTAGGTGGAAATGTAAGCTGTAAAGAGGACACAAGAGTTCAATATTAATCCTATGCAAATAGATCCATTTGAATTGGTAAAATTAAAAAGAAGCTGAAATGAGTTTGACAGTGACCAGCATTAAGGTGGCAGACTATAATGTTGTATATTGCATTAGGCAGTTCACAACCACCTTCTCAAGGGCAACTATAGATGATCAATAAATATTGGCTTTTAATGGTAAGAAACATAAATGTTGGAATCCCCAGAATTAGTGGTCTTGTACGTGAAACACAGAAAGCTAATATGCAGGCAGAGCAAGCAATTAGGAGGACAAATGGTATGTTAACCTTTTCTGAGAATGTGTGGAGGACAAGAACATTAAAGTTTTGCTGCAATTGTACAGACCTTATCTATTCTGTTATTATATTTCAGACTTATATATAGTATGAATTCTGCGCTCAATAATGTTAGTTATGTCACATGACTGTAACATTACATATAACTGGCTATGATGACTATGTCACTGTGCTGACCCTATTGCACTAACCATTGCATTGAGTTGAAGATGAGGCAAGTACCTTTATACCAGAACAATGTCATCTATCTTTCATAACGATACATCACCTGTTGGTTTGTAAACATAATATGCCAAATAAATACCGCAGATGCTGAAAATCTGAAATAGAAACAGAAAATGTTGGATAAACTTAGCATGTCTGGCAGCATTTGTGGTGAGAGAAACAGTTAACATTTTGAGTCTAAAGACTGTTCTTCAGGTCTTGAGTTTCTGACATTTTCTGTTTAATTTACTGGTTTTAATCCAACATACTTTCTTTACCCTTTAAAAGATAGGAACACTCTCTGACAGATGTGCAGGGATGCATAGTCAGGTACATCTCTACACATTAAATAATGCCTCAACAAACATGAAACATGACCGTGTTTTTATACACATGGCTTGACTTAGCCGTTGTAGCAGATAGATGTATATGATTATACATTATATGGATATACATTATATAAATAGATGGATAATATCTGATTATTAACATAACACTTTTAGAATCTAATTTATTACCCTGCCTGACCACTGACAGATAACACACAGTTCGGATATGCTGTCTATTTCTTTGCTGGAACTGGCCGTATTTTATTACAACATCATATGATCTGGCCAGCTACATTAATGCAATATCTTTTCATGAACACTTGTGATCCTGAGGCTATCATGAATGCTTTGTCCTTGTTTGAATTGGGATAACTGTCTGCTCATTCATTGGTCACACTGTTTTGACGATTATACCATTTTCTCACCTTCTTTCCAACAATGCACAGGTGGCACAGTGGCTCAGTGGTTACCACTGCCGACTCACAACATCAGGGACCTGGGTTTGATTCCAGCCTCAGGTGACTCGCTGTGCAGAGTTTGCATATTATCCCTGTTTCTGCATGGATTTCCTCCGGGTGCTATGATTTCCTTCCATAGTTCAAAGATGTGCAGGTTAGGTGGATTGGCCATGCTAAATTACCCAGAGTGTCCAGGAATGTGCAGTCTAGGTGGATTAGCCATGGGGAATGTGGGGTAATGGGGATAGGGTAATGGTCTGAGTCTGAGTGTGATGCTCTTCAGAAGGTCAGTGTGGCCTCAATGGGCTGAATGGCCTGCTTCAACACGGTAAGGATTATATGAAGAAGAAAGAGCTGTGTGGATCCGTCTTTCAAGTACAAGAGTTGCTGGTGAGGATATACCGTTGCCCTGAAGAGTAGCATATAAATTTAACATCATGATCTGAAAATCTCAGCAAGTCACTATCCTTAAGTATCGTGGATTTTATGGTACAGACAATGCTTTCTGTGAGATTTTTCAGCTGAGTGTAGCAGGGAGAAGAGGTAATATGTTGAATACCCCATTCCTGCACATGTCTTGGAAGGGTGTACAATTATACTGCAGATCATTGTCAGACACAATTTGTGGAGGTACACAAAACATATAGTGGCCATATTTTAGCAATAATTACATGAGTGGTATCTTTGATTCGTTGCAATGAAATAGAACCAAGATGTAATTGCGTCCTTAGGCATGGAAATATACGTCACATTATGGCTCTGAAGGCATCTCATGTGGAAGGAAGGGTTTCAACTCTTATTTTGTTTTGTCTTCTTTTCACTGCCACTTTGATCAGTCCTCTGGCCCTCAATTTCTGAAGCTGTTGCCCTGGCACTGGCAACATTTGGGGAGGATTTGTGCTCACAGAATTGGTTCCTCACTAACACCCCCACCCGTGCCCCATAAGCTCATGCCATTTTACTAGGTGAGAATTCATGAGGTTTGTAGCATGCACTCCTCATACACTGTCAGAGTGCAAGGCAGAGAATTAAGGAATGAGGTCATTTGTTATTTGAGGTTTTCACAGAATCCTAGTCTTTAAAAAGATTGACTGATCAGGAAAGGAAATCTGGTGGCTAGCCAACCAATAGACAAGAGTGAGGCAGCAAACTGCAGCAGGACGTGGAAAATGGATTTCATGCCCAGAGGAGAAAACACCTATAATACCTGGAAATGAATATACTGGCCCGACTGAACCTCAGTTTTGAAGTATAATAAACTAATCAGAGCAGCTTGTCTCATTCACTAGTTTTACAGGTTTTTCCTTCTGTGTGGTTGAACCACAGCAGTAAGCCTTTCTCAATTTACATTCCACTCTCCTGACTGATCTTGGGAAGATGGGGTCTGTTAGGAAACTGAGAATCTAAATCCAAACCCCAGACCCCAATCTTTAAGAATTATGTTGAGAAGTGTCCTGGGTTTTTGATACATGTCCTGCTGATACCTATGCATGTGCTCAGGACTGTCACTGAACTGCTGTGGGGTTTTGAATGAAATGAACATTTAACTGCAAAGCATTGTTGAAAGGAGAATAACAATTCAGCCAGAGTATATAAATTTCAATCAAGGAAATAAATCCTAAAACGTCATTGTTTTGGTGACAGGAACTAATGGGCTTTAGTTAAAGTTTAACCAACTGTTTCCTTTTAACAACAAAGTTTATGAATGTGCATGTACAATACCAGGCTCCAGGACTCTCTTCATTTTAGATGTTTATTGCAATAGTGCAGGTAAGAATATTCCCAAGACATTAAAAGCTTATATATTAACTTGTAGCTAATTATTAACTAACATATGGTATGTACGCACGGCAGGAGAATACAATGCAAATTTCTTTTTCTTGTTTGTTTTTGCTGTTCCTCTGAAAGATTCAAAAAGTGCTGTGTGCCCACAACCTGTATAGATCAAGTTACCCAAGTAACCAAGTGTACTGTGTCGTGAGCTAGACTTATTCTCTTTCTTCTGAGCAGTGGCTAATTGTGACCCTCCGATCCCCATGACAACCCCACCCCTCCTGCCTCAACCCTCATTCTTTGTGACTCTCTTCAAAAAAGGCCAAAACTGGGCCTTCCTGCATTGTACAGTTTGTAGTCACAATACAGTTTATATTTGCTCATGAGGCATCAGACTGGGAAAGTATCCCTAATTAATGTAAAATACAAAAGATGCCCTCTGCTTCTTTAATTACTTGTTGCATTAATCAGGTTACAGCCATTTTCAAGTGCAAACAAAACTTTTTTTTTATTTGCTCACAGGATGAGAGTTTCACTGGTTAGGTTAATATTTATGGCCCATCCCACAGTTAAGTGTCAACCACATTGCTGTGGGCATGGACTCACATGTAGGCCAGACTGGATAAGGATGGCAATTTCCTTCCCTAATGGACATTAGAGAACCAGATAGGTTTTTCCCAACAATTGTCAACAATTTCATGGTCATCATTAGCCTCCTAATTCCAGATATTTGTTGTAGCCAAATTCCACCATCTGCCATGGCAAGATTCAAACCCAGGCCCCCAGAATATGACCAGGTCTCTGGATTAACAGTTCGGCGATAGTACCACAAGGCCATCCCCTCCCCAAAGAAAGCTTGAAGGAATAGAGTTGAAAAGTACAGAAATTAATCTAAACTTATATAAAATCTTGGTTAGACCAAGTTTTGAACACTGCAAACTCTGATGTAAAGTGTGTAATTTAAATATTTTTAACTAATTTACTTTTAGATTTTTGGATTTTGAATAAGTGACAAATGGGCTCTTTGTGTGACTGAAGTAGTTTACTTGTCAGTAATTTTGGAGCTATAACGTGTGACTTCCTGGAGGGTAATAGGCATTTGTTTACATTGGAAATAAATACTGTAGCCCATTCAACTTTCCGGTAGAATATTCTGCAAGTTTTTTGTTTGGGCTTGGGAAAACATCCATAGCTTGGTAAAAGCCTTTTTAGTTTCAGTTTGGGGCAATCTTCAGAAGACCTGGCTGAAGCCAGATGCATAAAACAGTTGTTTGTGAGAAAGGGAAGTAATTTAGGGCAATTAAGAATTAGGTTATCTCAGTGTAAAGAATTTAGCTTTATTGTTCCAGAAGTGTTTTTGTTAAAACCTTCACAGGATTATTTGAAGTGGAGAAAGTCTAAGCTCAGTTGTAGGAAGGCTGCAGGAAGAGGCTATCAGTCTCTCAAGATATGGAATTGAAGCCACAGCTAAATTAATTCCTATATATATAAAAGGAAAGGAAATTCTCTCTGGTGTGAGGACTATAAAGGAGGGATTAATAGGTTGGGATTAATAGAATTGTACTTTACCGTACGTTTTAAAATCTTTAATTTTGGGTTATATGAAAATAGTTTGGTTTATTCTATCTTCATTTCCTTTGTGTAATAAACTTCTGTTTTATTGCCAAATCCAAACCTGCTGTATTACGTACTTGTGTTTCAGTGAAAGATGGCTTTGTTAAACCTAAAGAAAAACCAAGATATGATCTGCCAACCCAGGCTTCAGTTTAGGCTCTGACATGTCCATTAATAACATCAGCTGGGATAATCACAAAACAGTACAGGTCTCCACAGAACAAAAAAGATATGAAGCATTGGAGAAACTGCAAAATACTTAGTAGAATGAAAGCAGAACTGAGGCTGTGTACCTATGAGAAATGATTGAGAAAATATAGTTCTTTTCTCCAAAATTTGAAACATGCCTGAGATCTTTAAGATTGTGAAAGGGTGTCTCACAAACACCAGAATGTCGTCTAAGCGCTTGGGTTATAAGTATTAGAACAGTGTGGTCCTCATCAAGGACAAAGGGGCAGTGAGTGCTTATTGGAAGGAACATTTCAAGGATAGTGGATGCATTGGTCCAAGGGAAAATCCTTGGATTCTGGGGAAGTACCAGATGATTGGAAAAATGCAGCAGCAGGCCATTCAACCCATCAAAGCCCAACCCTCCAAAGAGCATCCCACCCAGACGCAGGCCCCTAACCTGTAACCCTGCATTTCCCATGACTAATCTACCTAACCTGCACATTTTTGGCCTATTGGAGGAAACCGGAGCACACAAAGGAAACCTACACAGACACGTAGAGAATGTACAAACTCCACACAGACCATCACCTGAGGGTGGAATCAAACCCAGGTCCCTGGTGCTATGAGGCACCAGTGCTAACCACTGAGCCACCGTGCTGCTCAACATAACACCTGTATTCAAAAAAGCAGGAGGGAAAAAGTATGGAACGATAGGCTGATTAACCTGGCATCTATTGTTGGACAAGTATTGGAACCTATTATCAAGGAAGTAATAGCAGAACATTTGAAAAAATCATAACCCAATCAAGCAGAGTCAGCATGGCTTCATGAAAGGGAAATCCTGCCTGACTAATTTGTTAATTTTTCTCAGAAATCTCAAACAAAGTGGATAGAGGGGAATGAGTAAATGTGTTATATTTGGACTTCCAAAGGCATTCAAGAAGGTACCTCACAAAAGGTTGAATTACATGATAAGAGCCTATGGTGTTGGAGGTAATGTATTGGCATGGATAGAGAATTGGATCATGCACAGGAAACAGCAAGTGGTTCTTTTCCAGCTTGGTCACCTGTGACCAGTGGGGTTACACAGGTATCAGTACTGGGACCACAATTATTAGCAAATATATTAATGGCTTGGAGGAAGGAAGCGAACATACTAAAGCCAAGTTTGCAAAAAAACACCGAAAAAGATGAAAAGGCAGGTTGGGAGAGGGATACACACAGTTTACAGAGAGGTATTGGTAGGTTAGTTATTTGGGTGAAGAGTTGGCAAATGGAGTATTATGTAGAAAAATGTGAAGTTGTTAATGTTGGAATGGAGAACAAAATTGGCTTGAAGGTAGGAGACAGAGAGTGGTGATGGAAGGTTGCTTTTCAAACTGGAGGCCTGTAACCAGCAGTGTGCCACAAGGAGCGGTGCTGGGTCCACTGCTTTTTGTCATTTATATAAATGATTTGGATGTGAACATAGGAGGTGTGGTTAGTAAGTCTGCAATTGACACCAAAATTGGAGTTGTAGTGGACAGCCAAGAAGGTTACCTCAGAGTACAACGGGACCTTGATCAGATGGGCCAGTGGGCCAAGGAGTGGCAGATGGAGTTTAATTTAGGTAAATGTGTGGTGCTGCATTTTGGAAAGGCAAATCAAGACAGGACTTATACAGTTAATGGCAAGGTCCTTGGGAGTGTTGCAGAACAAGGGGACCGTGGATTGCAGGTTCATACTTCCTTAAAAGTGGAGTTGTAGGAAACAGGGTAGTGAAGAAGGCGTTTAGTACTTTGGCTTTTATTGGTCAGTGCATTGAGTATAAGAGTTGGGAAATCATGTTGTGGCTAAACAGGACATTGGTTAGGCCACTTTTGGAATATTACGTTAATTTCTGGTCTCTCTGCTACTGGAAGGATGTAGTGAAACTTGAAAGGGTTCAGAAAATATTTGCAAGGATGTTGCCAGGGTTGAGGGTTTGAGCTATAGTGAGAGGCTGAATAGGCTGGAGCTATTTTTCCTGGAGCATCAGAGACTGAGGAATGACCTTTTAGAGGTTTATAAAATCATGAGGGGCGTGGATAGGGTAAATAGTCAAGGTCCTTTCTCCAGAGTTAGGGCGGGTGTTCCAAAACCAGAGGGCAAAACTGGGAGAGTCTAGAACCAAAGGGGATAGTCTCAGAATAGAGGGGTGCCAATTTAAGACTGAGATGAAGAGGAATTTCTTCTCTCAGAGGATTATGAGGCTTTGGAACTTCTTGCCATGGAGAGCTGTGGGGGCAAGTCCTTATGTACATTTAAGGCTGAGGTAGATCGATTCTCGATCAGTTAGGGAATGAAGGATTATAGGGAAAACACAGGAAAGTGGACATGAGGAGTGTCGGGTCAGCCATGGTTATATTGAATGGCAGAACAGTTTTGATGGACCAAATGGCTGACTCCTGTTCTTATTTCTTATGGTCTATTGACCTAGCAAGACACAATTTAAGGGAAATTAGGGGTAGGTAACAGATGCAGGCATTGCTGGTGACACTAATGTCCCAAGAAAAAATTTTAAAAAGCAACTCAGTTAAAAATGATTGTTTGCGTTTCAGAGTAGGAAGCAACAATGTGAAAGATTGTTTTCATACTGTAGGAGACTGTTGTAGTGAATGTGGGTGTGGTCACCTGACCATAGGAAGAATATTCCTACCCCTGGGCCGGATATGCAATTGAGCCACCCTGATAGCATAAAGCATTCAAAGCTTAAGCTATGAGAAAGGTAGTTCAATTTGACCTGACTCGTGTCCAGAACGGAGAACAGTTATTAGGTTTTACATAACTAAAAGGTCACAGAAACGCATTTCCTGATTTTATGAGGGGATAAGCCGTTTTGTGGAAGGATCTTTCAATTTTCTCCCAAAGTTTAATGATTCATCAAGGAATCAGCTTGTAAAGAGACTACCTTGAGTAAAAATTAATCCATTTCCAACTTGTAAAGTTGTTTCACACACTTGGACTGTTGACAAAGAACTTTCTTTTCATCCGAGTTAACTATCCCACTCATTTGAAAAGCTGCGGATTCGTGCAAACCAAAGGCAGAAGAGTGGAAACGGAAGATAAAGAAAATCCAAGGAAAATATCAAAGATTGGAATTGAACGCAAAGAAAGAATGAGTAACCAATAACAGATAATGCAATGAAGTCGGAAGGCAAGAGAGCAGGTAATCCCAGCCTTTCAAATGGAATTATTTCTTTCTAATAAATGCTCAATGTAGTCACAATTGCTTATTTGTGTATATTATTGCCGTGGCTCAGAAATAATGATTTAAATGGCTAGTTTAACCTCATCCCTCCCAGACGGCGTGTGTGTTGTGAGCAGGATGAGGGGTGTTGAGGTGATAGAGACAGGTATTTGTAATAACGGGAGTGATGAGAGGATGAGGTTGGGGTCACACTGGAATAGAATGAGGACATTCAGCCCCTCAATCCTGTTCCACCATTCAATGAGATTATGGCTAATCCGTTTGTTAAATCTGTTTTAGTTCTTAATTCCATATCCCTTAATAATGTGGCCTCACAAAAGACCATCAAATTTCAATTTAAAATTATTAATTGAGCTGCCATCTACTTCTTTACATCAACGGGACTTACTTCCAAACTTCTAACCCCCTTTGTGTGAATGAGGGCTTTCCACACTTCTGCCTATTTCTTAGATATGATTTTTCTGGTTTTGTTTCCCTGTCCTGGACTCCCCCCAATACTACCCTCCCTTGGCTGCATCTAAAATCAGAGAATATTCCTCTGTCTTGCATTTCCAATATATTTCCCATTGATGGCAAATTACACCCTCATGTCTCTCTCACTGCTGTTAGACCTGACTATCACAGACGGCTGTCAAGGTTGAGTTGTTAAGTATACTCAAGGCTGAGATAGGCAGATTTCTAATCAATAGGGAATAATCAGATCAGCCACGATGTCATTGAACGGCAGAGCAGATCCAATGGCCTTAATGGCCTAATTCTGCTATTCCTTGGTCTTATCTCTAGCTGGTCCCCTGCTCTGGATCCAAATACCCTGTTACCTCTGGGACATTACTTCCTTTTGCACCAACTCTGGACTCAAATCCCCATCACCCAACATACACTTGGCACCCTACTTAACTGGCATCCTACCCCTCTGTTCTTACCTGCTAACCCTACCATTCATTTAGGTCCTCTGCAACATAGTTGTACTGGTGATTTGTTGTGATAGAACTGGGCCTTCTATGTCTCTTTAAGGTCACTGTTCAGTAATCTGTGATGGTGTATGGCCTGAATGATCAAAATCCAAGATCAGAGAGTAATTGCAAGAGATATTTCAGCAGATTGGATGAGCACTTGAACTGTTGTAACATTCAAGATTATGGGTCTAGTGCTGGAAAGTGGGACTAGTGTAGATTTAGTGTAGCTTTGGTGGTATAGACTTGATGGGCCAAAAGGGTCTCTTTTCTACTGTATGATTCAATAATTCGAAGAACTGGCAAGGCCAGCATTTTTTGACCATTCATAATGGTCTTGAGAAAGCCTTATTTTTGTTCTGATATAACTGAGTGATTTTTTAGGTTGCATGAGCACACAGTGAATGGCTCACATTTATGTAAGAGACAAGGTAAGGATGGCACTTTTCCTTGTCTAAAGAATATCGGGAAACAACTTATCTGACTGGTTAAGTATAACTTTTTCTACAACTTTTTTTTGTTCAAACTGAATTCGATTTCACAAACTACTTTAATAAGATTTGAACTCACATTCTCTGTCTAAGTCTCATGAACTGTGAGTCCAGTAATAGCAGCATTACACCACTGTTGCTGGTAGCAGCCAAAGGCATCCACAGAATTATAGAATTGTTACAGTATAGAAGGAGGCAATACCTTTCCTTATTATAGTTTTAGCACTTTATGAATACATATATCATACATTGACACATGAATGGGAGGCGAACAGTAGGTTAGAAAGTGTGCATGGGGAATAAGAAATGGCTGTAAATATGCTTAGGAGTCTTGACATAAAGGTTAGAAATTGGCACTGTCTTGGTGGGCTGAAGGGCCTGTTCCTGTGCTGTATTGCTTTGTATTCATATTATACATGAAATGGTATGTAAAGTCCCCTAGACGCGAGATTCATTATTTACGCATAATGATACTTTGTGAATGGCAAATTATTAATTTAAAAATCTTTAGAAAATGAAGCATCATATCTAAGTAAAGAAACAGGAAGGAAAATGCAAAATTAATAATACCTTTTTATGTTTTTTCCTTAGCACAACATCATATCAATGAAGTATGGATCTGACCTAAGAACCAAGGCTGCTCACGTTACAAAGAAATACTGCCATGTCTAAAAGCAAGAGTTCTCTTGTAAAGTGAACTTCATTGGAAAGAGAAAAGGAGGGACTGAATTGGACCACTGCCAATTATTTTTTTCTCCGTGTTTGCTATGGCTTTTCGTTGGCGTATCACTAACTCCAGGCTGGGATTATTTATGTTTGTAACACTTTCCTGCTTTCAATGGTCTTCAGCCATACAAAACTGTTCCAGGAAGCAGAACAATTTCAATAATGTCTCTGAAACTCAATACAGCAGTAATCACCATCTGGTTTCTGGGACAACATTAGTTCTTTATCAAATTGTGCACAACTTCCTTGATATGGTTCAACCAAACCCCTTTCCATCAGGTGAGAAGCCTTTATTTTTACTAATGGGAGTACTACATACAAATATATGATTTAAGTCATTTGGCCACTTGATCCTGCTCTGCCATTCAATGGGATTCATCGCTGATCTGATTATGGCCTCAACTTCATGTTCCAGCCTAACCCCAAAAACCATTGATTTCCTTTCTCATCAAGAATTTATCTACCTCAGCCTTAAATGTCTTAATGGTCTTGCCTCCATGCTCTCTGGGGAGGATAGTTTCAAAGTCTCAAATTTCTGAGAGAGAAATATTTCTCCTCATCACTGTCTTCAGTGGAAAATTTGCTAATTGTTAAATGGTGTTCCCTAGTTCTGTTTGACAAAATGAAATAACCTTTCAGCACCCATCCTCTCAAGTGTCTTAGGATCTTATATATTTCAATTGGATCACATCTTATTCTGTGAATGGGTATAGATCCAACCTGTTCAACATTTCTTCATGACGTAAACCTTTCATTCCAGGAGTGGATTGTGTGAAGATTTTCTCAAATGCTTCTAACGCATTTATAGCTTTCATCAAACCATATGGAGTCCTTTACGGCTTCAACAGAACTTAAGTATTTTTATTTTCCTTTAACCTTGCAATAAACATAAACATGCCATTTGCCTTTTTAATCACATTAACGTAGCTGCCTGTCAACTTTTCATGATTCATGTCCAAGGACACCCAGATCCCTCTATCGTTCAGAGTTCTGCAATCTCTCTCTATTTAAAAAATATGCCGTTTTTCACATTTCCACATAACCAGTTCACATTTTGCCGCACGATACTTCATCTGCCAAATTTATGTCCACTTACTTAACCCATCGATATGCTTTTGAAGACTCCTTACAACCCCTTCACAACTTACTTTCCTACCTACCTCAGTGTCATCAGCGAGGTTTGCAAGCATACATTTGGTCCCTTCGTCCAAGTCACAGATATAAGTTATAAATAGTTGAGGGTCCAACATTGATCCCTGTGGCATACTATTTGTCGCATTTTGTGTAGTAATCTTTAATGTGGCACTTTGTCAAACGCCTTCTAGAAATCTAAGTACATTATATTCACCAGTGTCAGTATAGCAACTGACCCGGATCACCAATGGCATCTGGAGAAATTTAAAAGGAGGGTCTTGTGGAGCAGTGGTAGTGTTTTTATCTCTGGGCCAGAAGGTTCAGATTCAAGTCCCACCTCAGCATTTGAGATAAAAGGTACTGCAGATGCTGGAGAATCCGAGATAACAAGCATGGGGCTGGA
>JAHRHZ010000139.1:10226162-10261817 GCA_024137785.1 Ginglymostoma cirratum | reverse complement strand
GAAGGGTTTAGGCCCGAAACGTCAAGTTTTCCTGCTCCTATGATGCTGCTTGACCTGCTGTGTTCGTCCAGCCCCATGCTTGTTATCCCACCTCAGCATTTGATAGCCAAAGAATTGTGTCATGACAGGTCCAAATATATTGATTAAAAAGTAATAAAGGGGTAGGGGACAGGTGATAGTGAAGATTAGGGAATGATCTGTGTAGCTGTTTGGTTAATAAATTCCAGTATGAGGAAAACAAGTCTTAAAGTCCAATTCATTAACAGGCTTAAATTTGAATTAACATTGTGTGCCTAAAGATTAAAGTTAGAAATTAAGAGTTTCTTACAGGCAGAAGGTTGCATTATGAGCTACTTTTACGAAGATTGGCACAAAGTGTAAGGTTTTGGAATTCTCACTAATGTTCTGTGCAGCCGAACATTTTGACTAATGGAGAAAGGAAGTAGACAGAAGGACATGATTTATACTTTATCAAAGAAAGAAAAAGGCATGGGATTGGCTCTGTGTCATGGATAGGTGGGAGAGGTGAATTGGACTGTTTTCAGTGTCCCCCTTGCCTCTCCATAACAGGAGTTTTTATTTGAGTTTTTTTATTTTGTTCCCATTTTAAAAATAGACAGTGGCGCCAAATTTGATCAAATGTTTTGAGGGGGTAACCAGGAGTGTTGATGTGGGTAGTGCATGTGATGTATTCTACATGGACTATAGCAAGGTTTTTGATGAGGGCCCCCATGGCAAACTGGTGAGGAAAGTAACAGACTGTGGGGTCCAAGACAAAGTGACACAATGGACCCAAAATTGGCTGAGAGGCAGGAAGCAGAGAATCCCGCCACGGCAGATAATGGAATTTGAATTCAATAAATAACTGGAACTATGAGTCTATATGACTCTATACAATAAGCATTCCAATAATCAAATAATCCCTCGGATAAGATTAGCTATTATGTTTGTAGAACAGAATTCTTGTAACTAGGCTGCACCTTATTTACATGATTATTAGGCTTGTTGTGAAATTTGAAACCTTTGATTTCCTTCATTGTTTCTCCACATTCCCCCACCCCATGGTAGGCTGATGGAGAAAGTGAAGTTGCATGGAGTCCAGGGTGTACTAGCTAGATGGACAGAGAACTGGCTGGGCAACAGGAGACATTGAGTTGTATTGGAAGGGAGTTTCTCAAAATGGAGAACTGTGACCAATGGTGTTCCACAGGGATCCATGTTGGGACCACTGTTGTTTGTGATACACAATAATCACAGATCACAGATAAATGATCTGGAGGAAGGTAGAGATGGTCTGATTAGCAAGTTTGCAGATGACACTAAGATTGGTGGAGTAGCAGATAGTGAAGGGGACTTTCGGAGAATGCAGCAGAATGTGGATAGATTGGAGAGTTGGGTGGAGAAATGGCAGATGGAATTCAATCCAGGCAAATGCGAGGTGATGCATTTTGGAAGATCTAATTCAAGAGCGAACTATACGGCAAATGGAAAAGTCCTGGGAAAAATTGATACTCAGAGAGATCTGGGTGTTCAGGTCCATTGTACCCTGAAGGTGGCAACGCAGGTCGATAGAGTGGTCAAGAAGACACACAGCATGCTTTCATTCATCGGATAGGGTATTGAGTATAAGAGTTGACAGGTCGTGTTACAGTTGTATAGGACTTTGGTTCGACCACATTTGGAATACTGCATACAGTTCTGGTCGCCAAATTACCAAAAGGATGTGGATGCTTTGGAGAGGGTGCAGAGGAGGTTCACCAGGATGTTGCCTGGTATGGAGGGCGCTAGCTATGAAGAGAGGTGGAGTAGATTAGGATTATTTACATTAGAAAGACGGAGGTTGAGGGGGGACCTGACTGAGGTCTACAAAATCATGAGAGGTATAGACAGGGTGGATAGCAAGAAGCTTTTTCCCAGAGTGGGGGTCTCAATTACTAGGGGTCACGATTTCAAGGTGAGAGGGGAAAAGTTTAAGGGAGATATGCATGGAAAGTTCTTTACACAGAGGGTGGTGGATGCCTGGAATGCGTTGGTAGTGGGGGTGGTAGAGGCGAGCACAATAGCGTCATTTAAGATGTATTTAGACAGATACATGAATGGACAGGGAGCAGAGGGATACAGATCCTTGGAAAATAGGCAACAGGTTTAGATAGAGGATCTGGATTGGCGCAGGCTTGGAGGGCTGAAGGGCCTGTTCCTGTGCTGCAATTTTCTTTGTTCTTTGTTCTTTTATTCTTCCTGAAAAGCCATACAACGATAATCTATTGAACAAGATATGATCTTGAGTATACGTGGTACTATTTTGTAAAAAGGTAAAATAAATGCCATTATTAGGACAGATTCAAATTATAGTTCCCTGTGTTGAAAATTGCTGTCTGATTGTCCAGTCACCTAGAAACTAGGTATATACTGATCTCACCAGTTCTTTTTCTCATACTTTGTAATGCCTCAGTTTTAATTCAACATGTGTTGCTAAGGGTGCGGCTGGGTAAACAGCTCTCTTTATCTCTCCACCACCCTGCGTCGGCTTTAACTATTTCCTTTCCAAAGAACACAAGACAAGTAATAGATGACAGAAAGATGGTGGCATAATAGTGAGGCCATTGGACTAGTAAACAGCCTGAGGCTTATTCTTCGCTGGCACAGATTCAAAGCTCACCAGTGGTGCTACTTAAATTTTATTAATATATGTGGGATCGAAAACTTGTATGGTGCCATGTAATATTCATCAACTGTTGTAAAAACCCATCTGGTTCCTGAATGTCCTCCCATTTCAAGGACCGTAACATCCCCCCTCCGATGATTGAAAATGCCCTCAAACACATCTCTTGCATTTCCCACACTTCTGCTCACACATCCCCTCCCCCCAACAAAATTAAAGACTGAATCCCCCTTGTGCTCACATACCACCCCATCAACCTCCGCATCCAGCGTATCATTGTCTGCCACTTCTGCCACCTGCAATCTGACCCCACAACCAAGGATATATTTCCCTCCCCACCTCATTTGCCTTTCATAGGCACCGCGCTCTCTGTGAATCCCTTCATTCCACACTCCCCACTAACCCCACCTCCCCTGGCACCTTTCCCTGCAATCGCCGGAAGTGCTACACCTGCCCTTGCACCTCCCCCATCACCTCCATTCAAGGCCCAAAGCAAATCTTTCACATCAGACAGGGGTTCACCTGCACGTCTGTCAACTTGGTCTGCTGTATCCACTGCTCCCGATATGGCCTCTTCTACATTGGTGAGACCAAGTGCAGACTCGGAGACCACTTTGTAGACCACTTGCGCCCTGTTCATGATAAATGACAACAGCTTCCGGTCACCAACCATTTTAACTCCCCCTCCCACTCCCTGAGTGACATGTCCATCCTGGGCCTCCTTCAGTGGAACAATGATGTAACCCGCAAACTGGAGGAATAAAACCTCGTGTTCTGCCTCGGGAGCCTACAACCCGATGGCCTAAACATGGAATTCACCAGTTTTAAAATATCCCCACCCCCAGCCGCATCCCATGTCCAAGCCCTCCTCTCATCCCTGCCTCCTTGAACTAACAGAACCTGTCTGTCTTCTCTCCCATCTATCCGCTCCTCCCACCTCACTGACCACCACTCCCTGTCTGCATTCACCAATCACCATCCCACCTACCTTCCCCAGCCCCATTCCTCCTCTGTGTATTTATTTCTGAGCTCCCTTACCCCTTCCCATTTCTGAAGAAGGGTCCCTACCTGAAACGTCAGCTTTCCTGCTACTCTGATGCTGCCTGGCCTCCAGCTCCACACTGTGTTGTCTCTGGTTCTTGAATGTCTTTTAGGGAAGGGAATTTGCCATTCTTACTTGCTCTGGTTTACCTGTGACTCCAGACCCACTACAATATCGTTGGCTCTTAGCAGCCCCATGAAATGGTCAAGAAAGTCACTCACTTCAAGGGGGTAATTAGGGATGGGTAAGAAATGGTGAACCTGCCAGTGACATCAAATATCACAAAACAATTTTTTAAAAAAAGTAAAAAGATTATTCAACCACTCAGTAATTGGCTAAGACACATGTTATGGCAAGCAGGTTTGCACAACTTGAAAAAATGTGAAAATCGAAAGAACTGCGGGTGCTGTAAATCAGGAACAAAACCAGAAATTGTTGGGAGCATCTGCGAAGAAAAATCAGATTTAATGTTTTGGGTCCAGTGACCCTTCCTCAGAGGGTTCAGGGTTCTGAGGAGGGGTCGCCGGACCCGAAACATTAACTCTGTTTTCTCTCCACAGATGCTCACAGACCTGCGGAACTTTTCCAGCAAATTCTGTTTTTGTTCCTTAAAAGAAAAGGACATGAGTAGACCATTTAGCTGTTCAAGTCCACTGTGTTACTTAATGGGATCAGTGGTTGATCTTTTACTTCAACACCATTTTTTTGCACTATCCCATATCCCTTCATGATTTCAATATGTAGAAATCTATCGCTGTCAATCTTGAACATGTTCAGTGACTGAGCCTCTACAGTCCCGCCAGGGCAGAGCATTACTATGATTTCCAACTCACTGTGTGAAGAAATTCCTTCTTTTCGCAGCCCTAAATAATCTGCTCCTTACTCTGAGACCCGTGTACCTAGACTTCTTGGTCACGGGAAGCATCCATCCTGCATTCATCCTATTGGTCGCTTGTAAGAATTTTGTATGTTTGAATGAAACCACCCTCATTCTTCTTAAACAGAGAGAATCCAATCCCAGTCTACTTAATCTGTCATCAAAGGGCTGTCCCTCCACCTAGCAATTAGTTTGGCGCATGTTTGTCACATTCCCTCTGTGACAAATATATTTTTCCTCAGGTATGGAGATTAAAAGTGCATGTAATATTTCAAGTATGATCTCTCCAAGGTATTACTTAATTTCAGTAAAAGACATCTTTATCCCTATACTCACACCCTTTTATAATAAAATCATAAACCAAAATGTTTTAAAGTCATTCATGGGATGTGGGCGATGCTGGCTAGGCTAGCATTTATTGCCCATTCCTAATTGCCCTTGTGAAGGTGGCACTGTGCTGCTTTCTTGAGCTGCTATAGTCCTTGGGGTGTAGGGTTGCCCACAGTGCTAAGAGGAAAGGGAATTCCAGGATCTTGGCCCAGGCACAATGAAGGAATTGTGATGCATTTCCAGGACAGAATGGTATGTGTCTTGGAGGGAAATTTGCAGGTGGTTGTGTTCCCTTGTACCTGCTGCCCCTGTTCTAGATTATAGTGGCTCTGGATTTGGAAGATGCTCTAATTTCCTTCTTTCCGAGCCCTTTCTTTACTGCAATCACAAGGCAGCTTGCAGACTAACTATTCAGTCTTATTGATTAGAAGCATCAACTTCAAGGCGCATGGGGATACAGAATATCTAGCTATCTTCCAATTCTTTGTTGCTTCTCTGCAAACCATTGTATTTTTATAGTCTGAAGGCTTTCTGTCTCTGCATTGCTCGCACGCTGGCCCCTGGGCAGGCAGATAGCTTGTCAGCGAGTTGTTGTTCTCCTGAGCATTCCTGATCCACATAACTGACCCTGATTGAAAAACCATGAACAGCCTGTCTCCTAGCAAAACTTCCTGAAACACAAACCCATTGTGCCACTGAGTCTCCAACATCTTCCCAACTCCCCCCACCCCAGACACCACTTAATGCTTGAACAAAGGAACAGTATGAATACAACTCATATGAGTTCCAGTAACTTGTTTTTAAAGGTTCAATATCTCTTTGCACAGTCCTTGCTTTAAAGCAATATCCTTTTCTCATTTTGGTCCATAATCCAAAACTAAGAAAGATAAAGAAATGTGGTCTTTACAAAGACAAAGTCCCAAGAAACTGTTAGATACACAAATAAAAAAATGTTTTAGCTACTCACATGGTTAATTACATGGGATCAATATCTCTGCTGATTTGTGTCCAAAATGAATGATCATTAATGTTCACTAATAGAGCTGTTTGTTTCTATTTCACAGATTTAGTCAACATACTCATACAAAATGCTGCAAGTCTACAGCACAACTATGTAAAGGTAAGAACTGTGAAACAGCAATGAGTTTCGGTGCTTTTAGGTTGAATGAATAAGATATTGAAATTGGAAAGCATCTCCAAGAAATATCAGAGATAGCAAGAACTGCAGATACTGGAGTCAGAGATAACAAAGTTCAGAAATTTCTGAAGAAGGGTCCCGACCAGAAACGTCAGCTTTCCACTTCCTCTAATGCTGCCTGGCCTGCTGTGTTCCTCCAGCTCCACACTGTGTTACCCAAGAAGTATCACCTTTAATACTCCGTCAATCCCTGTGTACAATTAAAGCCAATATCGGTGAACAGCTGCCTTGATCACTTTCAGCTTGAGGCCAAAGGTGATTCCACCTATTCCCTCCTCCATAAGGAATTTGCCTGTTTCCACCTACGACATTTTAATCAGGGTGACCAACTCTTAAGAGATACAATAGGCAACACTGTGATTGTGGGACCATGTAGGTTGGAGGGTGACCATAAAAAGAGGGAGGGGTGATGCTGGTGAAAATTGGAATGGAAGAGGTGTGAAATGCTGGTAGTCTATAAGAACACAGCAGGGTTGGGGGAGAGGCCAATGGCCATTGCCATACAATAAGTGCTCATAACAAATAAATGATGCAAAGGTAGGAGAAGATTGCTATGGTCAGAGTGCCTCAGGTTGCTCGAGAAAGAAAGGTGAAAGGTGTTCCTTCAGAGATGTGGAACAAAAAATCAAAATAAGGGATGAGACAAAAATAGAAATTGCTGAAGGAATTGCAGGTCTGGCAGCATCTGTAGGAAGCAAACAGAATCAACATTTCGAGTCCAGTGACTCTTCATCAAAGTTAACTCTGCTTTCTTACCACGGATGCTGCCAGACCTGCTGAGTTTCTCCAGCAATTTCTGTTTTTGTTTCAGATCTTCCGTATCCGTAGTTCTTTGTTTTATTAAAGTAAGGGATGATCCTTTAAAATAAAGGACAATTAGTCCCAATCAGTCAATGGGAGAATCAGCTTGAATTACGTGCAGGTGTCTAAGCATGCAACTTAAAACCAGAACCTTCCACTCTTTCACACCACTGTTCAACCAATGTTTGAAACAGGTCTTTATGAGAGTACAGTGGTAGATTAGAGTGATAGAGTGGCCAAAATGGGCCTAGAATATCACCGAGGTCTATCCCCCCAACAAGTGGGAGTTGAGGGAATTGGTATGGGCTCAATGGTAACAAATGCACAGATTTGCATGCATTGTTTGTGACTGGACTACTCTTGTAACAGCAATGTGTGTGTACCAAATGGACTGCAGTGGTTCAAAAAGGCAGCTCACCACCACCTTCTGAAATGGGATGAACAATAAATTCTAGTCCAGCCAGTGACATCTACATCCAAAAGCATGAAAGGTTCTGAAACCAGAAGTAGTAAATGGCATGAGTGACAAAATCAAAGTGAAATGGCAGAAAGCCAAATTTCATTTTGGCAAAATAAAAACAGAAAGAACTGCGGATGCTGTAAATCAGGAACAAAAACAAAGTTGCTGGAAAAGCTCAGCAGGTCTGGCAGCATCTGTGAAGGAAAAAACAGAGCTAACATTTTGGGTCTGGTGACACTTCCTCAGAACCCGAAACATTAGCTCTGTTTTTTCACTCATGCCACTTCTGGTTTCAGAACCTTTCATGCTTTTGGATGTAGATGTCACTGGCTGGACTGGAATTTATTGTTCATCCCATTTCAGAAAGTGGTGGTGAGCTGCCTTTTTGAACCACCGCAGTCCATTTGGTACACACACATTGCTATTAGGGAGGGGTTTCCGTAATTTTGACCCAGCAACACTGAAGGAATGGCAATATATTTCCAAATCAGGATGATGAGCGGGTTGGAGGGGAATTTTCAGATGGCACTGTTCCCAAGCATCTGCTACCCTTGTCCTTTCAATGGTAGTACATGTGTATTTGGAAAGTGCTGTCTAATGAGCCTTCTTGAATTTCTGCAATACCACTAGTAGATGGTGCACACTGCTGCCACTGTGCATTGGTGGTGAAGGGAGTGGATGTTTGTGAATATGATGTGGGCTGCTTTGTCTCCGATGTCAAACTTCTTGAGTGTTGTTGGAGTTGATCTGCTCCAGGCAAATGGAGAGTATCTAATATTCTTGAGTAGATTTTTAGCTTGTGTTGTGGATACTGTGGTTGGTTCACTCACCGAGCTGGTTCATTAGTTTGCAGACCTTTCATTACCCTGCTGGGTAACATCATCAGTGCAGCGTCCGATGAAATGTTATTGTGTTTTCCCGCCTGTTATTCAAACTCTGGGGTCCATTGGAGTTGATTACCTCATTCTGGTTTTTCTTCGCAGTGGTGTATATATAGGGTCTAATTACATATTTACACATCTAATGAACACGTAGAATTAGACCCTATATATACACCACTGCGAAGAAAAACTGCAAATGAGGTAATCAACTCCAATGGACCCCAGAGTTTAAATACCAGGTGGGAAAACACAACGGCACTTCATTGGAGGCTGCGCTGATGATGTTGCCCAGCAGGGTAACGAAACATCTGCAAACTAATGAACCAGCTCGGTGAGTGAACCAACCACAACATCAGTCTCCTGACTTGTTCCTTTAGTGAACAGGCTTTGGGGAGCCAGGAAGTAAGTTCTTAGTATCTGACCTACCCTTGTCGCAACTGTGGTGAGTCCAGACAGTTTGTGGTAAATGATAATCCCAAAGATGTTGACAGTGGGGGATTCAGTGATGGTAATATCATTGAATGTCACGGGGCAATGTCTTTTTGGAGTCTCTTGTTGCAGAAGATCTTTGCCTGGCACTTACATAATTTTGACACTGCATGTGGAAAATCTGACAGTTTTGCTTCATATCACCTTTCATTTTGACTGGTGCTGGGAAAGGAAATGTTGCAATCTTTCTCCAAGTTCTGCGCTCACCAGATAGCAACATTGTGTGTTTTGTAAGATAGCTGATAGTTGATTGTGTGTGCCTTATGGAAGTAGTGACATGACTATGGCAGACCAGGAAGGACATTTGTACACGATTGCATTTAAATCTGATCAATGAGTCTAACTAATGCAATCAGCAAAACAGTTACTATTTCTGTCAATCTATCGTAGATTTAGCCTGCTAATATCCAAGCAGTACTGTATAATGGTAACTGCATGATCACACCAATCACAGGCAAATCTCTATTTTGGTAATGCTGCAAGGTATCATATTTGTTCTCGTAAATCTTCTGAGCTTTAGTGAGTAAAACTACTTATGTAAATGATTTGGATGAGAATGTAGGAGGCATGGTTAGTAAGTTTGCGGACGACGACAAAATTAGTAATATAGTGGACAGTGAAGAAGGTTATCTAAGATTACAAAGGGATCTTGATCATTTGGGCTAAAGGGCCAAGGAGTGGCAAATGGAGTTCAATTTGGATAAATACGAGGTGTTGCATTTTGGTAAGACAAACAAGGGCAGGACTTGGGCCTTGGGAAATGTTGTAAAACAGAGCGATCTAAGGGTTCAGGTACATAGTTCTTTGAAAGTTGCATCACAGGTAGACAGGATGGTAAAAAAGATGTTTGGGTTGCTTGCCTTCACTGCACAGACTGTTGAATGTAGGAATTGGGCCGTCATGTTGCGGCTGTACAGGATGTTAATTACAGTACTTTTGGAGTACTGTGTACAGTTCTGGTTGCCCTACTAGAGGAAGGATATTGTTAAATTGGAGAGGGTTCACAAAAGTTATGCAAGGATGTTGCTGGAACTGGAGGGTTTGAGTTATAAGGAGAGTCTGGATAGGCTGGGGCTTCTTTCACTGAAGCCTAGGAGGTTGAGGGGTGACCTTATAGAGGCTTATAAAATTGTGAGGGGCGTAGATAAGGTGAATAACAAAAGTCTTTTCGTATAGAGGGCATATTTTTAAAGTGAGAGGAGAAAAATTTAGAAGGGACCTGAGGGCAATGTTTTTACATAGAGACTGGTTCTTATGTGAAATGAACTGCCAGAGAAAGTGACAGTTGCAAGTACAGTTACAAAATTAAAAAGACATTTGGACAGGTACATGAGTAGAAAAGGTTTACAGGGATATGGGCCAAACATAGGCAAATGGGATTATTTTATTTTGGGAAACCTGATTGGCATGGACGAGTTGGACCAAAGGGTCTGTTTCCATGCTGTACAATTGTATTGCTCCAATGTTAATGCAGTCGATCCATAGGCAGTTGAATAGGTGAACAGCTTCGGAGAAATGGTATCTCATTATTTGAGATGACACAGCGTGGAGCTGGAGGAACACAGCAGGCCAGGCAGCATCAGAGGAACAGGAAAGCTGATGTTTTAGGTTAAGACCCTTTTTCAGAAATGGGGGAGGGGGAAGGGAGCTCTGAAATAAACAGAGAGAGGATGGGTGGGGTTGGGGAAGGTAGGGTGGGATGGTGATAGGTGATTACAGGTAGGCAGTGGTGGGGATTGGTCAGTGAGGTGGGAGGAGCAGATAGGTGGAAGAGAAGATGGACAGGTTGTGTCAAGTCAAGGAGGTGGGGATGAGAGGGAGAGTTGGTCATGGGATGTGGTTGGGGGTGAGGAGACTTTAAAACTAATAAAGTCCACATTGAGACCATTGGGCTGAAGGCTCTCAAGGCAGACTATGAGGTGCTGCTCCTCCAGTTTCCGGGTGGCATCGTTGTGACAATGGAGGAGGCCCAGGATGGACATGTCGCCCAGGGAGTGGGAGGTGGAGTTGAAGTGGTTCGCGACTGGGAGGTGTTGTCTTTTGTCATGAACAGAGCGCAGGTGCTCTACAAAGCATTCTCAAAGCCTCCACTTGGTCTTACCGATGTAGAGGAGGCCACATTGGGAGCAGTGGATGCAATAGACCACATTAGTGGATGTGCAGGTGAACATTGTCAGATGTGGAAGGTTTTTTTGGGGCCTGGGATGGAGTTGAGGGGTGAGTGTAGGGGCAGGTGTAGCACTTCCTGTGGTTGCAGGGAAAGGTGTCGGGGGTGATGGAGTTAGTGGGGATTGTGGAGCGGACGAGGGAGTGGCAGAGAGAGCAGTCCCTATGGAAGGCAGGTAGTGATGGGGAGGGAAATATATCCTTGGCCGTGGGGTCAGATTGCAGATGGCAGGAGTAGCGGAGAATGATATGTTGAATCTGGAGGTTAATGGGGTGATACATGAGGACCAGGGGGACTCTGTCTTTATTTTTGTTGCGGGGAGGGGGTGTGAGGGCAGAGGTGCGGGAAACGCAAGAGATGTGGTCGAGAGCATTTTCGACAACTGAAGCGGGGAAGTAGTGGTTCTCGAAATAAGAGGACATCTGGGATGTTTGGGCGTGGAATGCCCCATCTTGGGGGCAGACGCGGCGGAAGCGGAGGTGAAGGAATTGAGAGTAGGGGATCGCATTCTTGCAGAAAGGTGGATGAGAGGAGGTGTTGTCCAGGTAGCTGTGGGAGTCGGTGGGCTTGAAATAGATATCAGTTTTGAGGTGGTCACCAGAGATGGAGTCAGAGAGTACCAGGAAGGAGAGTGAGGTATCAGAGATGGTCCAGGTGAACTTGAGGTTGGGGTGAAAGGTGTTGGTAAAGTTGATGAACTGTTCAAGCTCCTTGTAGGAGCACGAGGCGGCACTGATACAGTCATCGATGTAGTTGAGGAAGAGGTGGGGGATAGTGCCAGTGTAGCTGCAGAAGAGGGACTGTTCCATGCATCCTACGAAGAGGCAGGCATAGCTTGGGCCCATGCGGGTTCCCATGGCCATCCCCATAGTCTGTAGGAAATGGGAGGAGTTGAAGGAGAAGTTTTTAAGGTTAGAGGATGAGTTCGGTTTGTCAGATACGGGTGTAGGTGGAGGGGGACTGGTTGGGCCTGTGGGAGAGGAAGAAGTGGAGGGCTTTTAGGCCATCTGTGTGGGAAATGCAAGTGTACAGGGATTGGATGTCCATAGTGAAGATGAGGTGTTGCGGGCCAGGGAATTGGAAGTCTTGGAGGAGGTGTAGGGCGTGGTGGTGTCCCGGATGTAGGCGGGGAGTTCCTGGACCAGGGCAGACAAAATAGAATTGAGGTAAGTGGAGATAAGTTCAGTGGGGCAGGTGCAGGCAGAGACAATGGGTCAACTGGGAGTCAGGTTTGTGGATTTTGGGAAGGAGGTAGAAATGGGCGGTGCAGGGTTGAGGTTGGAGGCTGTGGGTGGGAGGTCACCTGAGGTGATGAGATTAAGGATGGTCTGGGAGATGATAGTTTGGTGGTCAGGGGTGGGGTCATGATCGAGGGGGTGGTAGGAGGAGGTGTCAGAGAGTTGGTGCCTGGCCTCGCTGATGTAAAGATCAGTGCGCCATACCACACCTGCGCCCCCCCCTCCTTGTCCGCGGGTTTTATAGTGAGATTGGGGTTGGAGAGGAGAGAGTGGAGGGCTGCATATTCTGTGGGGGAGAGGTTGGAGTGAGTGAGAGGGGTGGAGAGGTTGACGCGATTGAAGTCGCGACGGCAGTTGGAAATGAAGAGGTCGAGGGAGGGTAGGTGGCCTTGTACTGGTTAGACTGCAGGGTCTGTTTCTATGCTGTATGACTCTATGTCTCTTTGGCTGTATGTAACTTGTATGGAACGTCTAATTTTAAAGAAAGGCTGGGACTTTTTTCACTGGAGTGTAGGAGGTTGAGAGGTGACCTTTTAGGAGTTTATAAAATCATAAGGGGTATAGATAGAGTTAATGGTATGCGTCTTTTCTCGAGGATGAGGGATATTATTTGATATTGTTTTGTCTTTTGTAAGTCAATGGTTGCTAATACAAACGAAGTCATGGTGTGTAAAGCAATGACCGTCGATTCATGGTGATATTACTGGCAATCCATGAGGATTAGAGACACCTCTTTTATAGTCTTGTATTTAGTTTCTGTTTACTGAGGAAGGAATGTAAAGGACAATGAGAGGATTTTGAATGGGTTTCTTTGCCTTGGTAACAGCAGCCTTCAGATTAGCACTAGCAGGATAATGGATAGGGAAAGATAGAAAGGGTCAGTAAGATGACTATTATGGGGTTGGAATTCAGCGAACTGGGAAGTAAGATCATACTCTCTCTAGCTGCACAAAAACCGCATATTTTACTTATTCTTTGAAATATGGAAGTTGCTTATAGGAAGGACATTATTAAGCTGGAGAGGGTTTGGAAGAGATTTATCGGGATGTTGCTGGGTATGGAAGGTTTGAGTTATAAGGAGAGGATGGATAGACTGGGACTTTTATCACTGAAGTGTAGGAGGTTGAGGGATGACGTTATACAGGTTTATAAAATCATGAGGAGTATAGATAAGATAAGTGACAAAGGTTTTTTTTCCTAGGATGGGTGAGTTCATGACTCGGGGAATAATCTCAAGGTGAGAGGAGAAAGATTTATAAAAGACATGAGGGGCAAATTTATTACACAGAGAATGGTTTGTATGTGGAATGATTTTCCAAAGGATGTGGCAGTTAAAACACTTAAAAAACATTCGGAGAAGTACATGATTATGGGCCAGGAGCAGGTAGGTGGGACTGGTTTAGTTTGGGATTATGTTTGGCAAGGACTGGTTAGACTGCAGGGTCTGTTTCTGTGCTGAATGACTCTATGACTCTTTGGCTCTATGTAACTAGTATGAAAGGTTTGAGTTAGAAGGAGAGGCAGGATAGGCTGGGACTTTTTTCACTGGAGTACAGGAGGTTGAGAGGTGAACTTATAGAAATTATAAAATCATGAGGGGTATAGATAGAGTTAATGGTACGTGTCTTTTCCCGAGGATGGGCGATTTCAAGACTAATGGGCACATTTTTAAGGTGAGAGGAGAGAGATTTAAAAAAGACAAGAGGGGAAATTTTTTACACAGAGGGCAGTTTGCATGTGGAATGAACTTCCCGAGGAAGTGGTGGATGCAGGTACAATTACAATGTTTAAAAGACATTTGGATAAGTGCAAAAATAGGAAAGGTTTACAGGGATACAGGCCAGGAGCAGGTAGGTGGGACTCATTTAGTTTTGGATTATGTTCAGCATGGATTGGTTGCACTGAAGGGTCTGTTTCCGTGCTGTATGACACTATATACTCACACCAAGAATGACTGAATATATTACGCTACATTGCATCCCAGACCAGGGATTCAGTTACTAAGTCAAAGGGCCTGGTGATTGTTTTAGGCTGCTGATCTGCGCCTGACAATCTCTCCCTGCTGCTTTCTCGTCCAGGAATATGAATCATGACCCTTGTTCCGATGAAGGTAGAATCATTTGAATGTGTTGGTTTCCATTCCAATGCATGAGAACTTGCTTAAACTAATTCTTACCACAGAGCAGTGTTGTGAATTCAGACTGAGCACTGAGGGAGCTCATTGATGTTGCAAGCATTGTAAATATAAAACTGAGGCCTCATCTGCCAATTCTTAAAAATTTTTAGGTTGAGGTAAGGAAACATCTATTCATTTTGTGGGATGTGGGCGTCACTGGCTGGCCAGCATTACTTGCCCATCCCTAGGTGCCCTTGAGAAGGTGGAGATGAGCTGCCTTCTTGAACCGTTATAGTCCACTTTGGGTGGACCGCTGTGGGTTGACCCACAGTGACATTAGGGAAGGAATTCCAGGATTTTGACACAGCAACAATGAAGGAACGGCGATATATTTCCAAGTCAGGATGATGAGTGTCTTGGAGGGGAACTTGGAGGTGGTGGTGTTCCCATATGTCTGCTGCTCTTGTCCTTCTAGATGGAAGTGGTCATGGGTTTGGAAGGCGATGTCTGATGATCTTTGGTGAATTTCTGCATTACATCTTGTAGATAGTGCACAATGTTGCTACTGAGCGTCGGTGGTGGAGGGAGTGGATGCTTGTGGATGTAGTGCCGATCAAGCGGGCTGCTTTGTCCTGGATGGTGTCAAACTCCTTGAGTGTTGTTGGGGCTGCACCCATCCAGGCAAGTGGGGAGTATTCCATCACACTCCTGACTTGTGCCTTGTTGATATTGGACAGGCTTTGAGGAGTCAGGAAATGAGTTACTCGCCGCAGCATTCCTAGCTTCTGGCCTGCTGTTGTAACCACTGTGTTTATGTGGTGAGTCCAGTTGAATCTCTGGTCAATGATAACATTGTGCAATCATTAGCGAACATCCCCACTTATGACCTTATGATGGAGGGAAGGTCATTGATGAAGCAGCTGAAGATGGTTGGGCCCAGGACACTATCTCTGCAGAGATGTCTTGGAACTGAGATAATTGACCTCCAGCAACCACGACCATCTTCCTATGTGTCAGGTATGACTCCAACTATCAGAAAGTTTGCGCCCGACACCCATGGATTACAATTTTGCTCATGCTCCTTGATGCCACACTCGGTCAAATGCAGCCTTGATGTCAAGAGCTGTCACTCTGACTTCATCTCTGGAATTCAGCTCTTTTGCCCATGTTTGAACCAAGGCTGTAATGAGGTCAGAAGCTGTGTGTCCCTGGCGGAACCCAAACTGGGCGTCACTGAGCAGGTTATTGCTGAGCAGGTGCTGCTTGATAGCACTGTTACTGACACCTTCCATCACTTTACTGATGATCGAGAGGAGACTGATGGGGCAGTAATTGGCCAGATTGGATTTGTCCTGCTTTTCATGTACAGGACATACCTGGGCAATTTTCCATATTTTCGGGTAGATACCAGTGTTGTAACTGTACTGGAACAGCTTGGCTAAGGAAGTGGCAATTTCTGGAGCACAAGTCTTCAAGACTATTGCCGGAATTTTGTCAGGGTCTGTAGCCTTTGTAGTATCCATTGTCTGCAACCATTTCTTGATATCATATGGAATGAATTGAATTGGCTGAGGACTGGTATCTGTAATGCTGGGGACCACTGGAAGAGGCCGAGATGGATCATCCACTTGGCACTTCTGGCTGAAGATTGCTGAGAATGCTTAAGCCTTATCTTTTGCACTGATGTGCTGGGCTCTTCCATCATTGAGGATGGGGATATTTGTGGAGCCTCCTCCTCTAGTGAGTTGTTTAATTGTCCACCACCATTCACAACTGGATGTGGCAAGACTGCAGAGCTTAGATCTGATCCGTTGGTTATGGGATCACTTAGCTCTGTCTATCACTTGCTGCTTTCACTGTTTGGCGTGCAAGTAGTCCTGTTTGGTGGCTTCACCAGGTTGATACCTCATCTTCAGCTATGCCAGGTGCTGCTCCTGGCATGCCCTCCTGCACGCTCCATTGAACCAGGGTTGATCCTCTGGCTTGATGGTAATGGTTGAGTGGGGGATATTGTGGGCCATGAGGTTACAGATAGTGCTGGAGTACAATTCTGCTGCTGTTGATGGCTCACAGTGCCTCATGGATGCCCAGTCTTGAGTTGCTAGATCTGTGCAAAGTCTGTCCCATTTAGCACGGTGATAGTGCCACACGACTCGATGGAATTTATTCTCAATGTGAAGGCGGGACTTCATCTCCATAAGGACTGTGCGATGGTCATTCTTACCAATACTGTCACGGACAGATGCAACTGCAGCTGACAGATTAGTAAGGATGAGGTCAAGTATGTTTTTCCCTCTTGTTGGTTCCCTCACCACCTGCCGCAGACCCAGTTTAGCAGCTATGTCCTTTAGGACCCGACCAGCTCGATCAGTAGTACTGCTGCTGAGCCACTCTTGGTGGTGGACATTGAAATCCCCCACCCAGAGTACATTTTGTGCCCTTGTCATCGTCAATGCTTCCTCTAAGTGTTGTTCAATATTGAGGAGTACTGATTCATCAGTTGAGAGAGGATGGTATCTGGTAATCAGCAGGAGGTTTCCTTGCCCATGTTTAACCTGAAGCCATGAGACTTCATGCAGTCCAGAGTCAATGTTGAGGACTCCCAGAGCAACACCCTCCCAACTGTATCCCACTGTGCCGCCACATCTGCTGGGCCTGTCCTGCCCCTTGGGCAGGATGTATCCAGGGATGGTGATGGTGGTGTCTGGGATGTTGTTTGTAAGATATGATTCTGAGTGTGACTATGTCAGGCTGTTGCTTAACTAGTCTGTGAGACAGCTCTCCCACTGTTGGCATTAACCCCCAAATGTTAGTGAGGAGGACTTTGCAGAGTTGACAGGGCTGTTTCGGCCGTTGTCTTTTCCAGTGCCTAGATCGATACCAGGTGATCCATCTGGTTTCATTTCTTTGAGACTTTGTAGCGATTGGTACAACTGAGTGGCTTGCCAGGCCATTTCAGAGAGCAACTGAGAGTCAACCACATTGCTGTGGGTCTGGAGTCACATGTAGGCCAGACCAGGTGAGGGTCGTACATTTCCTTCCCTGAAGGACATTAGTGAACCAGATGGATTTTTCCAACAATCAGCAATGATTTCATGGTGATCAGTAGATTCTTAATTGCAGACCTTTCTTTTTTAAAAAAAATATTGAATTCAAATTCCACCATCTGTCATGGTGGGTTTTGAACCCAGGGCCCCAGGAAGTTAGCTGGGTTTCTGGATTAATAGTCTAGCAATAATACCACTCGGCCATCACCTACCCTGATTTTGAAAACAGACTTTATGGTCAATGTCATCCTTGGAATACCATCAGAAACAAGATCACAGACCTACCATCCTACTTTATTTGAGATACCTCACTAGCTGTCAACTGGTCAATATATTTACATGCATGCCACATACGTGCTTGATTACAAAACAGATTAAATACCCACTTATGTCAGAGGTGATAATGTATTAAATAAGTGAAAGTATTATTGAACATTGCTGACAAAAGAGACATGTTGTCAACGCTTTTTGTCTTGCACTCGTCAGGTCAATTCGGAAGAATATCAACTCCAGAGGAAAAGTCAACATTTGTACTTCATGAGATTTCTGGTTAGTTGTCAAGTCGACGCTAATTGGTAAAGGTGTTGCCATGGAGAATGCACCAATTAATGAGGATTTACAATTTACAGCCAAGCTTTGCTTCAGCAACAGGTGAAGCCAGCTGTTTCACTCTGTGACTGTGCTGTATCAATAGTAATGGGTACATTCTCTATGGCAACTCTTCTACCAATCAGTGTCCTCTTGCTAACCTATTAGTACCCTCCTTTCATGAAGTATAAATGTTGGTTTTCCGGTGAATTGGTGTCCTTGTGGATTGCCCAGGTGTACAGCATGAAAATCTTTGACAAAATGTTTCTTTTTTTGGCATCTCAAGTTCTGTGCCACCAAATGACTATTTAAAAATGCTTCAGAATAATGTAGAGAAGTGCCGCATTTAAACACATGTAGACCATGTGAGATATTGAATGGGGTGAGGATTTCTGAAGTTTGGAGGTTCTTATCAAAATAATTTAGGGTAGAAGATGGATTGCAGGTGAAATCAGTCTTGGGTATTAGTGATCACGAGTAAAGTGTTTTACTCTCCTATCAGTTTGCTTTACTATTGAATCAAATTGCAAAGAAAATCAGGTTCAGCATGAAACAAGCTATTAAGTCTCAAATGTTTCATGTGTGCCACTGACAAACATCAATTTGACCCTTATTGAGTCCGTCAGGTCTAGACCTAAAGTTAATAAATATTAGTTTATATCTTAATCTCATCTAGGTTCTGAAGTATGAGATTGGCTTCATTATTTGTGCAGCCATTGGAATTCTCTTCTTCCTCCTCATGCCGTTGGTTGGTATTTGTTTCTGCTGCTGTCGGTGTTGTGGGAACTGTGGAGGAAAGATGTACCAGGAGCAGAAAAGATCAATGAACTGTAGAAGGAGGACACTAGCAGCCATCTTGCTTATAGTTACAACAGTGATTCTGTGAGTATTGTTTGTCATTTTCTGAAGTTACAGACATTTTCATGATTGTATGTACTTTTTCAAACTTTTCTGCATTAGATTCCTTTCATGGCATGTTATTGAAAAAGCGAACTGATAGTCTTCAGTGAAGGAAATAGAGCATCTGAAATCTGAGTGAGCAGGGAAATAAACGGTTGTGTTCTTAGACAATCTGAGAAGAATTGAAAAAAATGCAAAGATTGAGAAAAAATAAACAATAGTGATAAATTCAATGTCAAACTATGTAATAAAAAGAAAACAGAGGAAAAGAAAACTGGATTAAGAGATAAAAACGACAATGGTAGAGTTTAAAATAATATCAAAATGCAAAACCAACATTTTAAAAATCTTTAATTAAAACCTGAAGGTTTGAGACTCCACAATTGTAATATGTCAATCCTTACTACGATAATACACTGGAACTTAAGATTTGCTATTCCCAGAGTCATCACAAATGTTAAAGATTATATCTATCTTGTAGACACAGGTTGACAGAAAGCATGGACCAGATGTCTGCTTCTTAACAAGAGTTACTATTTATTACAAATTGATGTAGGTAAACAACTACGAAATGTTGATTTATAACTCTACAGGTTAAAACTCTAGCCTGCCTATAAACTCTCCCTACAAACATTTACAGAAAGACAGACAGACACCAAAAAAATTGGTGTTTTGGGTGGAGAGAAAACTGGGTAGATGGTTCAGTGGTCCTTGCCTACAGGGCTTACTGAGGTTATCCTTTTTGCTTACCAGGGCTTGATGCTCCTCAATTTCTGTTACCCAGATACTTTCACTTGCTTGCAAGATGCAAAGAGCAACTGGCTCACAGCTTAGAAATGTTTTGACTCATGGGTTAAATGCCACAGTCCTCAGCTACTGATGAGAAAAATAACTGACTTTCTTCAGGCTTGAGATTTTTTTTTACTGCAGAAAGACAGACATTGCCTCTCTTTCTGGAGGTCTAAAGGCTTCTGGCTATTTTGTTCCCACCCACAAATTGTTCGCCTGCCTGGGAGCCAAGCATGTAGTTGTTGGTAGGCAGCAGGCATTTGTCGTTGACAACTGGTCATCACTCCCCAGACCAGTCAGCTACTTGTTGCCAGCTGAATCTCACCTTGAACACAGTCCCAAGTGCCTCTAAATAGCTCCCAAAGATTGAAGAAACAACAATGTAAATACTGCTTACAATAATTTTTGCTAACTTGTTTTTAAAAAGTACAGCAATACCTTGCACAATCCTTGAGTTTTAAAAGATCATTTCCCCATTTCAGTCCACATTCAAAAATACGGAGAAGTAAGAAGATGCAGTCTTTGCAAACAGTTAATTGTCACTGCCTGAGGGGTTGACTGGTAGCAAGAATTGACAAGATTTAGAATACTGTCTATCTGCAGTAGAACTACAAGATCCTTGTGCCATTCAATGCATGTCAATAGATGGTCAGACAGTGATTTGTTATTTTTTTGAAGCTAATAGTGAAGCAACAAAGCGTGGACGCCACTTTTGGATATTTTAATTTAACCGTACATCTCCTCACCTGAAATTGTTGCACCATTTACAGATCAATAACATTGTAAATTACTCGCATCACCATTGTTGCGGCTGCAAAATCTGGAATCATTATCAAGCAAACTAAGAATTAAAATTGCCCACAAAGCACTCTTAAATATCCTAATGTCATGAAGAGTGATTAAGTAAAAGCAAGGGCTTCCTTTTCTTCAAAATGCTGAAATAATGCCAATTGCTTTTGCTCCTTCTAACATTCCACAAACAGAGGAGGAAATGTCTGCATGTTTGTCAGCAATGAAAACATTTCAGAATCCTTACAACATAGTGACAACTTACTGGAAAACACCCTAGGCAACCTGAAGATTTACATTAATGCCATCCCAAAAGTAAGTTTTGTTTCTGTTGCAATCCTTCATACTAAGTTAAGATTTTGAACAAATTGATGACTACAATTTGCCAGGTACTTTGTGAGTGTTCCTTCCTCTAGATTAGGCACCTTGATACAAAAGTGTTGCTTTTTTTGACTTCAGTTTCTCATTTTCACACAAATTACTGACTACCGAAGAATTACAGAAACTAAATCACACAGCAGCGCTATTCATTACTTGGCCAATTCTTTGAGAGATCTGCCAGATTGTTTCCACTCTCCTCACTCTTTCCCTCGTTATATTGTATTTTTCCCTTTTCAACTATTTAATCAATTCCTCTTTGAAGGTTTCTATTGAATCTGCTATAGTCGCCCTTCAGGCAGCACATTAGAGCTGTGGAGAGAAAACAATTGTGATTGTAGCTACCATCAGTTCTGAAGAAGGGTCACTGGACTCAAAACATTAACTCAGCTGTCTCTGTACAGATACTGCCAGCAATTTCTGTTTTTGTTTCTGATTTCCAGCAGCTACAGTTCTTTCATTTTTTTCCTTTGCTTACATTGGTGTTGTAACTTGCTGCATAAAAAGAATTTTCACCTCCCCTTTGGTCTTTTTGTGAATTCTCTTAAACGTAGATACATAGAATACAGGAGTAGGATAGGCCATTTGGCCCCTTTAAAGCTGCTCCACAATTCAGTATGATCACAGCTGATCTTCCAAAATACTACCTTATTCCAGCTTTCTCCCTGTATCCTTTGACTCCTTAATTCCTGAGAACTATAGCTAAATCTTTCTCAAAAGTCTTCAATGTTTTCGTGTCAACAGTTTCCCGTGGCAGAGAATGCCACAGGCTTGCATTCTCTGGGTGAAGAAATTCTTCCTCATAATTGTCCTAAAAGGTCTATTATCCTTAGACTATGACTGCTGGTACTGGGCATCCTGGATATCCTTCCTGCATTTACCCTGTCTAATCCTGTTAGAATTTTATAGGTTTCTATGAGATCCTCTAAATTCTCTGGTTACAACCCTCCTACTAGCAGAAATAATTTCTCCTTATTTACTTTTCCAAATCCCTTCATAATTTTGAACATTGGTAAAATTCTATTGAACCACCTCTGTTCTAACAAGAACAATTCCAGCATCTATTTCCCAGTTTCTCCAAGTAAACGAAGTCTCTCATTCCTTGAATGAACATTCGCAGGTATGTTTCTCTGGCAAGGCTTTGTCATTGGCTGAGGTGGATAAGCCAAGAGACCACTCAGATTTTGTAAATGTTTCCTGGAGTCATACCCAGTCTGTACTGGATGAGTTGATCACACATAGAGTGATGTAGGGAAGGTGACATTTAACTTCAGATTAGGAAGGAGAAAAAAGAATAGGTTTTCATTCCTGCATATGGCTCAAAAACATGAGCTAGAAATGTAAGTGAAAGAATAAATTGGCTTTCATGGTATCCACAGTTGAATAGCTTTCCAAAACTTGCTCTCTAAAATTAGCCAATTGGGGAAGACATAGGAGGCTGAATAATGTGAGCACATTTAGGTATTTATCTACCATGGTTTCCATGAGAGAAAAAAGGGGTTTTTATTTAATTAATATATTTGAAAGCAAATTGTATTCATGCAACTTTGTGAGAAATGCATCAGATGAGTTCTCTGAGACGAGTAGTTCTACTGATCTTACCTTTGTATTAGTGATTGAGATTGTCAACATTTAGGAACATGTGGGTGGAATGGGGGAATGAAGGGGCATAGAATCAGGGGAACTCATGTGTTTAAGATACAACTCTTAGAGGGTAAATACTAATATCGGGTTGTGGAGTCAAATGTTCGGCTTCTCTTTTGAAGTTTTTGCTTAATTTGAAAAAGTAATTTGCTGCATAAACTACATAAACTTACGTTCATGCAAGATTATGCTGCAAATGGCTTAACCAACTCCAAATCACATTCTCCAATCAACCTCTGCGCTTACTGATCTAATTGTGCCTTAATTTTGAAATGTTCATCCTTGTGTTCCAATCCTCCACTTCATCACTCCATGCCAACTCTCTAATTTGCTTCAACCTTGCAATCCGCTGGGATCTCTAAGATCCTCTGATTCTGATATCGTATATACCCCCAATCTTTATTGCTCCATCATTGGTGGCTACGCCTTCTAGTACCTGGACCCTGACCCAGAATTCCATCTTTAAACCTTTCTGCCTCTTCCTCCTCTTCTAAGACTCTTCTTAAAACCTGTCTTTTTGACCAAGCTTTTGGGCACTTGTTCTAGTATCTTCCTTATGTGGCTCGCTGTAAAACTAAATGTCAAAAATATTTTTATTGATGTTGCTGTTGTGAAATACTTCGGGAGATTTTATGATTTTTATTGCGCTGTATAAATATTGTTACTTAAAGTGGCCCAGGAGTTGGTTCGTATTTTATATACATCTTGGAGACTTGTGCGTGATTTTGAGGTCATGTGCGTAAGCCTGGACACTTGGTTGATAATGTCTTCAAGAACTGGTGTTCTTGTATGATGAGACTTTCACGGGTAACTTATGTATTAAAATTTTAACTTTTCTTTAAAATATTTTTTCTTCAGCAAATTACAACCATTACTGATGCCAGTGCAATACCAGTAGCTAGTGTCTCAGCTAACCTGGACAGTAAGTGACCATTTGTTATTAACAGATTTAACATGGACATGTTGAGTGCATAATTCCAGCCAAATTAGAGCATTGTTAACTGCAGCACACAATGTGTATCACCTTCTAGATAGTCAGGCCAATAGCCATCACAGAATCACAGTATTGTTATTGGCGCAGAAGGCCACTTGCCTCATCATGCCTGCACTAGTTCTATTGTCTAGTGCCAAACTCCTGCCTTTTTCCCACATCCCCGCATACCATTTCAATCCAACTAACCATCCAACACCCTCTTGAAAGGCTCGATGGAGCCTGTCTCTACCACATTTCCACGCACTAACTACCCACTCTGTGAAAAAGTTTTCTCTCACATCACCCTTTCGCACATCACTTTAAAGCTATGCCCTCTCGTTCTTTGTTTCTCTTACAAGCCATGATTCAATGAAATGGTTTGTATTTGAATGCAAGACCTTTGTCATCCAAAGGTGAAGATTTCAGACACACTGATCCTGTCCAGTTTGAAAATCTTCAACCTGACTAGTGAACACTGCAAAGTTAAGTTATAATATTGGGGTTTCTGGGGAGAGAAAAGGGACACAATAAGAACAGGTTTAACTCTTTGGTTCTGAGGTATAAAGAATCGTCTGGATGAGAAAATGTTCAGAGCTGTTAGAGGCCACAGAAGAATGGTGAAGAAGAGGAGATGGTAAAAATGGATTGTGCCTAAAGAAAAGGTACGTGGGAAGGACATGAGATCAGATGCAGCCAACCAATGAAGAAGCAGTTCAGAACTCAGTAATTAGAAGAGTGGCGAAGGTAAACGTTGGTCCTTTAGAGGATGAGAAGGCCGATTTAATAACTGGGAATGAGGAAATAGCCGAGATATTAAACAGTTATTTCGTGTTGGTCTTCACTGTGGAAGACACAAATAACATGCCAAAAACTGATGGCAAGAAGGTTATAGCAGGTGAGGACCTAGAAACTATCATTATCACTAAGGAGGCAGTGCTGGGCAAGCTAATGGGGCTAAAGGTAGACAAGTCTCCTGACCCTGATGAAATGCATCCCAGGGTATTACAAGAGGTGATGGGGGAAATAGCAAATGCACTAGTAATTATTTACCAAAATTCACTGGACTCTGGGGTGGTACCCACAGATTGGAAAACAGCCAATGTGATGCCACTGTTTAAAAAACGAAGTAGACAAAAAGCAGGTAACTATAGACCAGTTAGCTTAACTTCAGTAGTGGGGAAAATGCTCGAATCTATCATTAAGGAAGAAATAGCAAGACATCTGGATATAAATTGTCCCATTGGGAATACCCAGCATGGGTTCATGAAGGGTAGGTCATGTTTAACTAATTTGGTGGAATTCTTTGAGGACATTACTTGCATGGTGGACAATGGGGAACCTGTGGATGTGGTGTATCTGGATTTCCAGAAGGCATTTGACAAGGTGCCACACCAAAGGCTGCTACATAAGATAAAGTTGCACGGTATTACAGCTAATGTATTGGCATGGATAGAGGATTGGTTGACCGGTAGAAAGCAAAGAGTAGGGGTAAATGGGTGTTTTTCTGGTTGGCGGTCAGTGGCTAGTGGTGTGCCTCAGGGCTCAGTGTTGGGACCGCAATTGTTTACAATTTACATAGATGATTTGGAGTTGGGGACTAAGTGTGATGTGTCAAAATTTGCAGATGACACTAAGATGAGCGGTAGAGCAAAGTGCGCAGAAGACACTGAAAGTCTGCAGAGGGATATAGATAGTCTAAGTGAGTGGGCAAAGGTCTGGCAGATGGAGTACAATGTTGATAAGTGTGAGGTCATCCATTTTGATAGGAATAACAGGAAAATGGACTATGTTTTAAATGTTAAAAAAATTGCAGCACGCTGCTGGGTGTCCTTGTGCATGAATCGCTAAAAGTAGGATTGCAGGTGCAACAGGTAATTAAAAAGGCAAATAGAATTTTGTCTGCCATTGCTCGAGGGATGGAATTTAAAAACAGGGAGGCTATGCTGCAGCTGTATAGGGTCCTGGTGAGGCCACACCTGGAGTACCGTGTGCAGTTTTGATCTCCTTACTTGAGAAGAGATATACTAGCACTGGAGGGGGTGCAGAGGAGGTTCACGAGGTGGATTCCGGAGTTGAGAGTGTTGGATTATGAGGAGAGACTGAGTAGGCTGGGATTATACTCATTGGAATTCAGAAGAATGAGGGGACAAAACTGATACTGAAACTTTGAATCCATTCTGGTTACAGTAACAAACACCCATTGCTGCATCCGTAAATTAACAGTTAATTGTGAAGTGGCAACAGACAATTTGCATACCTGCTTCAAAGGTGACCTGGCAGAATTTTTTTTTATTTTGTACAGCCTCAAATACCTACATGGTTTATACCCCATTAGTTAAATCCCTTTATAGATGCAATGCTCATGAGTCATACAGTCCTACTGTTCAGGATATATAAAATTCAAATAACTGTGGGTCGGCAGTTAAATGTAGGCCAGATAAGATAAGAATGTAAATGACGTTAGTCAACCAGATGGGTTTTACTGATAACTGATGATATCTTCATGGTCACCATTTACATTCTACACTTATTAATTGAACTTAAATTCCACCGGAGCACTAGTCTAGACCTCTGGATTACTAGTCCAGGGACATTATTGCCACACCACCTTCTCCTCCTAGAATGCACCTTCCTGTGGGTATGCAGGGTGCGGGTTATTACCTTCATATAATCATTATTTCCAATTATTCTTATCATTTTCAGATATAGGTTCAAGTCTTGGTGAAACAGTCATGAAGCAGCTGGGTGAAATCATATACCCTTCATTGAATTCAGCATCTCAGCTAGCACAAGGTAATGACCACAAATCTGAGCACATTGATGAAGGAAACATGGTAACTATCTCATTTACTGAAGCATTATTGATGGAATAGATGGAATAAGGTTTATCTAACTATCATATTCTGATTGATTTTTTAAAGAAATCCTCTACTCTTTATACTTGAAAAATAACCTGCTCTGTCAGTGATTGTTCAAAAAGTCTTGGCTGAACTAATTTATTTGGTAGGCCGGTTGGTGGAGTATCTGTACAAGCTGTTTCAATTGAGGTCTTTGTTGACATTTCTCAAAGGCCTATTATTATGTCATTATGATTGCTTGGCTGAGTTTCAAAAGCTACAGTTGTCTTAACTCATGGTTTGATGGGCAGACTGCAAAGGCTATTAAAGGATTAACTGTCTTCTGAACAGAAGTGTGTTTATTTTTATAGGAGACTGACTATCTAAGACAATTTAAAAGTTTGATGCTTTCATGAATTTTTTTTCACTATCAAGTGTGCATATTCAGAGCTATATTAGATTTTTCAAAGTTCTCTTTTTGTCTCCACACAGTTCTGGTGTATGACAATGAAGTAGGGAATAAACTTGTATGGAGCATAACACTAGCATCGACCAGTTGAGCCAAAAATCTGTTTCGATGCTTTGTAAGACAACATAAAGAGGATGAAAATGAGCAAGAAAATGTGCTTATGATACAGAAGGGATGGTTTCAAATTTCAAAGTTTATTAGAATTCTGACTGAATCGTGTTGGCCATGTTCTGATTGCTTTTATTCGCAGTTATCACTGAGATGAATGAAAGACTGGTGCACATAAATTCAACAGCAGCGATACTGCTACATCAACAGGAGGTTCTCCAGAAGAATTTGACCGTCATCCGACAAAACATCAACAGAACACTCAATATGTGTGGTTTGCAATGTGTCAGCATCCAGGACATTGTGAAGGACCTTGAGTTTGTTGCCAACTTTACAATGGTACAAAAATTGCTGGTCACCGATCTTTATTTTTTGTTACCTCTTCCAGCCTTAGAATTGCTCAGGACACAATAGAATCGCTACTGCTCTGAAAAAGGACATTCAACTTATCATGATGTATTGGCCCTCCTAAGGAGTAAATCATGTACTGACCCTTCCCCATAACCATCCTCTTCAAATATCTGCCTTCCTCCAATTCTGGCCTCTAATGAATCCCAAATACTCACTGTTGCATTATTGTCCAATGCGCCTATAGCTCCCTGAATTCTAATCTCTGAAATTTCTCTTCTGAAGCTTCTCTTTTCTCCTTTAAGATGCTCCTTAAAATTTTAATTTGGAGTCCACCTTTCTCTGTTTATAAAATCAAAGGCAAAATGGTACCATATTGGAGAGAATCATTCCCTTTTACCCACAGTGTGCTCTCTAGGAGCAAATAATGAAATACATACAAACCATATTGCACCAGGATGAATCTCCCTTTTATCCTCTATATGCATTGTACATATAAAGGTAAAGTAACTTAAAGTTACCATTCTTCCAGAGGACCATAGGTCTGCTCTCTCATTAGAGAGAGGCAACTGATATGGTTTACCCTGAGAGTCAAGATTGAGAAGGTGGGAACTTCATGTCCATGGGCTGACATTGGAACACATATAAATATCCACTTGCTACAATGACAAGGAGAATCACCTCCTTGATCTGTGGCTTATCTGTTCCTGAAGACGCAGATCAGAAACACTGAGATTGGAGAGAGAACAATGCAGCAATGCAATTCAGTCTGAAGATGACTCTATTCTGTAAAGTCACTTCAAAGAACTGAGGAGGAGTCAGAATGGGCTTGGGCCATTTTCTGGTAACTCCCTCAATTGCATTCACATTGTTTGCCACTTTATCCCAAAGTTTAAGGCCCCATTTCCCCAACTGGTCCATGTCAGCCAACTGCAACTTCCACTACAACAACTGCATCCCCTCGAGGAATATATAAGAGTCAATGTTACAATGAAATGAAGATTGGTGCATGTGGAGTATGGGTGAATGACAGGCCCCCAGTACCAAAGCCCACAGTCACTGTACGACAAGCAAGATTGGATTCCTAGCCAGGCTTCACTGCCTGGGTGGTATTGTGATCTCATCTTGCCATTGAAGTATAATACAACTTGTAAGTTCTGATGTTCAAATCATTTCTGTTTTATTCCAGACTCCTAATATGGACAAGGAGATAAATGCCATGAGGCGAATTGTGGACGCCAACTTTTATTCCATTGTACAAAAGGTAAGATAGTTATAACCTGAAAAATCATCAATCCATCCAGCCTCATAATATTGACTATTTCCCAGATTTTGAAGTTTATGAACCAAGTCAGCCAAAGTGGCCCCTTGGCAGGCTATTCCTGACTGGGAAGTACTGAAATCCCAGGAGTACAAGCTAAAGATGAGGAAGTTAGGAATGGAACAAAGTTAAAGGACTTTTTTTTCACACTGTCAAGCTCAGAATGCTAATTATTTATCTTTAAAATCTATATACTCTTCATTAAATTTTATTATCAATGGGGCAGACTGGATTGTCAATATGTCTCCTGCTGATCACATGACACTAGTTGACCACAATTTCTAGAAAGTAGTAATCAGGGGGAAGCGATAGCCTAGTGGTATTATCACTGGACTGTTAATGCAGAGACCTACATAATGTTTTGGTTTGAATCCTGCCATGGCAGATGGTGGAATTTGAATTCAATAAATATCTGGAAAAAAAGAGTCTAATGATGACCGTAAATCCATTGCCGATTATTGGGAAAAACCCATCTGGTTCACTAATGTCCTTTAGGGAAGGAAACTGCCATCCTTACTTGGTCTGGCCTACATGTGACTCCAGACCCACAGCAATGTGGTTGACTCTGGGCAATTAGGGATGGGCAATAAATGCTGCCCAGCCAGCGACGCCCTCATCCCGTGAATGATTAAAACAAAAGGGAAAAAACAAGATGGCACTGATGTCCTCTGCAGCTGTCTCCTAAAATTCTCAATGGTTTTTGACTAGATGTAACAAAGTAATCTCACTATCTAAAATGACAAAAACTGTTGGATTATTTTAATTACATTCAATTATATAGATTTTTGATTTCGCTCCTTAATCTGGTTTTTACCACCAAGACTAAAAACAACAATATCAGCTCCTGGTGAAGCTAAAAGCCTAACTCTAGTCCCAACCTTCCTTGAAGTCTGATTTTGGGAAATAATGTGATATTTCACCTGAAAAGTGAAATAGTTCGTAACATTCAAAAGTTATACAGCTCTTTCAATACAATCACCTTCATTCAAACTTACAGGAAAAAGAATTCTCTCAGACCAGCCAACTGCAAGACATCATTAAGACATTGACTCACTGGACTCTAAATCGAGAAAATTAATATCAACATCCTCAATTATTAAGTTTTTCATTATGTATTTTCTTTCCTATCCATTTTTATTTCTTCCAAGTATGCTTGTGTGCATGAGTGTGTGCTGCAAATCATTCTCTCTCTGGGTTTTGAGTGCATCAGTAAACATTACTTTGTTTTTGCCTAAAAAACTTGCAGTGGGTTTTTTTACCTAAATAACTTGCAGTGGGTTATTTTCAAATTCACAAGTAGGGTTTGGGGAAAAGGGCCACTGCCTATTACAGATGGGGAACGTAACTAAGAAACAAATTGTAATCCACCTCTGTTACGGACAGGAGATAGCTATAAAAATTATTAAATTAACACCTTCATCTTTCTGTGACAGAAATTGGGGTGTCACGTCTGTGATAGAGCCCATTGCAAAACAGCAGGTTTCGACCAAAGTAAAGAAAATCTGACCAGAGTCTAAATTTATGAAGCAAATCTACATGGATATAGAACAAACCCAATTATAATCTGCAAGGTCTAATTTAGTGGCTGGAATTATCTTTAAGATAAATGAATGTACTGCAGCAATACCAGAGCAACACTGTAAATTGTACTACAAACATGAGTGTTGTAAAGGAAGAATTGACTGGAAAAATAGTAGCCTCTCTAAGCCTAGGACCATTGAGATTTGTAGCCGGACACAAAAAAGATTTACTCGAGGTAAAATGACCCAAGCTATTCCAGATACCTTTAAGCATTTTGACTTTAGCCCTTATTCTGGAAGAAGTATTGGGAGAACCAGAACCAAAAACTGATTGGAATCCTGTACCCAGAATACTTATCCATAGCTGCAAAATGCTGGTAGTGCTGAAAAGGTGGAGACTAGAAAGAGGTGCGGTAGGGAGAGTAGGAGAAAATGAAAGGGAAAAAGAGATACTTTTGGCAGAAAGAGAGGACAGAGAAAGTGAGACAGAGAATTCCTTAAAGGGAGAGAGAGAGGAACAAAATAAACATTTTGGGCAAAGAATGTGGGACCTGGAATTAAAAATATGTAGAAGGAAGTGAGAATTACCAACATTCCAAGGAATTGCTTGGTAAGTTCCTGAGCACTGAGGACAAGGCAATAAAAATAAAAAGAGTCAAGAAATCACCAGTAGATTTTAAAAGAAATGAAGGGAATGCAACAGGAATCGATGTAGTGGACAGCTCTTTGTTATTTAAATGGAGAACAAGGTCATTCCTATGAAGTACAACTGATAGCGAAGGAGCTACCTGACATAGTGCCATCACGTAGAGAGCTCTGAAATCATTTTTTCTTTAAAGCTATATTCCCTTACTTAAATTTTCTCAAAATGGACATTTTGTGGGACCAATGACATCACTGCCTCCATTAGATAATGCCAGTTGACCACAATTTGTGGATAGTACTGATCAGCAGTTTCCTGGGGATAAAGGATTGCATCATCTTCCTGGAATGTCACACTCCTTGCATTGTGTAGACATTCCAGTCAAGGTAACATAAAGCACCACAAATGAGATGCCTGAGCCAGCCAGTTCAGAAAAATGGAAACTATCGAAACAAATTAATGCATGAGATGGCACTAATGGCCTCAATTTTTCTTCTAAAACACATGACGATTTTTGACTAGATGCTTCAAGGTCATCTCACTAACCAGAGTGGCCCTTCCTGGAGCCCTGTTCACGTGACTGAGACTGTTGGTTTGTTTGAATCATCTTTAATTTTACAGATTTTGACTGCTTTCCTTAGTCTGTTGTTTGTGATGGGGCAGAAAAAAGCAAAAGCTGCTCCATGTTCAGCTAAAAGCTTTTCTATAAGTTCAAGCATTCTCAAAGTCTGATTTCAGGAAAGAATTCTATATTGCAGCACCACCGAGTTCAAAGAGAGAAAGTAAAAAAAATTTAAAATCCATCTCTGTAAAATAATTCACCTTGAGAATGATAACCCAAAATATGCATCCTGAGGAAACACATTGATGGTATAAATGGGAATAAAGAATAATTATAGCTGAAAAAGGAATATTAGAACCTGTTCTTTGTTGCATTTCTTTCAATGTCTCCTTTTATGGTATTCATTAGAATATAAATTATACCTTGATCCAACATACAAGGAAGGCATTTCTCTGTTGCATGGTATAATAAATGTTCAGGTGACAATTACTTTAAGTAACACTGACTCATGTCTATTATTCTCTCTCATATTGTTAAGAATCCATTATTCTCTACACCTCTCAGTTATAGAAAACATTCGGGTTTATAAAACTCAATAACTTTCAGGTACTTATTAACTCTCTATGCTTCCCTGGTAGTTTCCCAGCTCATAATAAAGCAGTATTCAGTCATTATCTATAATTACTCAAACTCTTGTAATCTGCTGTGTAAATATGACGCCTTGTCCCTTTCCTAACCTGTGTTTGTTCCTTTCTGCAAAGGGTTATAAAGAGTTTAATGATACGCCAGCCTTGCTCGTCAACCAGTCAATTAGCATGGTGTCTGGTGAGTGCAGTCCTTGGATCAAATCTGTTCATCCTAAAAACCTTGGTATTGCAGATTGGTGTTGATGTGTACAAAATAGAGTGATGTTGTGTCAGTAACATTCAAATTCTACTTCCTCTAATTTCCTACTCTTCACTATTCAAGGGTATTACATTATTATAATTGGGGAATTTGGATTGTTAAAATAGAGGTAGATGGATTTTGGTTTCAGTTCTGCCACTATAACGTTTTTAAGAAGTCAGAATGCCATTTGGTACAATGGCCTAAATACATAATTTCCTTGAAAGCATGTGATTCAGTTAAGTGCCTAGAACGCTATCTGTGCTGCTGGAGGATGAAATGCAGGAAGCTGATGCCCAGGGAGTTCAGAATCAGGGGCCACAGTCTAAGGATATAGGATAGGCTACTTAAGACTGAGATGAAGAGAAATCTCTTCATCAAGAGAGTGAGTCTATGAAATACTGTGCCACAGAAAGCAATTGAGGCCAAAACTTTGAATGTTTTCAAGAAGGAGATTGATTGCTCTCAGTGCTAAAGGAATCAAAGGATATGGGGCAAAAGCAGGAACAGGGGACTGAGTTGGATGATCAGCCATGATCATATTGATTGGTGAAACAGACTCAAAGGGTTGAATGGCCTGCTGTTGTTCTTATTTTCTATGCTTCTCCATTTTTTAAAAATACTACTAAGTTTGCAAAAAACAGGGAAAACAGATCATGAGCCATTAGTTTTGGTTTTGCCTTCAGTTCAAAGGAATCAGGACTTCAGTTCAGGTGATCAGTCTCCTTCCAGCAAAAAGGCTTTACCTTTTGAAATCTCCAAGCTGTGATAGTTTGTGTAGAATTTTTCAACCTGTCGGTATTGAAAAGAGGTTTAGACTATAAAGAGATTCAAGCCAGCAAAACTGGAAAGGAATCATGAAACTATCTTGGCAGTCTAAGAAGGAGAACTGGAAAGAATTAGTTAACTGAGCTATTTGAGTTGAGATAGGAGTGAAATTCTCTGGGACTGAGTATCTGTAATGGATATTTCTGGGGAAAGGGTTGAAATTTTTTTGCTGTTTGTTTTAAGATATTTTGAAATGTTTTGATTTTTAGCTTTATTTGTCTTTTTCTTTCACATAATAAACCTTTGTTCCTGTGTTAAAAACAATGCTGGACTTGTGTGAATATGTTCAGTGACTAATACCATGGTAGTCAACTGCAAAAATTGATCTTATGAACCATGAAGGCAAGTTTCATTTTGTGACCTAACTGTGCAGTACTAACATCAACTGGGATCATAACAAATGGGCCCCTATGAGGATAGGACTTCATTTAATTTAAGAAGGATTTATATCTCTTTTAAGAAACAAGTACATGTAGACACTGGACATAAAATCAGGAGTGCAGTTGTAAAGTATATTGCATGAATGTGTTCAGAAATTAATCACCATTGAAACAGTGTTACTAACAGCTGTTGCCTTAAAGTTGAATGTTGTAAATTATTCTGGTCACTTTTTGTTTTGCGGGAGTTTTATTCTTATCTTGGATTTTTTTATAGCTATGCAAGTTTATTCCAATTCTTAGATTTTAGTTAGTTATGAGTTGCAGTATCTTCAGTGGCCACTGCCTTAGCTGATCATAGGTTATTACTTGATTGCAACATTGATGCTGTTGAGAACCTTCCAAATTCTTTTGCGAGTCAAACCGTAAATTACACATAACATTAATTTTAGGCCAGGAAACGGCTGCATCAGTAGAATGATGTTGATCTGAAATCATACTGATGGGAGCTCAGGATTTTGACATGACAAAAAGGAATATAGTCTACTGTTTTAATATTTTTTCAAAAGCTGCAAAACTGGAGAGTACAAAAATGCTGATGATAAAGGCTTCTTAATATTGGTCTTAAAATTTGAAAATTATTTACTGTGCCACTGTAATCAACTGAGATGCTAAGCTCCAGAATTATTTTTCTAAACCCCCCTACATCACTCATTTAAAACGCCCTTAATGCATACTGTTTGGCCACCTTACATCACCTTACATGGTTTGTTTTAAATTGCTTGGGGGCTATGGTAGAGGCTATGAAGACACTGGGCAGAGTTCAATGGGAGCCTCAGGAGTGGGTTGTGAGGTGGAGATTTGGGGGTCACCATAAAGTGGTAAGGGGAGTACAGGGGTATGGAATAGTGTTGGCTTCCCACCCCTATGGAGTTCACCCAGTGTAGGGATGGGAATAGTAGAGGACGGCATTTCAATTCAGAGGTCAATTGATTGGTCAGAGAAGCAACATTTGATGCTTCTTTCTTACCTCTTCTCTTGGCAGCGTTCCCATGGGCTCAAAATGAATGGGCTTCAGGCCCAGGCCCCCCAGTGGCAATGGTGCCACCACAGAAACATCGCATGGCATAAAAGAACCCAAAATCCTCTTCACCAAAATCCACCTGAGTGGACCCAGCAACCCCAGTCCCATGTATCTTGAGAACAGCATCAGTGCCATTTCTTCAGGATGATTGCAGTCCCAGCTGTGACCACCGCTTCCTGCTGTGCTGATGGGACCAAAGAATTGCTGTTCCTCTAATTGCCCTGGAGTTGGCATATCATCTCTCACCAACAGTCCCACCAGAGTTTGTTAGCTGTGTGAAGGCCACAGAATCTGATGAAGGCTTTTTGAAACTATTGGGACGGGATTGCCCCCAGCCTTTCAGCTCGCTGCCAGGGCTATCATAACCCAAACAAAATGTAACCTGCTATATGAATGGCCAACATTCCAATAGTTGTTCTGACTAATTTTGTATGCTTGCATTAAATAATTTTAAAAACAACTTTCATAAAAATAAATATTATCATATTTTTACATTTACACAGAAATAAAGAAAAACTTGAAGAATATTGAACACCAGATAGAAAATATCACACAGGCATTTCCATTATTAACTTCACTAAAATCAATCAATAGTACGCTAGATCTCGTTGATAGCAAGATAAGTGAATACCGCCCGAAGATCCAGCAAGGCAATGAATACAGGTAAGATGGGAAATGGGGGCGGCAGTGTATTACTTGAAGAAACTCACAACTATCAATGTAACGTTCTAACTTAGCTCACATTCCTGAACAAAGCCATGGTATACCCACATCTCTCACTGTAACACTCTGACATATCCCACACCCCTCACTATTACACTCTGACATATCCCACACCCCTCACTGTTACACTCTGACATATCCCACACCCCTCACTATTACACTCTGACATATCCCACACCCCTCACTGTTACACTCTGACATATCCCACATCTTTCACTGTAACACTCTGTATTCCACATCTCTCTCAATAACACTCTGTTATACCCCTCACACCTCACTGTTACACTCTGATATACCCCACACTCCTCGCTGTAACACTTTGATATACCCAGTACCTCTTGTCATCACACTGTAATATACTCCACACTCCTCACCCTAATGCACTGATATATTTCACACACGTCACTATCACACACTGATATACCCCGCACCCCTCACTGTCACGCTGTGATATACCCCGCACCCCTCACTGTCACATTGTGATATACCCCGCACCCTCACTGTCACGTTGTGATATACCCCGCACCCTCACTGTCACGCTGTGATATACCCTGCACTCCTGTCACGCTGTGATACACCCC